>LR738713.1:477913366-478068161 GCA_902687465.1 Secale cereale
AGCCAATCACTGGATGGCTGTCGCCTGTCCAGAGGGCCTCCATGGTTCCATGAAACCATGGGTAAATCATAAGCCAATCACTGGATGGCTGTCGCCTGTCCAGAGGGCCTCCATGGTTCCATGAAACCATGGCTAAATCATAAGCCAATCACTGGATGGCTGTCGCCTGTCCAGAGGGCCTCCATGGTTCCATGAAACCATGGGTAAATCATAAGCCAATCACTGGATGGCTGTCGCCTGTCCAGAGGGCCTCCATGGTTCCATAGAACCATGGGTGAATCATAAGCCAATCACTGGATGGCTGTCGCCTGTCCAGAGGGCCTCCATGGTTCCATAGAACCATGGGTGAATCTTGAACCAATCACTGGACGGATTACCATCCAGAAGGTTTCCATGAAGCGTCCTCTTTGAGCCGGATGTGACCTTACGCTCTTCAGGGAGTTTTATTGCTTCTAAGTATATATTCTGCAAAATCAGCTTTAAACCGATCGATATGTTTGAAATATGACAGATGATAATATATATATGGTTGTCCTCATAAAATATATGTGTTGGAAAAAAGGCTGAGCCCCCGGTTTACCGAGGGTGCAGGTTTATTCATTAATCATAATATATACATAGGATACAGTGGAGCTCATGGCTCGGGTATAGTAGGGCCGTAAGAGGGCGATGTTCCACGGCCTCTTTGTCTCCTCTTCCGATGTCCGTGAGTCCTTGTGTTCTCGAACGTCCACCAGGTAGTATGAACCATTGTGCAGATTCTTGCTGACCACAAAGGGCCCTTCCCAAGGTGGGGATAGTTTGTGCATATCTGTTTGGTCTTGGATGAGCCAGAGTACTAAGTCTCCCTCCTGGAATGTCCTGCTCTTGATCCGGCGGCTGTGATACCTTCGCAAGTCTTGTTGATAAATTGCAGATCGTGTTGCTGCTATATCACGCTCTTCATCTAGTCGGTCTAAACTGTCCTGTCTCGCCTGCTCATTGGCCGCTTCAACATAGGCTGTCACCCTTGGTGAATCATGACGGATATCACTTGGAAGGACCGCTTCAGCACCATATACCATAAAGAAAGGTGTATAACCTGTGGACCGGTTTGGCGTAGTGTTGATACTCCAAAGGACAGACGGTAATTCCTCAACCCAACATCCTGGGGTTCTTTGCAAGGGAGTCATAAGCCGGGGTTTGATACCTCACAAAATCTCCTGGTTTGCTCTTTCAGCTTGACCATTGGTTTGAGGGTGGGCCACAGAAGATACATCTAGGCGAATATGTTCTCGTTGACAAAATTCTTCCATCTCACCCTTAGATAAATTGGTGTTGTTGTCTGTGATGATGCTGTGTGGAAAGCCAAACCGGAAAATTACCTTTTTGATGAATTTGACCGCTGTGGCTGCATCACACTTGCTCACAGGCTCTGCCTCAATCCACTTTGTAAACTTATCCACCGCCACAAGTAGATGAGCTTTCTAATCTTGGGATCACTTAAAGGGTCCAACCATATCAAGCCCCCAAGTCGCAAACGGCCAGGTTATTGGTATCATCCGGAGCTCTTGTGCCGGAACAAGAGCCCGTCGCGAAAACTTCTGACAAGCATCACACTTCCGGACTAGATCCGCCGCATCAGCATGAGCTGTTAACCAATAGAAACCATGTCGAAAAGCCTTAGCCACCAATGATTTTGAACCGGCATGATGACCACAATCCCCTTCATGGATCTCGCGAAGAATCTCACAACCTTCCTCGGCTGATACACACCGCTGAAATGCTCTAGAGACGCTGCGATGATGAAGTTCCCCGTTTGCAATTGTCATGGATTTAGAACGCCGGACTATCTGTCGTGCCTCTATTTCGTCATCCGGCAGCTCTCCTCGGCTCAGATACGCCAAATAGGGCAGCGTCCAATCCGGAATAACATGAAGTGCTGCAACTAACTGTGCCTCCGGATCAGGGACAGCCAGGTCTTCCTCGGATGGTACTTGTACTGATGGACTGTGCAGCTCATCCAAAAAAGTATTTGGTGGTACCGGTTTATGCTGAGAACCCAGCCGGCTTAAAGCATCCGCCGCTTCATTCTTTCGCCGGTCTATGTGGTCCACTTGATACCCTTTGAAATATCCAGCCACTGCTTCCACTTCTCGTCTGTAAGCCGCCGTGAGAGGATCCCTTGAATCCCACTTGCCTGAAACTTGTTGTGCCACCAAATCTGAATCGCCGAAGCACTTGACCCGGCTCAAGTTCATATCCTTTGCCATCCGCAAGCCATGAAGTAACGCTTCATATTCCGTTGCATTATCAATACAAGGAAACAATAAACGGAGGACGTAACAAAACTTATCACCTCGCGGGGAAGTTAAGACAACTCCAGCCCCCGAGCCTTCTAACTGTCTTGAACCGTCAAAGTGAATCGTCCAGTAAGTAAGATCCGGCTTCTCCTCTGGTGTTTGTAATTCCGTCCAATCATTGATGAAATCCACCAATGCCTGAGATTTTATAGCGGTGCGTGGCACATATTTCAACTCATGCGGGCTGAGCTCAATGGCCCACTTCGCCACTCTACCCGTAGCTTCTCTGTTCTGGATTATGTCCCCCAACGGTGCTGAACCAACCACGGTTATCGGATGACCCTGGAAATAGTGCTTCAACTTCCGGTTTGCCATGAACACACCATACACCAGCTTCTGCCAATGTGGGTACCTCTGCTTAGACTCAATGAGCACCTCACTCACGTAATAAACCGGACGCTGAACCGGATATTCTTTCCCTGCTTCCTTGCGTTCCACCACGATCGCCACACTAACTGCTCGTGCGTTGGCGGCGACGTATAACAGCAAAGGTTCGTTATCAACAGGGGCAGCCAGGACCGGTGGCCTTGCCAGCTGTCGCTTCAAATCCTCAAACGCAGCATTTGCCTCATCACTCCATATAAACCGATCCGTCTTTCTCAGCATCTGATAAAGCGGAATCGCCTTCTCCCCCAAACGGCTAATAAACCGGCTCAATGCTGTAATCCGGCCAGCGATACGCTGAACATCATTAATGCAAACCGGTTTTGTTAAAGATGTGATTGCCTTGATCTTCTCCGGATTAGCTTCTATTCCTCTGTTTGACACCAAAAACCCAAGGAGCTTGCCTGCCGGAACACCGAAAGCACACTTCTCCGAATTAAGCATCATCTTATAGGCCCGAAGATTGTCAAAGGTCTCCTTGAGGTCCTCTATCAGTGTCTCTTCCTTCCTTGACTTCACCACGATATCATCCACATAGGCATGAACATTTCTTCCTATCTGCCCCTTAAGACAGTTCTGCACGCAACGCTGATAAGTTGCTTGGGCACTCTTGAGCCCAAAAGGCATAGATACATAGCAAAAAGCACCAAAAGGAGTTATGAAAGCTGTCTTTTCTTGGTCCTTAACTGCCATCTTGATCTGGTGATATCCCGAGTATGCATCCAAAAAACTTAGCCGCTCACATCCCGCTGTAGCATCGATGATTAGATCAATGCGAGGTAGAGCAAAAGGATCCGTTGGACAAGCTTTATTGAGGTCTGTGTAATCCACACACATTCTCCATTTTCCATTCTTCTTTAGCACCAGCACCGGATTAGCTAACCACTCTGGGTGAAAAACTTCCACTATGAACCCTGCAGCCAAAAGTCTGGCCACCTCTTCTCCTATAGCCTTGCGCCTCTCTTCGTTGAAGCGGCGCAGATACTGCTTGACCGGTTTAAACTTCGGATCAATATTAAGACTGTGCTCAGCGAGTTCCCTCGGTATACCTGGCATGTTAGAAGGTTTCCATGCAAAGATATCCCAGTTCTCACGGATGAACTCGATGAGCGCGCTTTCCTATTTGGGATCAAGGTTAGCGCTGATCGTGAACTGCTTGGATGAATCGCCCGGCACAAAATCAACTTGCTTGGTCTCCTCTGCCGATTTAAATTTCAGCGCCGGATCATGCTATGTAGTTGGCTTCTTCAACGGGGTCATATCTGCCGGATCAACATTATCCTTATAAAATTTTAACTCCTCGGTAGCACATACTGCCTCCGCGTAAGCAGCGTCTCCCTCTTCACACTCCAGCGCAACCTTGCGACTTCCGTGAACCGTGATTGTGCCCTTGTGACCCGGCATCTTGAGCTACAGGTAAACATAACACGGTCTGGCCATAAACTTGGCATAAACCGTCCTCTCAAACAGAGCGTGATAAGGGCTCCGGATCTTGACGACTTCGAAAGTTATCATCTCTGACCTGGAATCATGCTCATCTCTAAAGGTAACTTGTAAGTCAATTTTCCCAACTGGATAAGCTGACTTACCTGGAACCACCCCATGGAACACTGTGTTTGACTGCCTCAGCTTCTTATCCGTCAAGCACATTCGACGGAAAGTCTCATAATACAAGATATTGATGTTGCTGCCGCCGTCCATAAGAACCTTAGTGAATTTATAACCTCCCACTTGCGGTGCTACCACCAAGGCCAAGTGGCCCGAATTATCCACTCGCATCGGGTGATCCTCCCTGCTCCATACAATGGGCTGCTCTGACCAGCGCAGGAATTGCGGTGTCGCCGGTTCAACCACGTGGACTGCCCGCTTTAGAACCTTCTGATCTCGTTTACACAGACTCGTGGTGAACACATGATATTGCCCACTGCTCAACTCCTTCGGATTACTCTGATATCCGGATTACGGCTGTTGTTGCTGACGCTGCTGATTACCCTGGTTATTGTGATTACCTTGGCCCTGTTGTTGGCTGCCTTCGTTATTGTAGCCACCCTGACCATGCGGCGGATTACCCTGGTTATTATAACCACCTTGACCATATTGATTATTGGCCCGGCCATGATAACCATTGCCATTGCCCGGATATCCTGATCCGGAGCTGTTTCCCTGATGACCCGGACCATAGAACCCTGAGCCTGAACCACCATTCGGAGGCCTGTCATTAGAATTGAAGCGGCCCGCTATGGCTTCCATCAGGGGCCTGCATTCTCCTATAGTGTGTTTCGCTGGTCGTCCTCTTGTGCTATGTTTCGGACAAGGCTGATTTAACTCCTGGTCCCAACTAACACTTCCTCCGCCGGTTTGTGGGGGTGGTTTGCCCCTATTGCGCTGGAAACCCTCTTGAACTTGGGTATTGGCCACGAAATCAGAGCCACCCTCCGCCTTTCGCTTGCCCAAGAAGCTTGTTGTAGCCGGATTACCCTGCGCCGGTTTACCGGGTTTGTTAACTTTCCCTGCTTTGTCTCCCTCTGCTTCTGGGTACTTAGTGTTGTCCGAGTCCCCATACTTCACCAGAGCACTCATGAGAGTTCCCATATCGTTACAATCTCGTTTAAGCCGTCCCAGTTTTAGTTTTAGAGACTCAAACCGGCAATTGTTCTCTAAAGTCACTATTGACGTACTGGGATTGATACTATTTGAAGAATGCAAGATCTCTGATACTCGCCGCACCCATGCACTTGTAGATTCCTGCTCTCCTTGCACACATGCTGCTAGATCCACTATTGACATCGGCTGCTTGCATGTATCCTTGAAATTTTTGATAAACTGGCGACGTAGCTCTCCCCATGACCCGATGGAATTTGGGGGTAAACCCTTTAGCCAGGTCCGGGCTGTACCTTCAAGCATCATAGTAAAGTACTTTGCACAAGCCTCTTCATCTACATCCAGCATATCCATGGCCATCTCGTAACTCTCAACCCAAGCTTCAGGAGCCAAATCTGCGGTGTAATTAGGCACCTTACGTGGCCCTTTGAAATCCTTGGGCAGCTTCACGCTCCGTAAAGCGGGGATAAGACACTATACCCCAAAGGAACTCGTTGTAACCCCTGTCTCCGCCGTGGTCGTGTGAACCGGCGTCATCTGACGGATTTCCTCCCGGGCTACCGACCTAACCCGGTTTACATCCTGAGCTTGTGCAGCCGCACCTGCCGGATTATCCTGTCTATGCCGATGTCGTCTGCGTTCACTACTAGACACTTCTGGTTCCTCCCAATGCCTAGTGTAACTCCGGCTGGGACGCGGTGTTGAATGTAACCTCTCCCTGCTATGAGAATATGCTTGCCGTTGTATCAATGCCGTGTCGAGTAGATCCTTAACCCTACGTGCCTCCAATGCCACCGGAGACGTCCCCTCAATAGGTAAAGCGGCCAAGCGTGAAGCAGCTGCAACAATATTTTCCAAAGGATTCGAGTAATGACCCGGAGGGGTAGGAACGTGAGGTGTAGATCTGATCCGTCGATCTTGCTCTGCCGTAGGCTGCTGAACCGGCTCGTCCCTCGCTGGGGGTGCCCTCCGGTTTAAAGCTGGATCATTGCTAGTTCTTGCCCCTGGCGTCCTGAACAGATCCGTCGCTTCATAAACCGGCGGTAGACGGGATTAGTACTTCCGACTCCTTACTCCCTGTGTAGAGGCCTGCTCCATCCTTAGGTGAAAAGCCTGATCATTCAATTCCGCTTGCCTTATCGCTATCATAGCCTTCTCTGCTTTCAGATCATCCCTTGCTTGGTCAACCCGGCCCTTTAACTGAAGGAGCTCTGCATCATGTTGCGCCTTGTCTGCTGGAGCTACGTCTGCCATGGCTCGTGCTGTAAACTCCTCGACCAAGGTGGATAGAACGTCAGCGGGCGAGAGGGCCTGGCCACTCCCTCCTACACCAGCTTCTGCTGTCGCCCCGATCACCGTGGACGGTGGCGTAGGTTGTGAACCGGTCATAAAGACAGCCACCCGGTTTGGCGGATCAAAGGGGTCCGGAATACTGTTTCCGTCGGACTCACCCTCAGACCGGCCGTCCTGCAACTGATACAAAGACTCGGTCTCTCCGGATGAAGGCTCGTCGTCGGAGTAGACAACTGTTTCGCCACCGGATTCCGATCTGTCATCGGTTTGGACCCCGTGGACTGCTCCAATGAAGATGTGCTTCATGGCGGGCTGAATCCGGGCCGATCTCGCATGCTGAGCCGGCTCGACGATGTTGGGGAAGATGTCCGGCTCAGGTCCCGGTTCGCCGATCTTGCCAATGAAAACATGGATGCCACCGAAGGGAACCCGGTACCCGTATTCGATTGAATCGGCCTCCGGTCCCCAACCTGCGCCGTCGATGTAGACCTGGCCGCGGCGACTCTTGGTCATTCGGCCGACCGCGTAGCCCTTGAGCCCTTCGAAGCTGCCCTTCAAGAACTCGAAACCATCGTGCAGAGGCCCCACGGTGGGCGCCAACTGTCGTGGAAATAACACGGCAGATGTCCGGTTTAACGGACTTGATGATGGAACCATCGCATAGGTTAGCTTGAAGGGGTTAAAAGCACACAAAGGACACAGAGGGTTTATACTAGTTCGGCCCCTTCGATGAAGGTAAAAGCCTACGTCTAGTTTGGTTTGGTATTGCTTGGGCGTCGATGAACAGGGAGCAATTTGCTTGCCTGTCTCGACGGGTTGTTTCTTGCTTGTCCCTGAACCGTCGCCGGGTCGTCCCTTTATATAGAGGTGACGCCTGGTCCGGTTTACAGAGTCTCGAGGCCGGCTCATACTCGTGTCCGCCTCGGTCTCTGCTCTTTTCTTCCTTATCTCTCAAGTTACATCATCGGGCGGTTTACAAACCATAACTCTATACATGGGCCTAAGGTCTCATGGGTCGTAGCCTCTACTAAATATTACAATCACATATATTTACAATAATCCAGTTTATACTAGCCGGTTTATACCTGCTAGTAATATCCCTGACACAGCCCCTAAGCCAACTCCGAAGAAAAGGGGTGTTCTATTTCTCAGTCCTGAAGATATGCAAGAGGCAAAGAAATCTATGAAAGAAAAGGGTATTAAAGTTGAAGATGTTAAGAATTTACTGCCTATTGAAGAAATACGTGGTCTTGATAACCCGACACAGGTAGTAAAGGTAAATTCTCTTTATATATTTGATGAAGGTGATATTCCTCGTTATAAGTCTGCTAGCCAATGCTTAGATGAGTTTGACAGTTTTATTGTGAAACAAGAAAACTTCAGTGCTTATGTTGGTAGACGATTGCAACGTAATGCTTATATGATTGTAGGCTTGAGTGATTATATGTCTAGAGTTAAAGGTGAATTGAAACTCATTAGTAAACATGCTTCTATGGTTACCACTCAAGTAGAACAAGTACTTAAGGCTCAGAATGATTTGCTCAATGAATTAAATAGTAAGAATAATGACTTTGTTGTTAGAGTTGCAACTAGAGGTGGAAAAATGACTCAGGAACCTCTGTATCCTGAGGGCCATCCTAAGAGAATTGAGCAAGATTCTCAAAGAGCTGATATAAATGCACCTAGTTCTTCAAAGAAGAAGAAAAAGAAAAATGATAGAACTTTGCATGCTTCTAGTGAACCGGTAGCTGACACACCTGAGAATCCTAAAGATATCTCTGTTTCTGATGCTGAGACACAATCTGGTAATGAACATGAACCTAGTGATAATGTTAATGATGGTGTTCATGATGATGCTCAACCTAGCAACGATAATGATGTAGAAATTGAACCTGTTGTTGATCTTGATAACCCACAATCAAAGAATCAGCGTTATGATAAGAGAGACTTTGTTGCTAGGAAGCACGGTACGGAAAGAGAACCATGGGTTCAGAAACCCATGCCTTTTCCTCCGAAACCATCCAAGAAAAAGGATGATGAGGATTTTGAGCGCTTTGCTGAAATGATTAGACCTATCTTTTTGCGTATGTGTTTGACTGATATGCTCAAAATAAATCCTTATGCTAAATATATGAAAGATATTATTACCAATAAAAGAAAGATTCTTGAAGTGGAAATTTCCACCATGCTTGCCAACTACACTTTTAAAGGTGGAATACCTAAGAAACTAGGAGATCCAAGAGTACCCACTATACCTTGCTCCATTAAAGGAAACTATGTTAAAACTGCTTTATGTGATCTTGGAGCCGGTGTTAGTGTTATGCCCCTCTCTTTATATCGTAGACTTGACTTGAGTAAGTTGACACCTACTGAAATATCTTTGCAAATGGCCGTGTTATGCCTCTCTCTTTATATCGTAGACTTGACTTGAGTAAGTTGACACCTACTGAAATATCTTTGCAAATGGCCGATAAATCAACTGCTATACATGTCGGTATTTGTGAGGATGTGCATGTTGTGGTTGCAAATGTTACTATTCTAACGGACTTTGTTATACTTGATATTCCCGAGGACGATAGTATGTCTATTATCCTGTGTAGACCCTTTTTGAATACTGCAGGGGTTGTTATTGATTGTAACAAAGGCAATGTCACTTTTCATGTCAATGGTAATGAGCATACGGTACACTTTCCGAGGAAACAACCTCAGGTCCACAGTATCAATTATATTGGAAAAATTTCAACTATTACTATTGGAGGTTTTGAATTTCCTCTTCCTACTGTCAAGAAGACATATGATATTCTTATTGTTGGGGACATACATATCCCCATTGAGGTAACCTAGTGCTATTCAAAAATTCTCCGGTTTCATGTTATTTGGAAAGAGTTTATTAACAAGACCTGATGAACCTTGTTAATGTATTCCCTTTGATGAGCATGAGATGGGTGAATCTAGATAGCACAACCTTCTGTACCCTCCTTTTACTTTTTGTTAATTAGATTAAATAAAGAAAAAATAGTATTTTCTGTCTGTTTCCAGACTTATCCGTGCAATAAAAAATACCCCAAAAATAAAAGTTCTCCAAGTGCCCTGAAATTGAAATATGATTTTTTATAGAATACTTGAGGATATTGGACAGAAAACACAGCGAGGGGAGCCAGCACGTGGCCACGAGGGTCCAGGGCACGCCCCCTGCCTCATGGGCCCCACATGGCCCCCCTCCACTTATTCCTGCACCCATTCCCTTCTTCTTCCTCCCAAAAAAATAACTATCCAGCTCAAGCACGAGTTCTAGCTCATCTTGCTGCCATTTTCGATCTCCTTGCTCAAAGCTCCATTCACAAAACTGTTCGGGGAGATTGTTCCTTGGTATGTGACTCCTCCATTGGTCCAATTAGTTTTTGTTCTAGTGCTTTATTTATTGCAAAAAAAAATTGCGGTGGTGACCTTGTTCTTGAGCTTGCATGTCAAATTTCTTTGGTCCCAAGTAGTTCTAATGCATAATATAATCTCTAGACACTTGTAGGAGTTGTTGCTATCAATCTTGTTGAGTTTGGTTAACTTTTATTTTGAGTTACTAAAAATTTGAGAAAATTTCATAAAATGCATAGGAAAATCTTCCAAGGTGGTTCTTCAAGGAAGCAAGAACCAAGGCTCGCGATTCGTGAGCCGGACGATGAACTACTGAGGGAAGCTGAAGTGCGGCCCTGTGAATGGCCGTCTGAGGAATTTATGGTTCGGGTTGGCATTAAGGAGGAATTTGAAGCATATGTGCGCAACGCTGACCCCGAGGGCTTCATACAAGATAAGTGCCCTCAATATCGTTACTTAACTGATACCTTTGTGAGAAGGTGTAAATTTTCATCTTCACGTAATTCTCACATTGTCCTATTTGACCTTTATGATAAATCTTACACCATGGACTTAGAGGATTTTAATGATGTTTGTAAGCTCCCGCGGTGGGGTAGTATGGGTGATCCTCGCAAATCTGAATATAGAGACTTCCTTGCTAGTATCACTGTGGGGGTATCTAGAGAAATCACACAAGCTACCATAGGGAGCATTCATTTTCCTGCTATTCATTACTTTGCTCTCTTTATTGGTAGATGCATAAACAGTAAAGATGAGGCTTGCCACATGTGTGTCCTTGATCTTAGTGTTCTTAGGAGTTCTGTATTAGGTGATAGACAATACAACTTGGGAGCCATTGTTGCACGTAGGCTACATCATAATGGTTTGTATGGAGATTTATTTGGTGGGATTTATGCCACTCGCATAGCCCGCCGTCTTGGTGTTCCTATACATGAAAATGATGAACCTTTACCGCCTGCTTATTTAGATTACAATGCTATGGTTAGTCACCAGTTTATAGAGAGGGATGAACAATCCCTCAAGTATCGACTAATCTTTAATAGGCGGCATGCCGTCCATATTGCTCTTCCTGCTCCTACCTTGTTTGACTTTCAGGCAAAAGGGAGATATACTATAATCAAGGAGGGGGCTAATGAGTATCATGAGATGATGGAAGCAGCCCGCCTCCAAGCTGCAGCTCAGCAGGCAATAGCTGCTGCATCTCAGTACAACCCCAACTACAACTTTGGATATCCGTCAGGCCAATACTGGCCATAGACCAACTTAGGCCAAAAGCCTAAGCTTGGGGGAGTACGTGTTTCTCACCGACATTACATTCATGTTCACACACTTATTCTAGTTGTTGGTGCTCACACTCTTTCATTGTACCATCCATGCTTAGTTTCATTTCTTTTTCTTAGTTTTTTCTTGTGTGTTAGAAAAACCTTAAGAAAAATAAAAAAATATTAGTTGTAGATTCTAGCTAGTTTACTTTCCTTGCATGTAGTAGTAGTAATTAAAAGAAAACCCAAAAAGATTTCTCGTTCTTCTTTTGCTTGTTGGGAGCTTTCCCGTGTAAATAGTTTCTTTTATTTTATTTGGGGGTCAAGAGTAGAAGACCATGATTGAAAATGCTTAGTGGCTCTCATATGCTTTATTGTTTATTTAACCTTGAGCCATATTATCTTTTCTCTCTCTTGTATTTAAAGCTTGCAGATTCCAGCTTAGTCCAATGCACGTGCACTATTATTATTATCCACACCGTTCGGTCATGCGAGTGAAAGGCAATAAGGATGATATATGATGAATTGATTGAGATGAGAAAAGCTTGTATGAACTCGACCTCTCTTGTTTTTGTAAATATGATAGTTCATCGTTCCTAATTCAGCCTGTTATGAATGAAGCATGCTTGCAATGACAATTAGAGATCGTAGCTGCTTATGCCATGCTTAATTAGCTGAGAGTTTATAATGGTCTATCTTGCTTGCCAACATGATATTAAAATGGTTGTGATGTGGTATGATAGGGTGGTATCATCCTTTGAACGATTCACGTGGTCTGACTTGGCACATTTTCACGCATGTAGTTGAAAAAAATCAACATAGCCTCCACGATATTTATGTTCATGGTGATTTATATCCTACTCATGCTTGCATTCACTGTTGATTAATTTTAATGCATGTTCATGATTGTTGTCGCTCTCTAGCTGGTCGCTTCCCAGTCTCTTTCTAGCCTTCACCTGTAATAAGCGGGAATACTGCTTGTGCATCCACTTCCATAAACCCCAAAGTTATTCCATATGAGTCCACCATACCTTCCTATATGCGGTATTTACCTGTCGTTCCAAGTAAATTTGTATGTGCCAAACTCTGAACCTTCAAATGAAATTATGTTTTGTATGCTCGAATAGGTCATGTATCAACTAGGGTTGTCTATATCTTCCATGTTAGGTGGGTTATTCTCACGATGAGTGGACTCCGCTCATCATTCATGAGAAAATGGCTGGTAACCGGGATGCCCAGTCCCATGCTCAAAATCATAATAATTAAACAAAACTCCCCAAGGGCTGTTGTTGGTTTGGACGGTACCCGTTGTTTCGGGCTAGCTGTGGAGTGTGCTTGTTGGAGGTTGGGGGAGTAAAAACTTTACCATTCTGTTTGGGAACCGCCTATAATCTGTGTAGCATGGAAGATATAGAGATTCTTGGTTGTTATGTTGACAATGAGAGTATACCGCTCAAAATGTTTCATCTCTATTTAAAAATCGAGCTCTGGCACCTCTACAAATCTCTGTTTCTCTCTGTGAAGGGCCTATCTATTTACTTTTATGATGAGTCATCATCCTCTTATAAAAATCATCAGTTGGAGAGCACCTCTATCATTTGCATGCATTACTATTAATTTGCATTGAGTATGATCATGACTGGATCTCTTTTACCATGAATTACAATGTCTAGTCAACCCTTGATCTTTAAAGGTGCTCTGCATTTATGTTTTGTAGTCTCAGAAAGGGCTAGCGAGATACCATCTTGTTATATCATGTCATGATTGTTTTGAGAAAGTGTTGTCATCTGAGGTTTATTATTATTGCTCGCTAGTTGATTATGCCATTGATATGAGTAGACATGAGACCTGAAAGTTATTGTGAATGTGGTTAGTTCATGATCATTGCTGAAAACCTGAATGATGGCTTACATATTTGCAACAACAAGAGCAAACAGAGTTTGTCAAAGTTTTTCTTTATCACTTTCAGTTTATCAAATGAATTGCTTGAGGACAAGCAAAGGTTTAAGCTTGGGGGAGTTGATACGTCTCCAACGTATCTACTTTTCCAAACACTTTTGCCCTTGTTTTGGACTCTAACTTGCATGATTTGAATGGAACTAACCCAGTCTGATGCTGTTTTCAGCAAAATTGCCATGGTGTTGTTTTTGTGCAGGAATAAAAAGTTCTCAGAATGACCTGAAAATCCACGGAGAATTATTTTGGAAAATATAAAAAATACCTGTGGAAAGATCTACGTCAGGAGGGCCACACCCTGTCCATGAGGGTGGGGGCGCGCGCCCTCCCCCTGGGCGCGCCCCCTGCCTTGTGGCCCCCCTGATGCTCCACCGACGTACCCCCGGACTCCATATATTCACTTTCGGGGAGAAAAAATTAGAGAGCAAGAATTATCGCGTTTTACGATACGAAGCCGCTGCCAAGCCCTAATCTCTCTAGGGAGGGCTGATCTGGAGTCCGTTCGGGGCTCCTAAGAGTGGAGGTCGTCGCCATCGTCATCATCAACCTTCCTCCATCACCAATTCCATGATGCTCACCGCCGTGCGTGAGTAATTCCATCGTAGGCTTGCTGGACGGTGATGGGTTGGATGAGATTTACCATGTAATCGAGTTAGTTTTGTTAGGGTTTGATCCCTAGTATCCACTATGTTTTAAGATTGATGTTGCTATGACTTTGCCATGCTTAATGCTTGTCATTAGGGCCCGAGTGCCATGATTTCAGATCTGAACCTATTATGTTTTCATGAATATATGTGTGTTCTTAATCGTATCTTGCAAGTCTATAGTCACCTACTATGTGTTATGATCCGGCAACCCCGAAGTGACAATAATCGGGACCACTCCCGGTGATGACCGTAGTTTGAGGAGTTCATGTATTCGCTATGTGTTAATGCTTTGGCCCGGTACTCTATTAAAAGGAGGCCTTAATATCCCTTAGTTTCCACTAGGACCCCGCTGCCACGGGAGGGTAGGACAAAAGATGCCATGCAAGTTCTTTTCCATAAGCACGTATGACTATATTTGGAATACATGCCTACATTACATTGATGAACTAGAGCTAGTTCTATGTCACCCTAGGTTATAACTTTTACATGAGGAATCACATCCAACATAATTCTCCATCACCGATCCAATGCCTATGAGCTTTTCACATATTGCTTGTTGCTTATTTACTTTTTTGCTGCTACTGTTACAAAAACACTACTGTTACTTTTATTGTTGTTACCACTATTTCCATATTACCTTGCTACTAAATTACCTTGCTGCAGATACTAAGTTTATAGGTGTGGTTGAATTGACAACTCAGCTGCTAATACTTAAGAGTATTCTTTGCCTCCCCTTGTGTCGAATCAATAAATTTGGGTTGAATACTTTACCCTTAAACTATTGTGATCCCCTACACTTGTGGGCTATCACGGTGCCGTTCCCGGCCGGCCTCGTCGCGGCCCCGGTCGTCGCCCGATGCCGGCGCCCATCTGCGCCGCTCGACCCTCGCCTGGTCGGGCGTCGCTAGCCCCCAGCACCCGCAGCCCGTAACCGCTAGCGCCCAGCGCCTGATATGTCCATTTTGCATCATGCTTTTATGTTGATATTTATTGCACTATGGGCTATTATTACACGTTATGTCACAATACTTATGCCTTTTCTCTCTTATTTTACAGGGTTTACATGAAGAGGGAGAATGCCGGCAGCTGGAATTCTAGGCTGGAAAAGAAGCAAACTCTGGAAACCTATTCTGCACAACTCAAAAAGCTCTGAAACTCCACACGACACCGTTTCAGAAAATATTAAAAATATCTGGCGAAAGAAGATCACCAGGGGGCACCACCTGTCCACGAGGGTGGGGGCACCCCCCCCTCTCTAGGCACGCCTCCCTGGCTCGTGGGCCCCTAGATGCCCATCTTCTCCTATATGAGGTGTTTTGACATGGAAAAAATCATAAGGAGGCTTTCGGGACCAAACGCCGCCGTCTCGAGGCGGAACCTTGGCGGAAACCAATCTAGGGCTCCGACAGAGCTGTTCTGCCGGGATACTTCCCTCCAGGAGGGGGAAATCGTCACCGCCGTCATCACCAACAACTCTCCCATCTTGGGGAGGGTTATGTTCATCAACATCTTCACCAGCACCATCTCCTCTCAAACCCTAGTTCATCTCTTGTATCCAATCTTTGTACCCAAACCTCATATTGGTACCTGTGGGTTGCTAGTAGTGTTGATTACTCCTTGTAGTTGATGCTAGTTGGTTTATTTGGTGGAAGATCATATGTTCAGGTACATTATGCATATTAATACCCCTCTGATCATGAACAATATTATGTCTTGTGAGTAGTTACTTTTGTTCCTGAGGACATGGGAGAAGGCTTGCTATAAGTAGTCATGTGAATTTGGTATTCATTCGATATTTTGATGAGATGTATGTTGTCTCTCCTCTAGTTGTGTCATGTGAACGTCGACTACATGACACTTCACCATTATTTGGGCCTAGAGGAAGGCATTGGGAAGTAATAAGTAGATGATGGGTTGCTAGAGTGACAGAAACTTAAACCCTAGTTTATGCGTTGCTTCGTAAGGGGCTGATTTGGATCCACTTGTTTCATGCTATGGTTAGGTTTACCTTAATACTTCTTTTGTAGTTGCGGATGCTTGCATTAGAGGTTAATCATAAGTGGGAGGCTTGTCCAAGTAAGGACAGCACCCAAGCACCGGTCCACCCACATACCAAATTATCAAAGTACCGAATGTGAATCAGATGATCGTGATGAAAACTAGCTTGACGATCATTCCCATGTGTCCTCGGGAGCGCTTTCCTCCATATAAGAGTTTGTCCAGGCTTGTCCTTTGCTACAAAAAGGATTGGGCCATCTTGTTGCACCTTATTTACTTTTATTTTTTGTCACTTGCTACCAATTACCTTATCACAAAACTATCTGTTGCAGATAATTTCAGTGCTTGCAGAAAATACCTTACTGAAAAATGCCTATCATTTCCTTCTGCTCCTCGTTGGGTTCGACACTCTTACTTATCGAAAGGACTATGATAGATCCCTTACACTTGTGGATCATCAAGACTCTTTTCTGGCGTCATTGCCGGGGAGTGAAGCGCCTTTGGTAAGTGGAATTTGGTAAGGAAAATTTTATATAGTGTGCTGAAATTTACTGTCACTTGTTACTATGGCTCATCATCCTTTGAGGGGCTTGTTCAGGGTATCTTCACCCCGACCAAAGGAGCAAATAGTTGCTCCTCAACCTACTACACCTACTGAAAATGTTTGCTTTGAAATTCCTTCGGGTATGATAGAGAAACTGCTAGATAATCCCTTTACAGGAGACAGAACACTGCATCCCGATTTGCATCTAATCTATGTGGGTGAAGTTTGTGGATTATTTAAGCTTGCAGGTATGCCCGAGGATGTTGTAATGTCCGGTATGAGATTATACCTCCCACGTGTTGAGGCACGACTTAAAGGTATAAGGTCATACTAGAACGATCTCAAGTATGGTATCTTTGCACAACTCATGTAAAGAGGGATGAAATTGCAAAAGAGTAGTTGGCTTACACTCGCCACGTCACACAATACATTACATAAGCAATCACCATCCAAATAACATCACAGTCCGACTACGGATGAAGATACAAATGAAATATACAATAAATTAAATAACACAAGGTCCCGATCATAACATCCTACTAAGAGCCCTACTGATCCTCTAGATAAGACACGTAGTATCGCCCACGTTCTTCGTCGAACTCCTAGTACAACTCTGTGCCATCACCTGTGTAGTTCACCATGGTACCTGCATCTGGTGTTGTGTAGAATCTGTGAGCCACGGAAGACTCAGCAATCCCGTTCCCGGGTAGCAAAACTATCTAAGCCTTGGGTGTGGAAAAGGCTGGAGAACAAGGTTGCAGCTGCACTAGCACTAGCTTACGTGTTTAGAGCGAGAAGAGAAGTGCCACGAGCGTCAAAGTGATCACGAAGTGATCCTATCTAAGCACGTCAAACATAACTCCACCGTGTTCACTTCCCGAACCCCTTCGGAAAGCGACCGTCACGGTTACTCACACTGGTAGTGTATTATGAACATGGTGTAGCCGCACGTATCTCGTCTAAGGCCACGACCGGATGGGACAAGCTACAGGTTTTTACCAGCCCTTGAGTTTCCTCGAGGTGGCCCCGCAACACGCCCAGTTTGGACCAACACTCATGTGGAGCACTGGCCCGGGTTGTTGATTAAGAAAAGAGTTTATAACTCCCTATGCAAGTTTTAGTTGTTAGGCAAATGTAGAACCAATGTTGGGCCTTGCTGGAAAAGCTTTAGCACTAAGCGGGTTATCGAGGGGGGCCCATAAACCCCAACCGTGTTAGGGACGCAAAATCAAGGAACATAACACCGGTTTAAACGGTTCCTAGGGAGGCCTGAATGGAACAAAACACCAAGCAAGAGGCTTAGCCTTCCACCCATTACCAATATATAGATGATTTAGTTTAAGAGTTTATATATTGTGATATCCCAACAATAACTTCATCATGAAGCAAGAATCTTCAGATCTTCTCCTGCAACTAACAATGCTATAAGAGGGGCTGAGCGAAGCTTACCTAGCCAATCAAAGGTCTGCTAGGTTGGGTGGTTAGAGAGATTCATGGCTACAATTGGAGGCTGACAAACAAACATGGGCATCGAGGCAATAAGCTAAAGAGCGAGACATCTAGCAATAGGCAAAGATAGTAATCATATCTGGGTCAGGTCATCTTGCATGTTGAGTCGTCGATGGGATCGTAACCTTGCTCCTCACACTCAACCTCGGTAGGACCCTCGTTCTCGGTATCGGCTCCCGGCTCTACTCAACACAAGAACACAACATGGCACAATATCAAACACGGTGCAATGCACAATCAACATGATGCAAGTATGATGTGTGTATGCATGTGGAAGCACTTGAGCCTAAGGAGAAGATGATGAAGAAGGCCTCATCTTGTAAAACCAAGCAAGCCATTGGATAGAGGGGAATATTTCGGTTGAAATCGATATAAGGATCGTCGGAAACGGACACACGGTTTGCAAATGGCAAGCAAAAAAATATTCACACAAAGCTGCAATTTACAGCCACATGGCATGTTTGGAGCAAGAAATAATTATGCTACAGCACTCAAACATGGAGAGAAAGGGCATGGACATGAAGTAGACATGTTACTTAACAAGGATGAACTTAGAACACACCCAAAAACCTACTGGAACACAATTAACCAAGCATGGCAAGTTGCAATAAATTTATCCAAACTTAGCAAAAATCTGGGAAGGCAAAAACATCATCATGATGCCGCCTTCGGAGGCAGAAAACAACATGCATATCAACTCCACTAAGTATATAAAGATCATGGACATGTAGTATACATAGCATACATCAAAAAACTCCATTGGAGCAACTCCATAGGAGGCATGGATCAATAACAACAAGCCACACCAAATTGATCATGCTGATAAAAACCTGACAGGTATAATTTATAGCAACTTGAGAGCAATAAATAAATAAGGTACAGCAAACCATGTGTGCAAATAAGGGCATGGATGGATAGAGCATAACATGGACAATAAGGAATGGTCATTTGACATACTAAAAGATGCATGGATTTGAGTGGGGCATCAAGCAAACATAGCATCAGGTTAAACAGATTCCAGACTTAGCCGTTTTTTCACTAAGTATAAAACAGCAACATTGGCATGGCATGTTTACAAGCTTGTTTAAGTCACCTCAAGGCATATCATGGAAAGTGGTTTGCACCACAGCAAAGAACATATGATGGTGCTTCTAAAACATATTGACATGTGATATGAGGACAAACACATCAATAGCAATGAGCACTTCAAATCAGCATCTCATAACAAGTCTCAGCACTTAACAGCCCCATGCACTTTTGCAACAGAGATTAACATGGCAATATGACACCTAACATGAATGCTACAGCAACCATCATGTAGAGCACTTCACAATGAACATTTTGACATATCATATGCTCCATTTGGACCAACATGCACAAAGTTGTCACATCTCAAACATGGCAACAAAATAACAAATAACAGCAATTTTAAACATATAGCACTCTTGCAACGATGATTAGGGCATCAAGATGAACTCAAACAAGCATGCCATAGTGGAACAAGATGAAGAGCACATCACAACGAACATTTTGATATATTACACTCCCCAAACGGATCTACGAGCACGAAGTTACAGCCATGCAAAGGAGGCAACAAATTATAACAGTTTAGGGACTTGATGGAATTTTTACCCTCCGAAAAGTCAAACGTTGATGAGGAGATGAGGGACGGAGTGGATTCGGGACGGGGACAACGGGGCCGACGAGATCTGGTCCGGCCCGACCGGATCCGCGGCGAGGAGCAGCGTGGCCGGCGAGCTCGCGCTCCGGCGAGCTCCGGCGGAGCTCGGCGGCGAGGTACTGGCGCGGCCGGCGAGGAACTTCAACGGCGGCGGGGAAGACGGCACCGGCGGGGGTGTGCGGCGGGCGGAGGAGCAGCCCCGGCGGTCGGGGCGGCCGGCGGTGGCGGCGCGCCAGCGACCGGGCGGCGGAGAGGTCCCGCGGCGGCGGGCGGCGAGCGGAGGCGTGCGGGCCGGGCGGGCCCGATCTGGGCCAGCGGGCCCGGCGGCGCGGTGGAGGCGGTGGCCGGCGGCTGGACACGTGGCAAGCCCTGATTGGACGGGCGCGTCCGGGCGGACGTGTCCGCCGGCGCGGAGGGACAAAAATTTAGGGTTTGGATCCGGATTTCGGAGGAAGAGGGCCTATTTATAGATTCTGGGAGCTAGGAAGGTCCAAATGGGGAGTGGTTTTCGCCCACACGTTCGTGATCCGACGACCGAGAGGATGGGAGTGGTTGTGCTGGGTTAGTGGGCTGTTGTGCAGGGGGTCTTGGGCCAAAAGGAAAGGAGGTTTTTAGCCCACTAGGTTAACCGTTGGAGTACCGAACGAACTCCAAACGCGATGAAACTTGACAGGTGGCCTACGCGTACCAAAACAACAACGCACGACAAGTCTCACCTCATTCCGGGAACGTTACATGGCCACACACGAAAGAAGGACTCGGGGGTGCCACGGGCACGTGTGTGAGTGTCGGAACTCGAAACGGACAACCGGAAGAGGCGAGTGGGACCGGGTGCAAGTGACGACACGAATGCAATGCAATGCACATGATAACATGACATGGATGAAATGCACACACGCACGCGACAAAATGAAGAAACCCGAAATGAGCGAAGAGCCCAGAATGGAATCGATGAAGTCAACGTTTCATATATTGCCAAAAATGGAAGGTGTTACATCTGGGGTGTTACAAACTCTCCTCTACTACAAAAAGATCTCGTCCCGAGATCTAGGACTGGAAGAAGGAAGGATACTCGGAACGAAGGTGATCTTCTCGTTCCCACGTAGCTTCTCGGTCGTTATGGTGTGACCACTTTACTTTCAAGAACTTGATTGACTTGTTGCGGGTATTGCGCTCAGTTTCTTCAAGAATAGCAACAGGGTGCTCACGGTAAGACAAATCGTGTTGAAGATCAATCTCCTCTACGGATGCGTTCGGGTGTCTTGAAGCACTTGCGGAGTTGAGACATGTGAAACACGTCATGAACATTTGCAAAGTTGGAGGGAAGCTCAAGTTGATAGGCTAGATCACCTCTTTTGCCAAGAATCTTGAAAGGGCCCACGTATCTAGGAGCAAGCTTTCCTTTGATACCGAATCTTTGGGTTCCTTTCATAGGAGAAACACGGAGATAGACATGATCTCCAATGTCGAAAGCCAAATCACGATGCTTGCCGTCATAGTAACTCTTTTGACGCGACTGAGCGGCCTTGAGATTCTCACATATGACTTTGCACATTTCTTCGGCTTCTGATATCAAGTCATTGCCAAGAAGTTGACGTTCACCAGTCTCGGACCAGGAGAGGGGTACGGCACTTTCTTCCATAGAGGATTTCAAAAGGAGCTTTGCCGGCACTTGCTTGGAAACTGTTGTTGTAATAGAACTCGGCAAACGGGAGACAATCTTCCCACTTCATGCCAAAAGAGATGACACAAGCTCTCAGCATGTCTTCGAGGATCTGGTTCACTCTTTCGACTTGACCACTAGTCTGAGGGTGAAAAGCAGTTCTGAAACGGATCTTAGTCCCATGGCTGACTGAAAGGAGTCCCAGAACTTGGATGTGAACAAACTTCCACGGTCTGAGGAGATAACTTGTGGAATGCCATGCAAAGAAACAATTTTGGAAGTGTACAACTCTGCCAACTGAGCTGCGTTGATGGATTCTTTGACGGGAAGGAAGTGAGCTACTTTGGTTAGCTTGTCAATCACAACAAAGATAGCATCATTCCCCTTCTTGGACTTAGGAAAGCCAGTGACAAAATCCATTTCAATGTGGTCGAATTTCCACTCGGGAATAGGTAGAGGTTGGAGGAGACCGGTTGGACGTTGATGCTCTGCCTTCACTCTTCTGCAGATATCACATTCATTCACGAATTGGGCAATCTCCCTTTTCATGCGAGTCCACCAGTAAGATTGCTTGAGGTCTTGGAACATCTTGGAGCTTCCGGGATGAATAGAGAGGAGGGAGTCATGTGCTTCGTTCATTATGAGCTTCCTGAGATCACCCTTGGGAACCACAATTCTGTCCTCAAAGAACAAGGTGTCCTTCTCATCAACGCGATAGCACTTGTATTTGGGAGTACCCTTAGCAATACCATGTTTCACTTTCTGCACCATAGAATCACTTAGTTGGGCCTCACGGATCTGATCTTCCAAGGTAGGAGCAACTTGAAGATTTGCAAGAAAGCCTTGCGGAACAACTTGGAGGTTGAGCTTCCTGAATGGTTCACAAAGCTCAGGCTGAAACGGCTTGAGAAGGAGACTGTTGCAATATGCCTTTCTGCTCAAGGCATCTGCAATGACATTGGCCTTGCCAGGTGTGTACTCAATGCTTGGATCATACTCTTGGATCATCTCAACCCAACGAGTCTGGCGAAGGTTCAGGTTAGGCTGTGTGAAGATGTACTTCAAGCTCTTGTGATCGTTGAAGATGTCCACTTTTCTACCCAACAGAAGGTGTATCCACGTGATCAAGGCATGTACCAGTGCTGCTAGCTCGAGATCATGTGTGGGGTAATTCTTCTCATTTGGCTTCAATTGACGAGAAGTGTATGCCACAATCTTCTTGTCTTGCATGAGAACACCACCAAGTCCTTGTAGAGAAGCATCACAGAATACTTCATAGGGCTTGGACTCATGCGGAGGAGTAAGAACCAGAGCAGAAATGAGCTTCTCTTTGAGTGTTTTGAATGCCACATCACAATCAGGAGCCTAGTTGTACTTGACATTCTTCTACAACAGGTTGGAAAGAGGCTTGGCAATCTTGGAGAAGTTCTCAACGAACCTTCTGCAATAGCTAGCGAGACCAAGGAAGCTTCGGAGTTGCTTGACGTTCTGGCGGGGTTCCTAGTTGACAATAGCATCAACTTTCTCGGGGTTGACAGAAATACCCTCAGCAGAGATGATATGGCCAAGATATAAGACTTTATCTAGCCAGAATTCACATTTGGAGAACTTTGCATAGAACTTGTGTTCACGGAGTCTGTCGAGAACCAAACGGAGGTGCTTGGCATGGTCTTCTTCATTCTTGGAGAATACCAAGATGTCATCCAGATAGACAAGAACAAATTCATTGGTGTAGGGGTTGAATATGAAGTGCATCATCCTCGAGAAGGTGGGTGGAGCATTTGCGAGGCCAAAAGACATGACCGTGTATTCATAGGAGCCGTAGCTTGTTCTGAATGCAGTGTTGTGAATATCTTCTTCACGGATACGGATCTGGTGATAACCCATCCGGAGATCGAGCTTTGAGAACACCTTTGCTCCTTTGAGCTGCTCGAACAATTCATTGATATTGGGGAGCGGATACTTGTTCTTTATTGTCTTCTTTTTCAATGGCCGGTAATCAACGCAAAGGCGCTCCATGCCATCCTTCTTCTTGACAAATAGAACACCACAGCCCCAAGGAGAAGTACTAGGCCTGATTAGACCCATACGCTCTTGCTCATCGAGTTGTTTCTTCAGCTCCTTCAACTCGTCAGGGGAAAGCTTGTATAGACGCCGACATGTTGGCTCGGTACCGGGCTCGAGTTCAATGACGAATTCAAATTGACGATGCGGAGGCATGCCTGGAATGTGACACCCCGAGACCGGTGCGCCAGGTGTCAGCCAGTTATTCGTTGTCAGTGCCATGTCATCTGCTTGCATGTTTCATCTTTCCATGTCATCATGTGTGTTGCATCAGCATGTTTTCAAAACTTGCATTCGCCCGAGTTCCGTCGTCCTCTCTGTTGTCCGTTCTGAGCCCAAACACACTTGCACCTGCCCGCGGTGCCTCCGAATATTTATTTTATGAGTGGCCGAAAAATGTTCTCGGAATGGGTTGAAACTTGGTGTGTGGTCTTATTATAGCATAGGTAGACCGCCTGTCAAGTTTCGTCACGTTCGGAGTTCGTTTGATAGCCCAACGGTTAACCGTGTTAACCGTCGGAGGTCTTTTCTCTTTTGGCCCAGCACCCCTTTCACACAGCCCACCTAGCCCATTCTAACCCCTCCATGCTCTTGGCCGTTCGATCACGATCGCGTGGCCGCGAACGGCTCCTCATTTGGACACTCCTAGCTCCCTCTAGCTATAAATATGTGTCTCCCCTCAATTTTTCGCGCAGATCAAACCCTACCCCGTCCTCCTCCACGCAGCCGGACATGTCCGTCCACCTCCCGGACGTGTCCACCCCGCAGCCACGTCGCCCAGACCAATCCCGAGCTGAGACATCAGCAGTCCCACCGCCCCGAGCCAACCGGCTTGCGCCACGTGGCCAGCCAGCCACCTCCCACCACCGCGGCCCGCCGAGCCCATCGCGGGCCCGACGAGCCCACCCGCCGCCGCCGCGAGCTCAGCCTCCCGCTCTCCTCCCGCGCCTCTCGCCGGCGTCCTCCGCCGCCGTGAGCCACCTCGCCGCCGCCGGACTTCTGCTGCTCGCCGCCGGTCTCCCTCGCCGGAGCACCGCCCGTCGCCCCGTCGTGGAGCTCCTAGCGCCGCCGCCTCGGCCAAAGGCCGCCGCCGCCGACTCTGGATCCCTCGCCGCCGGCCTTCCTTCTTCCCCCGCCACCGGATCCGGCCCCGGCCGGCCGGATCCGCTCGACCGCCGGTGCGCCGCCTCCTCCGTGCTCGCCATCGACCGCCGTCGCCGCTCCCTCCCCGATCCAGTCGGGCGGATCGGGAGAGCACGACGACGACGGCATCGAACCGCCACCTGGGCCTGCCTCCTGGGCCCGAGGCCTCCCGAGGCCCGCTCCCTGCCTCCGCCGACCCCGGCCCAGCCAGCCCCTGCCAGCGCCCCGGCCAAGTGGGCCGGCCAAGTGGGCCGCGAGGCCCAGCAGCCCAGTGCCTCCAACCGGCCTGCTCCGCCAATCGCTCTAGATCCGGCCTCCTCTTCTGTTGGGCCGAGCCCATGGTGAGCCCAGCTCCACCTCCCCCCTCCTTTCCCTTAACCGAAGCCCTGGCCGTGAGATAGCTATATGACGCTCAGTTGTTTTTTTCCTAAGTCTATATTTCTGCTAAGTCCTTATCTGTGTAATTTATGTTGCATACTTTGCATAGTGATAACTTTTTGTGTGCTTATCCAAATTAAGTGTATAATATGTCAAAATGATCGTGGTGATATGCTCTACACTTTGTTCCATTGTGCCATGCTTGTTTGAGTTCATTTAGATGCTCTAATATCTGTTGCAAGAGTGCTACTTGATATAAACTGCTGCTACTTGTTATTTTGTTGCTATGTTTGAGATATGATAACTTGGTGCATGTTTATCCAAATGATGCATATGATATGTCAAAATGTTCATCATGAGATGCTCTACATGTTGGTTTCTTTAGCATGCATGTTAGAGTTCATATTGCCATGGTTATCTCTGTTGCAAAAGTGCATGTGGCTGTTAGGTTATGTAACTTGTTACGAGATGCCTAGTTGAGGAGCTCGTTGCTATTGTTGTGTTTGTCCCCATGTCACATGCCCATATGTTTTAGATTCTCCATCATGTGGTCTTTTCTGTGGTGCAAACCATTTGCCATGATATGCCTTGAGGTGACTTAAACATGCTCGCAAACATGCCATGATAATGTTACTGTTTTACCACTTAGTGAAATTTCACTAAGTCTAGAATCTGTCATATCCTGATGCTATGTTTGCTTGATGCCCTAGGCAAATCCATGTTAGTTTTGGGTGGCCATTGATCATTCCTTGTTGTATATATTGTTGTCTATCCATCAATGTCCTCACTTGCTCATTTGGCTTGCTGTAGATTAATTAATTCTTGCTCCCAAGTTGCTATAAAATATAACTGTCAGGTTTTTAACGTCATGTTCAAAATGTTGTAGCTCGTTGCTATTGATCCATGCCCCCTATGGAGATGCTGCAATGGAGTTGTTTGCTGTATGATATGTCTACTTCATGTCCATGCTTCTTGTCATCATGTTTGAGTGATGTCGAGTATATTTTTGATGCTCCAAAGTTGATATGTGGCTGTTAACTTCAGCTTGTTGTTATATCTTGTTTCATGTGTATCTTTTAGCCCGTTGCTCCGTTTGGAGTGTGCCTTATATGAAACTTGTGTGATTTTGCATGTAAAATCATAATATCATATTGTTTTCATGTTTGGAGTGAGTTTGCTTGATGTTTGGGTGCATCTTGCACCGTTGCCATGTTTGTCTTGTTTTGCTCATATCTTCTAGACCGTAGCTCCGTTTTAAACAAACTTTGTATGAAACTTGACTAGATTTTTGTGTAGATCATCATGGTGCATGTTAACTTGCTGTTTAACAACTTTAACTTAAGGTTTGTTCAGATCTGGACTAATTTCAAACTATGCATATGAGGACTTACCGATTTTATTATATGTAGTTTCCGGCCTCATTTAAACTTGTTGACTTGTGTTGTTTTTCTGTGCTTCCTACCTTGTCATGTAGTGCATCATATATAGCCTTGTCTTGCATCATACTTGCTTGAGCATATTGTCATGTTTCTTGTGTTGTTTCTCTGTGCTTCCTACCTTGCCATGCATTGCTTCCTGTATAGACTTGTCTTGCATCATGCCTTGCCATGTAATGCATCATATATAAACTTGTGTTGTTTTTCTGTGCTTCTTACCTTGCCATGAATTGCTTCCTGTATAGAATTGTCTTGCATCATACCTTCCCATGTATTGCATCATATATAGACTTGTGTTGTTTTTCTGTGCTTCCTACCTTGCCATGTTTTGCTTCCTGTATAGACTTGTAGTGCATCCTATATTGAACTGTCTTGCATCATACTTGGTTGAGCATATTGTCATGTCTCGTGTGGTGTGTTTACAGAGTTGCTTGCTTCTTCTAGTTTGTGCTTGTTCCTTTGCGTTCGTGAGGATTCGTTCGTCTACCCGTGGTTCTTCTTCAAGGCTTCTTCTTCGTCTTCTTCATGGATCTGTTCTTCTTCCTTGCGGGATCTCGGGCAAGATGACCATACCCTTGGATACCTTTACTATCATTGCCTTTGCTTAGTTGTCTCGATGCTATCGTTATATGTCGCGCTACCCATCTTATTGTCAGCCCCTCTCCTTGTTGCCGTGAAACCTCTAACCTTTGACACCTTCCTAGCAAAAACCATTGTTTGGCTATGTTACCCGCTTGCTCAGCCCCTCTTATAGCGTTGTTAGTTGCAGGTGAAGATGAAGATCGTTCCAGGAGGGAACTTGTTGTTGGAATATCACAATATGTTATATTATTATTAACACACCTATATACTAGGCATGGGTGGAAGGCTTGGCCTTTTGCTTGGTGTTTTGTTCCACTCATGCCACCTTAGGCGCCGATAAACCGACATTATGTTCCTTGATTTTGCGTTCCTTACACGGTTGGGTATATGGGGACCCCTTGACACTTCGTCTTTGAATAAAACTCCTCCAGCAAGGCCCAACATTGGTTTTAATTTGCAACATAATAATAACTTAATTAAATAATTAAATTTTCATAGGGGGTCGTGTCCCCGGGGATTCTTCTACATAGCAGGGGGGCCAGTGCTGATGGTGCTGGTCCCAAATAGAGCACTGTGTAGGACTGCCCCTTGGCAACTTGGGGTATCTTGCTCCTGTACGCTTCGCTCATCCGGACGTGGCCTGAGACGAGATACGCGCGGCTACTATCAGGGTGTCAGCACGCCGGGAAGTCTTGCTGGACTTGTTTTACCATTGTCGAAATGTCTTGTGCACCAGGATGCCGAGCTTGATCGGATTTCCCTAAGATAAGGGGTAATAATTATTAATGCTTCAGCTGATCGTGAGAGATTGTGATGGGCTAAGTTGGGACACCCCTGCAAGGTTATGATCTTTTGAAAGTCGTGCCTGCGGTTATGTGGCAGATTGGAATTTGTTAATGTCCGGTTGTAGAAAACTTGACTGAGGATCCGAAGTAAAACACACAACTGTGTGAGTAACAGTGACTGTCTCTTTTCACTTTGAGAAGAGAACACGGTGGGGTTATGTTTGACTCGTAGATAGTTCAGGATCTTTAGCGATCATTACTAGTTTGCGACCGTTTGCGTAGATGCTCATCTTATTCTTGTACTCGTAAGTTAGCCACCATACCTTTGCTTAGCCGCTGCTGCAACCTCACCACTTTACCTCTTCCTACCTATTAAGCTTTGCTAGTCTTGTTACCCATGGTTATGGGATTGCTGAGTCCTCGTGGCTCACAGATACTACAACATCAGTTGCAGGTGCAGGTTTCCGATGTCTTGACGTGAGAGCGATGTGTTCTTTTTTGGAGTTCTTTCTTCTTCTTATTCTTCAGTCTTGGGTTTGGTTCCGGGTCGGCAGCCTGGGATAGTAGATGGATGTCGTTGTTCTTTTCCTGTTTGTATCTGTAGTCGGATACCTTGTATTGTGTTGTCGTATTCTTGTGACTTGTATCTAATGTTGTATCCCCCATGTATGTATGTAATGGTACGATCTAATGATATCCATCTTGCTAAGCGCCCGAAATGCAGTTGTGCCCCAATCACGTAAGTGTCACGTGATCGGGATAGAATCGCATCTTGGGCCTGACATGGAAGCTCTTCAGGGAAAACATCTTCATACTCATTGACCACCGGAATTTGAGAAATGGCATTAATCTCGCCCTTGTCATTGAGATAGAATAGCCTGATTGTGTTATCTCGGGAGGCGAATATAATCACGTCTTCGTCAGGATGAGTAAGCTTGACTTCCTTATTTGTGCAATCAATGTGAGCATCATGCTTGGAAAGCCAATCCATCCCAAGAATGAGATCAATGTCGGAGTTGCCGAGAATATTCGGAGAAACCATAAAGCGGTAATCACCCATATAAATAGATATATCTGGAGCATACAAGCTAGAATTCATTTGCTTTCCCGGAGAAGTAATTGATCTCAAGTAATGTATCTTTGCACGACTCATGTAAAAGAGGGATGAAATTGCAAAAGAGTAGTTGGCTTACACTTGCCACGTCACACAATACATTACATAAGCAATCACCATCCAAATAACATCACAGTCCGACTACGGATGAAGATCCAAATGAAAGATACCATAAATTAAATAACACAAGGTCCCAATCATAACATCCTAGTAAGAGCCCTACTGATCCTCTGGATAAGACACGTAGTATCGCCCACGTTCTTCGTCGAACTCCCAGTACAACTCTGTGCCATCACCTGTGTAGTTCACCATGGTACCTGCATCTGGTGTTGTGTAGAATCTGTGAGCCACGGAAGACTCAGCAATCCCGTTCCCGGGTAGCAAAACTATCTAAGCCTTGGGTGTGGAAAAGGCTGGAGAACAAGGTTGCAGCTGCACTAGCACTAGCTTACGTGTTTAGAGCGAGAAGAGAAGTGCCACGAGCGTCAAAGTGATCACGAAGTGATCCTATCTAAGCACGTCAAACATAACTCCACCGTGTTCACTTCCCGAACCCCTTCGGAAAGCGACCGTCACGGTTACTCACACTGGTAGTGTATTATGAACATGGTGTCAAGTTTTCTATAACTGGATATTAACAAATTCCCATTTGCCACATAACTGTGGGCACGGCTTTCGAAAGATCAAATCCTGCAGGGGTGTCCCAACTTAGCCCATCACAAGATCACGATCTGCGGAGTCGCAACTCCAAGGTGGGAAGACCCGAGTATTCTCGGAATCCCGTGCTCAAGATATTCCGACATAGGTAAAACTAATCCATAAAGACCTCCCGGTGTGCCGACACCCTGATAGTAGCCGCGCGTATCTCGTCTCAGGCCACGACCGGATGGGACAAGCTACAGGTTTTTACCAGCCCTTGAGTTTCCTCGAGGTGGCCCCGCAGCACGCCCAGTTTGGACCAACACTCATGTGGAGCACTGGCCCGGGTTGTTGATTAAGAAAAGGGTTTATAACTCCCTATGCAAGTTTTAGTTGTTAGGCAAATGTAGAACCAATGTTGGGCCTTGCTGGAAAAGCTTTAGCGCTAAGCGGGTTATCGAGGGGGCCCATAAACCCCAACCGTTTTAGGGATGCAAAATCAAGGAACATAACACCGGTTTAAACGGTTCCTAGGGTGGCATGAGTGGAACAAAACACCAAGCAAGAAGCTTAGCCTTCCACCCATTACCAATATATAGATGATTTAGTTTAAGAGTTTATATATTGTGATATCCCAACAATAACTTCATCATGAAGCAAGAATCTTCAGATCTTCTCCATCAACTAACAATGCTATAAGAGGGGCTGAGCGAAGCTTACGTAGCCAATCAAAGGTTTGCTAGGTTGGGTGGTTAGAGAGATTCATGGCTACAATAGGAGGCTGACAAAAAAACATGGGCATCGAGGCAATTAGCTAAAGAGCGAGACATCTAGCAATAGGCAAAGATAATAATCATATCTGGGTCAGGTCATCTTGCCTGTTGAGTCATCGATGGGATTGTAACCTTGCTCCTCACACTCAATCTCGGTAGCACCCTCGTTCTCGGTCTCGGCTCCCAGCTCTACTCAACACAAGAACACAACATGGCACAATATCAAACACGGTGCAATGCACAATCAACATGATGCAAGTATGATGTGCGTATGCATGTGGAAGCACTTGAGCCTAAGGAGAAGATGATGAAGAAGGCCTCATCTTGGGAAACCAAGCAAGCCACTGGATAGAGGGGAAGATTTCGGTTGAAATCGATATAAGGATCGTCGGAAACGGACACATGGTTTGCAAATGGCAAGCAAAACAATATTCACACAAAGTTGCAGTTTACAGCCACATGGCATGTCTGGAGCAAGAAATAATTATGCTACAGCACTCAAACATGGAGACAAAGGGCATGGACATGAAGTAGACATGTTACTTCACAAGTATGAACTTAGAAGACACCCAAAAACCTACTGGAACATAATTAACCAAGCATGGCAAATTGCAATAAATTTATTCAGACTTAGCCAAAATCTGGGAAGGCAAAAACATCATCACGATGCTGCCTTCGGAGGCACAAAACAACATGCATATCAACTCCACTAAGTATATAAATATCATGGACATGTTGTAGACATAGCATATATCAAACAACCCCATTGGAGCAACTCCATAGGAGGCATGGATCAATAAGAACAAGCCACACCAAACTGATCATGCTGATAAAAACCTGACAGGTATAATTTATAGCAACTTGAGAGCAATAAATAAATAAGCTACAGCAGACCATATGTGCAAACAAGGGCATGGATGGATAGAGCATAACATGGACAACAAGGAATGATCATTTGACATACTAAAACATGCATGGATTTGAGTGGGGTATCAAGCAAACATAGCATCAGGTTAAACAGATTCAAGACTTAGCAGTTTTTTCACTAAGTATAAAACAGCAACATTGGCATGTCATGTTTACAAGCTTGTTTAAGTCACCTCAAGGCATATCATGGAAAGTGGTTTGCACCACAGCAAAGACCATATGATGGTGCTTCTATAACATATTGACATGTGACATGAGGACAAACACATCATTAGCAATGAGCAACTTCAAATCAGCACCTCATAACAAGTCTCGGCACTTAACAGCCACATGCACTTTTGCAACAGAGATTAACATGGCAATATGACACCTAACATGAATGCTACAGCAACCATCATGTAGAGCACTTCACAATGAACATTTTGACATATCATATGCTCCATTTGGACCAACATGCACAAAGTTGTCACATCTCAAACATGGCAACAAAATAACAAATAACAGCAGTTTTAAACATATAGCACTCTTGCAACGATGATTAGGGCATCAAGATGAACTCAAACAAGCATGCCACAGTGGAACAAAATGAAGAGCACATCACAACGAACATTTTGATATATTACACGCCCCAAACGGATCTACGAGCACGAAGTTACAGCCATGCAAAGGAGGCAACAAATTATAAAAGTTTAGGGACTTGGTGGAATTTTTACCCTCCGAAAAGTCAAACGTGGATGAGGAGATGCGGGAGGGAGTGGATCCGGGACGGGGACGACGGGGCCGACGCGATCCGGTCCGGCCCGATCGGATCCGCGGCGAGGAGCAGCGTGGCCGGCGAGCTCGCGCTCCGGTGAGCTCCGGCGGAGCTCGGCGGCGAGGTACCGGCGTGGCCGGCGAGGAGGTTCAACAGCGGCGGGGAAGACGGCGCCGGCGGGGGCATGCGGCGGGCGGAGGAGTAGCCCCAGCGGTCGGGGCGGCCGACGACCGGGCGGCGGAGGCGCGCTGGCGGCGGAGAGGTCCCGCGGCGGCGGGCGGCGAGCGGAGGCGCGCGGGTCGGGTAGGCCCGATCCGGGCCGAGGGCCCGGCGGCGCGGTGGAGGCGGAGGCCGTCGGCCGGGACACGTGGCAAGCCCTAATTGGCCGGGCGCGTCTGGGCGGACGTGTCCGGCCCTGTCCGGACGTGTCCGGCGGCGCGGAGGGACGAAAATTTAGGGTTTGGATCCGGATTTCGGGGGGAGAGGGCCTATTTATAGATTCTGGGAGCTAGGAAGGTCCAAATGGGGAGCGGTTTTCGCCCACACGTTCGTGATCCGACGACCAAGAGGATGGGAGTGGTTGTGCTGGGTTAGTGGGCTGTTGTGGAGGGGGTCTTGGGTCAAAAGGAAAGGAGGTTTTTAGCCCACTAGGTTAACCGTTGGAGTAACAAACGAACTCCAAACGCGATGAAACTTGACAGTCGGCCTACACGTACCAAAACAACAATGCACGACAAGTCTCACCTCATTCCAGGAACGTTACGCGGCCACACACGAAAGAAGGACTCGGGGGTGCCACGGGCACATGTGTGAGTGTCGGAACTCGAAACGGACAACGGGAAGAGGCGAGTGGGACCGGGTGCAAGTGACAACACGAATGCAATGCAATGCACATGATAACATGACATGGATTAAATGCACACACGCATGCGATAAAACGAAGAAACCTGAAATATACGAAGAGCCCAGAATGGAATTGATGAAGTCAACGTTTCATATATTGCCAAAAATGGAAGGTGTTACATCTGGGGTGTTACAGATGTTATCAAGAAGAAGGTCTTCCCTTTATGTTTTAAGGGAGATGCATTGACATGGTTTAGGCTATGTGATGATATTGGATCATGGAACTATAATCGTCTGAAGTTGGAATTTTGTCACAAGTTCTACCCTATGCATCAGGTTCATCGTGATCGTAATTATATTTATAATTTTTGGCCTTGCGAAGGAGAAAGCATCGCTCAAGCTTGGGAGAGGCTTAAGTCAATGTTATATTCATGCCCCAATCATGAGCTCTCAAGAGAACTGATCATTCAAAAATTTTATGCTCGGCTTTCTCTCAATAATCACTCCATGCTCGATACTTCTTGTTCTGGTTCTTTTATGATGAAGACTGTTGAATTCAAATGGGATTTATTAGAAAGAATTAAACGCAACTCTGAATATTGGGATCTCGACGAAGGGAAGGAGTCAGGTATGACCCCTAAGTTTGATTGTGTTAAAGATTTTATGGATACCGATGTTTTCCATGAGTTTAGCACTAAATATGGACTTGTCTCTGAGATAGTAGCTTCTTTCTGTGAATCATTTGCTACTCATGTTGATCTTCCCAAGGAGAAGTGGTTTAAATACCATCCTCCCATTGAAGTAAAAGTAGTTGAACCTGTTAACGTTGAAGAAAAGACTATCACTTATAATGTTGATCCTATTGTTCCTACCGCTTATATTGAGAAACCACCTTTTCCTGTTAGAATAAAGGATCATGCTAAAGCTTCAACTGTGGTTCGTAAGAGTAGTACTAGAACACCTACACCCTCTGAGCAAATTAAAGTTGAACCTAGTGTTGCTATGGTTAAAGAACTCTTGGTAGAAAATTTCGATGGACATGTTATTTACCTCCAAGAGGAAGCTGCTAGAATAGCCAAACCTGATGCTAGGAATAAACATAGACCTGTTTTAGGCTTGCCTGTTATCTCTGTTAAAATAGGAGATCATTGCTATCATGGTTTATGTGACATAGGTGCTAGTGCGAGTGTAATACCTATATCCTTATATGATGAAATTATGCATGATATTGCACCCATTGAGCTAGAAGGTATAGATGTTACTATTAAACTTGCTAATAGAGACACTATTTCACCAATTGGGATTGTTAGAGATGTTGAAGTCTTCTGTGGGAAAGTTAAATACCCTGCCGATTTTCTTCTTGACTCCCCACAAGATGATTTTTGTCCCATCATATTTGGTAGACCCTTCTTGAACACCGTTAATGCTAAGATAGATTGCTTGAAAGATATTGTTACTGTTGGTTTAGGGGATATGTCTCATGATTTTAACTTTGCTAAATTTCGTAGACAACCCCTTTATAAAGAATTACCTAGTAAGGATGAAATTATTGGTCTTGCTTCTATTGTTGTGCCTCCTAATGATCCCTTAGAACAATATCTGCTAGACCATGAAAATAATATGTATATGAATGAAAGAAGGGAAATACATGAAATAATCTTTAAGCAGGGACCCGTATTGAAAAACAACTTGCCTGTTGAAATCCTAGGGGATCCTCCTCCAACCAAGGGTGATCCCATGTTTGAACTTAAACCTTTACCTAATAATCTTAAGTATGTTTATCCTGATGAAAAGAAGATATATATTGTTATTATTAGTGCTAACCTTTCAGAGCGGGAAGAAGAAAAATTATTGAAAACTCTAAAGAAGCACTATGCTGCTATTGGATATACTGTGGATGATCTTAAGGGAATTAGTCCCACTTTATGCCAACACAAGATAAAATTGGAAGAAAACGCTAAACCGGTTATTGATCATCAACGGCGGTTAAATCCTAAGATGAAAGATGTGGTAAGGAAGGAAATACTAAAGCTTCTAGAGGCAGGTATTATCTATCTAGTTATTGATAGCCAGTGGGTAAGTCCTGACCATTGTGTCCCTAAGAAGGGAGGTATGACTGTTGTTCCTAATGGTAAAGATGAATTGATCACACAAAGAATTGTTACAGGTTATAGGATGGTAATTGATTTCCGCAAATTAAATAAAGCTACTAAGAAAGATCATTACCCTTTGCGTTTTATTGATCAAATGCTAAAAAGTTTATCCAAACATACTCATTTTTGCTTTCTAGATGGTTATTCTGGTTACTCTCAAATACCTATGTCAAAAGGGGATCAAGAAAAGACCACTCTTACTTGACCTTTCGGTACCTTTGCTTATAGATGTATGCCTTTTGGTTTATGTAATGCACCTGCTACCTTTCAAAGATGCATGATGGCTATATTCTCTGATTTTTGTGAAAACATTGTTGAGGTTTTCATGGATGATTTCTCCATATACGGAACATCTTTTGATGATTGCTTAAGCATGTTGGGGAACGTAGTATTTTAAAATTTTCCTACGATCACGCAAGATCTATCTACCAGATGCATAGCAACGAGAGGGGAGAGTGAGTCTACGTACCCTCGTAGACCGAAAGCGGAAGCGTTACAACAACGCGGTTGATGTAGTCGTACGTCTTCACGGCCCGACCGATCAAGCACCGAAACTACGGCACCTCCGAGTTCTAGCACACGTTCAGCTCGATGACGTCCCTCGAACTCCGATCCAGCCGAGTGTCGAGGGAGAGTTCCGTCAGCACGACGGCGTGGTGACGATCTTGATGTTCTACCGTCGCAGGGCTTCGCCTAAGCACCGCTACAATATTTACCGAGGAGAACTATGGTGGAGGGGGGCACCGCACACGGCTAAGAGATCAAGAGATCAATTGTTGTGTCTAGAGGTGCCCCCTGCCCCCGTATATAAAGGAGGGAGGGAGAGGCCGGCCCTAGAGGGGGCGCGCCAAGTGTGGGGAGTCCTACTAGGACTCCCAAGTCCTAGTAGGATTCCCCTTTCCTTTCCGGAGTAGGAGAGAAGAAAAGAGGGGGAGAGGGAGAAGGAAAAGGGGGCTGCACCCCTTGTCCAATTCGGACTAGAAGGGGGGCGCGCGCCTCCTTCCTTTTGGCCTCTCTCCTCTATTCCCGTAACTCCCCGGTACTCCGAAAATACCCGAATCACTCAGAACCTTTCCGATGTTCGAATATAGTCGTCCAATATATCGATTTTTACGTCTCGACCATTTCGAGACTCCTCGTCATGTCCCCGATCTCATCCGGGACTCCGAACTCCTTCGGTACATCAAAACTCATAAACTCATAATAAAACTGTCATCGAAACCTTAAGCGTGCGGACCCTACGGGTTCGAGAACTATGTAGACATGACCGAGACATGTCTCCGGTCAATAGCCAATAGCGGAACCTGGATGCTCATATTGGCTCCCACATATTCTACGAAGATCTTTATTGGTCAAACCAGATAACAACATACGTTGTTCCCTTTGTCATCGGTATGTTACTTGCCCGTGATTCGATCGTCGGTATCTCAATACCTAGTTCAATCTCGTTACCGGCAAGTCTCTTTACTCATTCCATAATACATCATCCCGCAACTAACTCATTAGCTGCAATGCTTGCAAGGCTTATAGTGATGTGCATTACTGAGTGGGCCCAGAGATACCTCTCCGACAATCGGAGTGACAAATCCTAATCTCGAAATACGCCAACCCAACAAGTACCTTCGGAGACACCTGTAGAGTACCTTTATAATCACCCAGTTACGTTGTGACGTTTGGTAGCACACAAAGTGTTCCTCCGGTATTCGGGAGTTGCATAATCTCATAGTCATAGGAACATGTATATGTCATGAAGAAAGCAATAGCAGTAAAACTTAAACGATCATAGTGCTAAGCTAACGGATGGGTCTTGTCCATCACATCATTCTCCTAATGATGTGATCCCGTTGATCAAATGACAACTCATGTCTATGGCTAGGAAACATAACCATCTTTGATCAATGAGCTAGTCTAGTAGAGGCATACTAGGGGCACTCTGTTTTGTCTATGTATTCACACATGTATTAAGTTTCCGGTTAATACAATTCTGGCATGAATAATAAACATTTATCATGATATAAGGAAATAAATAATAACTTTATTATTGCCTCTAGGGCATATTTCCTTCAGTCTCCCACTTGCACTAGAGTCAATAATCTAGTTCATATCGCCATGTGATTTAACACCGATAGTTCACATCGTCATGTGATTAACACCCAAAGGGATTACTAGAGTCAATAATCTAGTTCACATCGCTATGTGATTAACACCCAAAGAGTACTAAGGTGTGATCATGTTTTCCTTCGTGAGAGAAGTTTAGTCAACGGGTCTGTCACATTCAGATCCGTATGTATTTCGCAAATGTCTATGTGTCTACAATGCTCTGCATGGAGCTACTCTAGCTAATTGCTCCCACTTTCATTACGCATCCAGATTGATACTTAGAGTCAGCTGGATTTAGTGTCAAAGCTTGAATCGGCGTAACCCTTTACGACGAACTCTTTATCACCTCCATAATCGAGAAACATTTCCTTAGTCATCCAGTTACTAAGGATAATTTTGACCGCTGTACAGTGATCTACTCCTGGATCACTATTGTACCCTCTTGACAAACTCATGGCAAGGTACACAACATGTTTGGTACACAACATGGCATACTTTATAGAACCTATGGCTGAGGCATAGGGAATGACTTTCATTCTCTCTATATTTTTCTGCCGTGGTCTGGCTTTGAGTCTTACTCAACTTCACACCTTCCAAGTCAGGTAAGAACTCCTTCTTTGACCGATCCATTTTGAACTACTTCAAAATCATATCAAGGTATGTACTCATCGAAAGTCTTATCAAGCGTCTTGATCTATCTCTATAGATCTTGATGCCCAATATGTAAGCAGCTTCACCAAGGTCTTTCTTTGAAAAACTCCTTGCAAACACTCCTTTATGCTTTCTAGAAAATTCTACATCATTTCCGATCGACAATATGTCATTCACATATACTTATCAGAAAGGTTGTAGTGCTCCCACTCACTTCTTGTAAATACAGGCTTCACTGCAAGTCTGTATAAATCTATATGCTTTGATCAACTTATCAAAGCGTATATTCCACCTCCGAGATGCTTGCACCAGTCCATAGATGGATCGCTGGAGCTTGCACATTTTGTTAGCACCTTTAGGATTGACAAAACCTTCTGGTTGCATCATATACAAGTCTTCTTTAATAAATCCATTAAAGAATGCAGTTTTGTTATCCATTTGCCAGATTTCATAAAATGCGGCAATTGCTAACATGATTCGGACAGACTTAAGCATCGCTACGGGTGAGAAAGTCTCATCGTAGTCAACTCCTTGAACTTGTTGAAAAACTTTCGCAACAAGTCGAGCTTTGTAAACAGTAACATTACTGTCAGCGTCAGTCTTCCTCTTGAAGATCCATTTATTTTCGATGGCTTGCCGACCATCGGGCAAGTCAACCAAAGTCCACACTTTGTTCTCATACATGGATCCCATCTCAGATTTCATGGTCTCAAGCGATTTTGCGGAATCTGGGCTCATCATCGCTTCCTCATAGTTCATAGGTTCATCATGGTCCAGTAACATGACTTCCAGAACCGGGTTGCCGTACCACTCTGGTGCGGAACGTACTCTGGTTGATCTACGAAGTTCAGCAGTAACTTGATCCGAAGTTTCATGATCATCATCATTAGCTTCCTCACTAATTGGTGTAGGAATCACTGGAACCAGTTTCTGTGATGTACTACTATCCAATTCGGGAGAAGGTACAATTACCTCATCAAGTTCCACTTTCCTCCCACTCACTTCTTTCGAGAGAAACTCCTTCTCTAGAAAGGATCCACTCTTAGCAACAAAGACCTTGCCTTCGGAACTGTGATAGAAGGTGTACCCAACAGTTTCTTTTGGGTATACTATGAAGATTTACTTCTCCGATTTGGGTTCGAGCTTATCATGTTGAAACTTTTTCACATAAGCATCGCAGTCCCAAACTTAAAGAAATGACAGCTTAGGTTTCTCGTCAAACCACAGTTCATACGGTGTCATCTCCACGGATTTAGATGGTGCCCTATTTAACGTGAATGTATCTGTCTCCAATGCATAACCCCAAAAGCGATAGTGGTAGATCGGTAAGAGACATCATCGATCGCACCATATCTAATAAAGTATGGTTATGACATTCGGACACACCATTACACTATGGTGTTCCAGGTGGCGTGAGTAGTGAAACTATTTCACATTGTTTTTACTGAAGGCCAAACTCGCTAACTCAAATATTATACCTCTACGATCATATCGTAGAAACTCTTATTTTCTTGTTACGATGATTCTCCACTTCACTCTGAAATTCTTTGAACTTTTCAAATGTTTTAGACTTGTGCTTCATTAAGTAGATATACCCATATCTGCTCAAATCATCGGTGAAGGTCAAAAAATAACGATACCCGCCGCGAGCTTCAACACTCACTGGTCCACATACATCTGTATGTATGATCTCCAACAAATCTGTTGCTCGCTCCATTGTTCCGGAGAACGGAGTGTTAGTCATCTTGCCCATGAGGCATGGTTCGCAAGCACCAAGTGATTCATAATCAAGTGATTCCAAAAGTCCATCACTATGGAGTTTCTTCATGCGCTTTACACCATTATGACCTAAACAGCAGTGCCACAAATAAGTTGCACTATCATTATTAACCTTGCATCTTTTGGCTTCAATATTATGAATATGTGTATCACCACGATCGAGATCCAACAAACTATTTTCATTGGGTGTATGACCATCGAAGGTTTTATTCATGTAAACAGAATAAAAATTATTCTATGACTTTAAATGAATAACCGTATTGCAACAAATATGATCAAATCATATTCATGCTCAACGCAAATGCCAAATAACATTTATTTAGGTTTTACACTAATCCCGAAAGTATAGGGAGTGTGCGATGATGATCATATCAATCTTGGAACCACTTCCAACACACATCGTCACTTCACCTTTAACTAGTCTCTGTTCATTCTGCAATTCTCGTTTCGAGTTACTAATTTTAGCAACTGAACAGGTATCAAATACCCAGGGGTTGCTATGAACACTAGTAAAGTACACATCAATAATCTGTATATCAAAATATACCTTTGTTCACTTTGCCATCCTTCTTATCCGCCAAGTATCTAGGGCAGTTCCACTTCCAGTGACCATTTCCTTTGCAGTAGAAGCACTTAGTTTCAGGCTTGAGTTTTAGCTTTGGGTTTCTTCACGGGAGTGACAACTTGCTTGTCATTCTTCTTGAAGTTCCCCTTCTATCCCTTTGCCCTTTACTTGAAACAAGTGGTCTTGTTAACCATCAACACTTGATGCTTTTTCATGATTTCTACCTTTGCCGACTTCAGCATTGCGAAGAGCTCGGGAATTCCTTTCGTCATCCCTTGCATATTATAGTTCATCACGAAGTTCTACTAACTTGGTGATAGTGACTAGAGAACTTTGTCAATTACTATCTTATCTGGAAGATTAACTCCCACTTGATTCAAGTAATTGTAGTACCTAGACAATCTGAGCACATGCTCACTGGTTGAGCTATTCTCCTCCATCTTGTAGGCAAAGTACTGTGAGAAGTCTTATACCTCTCGACACGGGCATGAGTATGAAATACTAATTTCAACTCTTGGAACATCTTATATGCTCCGTGGCGTTCAAAACGTTTTTGAAGTCCCGGTTCTAAGCCATAAAGCATGGTGCACTTAAACTATCAAGTAGTCATCATACCGAGCTTTTGTCAAAACGTTCATAACGTCTACATCTGCTCCTGCAATAGGTATGTCACCTAGCGGTGCATCAAGGACATAATTCTCTATGCAGCAATGAGGATAATCCTCAGATCACGGAACAATTCCGCATCATTGCTACTAACATCTTTCAACTTAGTTTTCTCTAGGAACATATAAAAAAATAAACGGGGAGCAACATCGCGAGCTATTGATCTACAACATAGATATGCTAATACTACAAGGACTAAGTTCATGATAAATTAAAGTTCAATTTAATCATATTACTTAAGAACTCCCACTTAGATAGACATCCCTCTAGTCATCTAAATGATCACGTGATCCAAATCAACTAAACCATGTCCGATCATCACGTGAGATGGAGTAGTTTCAATGGTGAACATCTTATGTTGATCATATCTACTATATGATTCACGCTCGACCTTTCGGTCTCCAGTGTTCCGAGGCCATATCTGCATATGCTAGGCTCGTCAAGTTTAACCCGAGTATTCCGCATGTGCAAAACTGGCTTACACCCGTTGTATTTGAACGTAGAGCTTATCACGCCCGATCATCACGTGGTGTCTCGGCACGACGAACTTTTGCAACGGTGCATACTCAGGGAGAACACTTATACCTTGAAATATAGTAAGGGATCATCTTATAATGCTACCGTCGAACTAAGCAAAATAAGAAGCATAATAAGATAAACATCACATGCAATCAAAATATGTGACATGATATGGCCATCATCATCTTGTGCTTTTGATCTCCATCTCCAAAGCACCGTCATGATCACCTTCGTCACCGGCGCGACACCTTGATCTCCATCGTAGCATCGTTGTCGTCTCGCCAACTATTGCTTCTACGACTATCGCCACCGCTTAGTGATAAAGTAAAGCAATTACATGGCGATTGCATTTCATACAATAAAGCGATAACCATATGGCTCCTGCCAGTTGCCGATAACTTTACAAAACATGATCATTTCATACAAAACCGTATAACTCATCATGTCTTGACCATATCACATCACAACATGCCCTGCAAAAACAAGTTAGACGTCCTCTACTTTGTTGTTGCAAGTTTTACGTGGCTGCTACGGGCTTAGCAAGAACCGTTCTTACCTACGCATACAAAACCACAACGATATTTCGTCAAGTATGTGCTGTTTTAACCTTCACAAGGACCGGGCGTAGCCACACTTGATTCAACTAAAGTTGGAGAAACTGACACCCGCCAGCCACCTGTGTGCGAAGCACGTCGGTAGAACCAGTCTCGCGTAAGCGTACGCGTAATGTCGGTCCGGGCCGCTTCATCCAACAATACCGCCGAATCAAAGTATGACATGCTAGTAAGCAGTATGACTAGTATCGTCCACAACTCACTTGTGTTCTACTCGTGCATATCATCTACGCATAGACCTGGCTCTGATACCACTGTTGGGGAACGTAGTATTTTAAAAATTTCCTACGATCACGCAAGATCTATCTACCAGATGCATAGCAACGGAGTGAGTCTATGTACCCTCGTAGACCGAAAGCGGAAGCGTTAGAACAACGCGGTTGATGTAGTCATGCGTCTTCACGGCCCGACCGATCAAGCACCGAAACTACGGCACCTCCGAGTTCTAGCACACGTTCAGCTCGATGACGTCCCTCGAACTCCGATCCAGCCGAGTGTCGAGGGAGAGTTCTATCAGCACGACGGCGTGGTGACGATCTTGATGTTCTACCGTCGCAGGGCTTCGCCTAAGCACCGCTACAATATTTACCGAGGAGAACTATGGTGGAGGGGGGCACCGCACACGGCTAAGAGATCAAGAGATCAATTGTTGTGTCTAGAGGTGCCCCCTGCCCCCGTATATAAAGGAGGGAGGGAGAGGCCGACCCTAGAGGGGGCGCGCCAAGTATGGGGAGTCCTACTAGGACTCCCAAGTCCTAGTAGGATTCCCCTTTCCTTTTCGGAGTAGGAGAGAAGGAAAGAGGGGGAGAGGGAGAAGGAAAAGGGGGCTGCACCCCTTGTCCAATTCGGACCAGAAGGGGGGCGCGCGCCTCCTTCCTTTTGGCCTCTCTCCTCTATTCCCGTAACTCCCCGGTACTCCGAAAATACCCGAATCACTCGGAACCTTTCCGATGTCCGAATATAGTCGTCCAATATATCAATTTTTACGCCTCGACCATTTCGAGACTCCTCGTCATGTCCCCGGTCTCATCCGGGACTCCGAACTCCTTCGGTACATCAAAACTCATAAACTCATAATAAAACTGTCATCGAAACCTTAAGCGTGCGGACCCTACGGGTTCGAGAACTATGTAGACATGACCGAGACATGTCTCCGGTCAATAGCCAATAGCGGAACCTGGATGCTCATATTGGCTCCCACATATTCTACGAAGATCTTTATCGGTCAAACCAGATAACAACATACGTTGTTCCCTTTGTCATCGGTATGTTACTTGCCCGAGATTCGATCGTCGGTATCTCAATACCTAGTTCAATCTCGTTACCGACAAGTCTCTTTACTCGTTCCATAATACATCATCCCGCAACTAACTCATTAGCTGCAATGCTTGCAAGGCTTATAGTGATGTGCATTACCGAGTGGGCCCAGAGATACCTCTCCGACAATCGGAGTGACAAATCCTAATCTCGAAATACGCCAACCCAACAAGTACCTTCGGAGACACCTGTAGAGTACCTTTATAATCACCCAGTTACATTGTGACGTTTGGTAGCACACAAAGTGTTCCTCCGGTATTCGGGAGTTGCATAATCTCATAGTCATAGGAACATGTATAAGTCATGAAGAAAGCAATAGCAGTAAAACTTAAACGATCATAGTGCTAAGCTAACGGATGGGTCTTGTCCATCACATCATTCTCCTAATGATGTGATCCCGTTGATCAAATGACAACTCATGTCTATGGCTAGGAAACATAACCATCTTTGATCAATGAGCTAGTCTAGTAGAGGCATACTAGGGACACTCTGTTTTGTCTATGTATTCACACATGTATTAAGTTTCCGGTTAATACAATTCTAGCATGAATAATAAACATTTATCATGATATAAGGAAATAAATAATAACTTTATTATTGCCTCTAGGGCATATTTCCTTCAAAGCAACCTTGATCGAGTTTTGCAGAGATGTGAAGACACTAATCTTGTTTTGAATTGGGAGAAGTGCCACTTTATGGTTAATGAAGGCATTGTCTTGGGACATAAAATTTCTGAAAGAGGTATTGAAGTTGACAAGGCTAAAGTTGATGCTATTGAAAAGATGTCGTGCCCCAAGGACATCAAAGGTATACAAAGTTTCCTTGGTCATGCCGGGTTTTACAGGAGGTTCATTAAGGACTTCTCCAAAATCTCCAGGCCTCTGACTAATCTCTTACAAAAAGATATTCCTTTTGTCTTTGATGATGATTGTCTAGAAGCATTTGAAATACTTAAGAAAGCATTGATCTCTGCACCTGTTGTCCAGCCTCCTGACTGGAAATTACCCTTTGAGATTATGTGCGATGCTAGTGATTATGATGTAGGTGTTGTTATAGGGCAAGAGTTGATAAGAAATTGAATGTTATCCAATATGCTAGTAAAACCCTAGACAGTGCCGAGAGAAATTATGCTACTACTGAGAAAGATTTTTTAGCAGTTGTATTTGCTTGTGATAAGTTTAGACCTTATATTGTTGATTCTAAAGTAAATATTCACACTAATCATGCTGCTATCAAATACCTTATGGAAAAGAAAGATGCTAAACCTAGACTTATTAGGTGGGTTCTCTTGCTGCAAGAATTTGACTTGCATATTATTGATAGAAAGGGAGCTGAGAACCCCGTAGCAGATAACTTGTCTAGGCTAGAGACTATTCTTGATGACCCACAACCTATTGATGATAGCTTTCCTGATGAACAATTAGCTGTCATAAATACTTCTCGTACTACTCCATGGTATGCTGATTATGCTAATTACATTGTCGCTAAGTTTATACCACCTAGTTTCACATACCAGCAAAAGAAAAAGTTCTTCTATGATTTGAGACATTACTTCTGGGATGACCCACATCTTTATAAAGAAGGAGTATATGGTATTATTAGACGTTGTGTACCTGAGCATGAACAGGAACATATCCTACGCAAGTGTCACTCCGAAGCTTATGGAGGACATCATGCTGGAGATAGAACTGCACATAAGTTATTGCAATGTGGTTTTTATTGGCCTATTCTCTTCAAGGATGCTCGTAAGTTTGTCTTATCTTGTGATGAATGTCAAAGGATTGGTCATATTAGTAGACGTCAAGAAATGCCTCTGAATTATTCACTTTTTATTGAACCATTTGATGTTTGGGGATTTAACTATATGGGACCATTTCCTTCCTGTAATGGGTATACACATATTCTAGTTGATGTTGATTACGTTACTAAGTAGGTAGAAGCTATTCCAACTAGTAGTGTTGATCATAACACCTCTATTAAGATGCTTAAAGAAGTTATTTTCCCGAGGTTTGGAGTCCCTAGATACCTAATGACTGATGGTGGTTCACACTTTATTCATGGTGCTTTCCATAAAATGCTTGCTAAGTATGATGTTAACCATAGGATTGCATCCCCTTATCACCCTCAGACTAGTGGTCAAGTAGAATTAAGTAATAGAGAGCTGAAATTAATTTTGCAAAAGACATTTAATAGGTCTAGAAAGAATTGGTCCAAGAAACTTGATGATGCATTATGGTCCTATAGAACTGCATACAAAAATCCTATGGGTATGTCTCCATATAAGATGGTTTATGGAAAAGCATGTCACTTACCCCTTCAGCTAGAACATAAGGCATATTGGGCTATTAAAGAGCTCAATTATGATTTCAAAGTTGCCGGTGAGAAGAGGTTATTTGACATTAGCTCTCTTGATGAATGGAGAACCCAGGCCTATGACAATGCCAAGCTGTTTAAAGAAAAAGTTAAAAGATGGCATGACAAAAGGATACAAAAGCGTGAGTTTAACGTAGGTGATTATGTCTTGCTATACAACTCTCGTTTAAGATTTTTTGCAGGAAAATTTCTCTCTAAGTGGGAAGGCCCTTACGTTATCGAGGAGGTCTATCATTCCGGTGCCATAAAATTCAACAACTTCGAAGGCACAAATCCGAAGGTGGTGAACGGTCAAAGAATCAAACATTATATCTCAGGTAACCCTATAAATGTTGAAACCAATGTTATTGAAACTGTAACCCCGGAGGAATACATAAGGGACACTTTCCAGAACGATTTAGACTCCGAAAAGGAAGAGGTGGGTGGTACGGTAAGTAAACCGACTCCAAAACAGTTCTAAAGGCAATTTTTCACCGTTTTGGAATATTTAGAAAAATAGAAAAATAAGTGGCAGTCCGGAAGACACACGAGGGTGGAGGGCGCGCCCCCTGCCTTGTGGGCACCTCGTGTGCCTCCCGGACTCCGATTTCTTGTATGATACTCCTTTGGATCAGTAAAAATTCATTATATATACCTCTGAAGATTTTGACCTCTGTATCACGCAAAAATCCTATGTTCTTGTTTCGAGCTATTTTCTGCTAGGGTTGACGAGGCCAGGCATCATGTCGTCTTCCTCCTCCAACAATGAGAGCAACGATGCTTGGCTAATGAAGATAGATCTGAAGAGGGAAGGACCCGAGGAGATCAATAAGGAGAAGACGATCAAGAAGGCGGTGGAAGATCAGGCTCCGGCAATAGGAGAAGAAGACATCCATCAACCTCTTCCAAACCTTTTTACTTCAACTGAGATTGAAGCTTTCAAGATGATTGAGTTAGCTCAAATTCAAAACAAGTATCTCACAAGTGAAAATATTTTGTTGAAGGAGCATATAGCTGCACTCAAAGGTATTATCCGCAAGTTGGAGGATCTCCTACGCTCGATGTATGATGATCCGGCGTCACTACTTTCAACTCCATCATCACCAACCCCGAAGAAGGAGACATAATCATATGGGTATGGGCACTCCCGTTGGCAACTGCCAAGCTTCAGGGAGTTGCCCCAGTATCGTATCACCATCACACTCCTATCTTTACCATTTTTCTTAGTTCGATCATTTTGGTAGTATCTTGATCTAGTAGAATAAAGTTAGCATGATCTAGTTGTGAGCTTTTGCTTTATGATCTTTAACCTTTGTAATCGAGTTCGTGAGCTATATAATAAAGATTAGTGTTGAGTCAAGGGCTTGATTTCCTCACTTTGGTCAGGATAGAATAAAAGAAAATATAAAAAGTATCACAGAGATCATATTGGTCTTATGGGAAGTAATGACTTCACATATAAAGAGTATGATGAATAAAAGTTGTTGAGAGTTGACAAACATAGTTTTGGTCATCGTTAGAATTAAAAGGAAGTAATAAAGGAAGAGAGGTTTCACATACAAATATACTATCGTGGACATCTTTTATGATTGAGAGCACTCATTAAAATATGACATGCTAAAGAGTTGATGTTGGACAAGGAAGACAACGTAATGGGTTATGTTTTCTTATATCTGAAATAAAGTATATTGTCATGGATTGTGACACCCCAAGACCGGTGCGCCAGGTGTCAGCCAGTTATTCGTTGTCTTTGCCATGTCATCTGCTCGCGTGTTGCATCTTGCCATGTCATCATGTGTGTTGCATCATCATGTTTTCAAAACTTGCATCCGTCTGAGTCCGCCCATCCTTTCCGTTGTCCATTCTGAGCCCAGACACACTTGCACGCACCCGCGGCGCCTCCGGATATTTATTTTATAGGTGGCTAAAAATTTTCTCGGAATGGGTTGAAACTTGGCGTGTGGTCTTATTATAGTGTAGACAGGCCACCTGCCAAATTTCATCGTATTCGGAGCTTGTTTGATAGCCCAACGGATATATATAGCGGCACTAGTCGCCGGTTAAAACGTCGGACATTTTCGGTCTTCGAAAACCCCGCGGGCCTCTTTTCCCTTCTCTCCTCTCAGCCCGAAGCCCCTCTAACACAGCCCACTAGGCCTGCCTAACTCCCCCTCCGCTCCATTGCCATTGGATCGTGATCGGAGGGCTCCGTTTTGCCTCAAAACCCCCCCTAAACCTAGCCCTATGCCTATTTATAGACCCCCTCCTTCCATTTTTGGGCATTCCTAGCCCCTCCACCTACCTCCAGCCTCTCTCCCTCCATTTCCGCGCAGCCAACCCCCCTCCTCCTCCAAATTCTGTGCAGCCCAGCCTGAGCCTGCCACTTGGCGCCTCCTGGCTGGTCAGTCGCCGTCCAGTCAGCCGCCCTGGCCAACCGCAAGCCACCGCGTGGCTCCAGCCACGTCGCCGCTCGCCACCTGGCCCTCAGCCTCCGCACAAGTTGTGCCGCTCCCCGCCGCCGCGCAACCTGCCCCGCCGCCCAGGATCTGTCGCCGCTGCAACCACCGAGGCGCTCGAGCTCGCCGGCGCCGCCTATGGCCTCCCCGAGCGCCATCGGCCGCCCCCATCGCCGGATCCGCTTGCCCCGTCCCCGGATCCACCGAACCCGCGACCTCCTCGGCCTTTCGCTTGCCCCGCTGGAGCCACGATAGTCGCGCCTCCGGTCGCATCCCGATCGGCATCTGCGCTCTGAGCCGCCGTTGCCGGACAGTCCGGGAGGAGCCCGGACGTGTCCGAACCTCATCCCCTCTGTGTCCCTGACCGGTGGGACCCGCGTCCAGCTGCACCGATGGACATGTCCGCCCCTCCGGAGGTCTTTTTCTTCTAAGACCCTAGTTTTATTATTTTTTGTTGCATCTTTGCATGCCTGTAACTTTTTGTGTGTAAGTCCAAATTGAATGAATGATATGTCAAAATGATCGTTGTGATGTGCTCTACACTTTGTTCCATTGTGACATGCTTGTTTGAGTTCATCTAGATGCCCTAATCTCTGTTGCAAGAGTGCTACTTATTATAAACTGTTGTTACTTGTTAATTTGTTGCCATGTTTGAGATATGATAATTTGGTGCATGTTTATCCAAATGATGCATATGATATGTCAAAATGTTCATTGTGAAGTGTACTACATGATGGTTGTTGTAGCATGCTTGTTTGAGTTCATCTTGCCATGTTAATCTCTGTTGCAAAAGTGCATTTGGCTGTTAAGTGCTGAAACTTGTTATGAATGCTGATTTCAATTGATCTTTGCTATTGATGTGTTTGTCCTCATGCCACATGTCTAGATATTTTAGAAGCACAATAATATGGTATTTGGTGTGGGGCAACCCACTTTCCATGATATGCCTTGTGTTGACTTAAACATGCTTGTAAACATGCCATGTTGCTATTGCTATTTTATACTTAGTGAAAAAAACTGCCAAGTTTGGAATCTGTTATAACCTGATGCTATGTTTGCTTGATGCCCCACTCAAATCCATGCTTGTTTTGGAGAGGCCAATGATCATGTCTTGTTGTCCATGTTATTGTCTATCCATTCATGCCCTTACTTGCACATATGGCCTGATGTAGCTTATTTATTTCTTGCTCTCAAGTTGCTATAAATTATACCTGTCAGGATTTTATCAGCATGTTCAATTTGGTGTAGCTTGTTGCTATTGATCCATGCCTCCTATGGAGTTGCTCCAATGGAGTTGTTTGCTGTAGGATATGTCTACTACATGTCCATGCTCTTTATGTTCTTATTAGAGTTGATATGCTTGTTGTTCTGTGCCTCCGAAGGCAGCATCGTGATGATGTTTTTGCCTTCCCAGATTTTGGCTAAGTCTGGATAATTTTATTGCAACTTGCCATGCTTGTTTAAATGTGTTCCAGCAAGCTTTTGGGGGTGTTCTAAGTCCATGATTGTTAAGTAACATGTCTACTTCACATCCATGCTTATTGTTATCATGTTTGGGTGATGTAGCATATATATCCCTTGCTCCAAAGTTGCTATGTGGCTGTTAACTTCAGCGTGTTGTTATAACTTGTTGTGCTCGTATCTTTTAGCCCGTTGCTCCGTTTTGGGTGTGCCCTATATGAAACTTGTGTGATTTTGCATGTAGAATCATAATATCATGTTGATTTCATGTTTGGAGTGTTTTTGCTTGATGTTTGGGTGCATCTTGCACCGTTGCCATGTTTGTCTTGTTTTGCTCATATCTTCTAGGCCGTAGCTCTGAATTAAACAAACTTTTTATATGAAACTTGACTAGAATTTCGTGTAGATCATTATGATGCATGTTAAATTGCTGTTTAACAACTTTAACTTAAGGTTTTTTCAGATCTGGACTAATTTCAAAACATGCATATGAGGGCTTACCGGATTTGTTATATGTTGATTCCGGCCTCATTTAAACTTGTTGTTTGGTGTTGTTCTTGTGTGCTTCATCCCTTGACATATATTGCATCATATATAGACTTGTCTTGCATCATACTTGGTTGAGCATATTGTCATGTTATTGTGCTATGTGTTTACCGTATTGCTTGCTTCTTCTCGTTAGTGCTTGTTCCGTTGCGATCGTGAGGATTCGTTCGTCTACACGTGATTCTTCTTCGAGGATTCTTCCTCATCTTCTTCACGGATTCGTTCTTCTTCCTTGCGGGATCTCGGGCAAGATGATCATACCCTTGGATACCTTTACTATCATTGCCATGCTTAGTGTCTCGATGCTATCGTTATATGTCGCGCTACCCATCATTATTGTCAGGCCCTCTCCTTGTTGCCATGAACCTCTAACTTTTGACACCTTCCTAGCAAACCATTGTTTGGCTATGTTACCCGCTTGCTCAGCCCCTCTTATAGCGTTGTTAGTTGCAGGTGAAGATGAAGATTGTTCCTTGTTGGAACTTGATGCTTTGGGAATATCACAATATGTCTTATTTATATTAACACACATATATACTGGGCATGGATGGAAGGCTTGGCCCTTTGCTCGGTGTTTTGTTCCACTTAAGCCACCTTAGGAGCCGATAAACCGGCATTATGTTCCTTCATTTTGCGTTCCTTACACGGTTGGGTATATGGGGACCCCTTGACACTTCGTCTTTGAATAAAACTCCTCCAGCAAGGCCCAACATTGGTTTTATTACAACATAATTAAAATTTAATTAATTAATTGTATAGGGAGTTAGCGCTACCCGAGGATTCTTCTACATACAGGGGGGCCAGTGCTGATGGTGTTGGTCCCAAACGGGCAACCTGCGGGGCCGCCTCGGGGAAACTCGAGGTATTTGGCATACCTGTAGCTTGTCCCATCCGGACATGGCCTGAGACGAGATACGCGCGGCTACTATCAGGGTGTCGGCACGCAGGGAGGTCTTGCTGGACTTGTTTTACTATTGTCGAAATGTCTTGTGCACCGGGATGCCGAGCCTGATCGGATTTCCCTAAGATAAGGGGTAATAATTATTATTACTTCAGCTGATCGTAAGAGCTTGTGATGGGCTAAGTTGGGACACCCCTGCAGGGTTATTGTTAGGGATATTACTAGCAGGAGGCATGACGGGCTAAGGAGTTGCTGGACACGGCGTTAACACAGCAGCAAGCTTATTCCTATAGCCAGGAGAGGATTCATTCAACCCCCCGCCCGAGCCGGAGTTACACGAGACACCTGGATGAACCGGCTGTATCTAGCAGCGCGCGGAGACGGCACCGGTGGAGGCAGGATAATCCAGCAGTAGCAGAAGCACATGCCCAAGAGGTGGTGGACCAGGCTAGACATACTGCCCGCGACGACACCCGTCAAGCGACGCCGGTTCACCCCACCACCACAGGAACAGGAATCATGTCCAGTTCCTTTGGGGTGCAGTGTCTCATCCCCGCTTTACGAAACGTGAAATTACCCAAAGACTTCAAAGGCCCGCGCAAGGTACCCAACTACACGGCGGATCTGGCTCCGGAGGCGTGGGTTGAAAGTTATGAGATGGCTATGGAGATGCTTGATGTGGACGAAGCTGCGTGTGCCAAATACTTCGCAATGATGCTTGAGGGCATGGCCCGGACATGGCTAAAGGGTTTACCACCTAACTCCATCGGATCATGGAGGGAGTTGCGTCGTCGGTTTATCAATAATTTCAAAGACACATGCAAGCAGCCGATGTCCGTGGTTGACTTAGCAGCATGTGTTCAAGGAGAGCAAGAGACCACAAGCAGTTGGGTGCGGTGAGTATCTGAAATCCTGCACTCCTCCAATAGCATCAATCCAAGTACGGCAATAGTAACCTTGGAAAACAATTGCTAGTTCGAGTCCTTGAGGCTGAAGCTGGGACGGCTTAAGCGCGATTGCAACGACATGGGAACGCTCATGAGCGCTTTGGTAAAGTATGGAGACTCTGATAACACCAAGTATCCAGATGCAGACGGAGACAAATCCGAGAAGGCGAGCAAAAATGATAAACCGGCGCAGACCAATCCGGCGGGTACAGGGTACAATGGCAAGCGTAAAGCGGAGGGCAGCTCAGATTTTGTGGCCAATACCAACGTTCAAGACAACGGGCAGCGCCGCAAGGGTAGACCGCCCCCACGCAATGGGAGGCCACCCATTAATCTAGATCGCCAGTTGAGCGTGCCTTGTCCAAAGCACGGTACAGAGGAAAACCCGGCTACGCATCTCTGGAAAGACTGTTTTATTATGCAAGAGTTTATGAAATAGGCCAAGTATAACCATGGCCCCCCCGGCGGGTCAGGTCCCGGTTTTCAGGGTCTGAGTTACCAGGGTGGTGGATCCGGATCAGGATATCACGGCGGTAACAATAACCACAATGGCAACAATTAGCATCAACATAACTAGCAGCATGGTCAGGGCGGATACAATAACCAAGGCAATCAACAGCGTCAGCAGCAACAGCAATCCCGATATCAGAATAATTCGAAGGAGCTAAGTAGTGGGCAATATCATGTTTTCATCACAAGTCTGTGCAAACGGGATCAAAAGGTTCTGAAGAGAGCAGTACACTCTGTTGAACCGGCGATACCGCGTTTTTTGCATTGGTCCGAGCAACCCATTGTATGGAGCAGAGAAGATCACCCACCACGGGTTGATAATCCGGGTCAGTTGGCTTTGGTGGTGGCACCATAGGTGGGTGGTTATAAGTTCACAAAGGTGCTTATGGATGGAGGCAGCGGCATCAATATCCTATACTATGAGACTTTTCGACGTATGGGGTTGACAGATAAGAAGCTCCGGCAGTCCAACATAGTGTTCCATGGAGTGGTGCCCGGTAAATCGGCTTACCCAGTTGGAAAAATCGATCTGGAAGTCACCTTTGGGGATGAGCACAACTCTAGATCAAAGACGGTGACCTTTGAGGTTGTAAAGATCAGGAGCCCATATCATGCTCTGTTTGGGAGACCGGTTTACGCCAAGTTCATGGCTAGACCGTGTTATGTTTATCTGCAGCTCAAGATGCCGGGTCACAAGGGAACCATCACAGTTCACGGAAGCCGCAAGATTGCATTGGAATGCGAGGAAGGAGATGCGGCATATGCTGAGACAGTTTGTGCTATAGAAGAGCTAAAGTTTTATAAGGACAATGTTGATTCGGCAGATATGTCCCCGTTGAAGAAGCCAACTACAGAGCATGATCCGGCGTTGAAGTTTAAATCGGCAGAGGAAACCAAGCAGGTTGACTTTGTTCCAGGCGATTTATCCAAGCAGTTCACTATCAGCGCTAACCTAGACCCCAAATAGGAAAGCGCGCTCATCGAGTTCATCCATGAGAACCGGGATATCTTTGCATGGAAACCTTCTAACATGCCAGGTATACCGAGGGAACTCGCTGAGCACGGTCTTAATATTGATCCGAAGTTTAAATCGGTCAAGCAGTATTTGCGCCGCTTCAATGAGGAGAGGCGCAAGGCTATAGGTGAAGAAGTGGCTAGGCTTTTGGCCGCAGGCTTCATAGTTGAAGTATTTCATCCAGAGTGGTTGGCTAATCCGGTACTGGTGCTAAAGAAAAACGGAACTTGGAGGATGTGTGTTGATTATACAGACTTGAACAAGGCTTGCCCAACTGATCCTTTTGCTCTCCCCCGTATTGATCAGATTATCGATGCTACGGCGGGATGTGAGCGGCTAAGTTTGGATGCATATTCAGGTTATCATCTTATCAAGATGGCAGTTAAGGACCAGGAGAAGATAGCTTTCATAACTCCCTTTGGAGCCTTTTGCTATGTATCCATGCCTTTTGGGCTCAAGAGAGCTCAAGCAACTTATCGGTGTTGTGTGCAGAACTGCGTACAAGGGCGGATTGGAAGAAATGTCCATGCATATGTTGATGACATCGTGGTAAAATCCAGGAAGGAGGAGACACTGATAGAGGACTTAAAAGAAATGTTTGACAACCTCCGGGTCTACAAGATGATGCTCAATCCGGAGAAGTGTGTTTTTGGTGTTCCAGCAGGCAAGCTCCTTGGATTCTTAGTGTTAAACAGAGGGATTGAAGCTAATCCAGAGAAGATCAAGGCGATCACATCCTTGGCTAAACCGGCGTGTATCAATGATGTCCAGCGTGTGGCGAGTCGTATTGCAGCGTTGAGTCGGTTCATCAGACGTTTAGGAGAGAAGGCAATCCCACTTTACCAGATGATGAAGAAGACGGACCGGTTTTTCTGGAGCGATGCTGCAAACGCTGCGTTCGAGGATCTAAAGCGGCAATTGGCAGAACCGCCAGTCCTTGCTGCCCCGGTTGACAAGGAGCCGCTATTGTTGTACGTGGCCGCCAATGCCCGTGCAGTTAGCGTAGCCATTGTGGTGGAGCGCAAAGAGGCAGGCAAAGAATATCCAGTTCAACGTCCGGTTTACTGCATCAGTGCGGTCCTCATTGAGTCGAAGCAAAGATATCCACACTGGCAGAAGTTGGTATATGGCGTGTTCATGGCAAACCGGAAGTTGAAGCACTACTTCCAGGGCCACCCAATCACTGTCGTCAGCTCAGCTCTGTTAGGGGATATAATCCAGAATAGAGAAGCCACTGGCAGAGTGGCGAAGTGGGCCATTGAGCTTAGCCCGCACGGGTTAAAATATGTGCCCCGTACTGCTATAAAGTCCCAAGCACTGGTGGATTTCATTAATGATTGGACAGAATTGAAAACACCTAAGGAGAAGCCGGATCATACATACTGGACTATTCACTTTGACGGTTCAAGGCAATTGGAGGGCTCGGGGGCTGGAGTCGTGTTAACTTCCCCACGAGGTGATAAGTTCTGTTACGTCCTTAGTTTAATGTTCCCTTGTACTAACAATGCTGCTGAGTATGAAGCTCTCCTCCACGGTTTGCGGATGGCCAAGAGATGAACTTGAGCCGGGTTAAGTGCTTTGGTGACTCAGATCTAGTGGTGCAACAAGTGTCCTGTAAGTGGGACTCTAAGGATCCGCTCATGGCGGCCTACCGACGAGAAGTGGATGCAGTCGCTGGATACTTCAAGGGGTATCAGGTGGACCACATAGACCGGCGAAAAAATGAAGCAATCGATGCATTAAGCTAGCTGGGCTCTTAGCGTAAACCGGTTCCACCTAATACTTTCTTGGATGAATTGCATAATCCATCAGTACAGATACTTCCAGAGGAGGACTTGGCTATTCCTGATCCGGAAGCACAGTTAGTTACAGCTCTTCGCGTTATTCCGGATTGGACACTCCCTTATTTGGCATACATGAGCCGAGGTGAGTTGCCAGAAGACGAAGTTGAGGCCCGGCAGATAATCCGGCGATCTAAGTCTATGACTATCGTCAATGGAGAGCTTCATCACCGCAGTGTTTCTGGGGCATTTCAGCGGTGTGTATCATCAGAGGAAGGCTGCAGCATTCTTCGAGAGATTCATGAAGGGGATTGTGGTCATCATACCGGTTCAAAGTCATTGGTAGCAAAGGCCTTTTGTCATGGGTTCTACTGGCTGACGGCTCACGCCGACGCGGAGGACTTGGTCAGAAAATGTGACGCTTGCCAGAAGATTTCACGGCGTGCTCATGTACCAGCGCAGGAGCTACGGATGATTCCAATTACTTGGCCATTTTGCAACTTGGGGGCTGGATATGGTTGGACCCTTTAAAAGATCCCAAGATCAGAAAACCCACCTGTTAGTAGCGGTGGACAAATTTACAAAGTGGGCCGAAGCAGAGCCCGTCAGTAAGTGTGATGCGGCAACAGCGGTCAAGTTCATCAAAAAGGTGATTTTCCGGTTTGGCTTTCCACACAGCATCATAACTGATAATGGCACCAACCTATCTAAAAGAGAGATGGAAGAGTTCTGTCAAAGAGAACATATTTGCCTTGATGTGTCATCGGTAGCTCACCCTCAGTCCAATGGCCAAGCTGAGAGAGCCAACCAAGAGATCTTGAGAGGCATCAAGCCTCGGCTTATGGTTCCTTTGCAAAGAACACCGGGTTGCTGGGTAGAGGAGTTGCCTTCTGTCTTATGGAGCATCAACACTACGCCTAACAGATCTACATGATATACACCTTTCTTCATGGTGTACGGTGCTGAAGCGGTCCTCCCTAGTGATATCCGGCATGACTCACCACGGGTGGCAGCTTACGTTGAAGCGGATAATGAACAAGCAAGACAAGATGGCTTGGACCGGCTGGATGAGGAACGCGAAACGGCAGTAGCGCGATCGGCGATCTATCAGCAAGATCTGCGCCGGTACCACAGCCGCCGGGTCAAGTCCAGGACGTTTCAGGAAGGGGATCTGGTGCTCCGGCTCATCCAAGACCAGACAGATATGCACAAGCTATCCCCACCTTGGGAAGGACCCTTTGTGGTCAGCAAAAACCTGCACAACGGATCATACTACCTTGTTGACGTTCGAGAACATAAGGACTCACGTACGGCAGAGGAGGAGACCAAGCGGCCATAGAACATCGCTCTTCTTCGACCTTACTATACTTGAGCCATTGGCTCCGCTTTATGTACAATGTATATATTATAATAAAATAAACTGGCGCCCCCGAAACATCGGGGAATCAGCCATCTTCTTCGCAAAAAGAGTATCACATGGGGGCTTCGAAAGAAACCTTCCATGGCCTCTTAAACCGGCGCCCCTGATAGAATCAGGGAACCAGCCGTGTCTTTTATACACAAGAGTATCACATGGGGGCTTCGAAAGAAATCTTCCATGGCCTCTTAAACTGGCGCCCTTGACAGAATCAAGGAATCAGCCGTGTTCTTCAAAGGAGTATCACATGGGAGTTTTTACAGAAGCTTGCCATGGCCTCCTAAACCGGCGCCCTTGATAAATCAAGGAATCAGCCATATTGTATATACAACCAAGAATCACAGGCTTCCGTGGGCAAGGGAGTTTCCCATGGCCTCTTGAGCCGGCGGCGGTATGAAGCCCATCATAAGAGCACTGCTCTGGTTGCTTTGGCAATTTCCACATGATGATGAGGGGTAAAAGAGAGTGTTGGTGCCTAACCCAGCTCAAACATATACCCTGATGAGCACACGGCTCACACACTACCGGGGGCTCACAGAGAGTTGAATACCCTTGTAGTGAACATGGCTTGGAAGCCCGGTGCATGCACCTAAAACCCCGGATTAACCTGCCTGCCTCAAGTAAATCACGCCGTCCAGGTAAACCTGGTATGACCCGTCGAACCTGCCACAAGTCAATCCTTCGGGACCCTGAACTTGGCCACGTTAAATTGATGATCATCGAGTTGATTACCTAAAGACAAAATCTTTACGAGATTTTGAAACATTGGGTAGCTTGTCGTCGATGATTTGGTTAAGGATTGCGGAGCATCTTGACGGGCTTTGCTAAAATGGTTAATGACAGTAGCCTCGCAGCTCATAAAAAGCCTCGAATTTGGAGCCTGGCAGCTCGTAAAAAGCCTCGACTACATGGTCTTATTTGCCCAAAAAACCTTATTTTTATTTTTTATGATTTCACAAATCTTTGTCATCAAGATCATTGGTTTTTTAACCAAGTCCATTGATGCGAGACTGGACAACTCCAAGGTTGGCCATGTATCTATCAAATTAAAGTCTGGGTCATGAACACCTGCGAGAATTAAACCAGCGTTCATTGTAATCCGGAGCAGCTATTATGCCAAACCAACAGGAGAGCCAAGGGCCTCATTAGCGCCTGCACTTTAAGTTACTCCTACCGGGTTAAGGTCTACAGGCACACTTAATCGAGGTATGGTATATGTTTGCATTTATATGCAGTTCAAAGCTATCTATTTACAACATGTGTCAGGACAGTATAATCCGTCCGGTGGTAAACCGCCAAGACATCTTTTAGCATTGTTCATGCAGACACAGGTGATATAAGTTGTTAAAGCATTGCAAACAGATGATAAATTGGGAGCGCCAATCAAAATAATACCATGACAGTGGAACAAAGGCAGTATCTCAACTATTCTATTACAAGGCACTCGCAGGCCCGAATGGATCAAAGTTTTTTGCAAAGTACTCAACAACTAAAAGTTAAACCGGACGGTTTACGACTCTTCTTCACGCTGCGAAGGCTGAGGGTCAGCTTGTTCCGGGTCTTCATCGACTTCTGGCAGCTGCTGGAAATCAGGAGCGCTCCAGTCAATCTTGGAGAGGGCACGGAAATACACTTCATCATTTATAAGATCTGACGGATCAATGTCTGGAGCGAAAGTGTGCTTACGAACTGGTGGGATCAGATTTTCAGTATCGTAAACTGGCCGCTCCACCCGCGAGTTTTCTAGATCGTAAGCCGGATGATACCTTGACAAATCTGCTTCATCGGCAAGCTTACTGGCAAGAGGGCGCATGTCCTTGGTCAAAGAATGGAGATCTTCAGCAGAAAAGGCCGATACGTCCTCCTTCATACTGGGATAGCCGTTCATGGCCTCCGCCGGATCAAAGTCGGGGACCCATGCCTTGGCCCGGGTTAATGCCAGGAGAGAACCAGCTCGTGCAGCAGACTTCTTCACCTCAACAAGTCGCGCAGGCAAGACAGAAAGCTTTTCCAAGGTGGCTTGGATGGTGGTCAGCGCCGGTTTGTTATGCGACATGGCACTAATAGCCCTTTGAGCATCGGAGTAGAGCTGCTCCACCAGGGTATAAGCAGCCTTGAGCTTCTTCCGAACATCATCTCCAAGATGAGTTCTGCGCCTCCCTATATACAATTGGCGAGTTAAACCGGAGCAGAATAAAGATTGCAAGGATGTAAACATACAAAGGCAGGTACTCACCGAAGATAGCAGAAGTCATGTTCTCTATTTGCTGTTTCAACCCGGATAGCTCCTGCGTAACCGGATTGAGAGCAGCTTCGGCATCCTTTGCTCTTTTTTCTAGAGCGTCCCTTTGCACCTCCCATGTGGACCGCTCCGCTTCAAAATCTTTCTTCAGTTTTTCCATGTTAGTCAAAGCAAGGACAAGTTCTTCCTTAGCTTTGGTTGAAGCAGTCTCATGGAAGGCCAAGCTATTCCGGAGCTCAGTTGCCTCCGAAGCTCTCCGGTTCAAGTCAGCCTGCAAGAAAAGCAAACGTGTTAGAAGGACAGATCAATCAAAGTCTCAAGCACATAACAAGTTATGCACTCGACACTTGGGGGCTAATGTACAATTGAATTAAAGAAAGCAAAGTTTTCAGACAAGTCCCAAGCACATAAACAAGTTCTGCCCTTGGCACTTGGGGGCTATTGTACATTCATTCTCAGACATAAGTCAAGTCCCGGTTCACCTACAAGGAAGCTAAACCGGCACTTGGGGGCTACTATGGCCTAAAGGTAGGATTGCAAAGTACATAGCAGAAATGAAAGGCAAGAGGAAAGAAGGTCACCTCATATTTATCTTTCATCAGGTTGATTAAGCTGGCTTCATAGTCACGGCGGGTGAAGAGCCGGTTCAGGTACCCAGAATGGAGTTCCTGGGCACTCGGCTGAGCATAGCTTGACAAGTCTGTGCTCCACTTGCCTTTATCTTGTTGAAATTTTTCTTCCTTGGCAGTATGCCTAGCCAAGGCAACAGGCTCGATAGGAGCAGAGAATCCTATCCCAGTTATTTCAATGTCCGCCGTTGAAGTGGCCGTTGGCTGAAGGGGGTCAGTAGTGCGCACCGGAATGACAAGAGCCGGGCTAGCCCGAGGAGGACTAACCCGGACCGGGCTTGTTGGTTCAGCCGTGTTCTCCATAACATCACCCCCGGAGCAGCAAAATCTTCATGATCCATTGGGGTGGGGTCATCGTGCTGAGCTTCAACAGTTTCCTCTGGAGGATTGAACGCTTCAGGGTCCTCGGCCGGTTCAGCAGTGGTGTTCTCAGCAGCCGGTTTATTTGCTTTTGCCTTTTTGCTAGGCTTGGGCATTCTAATAAAAGGGCAAAGGAGTCTTGAGAATCGCAAAGTTAAAAACAGGAAGATAAACCGGACGTTTGAAAGAAGGACTTACCCAGGAACGGTCTTGAGCACTAGGACTTGCGTAGTGGTCGACTCGCTGGAAGAAGACAGAGGAGCCTCCTAATAGTTGGGATCAGACGGTTTAAGTGGTTTACGTATAAGGCCTGCTTTTGGATGAAGAAGGGTTGGAGTGAGCAAAACCTTTGAGCGGCGTCTGCGAGCCGACGTAAGGGGTATTCCGGATGATTCAACCACATGGCCGCTATGGCGGGTGGTCCGGCGAGCTTCATGTTGTTGTTTCTTCAAAAGAAAGTTGGGATCCAATTGAGCATAAGGGTGAGAAAATGGATATTTCCGGGATACCCGGCAGATCTTGGGTGGCAACGGTTCTGAATCAGATGAGAGAGAAATTACCTCAACTCCCTCCGCTTTACTTCCCTCCGCCAGATCCTGAGGAAAGACATTATTAACATAAATTCAGACAAAGGGAGATCAAAAGACATAAGAGTCAAATAGTACCTCAGAAGCCAGATCATCCTCTTCAGGGTTTGAACCGGAAGCGGCAGCAGCTTTTTTCTTCTTTACGGCAAAGGTTTTCCTGCGTGATTGCTTCGCCGGTTTATCATGTGCTTTGTTCTTCGAGAAAGGATCGTTGGCCTGTGCAAAGGAATAATAACATGTTGAAGACAACTGATATGAACGGATTAAGATGAAAAGAAAGGAACGGAATAGTCTTACCGGCGGTGGCCTGTTGTTTTTGCAGAAAGGAGCTAAACCGGTCTTGCTGCAGTCTTCCAGAGGGATATTCAGCATCTTCTTTGCGGACTCGGTAACTTCGTTGTCAGGAAGTACTATGTCGGTGTGACGCTGAGGATCATCCGGATTGCCGATATACACACACATTAAGCTTGAGCGCCGGCTTAAGGGAAGAATGCTCCAGGGTAACCAGCATCGAACAAAGTCAACACCGGTTAAACCGTTCGCCATGAAAGCCCTAAGCTTGGAAAGTTGAGGGGCGTATCGAGCCCGGTCTTGGGCGCTTAGACGCTGCGGCAAAGGATGAGTTGACACCAGACGATAAGCGCGTAACCCGGCAGGGGGTTTTCTCCTTCTGGCGAAGTGTCTTGGCAGTAGAACAAGGTCTAGTTCCAATCCTTAGGGTGGCTGTGAAGAGTGGCGTGAGGAAAACTGACGTCCTTCCTTTTCTGGATGCTGACACCACCAAGCTCAGTATGCGGCCCATCAGAAAACTCAGTCCGACGGTTCAGATGGAAGAAATCCCGGAACAGATCCACTGATGGCTCCTCTTGAAGATATGCTTCTGAGAAGACCTGGAAGTTGCAGATGTTTGATACAGAATTCGGGCCTATATCTTGTGGGTGGAGTTCAAAAGCGGTTAACACATCACGGAAGAACTTTGAACCGGGAGGGCTAAAACCCCGGGCCAGATGGTCATAGAAGACAACCGGGAGGGCTAAAACCCCGGGCCAGATGGTCATAGAAGACTATGATTTCTCCCTCCTTAGGCTCAGGAGGACACTCATTGCCAGGGGCCCGCCAGTGCAGAACCTCTTTGGGGCCCAGAACACCGATTGAGGCCGCTTCTACTAAATCGTCTTCCGTAATCCGGGACGGAACCCAGTTGCAGGCAACGAATTGTTTCGCGGTGGAAGCCATTTCTCCAAGAAAGGAACACTAGAAATATAATACAAGATCCGGTTTACCAACTGCTAGATATAAACCGGCGCATTCTATGAAGATACGGACTCAATTGTCGGTTTAAACATGGGACTAATGGTATCTACCAAACCCGGAAGCAGGTATGAATGAGACAGCTACCGGTTTATGGCAATAGAAGGAGAAAGTTAAACCGTCAATTATGGAGGTAGGCTTAAAAATCTAAACCATGAGGACAAGCATATGAAGTGCAAGTTATGACTAAACCGGCGATGTAAACGGACAAGCTGCAGATCTAAAGTGTGGGAAACAGCTTTTACATGAAGTAGAGGTAAAGTATGGATCTACGACGCAGAAAAAAGATAGAACAATTACAGTCATATTCAGTGAAGGCAGTAAAAGTTCCCTACAGATTCAATTTAAACTAGCAATGCTAGAGAGACTAAAGTTATGATGATGGAGCGGAAGCATACGAACGAGGGATGACCTAACAAGTCTTGCATCTAGAGCTAAATCAACCTACGGAGAGGAACTACAAAGAATGAGGGTTCGCGGCGAGGCTACAGAAGAAACCCTAAAAAGTGAGATCTGTGGGGAAGAAGGAAGCGTACCTGAGGAAGCGAAGGAAAAGCGGTGAGTTTCCGGTCGCGTTCAGGTTGATGCAGCGGCCGGACTTGCTGACGACGGCGAGCTCGAAGGACGGCGGCGGAAGCTCGGGCGATGGAGACGAAGGAAGAAGAAGCAGAAGGGGAAAAGAGATGGGCCTCGGCTGTATTTATAGGCCAAGGGGATAAAATGGCAAGCACGGGAATCGAGGAGGCCAGAAATCGGATAAAGATTGGGTTGTCGCCTCGATCTTCGTAACGGCAATAAAGAAAGGTAACAAACAGATGCGGGCGTTAAATGCGCACATGATGTCACGACAGATTGAAGCGATTTCAGGATATGATGTCATGGCCGGTTTATGAAGCATACAAGAGTTGCAGAAAGGAAATCCATACAAAGCTTTGAAGACTGACATGAACAAGTTCAAATCAATCTGGGCCCTAATGTCACGGATATTACTAGCAGGTATAAACCGGCCAGGAGGGTCCGGATTACGCTGACAAGGTTATATTATCATAAGCCCAGTAGAATATATAACAAGAGGTCATAGCCCATAGAGGTTTAGGGCCCATGTATTAGGCCTATGGTCTGTAAACCGTCGTACCATGTAACTTGGGATGTAAGATAGAAAGAGTAGAGACCGATGCGGACACGTTTATGAGCCGGCCTCGGGACTCTGTAAACCGGACCGGGCATCGCCTCCTATATAAAGGGACGACCCGGTACCGGTTCAAGGACAAGAAACAACAGCTCGAGACACAGGCAAGCGGATTCTCTCCCTGGTCATCAAAGCCCAAGCAATACCACACCAAACTAGACATAGGCTTTTACCTTCATCGAAGGGGCCGAACTAGTATAAATTCTCTGTGTCCTTAGTCTGCTTTAACCCCTTTAAGCTAACCCGAGCGATGGCCTCACGGCTAAGTCCAGTAAACCGGACACCTGCCATGCTAATTCCATGACAGTTATGATCTTTCGAAAGCCGTGCCCGCGGTTATGTGGAAGATTGGAATTTGTTAATGTCCGGTTGTAGAAAACTTGACAGAGGATCCGAAGTAAAACACACAACTGTGTGAGTAACCGTGACTGCCTCTTTTCACTTTGAGAAGAGAACACGGTAGGGTTATGTTTGACTCGTAGGTAGTTCAGGATCTTTAGCGATCACTACTAGTTTGCGACCATTTGCGTAGATGCTCATCTTATTCTTGTACTCGTAAATTAGCCACCATACGTTTGCTTAGCCGCTGCTGCAACCTCACCACTTTACCTCTTCCTACCCTTTAAGCTTTGCTAGTCTTGTTACCCATGGTTATGGGATTGATGAGTCCTCGTGGCTCATAGATACTACAACAATAGTTGCAGGTGCAGGTTTCCGATGACTTGACGTGAGAGCGATGTCTTTTGTGTTGGAGTTCTTCCTTCTTCTTCTTCTTCAGTCTTGGGTTAGGTTCCGGGTCGGTAGCCTGGGATAGCAGATGGATGTCGTTGTGCTTTTCATGTTTACATCCGTAGTCGGATGCCTTGTTTTGATGTTGTTGTATTCATGTTGATTGTATGTATCGTTGTATCCCCCATGTATGTATGTAATGGTATGATGTAATGATATCCATCTTGCTAAGCGCCCGAAATGCGGTTGTGCCCCAATCACGTAAGTGTCACGTGATCGGGATAGAATCGCATCTTGGGCCTGACAAGTTGGTATCAGAGCCTCGACCGACCATAGGAGCCCCCTTGATTGATCGTAGTCTAGCCGCTGTCGAGTCTAGAAGAAAAACTCTTTCGGAGTCTAGTTATATCGGAGAGTAGGAATTCTTTTTACTCCTGAGTCCCTTCGTCGCTCTGGTGAGGAATCTTGACGTAGGTGTTTTGAATTACTCCTCTTCCCCTTCAATTTTTTTTTAGGATCACGTGGTTAGTTTTCGTTTGTTGCGTTGTCAGTTCTTTCATCTGGTGCATCTCTCGTCAAGTGGATTCAACCCTCTTCTTCTTGCAAGTGCAACCTCAGTTTTTTAACCGATGTTGTTTTCCCCGTCCGAAGTGGTCTCTGTTTTTCCCACATTCCCACCCTTTTTCTTCTCGGAGCCGGAGTCCTTAATCGAGTATCCATTCTACTCGTGTGAAGCCTTTGAATTCCTTTCATCAATTGTTTCAACTGGTGATTTCTCGTCTAGTGCATCATTCTTCATCTCTTTTCTTCTCCGGTGGATTTCAATTCCAATTTCTTGGTGTTCTTCATATTCTTTTCCCTCTACTCAAGTGTTTTTCCCTTGCTCGTTCATCTCTCACCATTGAATTATTCCGGAGTTCCGAAGACATTCCAGGAGGTTCATCTGTCTTCTAATTAATTTGAGGTTGTCACCTCATTCAAGTCTTTCATACGTTCCGGTGCATCGTCTCCTTTTAAATCATTCCAACGGTGTTTTCTCTTCGGTGGGCTCATAACCCACAGGTCTTTCCCAGGATCTTACCTGACTCTTCTAATTTCCCGGAGTGTTCCAAATTCTTTTCAAATGTGACGTAAGTATGGATTCCATCAGTCATATGCCTTCTCCGAGATCGCTTGTAATTCTTTTCATCGTGGGTTCAACTTTCTTCTTTTCATTCTTCCGGAGTATTTCTTGAATTCTTTTCTTTGTGTTCCTCCTGAGGCCATCATTCCAGAAGATTTCTTCATCCTCAGTTTTCAACGTCGTCCTCCAAATATTCTTCATTGATGCCTCTTCGTTTGTTTCACATTCGTCCGGTGCTTCTTCAAGTATTCTTTAATCAGTTCGCGATCTCTTCGTTCTCTTGTATCTAAATTTCCTCAAGTGCTTTATTCTTCCCGGTGGTTCGTTCCTTTTTCTTCACGTGGTTTCAATTCTTTACGGTGGTTCGCTCAAGAGTTCTTTTCCGGTGTTATCATATCAATCCATTCATTTTTATTCCAATTCTACCGGTGGTTCATGAAGATTTTCGCAAGTTTGCGATATATCCCTCGTTAATCTTCTGCAACGATAATAAGTAGTATGTGAATCCATTGCTTCACATCAATTTAATTGGTGGAGGATAAGCATAACATAAATCTTATTCTTTTCGTCAAGTTGATTATCCCTTCCTTCGGAGTTTATTCTTGGTGAATAAATTCTAGTTCCAAGTGTCTTAATCTTTTTCTTTTCCGGAGTTCAAAGTTTTCTTGGCTATCTCGTCCGAACCCCGACTAATCATCGCAAGGCTTTATTCTTATTATTTTCATCCGTCATTTCTTTATCATCATCCTTTTTGTTACCGGAGTTTCTCAGGGTGGGTCCTCATGAGATAATTCATTCTTCAAATATTCATCTAGTTCTTCTGGAGCAGCTCAAGCATTATTCTTCGTGCACCTTGAGTTGCAAATAATTCTCCGCATTCTTTTGAAACTGAGTTTTGCATTTCTCTCTTCATTCTCATCTATTCAATCTTTTGGTTGCTGCATAATTCACCTCAAGCTTTGAGATGATTTCCATAAGTCCACAACAAGCTTATTCTTTCGTTGTTGATTTTTCAACGACTCCGTTCAATCCTTCCTTCTAAGGATGCTCTCAAAGTCATTCGCGCTCGAATTTGTCATCTTCTTCTCCATTCTTTTAATTCCATCAATTTAATTCTTCCGGAGGCATTGTGTTGTTGCTCTCGTCGAGCATCGTTTCATCTTTTCAAGTTCCTGTTCTATTCCATTCATGTTCAACCGGTGTGCTATTTCTTTCAGTTTCAGCCGGAGTGCTGCCCGAATTCCTTCATTCAAACCCCTTTCTTTCTCTTATTAACCGGAGTGGTTTCGAATTCATTCAAGTTCCTTCAGCTCGTGTTTCGTGCCTTTCAACCTCCTTGATTCTTGTCGTACCCCTTTTTCCTCTTGTTTAACGAAGTCCTTGCAACTTCGTTCTTCTTTGTTGCATTCTTCTTTTCGAGTGGCTCAACCTCTCGATATTCTTGGTTTCACTCTTTTGTCCTCGAAGAACTTTGTTCTTCCTTTTTTTCCTTCTGTCTCGTTCCTAAGATCACGGGACGAGATCTCTTGTTAGTAGGGGAGTGTTGTGACACCCCGAGACCGGTGCGCCAGGTGTCAGCCAGTTATTCGTTGTCTTTGCCATGTCATCTGCTCGCGTGTTGCATCTTGCCATGTCATCATGTGTGTTGCATCATCATGTTTTCAAAACTTTCATCCGTCTCAGTCCGCCCGTCCTTTCCATTGTCCGTTCTGAGCCCAGACACACTTGCACGCGCCCGCGGCGCCTCCGAATATTTATTTTATAAGTGGCCGAAAAATGTTCTCGGAATGGGTTGAAACTTGGTGCGTGGTCTTATTATAGTGTAGACAGGCCGCTTGCCAAATTTCATCGCATTCGGAGCTCGTTTGATAGCCCAACGGATATATATAGCGGCACTAGTCGTCGGTTAAAATGTCGGACGTTTTCGGTCTTCGAAAACCCCGCGGGCCTCTTTTTCCTTCTCTCCTCTCAGCCCGAAGCCCCTCTAACACAGCCCACTAGGCCTGCCTAACTCCCCCTCTGCTCTGTTGCCGTTGGATCACGATCGGAGGGCTCCGTTTTGCCCCTAAACCCCCCTAAACCTAGCCCTATGCCTATTTATAGACCCCCTCCTTCCATTTTTGGGCATTCCTAGCCCCTCCACCTACCTCCAGCCTCTCTCCCTCAATTTCCGTGCAGCCAACCCCCCTCCTCCTCTAAATTCGGTGCAGCCCAGCCCGAGCCTGCCACTTGGCGCCTCCTGGTTGGTCAGCCGCCGTCCAGTCAGCCGCCCTGGCCAACCGCTAGCCGTCGCGTGGCTCCAGCCACGTCGCCGCTCGCCACCTGGGCCTCAGCCTCCCACCGCGCTGCGCCCTGCCGGCCCATCCATGCCCCGCAGCCAGGCCGAAACCTGGCCTCGAGGGCCCCGAGAGCTCCGCGCCTTCGCCCTCACCGCTCAGGGGATCACCGCCGCCTCGCGATGGCGCCGCCCACCTCCGGCGACACGGCCCCGTCGGAGCAGCCGCCGGCGACCCCAGTTCGCCTCTCCGCCGCCTCCGCACAAGTTGTGCCGCTCCCCGCCGCCGCGCGACCTGTCCCGCTGCCCAGGATCTGTCGCCACCGCAACCACCGAGGCGCTCAAGCTCGCCGGCGCCGCCTATGGCCTCCCCGAGCGCCGTCGGCCGCCCCCATCACCGGATCTGCTTGCCCCGTCCCCGGATCCACCGAACCCGCGACCTCCTCGGCCTTCCGCTTGCCCCGCTGGAGCCATGACAGTCGCGCCGCCGGCCGCGTCCCGATCGACATCTGCGCTCTGAGCCGTCGTTGCTGGACATGTCCGGGAGGAGCCCGGACGTGTCCGACCCTCATCCCCTATGTGTCCCTGACCGGTGGGACCCGCGTCCAGCTGCACCGACGGACATGTCCAACCCGACACCGGACATGTCCGCCCCTCCGGAGGCCTTTTTCTTCTAAGTCCCTAGTTTTTTTATTTTTTGTTGCATCTTTGCATGCCTGTAACTTTTTGTGTGCAAGTCCAAATTGAATGAATGATATGTCAAAATGATCGTTGTGATGTGCTCTATACTTTGTTCCATTGTGCCATGCTTGTTTGAGTTCATCTAGATGCCCTAGTCTCTGTTGCAAGAGTGCTACTTATTATAAATTGCTGTTACTTGTTAATTTTTTGCCATGTTTGAGATATGATAACTTGGTGCATGTTTATCCAAATGATGCATATGATATGTCAAAATGTTCATTGTGAAGTGTACTACATGATGGTTGTTGTAGCATGCTTGTTTGAGTTCATCTTGCCATGTTAATCGCTGTTGCAAAAGTGCATTTGGCTGTTAAGTGCTGAAACTTGTTATGAGATGCTGATTTCAATTGCTCTTTGCTATTGATGTGTTTGTCCTCATGCCACATGTCTAGATGTTTTAGAAGCACAATAATATGGTATTTGGTGTGGGGCAACCCACTTTCCATGATATGCCTTGTGTTGACTTAAACATGCTTGTAAACATGCCATGTTGCTATTGCTGTTTTATACTTAGTGAAAAAACTGCTAAGTCTAGAATCTGTTATAACCTGATGCTATGTTTGCTTGATGCCCCACTCAAATCCATGCTTGTTTTGGAGTGGCCAATGATCATGTCTTGTTGTCCATGTTATTGTCTATCCATTCATGCCCTTACTTGCACATATGGCCTGTTGTAGCTTATTTATTTCTTGCTCTCAAGTTGCTATAAATTATACCTGTCGGGATTCTATCAGCATGTTCAATTTGGTGTAGCTTGTTGCTATTGATCCATGCCTCCTATGGAGTTGCTCCAATGGAGTTGTTTGTTGTACGATATGTCTAATACATGTCCATGCTCTTTATGTTCTTATTAGAGTTGATATGCTTGTTGTTTTGTGCCTCCGAAGGCAGCATCGTGATGATGTTTTTGCCTTCCCAGATTTTGGCTAAGTCTGGATAATTTTATTGCAATTTGCCATGCTTGTTTAAATGTGTTCCAGCAAGCTTTTGGGGGTGTTCTAAGTCCATGCTTGTTAACTAACATGTCTACTTCACAACCATGCTTCTTGTTATCATGTTTGGGTGATGTAGCATATATATCCCTTGCTCCAATGTTGCTATGTGGCTGTTAACTTCAGCTTGTTGCTATAACTTGTTTTGCTCGTATCTTTTAGCCCGTTGCTCCGTTTTGGGTGTGCCCTATGTGAAACTTGTGTGATTTTGCATGTAGAATCATAATATCATGTAGATTTCATGTTTGGAGTGTGGTTGCTTGATGTTTGGGTGCATCTTGCACCGTTGCCATGTTTGTCTTGTTTTGCTCATATCTTCTAGGCCGCAGCTCCGAATTAAACAAACTTTATGTGAAACTTGACTAGAATTTCGTGTAGATCATCATGATGCATGTTAAATTGCTGTTTAAAAACTTTAACTTAAGGTTTGTTCAGATATGGACTGATTTCAAAACGTGCATATGAGGGCTTACCGGATTTGTTATATGTTGATTCCGGCCTCATTTAAACTTGTTGTTTTGTGTTGTTCTTGTGTGCTTCATCCCTTGCCATGTATTGAATCATATATAGACTTGTCTTGCATCATACTTGGTTGAGCATATTGTCATGTTCTTGTGTTGTGTGTTTACTGTATTGCTTGCTTCTTCTCGTTAGTGCTTGTTCCGTTGTGATCGTGAGGATTCGTTCGTCTACACGTGATTCGTCTTCGAGGCTTCTTCCTCATCTTCTTCACGGATTCGTTCTTCTTCCTTGCGGGATCTCAGGCAATATGATCATACCCTTGGATACCTTTACTATCATTGCCATGCTTAGTGTCTCGATGCTATCGTTATATGTCGCGCTACCCATCATTATTGTCAGCCCCTCTCCTTGTTGCCATGAACCTCTAACTTTTGACACCTTCCTAGCAAACCATTGTTTGGCTATGTTACCCGCTTGCGCAGCCCCTCTTATAGCGTTGTTAGTTGCAGGTGAAGATGAAGATTGTTCCCTGTTGGAACTTGATGCTTTGGGAATACCACAATATGTCTTATTTATATTAACACACCTATATACTGGGCATGGGTGGAAGGCTTGGCCTTTTGCTCGGTGTTTTGTTCCACTCATGCCACCTTAGGAGCCGATAAACCGGCATTATGTTCCTTGATTTTGCGTTCCTTACACGGTTGGGTATATGGGGACCCCTTGACACTTCATCTTTGAATAAAACTCCTCCAGCAAGGCCCAACATTGGTTTTATTGCAACATAATAAAAACTTAATTAATTAATTGCATAGGGAGTTAGCACTACCCGAGGATTCTTCTACATACAGGGGGGCCAGTGCTGATGGTGTTGGTCCCAAACGGGCAACCTGCGGGGCCGCCTCGGGGAAACTCAAGGTATCTGGCATACCTGTAGCTTTTCCCATCCGGACGTGGCCTGAGACGAGATACGCGCGGCTACTATCAGGGTGTCGGCACGCCGGGAGGTCTTGCTGGACTTGTTTTACCATTGTCGAAATGCCTTGTGCACCGGGATGCCAAGCCTGATCGGATTTCCCTAAGATAAGGGGTAATAATTATTATTACTTCAGCTGATCGTGAGAGCTTGTGATGGGCTAAGTTCGGACACCCCTGCAGGGTTATGATCTTTCGAAAGCCGTGCCCGCGGTTATGTAGCAGATTGGAATTTGTTAATGTCCGGTTGTAGAAAACTTGACAAAGGATCCGAAGTCAAACACACAACTGTGTGAGTAACCGTGACTGTCTCTTTTCACTTTGAGAAGAGAACACGGTGGGGTTATGTTTGACTCGTAGGTAGTTCAGGATCTTTAGCGATCACTACTAGTTTGCGACCGTTTGCGTAGATGCTCATCTTATTCTTGTACTCATAAGTTAGCCACCATACTTTTGCTTAGCCACTGTTGCAACCTCACCACTTTACCTCTTCCTACCCTTTAAGCTTTGCTAGTCTTGTTACCCATGGTTATGGGATTGCTGAGTCCTCATGGCTCACAGATACTACAACAACAATTGCAGGTGCAGGTTTCCGATGACTTGACGTGAGAGCGATGTCTTTTGTGTTGGAGTTCTTTCTTCTTCTTCTTCTTCTTCAGTCTTGGGTTAGGTTTCGGGTCGGCAGCCTGGGATAGCAGATGGATGTCGTTGTGCTTTTCATGTTTGCATCCGTAGTCGGATGCCTTGTTTTGATGTTGTTGTATTCATGTGGATTGTATGTATCGTTGTATCCCCCATGTATGTATGTAATGGTACGATGTAATGATATCCATCTTGCTAAGCGCCCGAAATGCGGTTGTGCCCCAATCGCGTAAGTGTCACGTGATCGGGATAGAATCGCATCTTGGGCCTGACATGGATCATCCAACATGTTGAGCTTGCCTTTCCCCCTCATGCTAGCCAAAACTCCTTGCACCAAGTAGAGATACTACTTGTGCTTCCATACATTCTTAAACCCAGTTTTGCCATAAGAGTCCACCATACCTACCTATGGATTGAGTAAGATCATTCAAGTAAGTTGTCATGTTGCAAACTCGCTAAAATATGTATGATTTATTAGTGTGGAGGAAATAAGCTTTATACGATCTTGTGATATGGAAGTAATAAAAGCGACGGACTGCATAATAAAGGTCCTTATCACAAGTGGCAATATAAAGTGACGTTCTTTTGCACTAAGACTTTGTGCATCCAACCATAAAAGCACATGACAACCTCTGCTTCCCTCTGCGAAGGGCCTATCTATTATTATGCCTTAAGAGTCAAGGTGAAAATCACCTTTTCTTTTTACATTTTATCCTTTGGCAAGCACATTGTGTTGGAAAGATTCTGACGTATATACCCACTTGGATGTAAGTTATCATGGTCTAATACTGTTGACATTACCCTTGAGGTAAAGGTTGGGGGGCAACACCACAAGCCCCTATATTTCTCTTTGTCCGATTAAAACTCCATAACCATAAGTATTGCGTGAGTGTGGGCAATTGTGAAAGACTATATGATAGTTCAGTATGTAGGCTTGCTGAAAAGCTCTTATGTTTACTCTTTCCGATGTTACAATAAATTGCAATTGCTTCAATGACCGAGATCATAGTTTGTTGGTTTTCAATGAAGTTTCTGATTCGTACTTGACATTGTGAATGAATTTTTACTTTAGCCTAAGAATCATATGACATTATTTATATGTTGTTGTTATGAGAATGATCATGATGCTCTCATGTCCGTATTTTATTTTTATCGACACCTCTATCTCTAAACATGTGGACATATTTTTTGATATCAGCTTTCGCTTGAGTACAAGCCAGGTCTAAGCTTGGGGGAGTTGATACGTCCATTTCGCACCATGCTTTTGTGTTGATATTTATTGCACTATGGGTTGTTATTACACGTTATGTCACAATACTTATGCCTTTTCTCTCTTACTTTACAGGGTTTAGATGAAGAGGGAGAATGTCGGCAGCTGGAATTCCGGGCTGGAAAAGAAGCAAACCCTGGAAACCTATTCTGCACAACTCAAAAAGCTCTGAAACTCCACAAGACACCGTTTCAGAAAATATAAAAAATATCTGGCGAAAGAAGATCACCAGGGGGCCACCTGTCCACGAGGGTGGGGGCACCCCCCCCCCTCTCTAGGCACGCCTCCCTGCCTCGTGGGCCCCCCGATGCCCATCTTCTCCTATATGAGGTGTTTTGACCTGGAAAAATTCATAAGGAGGCTTTCGGGACCAGACGCCGCCGTCTCGAGGCGGAACCTTGGCGGAAACCAATCTAGGGCTCCGCCAGAGCTGTTCTGCCGGGGATACTTCCCTCCGGGGGGGGGAATTGTCACCGCCGTCATCACCAACAACTCTCCCATCTTGGGGAGGGTTATCTTCATCAACATCTTCAGCAGCACCATCTCCTCTCAAACCCTAGTTCATCTTTGTATCCAATCTTTGTACCCAAACCTCAGATTGGTACCTGTGGGTTGCTAGTAGTGTTGATTACTCCTTGTAGTTGATGCTAGTTGGTTTATTTGGTGGAAGATCATATGTTCAGATCCATTATGCATATTAATACCCCTCTGATCATGAACAATATTATGTCTTGTGAGTAGTTACTTTTGTTCCTAAGGACATGGGAGAAGTCTTGCTATAAGTAGTCATGTGAATTTGGTATTCGTTCGATATTTTGATGAGATGTATGTTGTCTCTCCTCTAGTGGTGTCATGTGAACGTCGACTACATGACACTTCACCATTATTTGGGCCTAGAGGAAGGCATTGGGAAGTAATAAGTAGGTGATGGGTTGCTAGAGTGACAGAAGCTTAAACCCTAGTTTATGCGTTGCTTCGTAAGGGGCTGATTTGGATCCACTTGTTTTATACTATGGTTAGGTTTACCTTAATACTTCCTTTGTAGTTGCGGATGCTTGCATTAGAGGTTAATCATAAGTGGGAGGCTTGTCCAAGTAAGGACACCACCCAAGCACCGGTCCACCCACATACCAAATTATCAAAGTACCGAACGGTAATCAGATGATCGTGATGAAAACTAGCTTGACGATAATTCCCATGTGTCCTCGGGAGCGCTTTCCTCCATATAAGAGTTTGTCCAGGCTTGTCCTTTGCTACAAAAAGGATTGGCCCATCTTGCTGCACCTTATTTACTTTTATCTTTTGTCACTTGCTACCAATTACCTTATCACAAAACTATCTATTCCCTATAATTTTAGTGCTTGCAGAAAATACCTTACTGAAAACTGCCTATCGTTTCCTTCTGCTCCCCGTTGGGTTCGACACTCTTACTTATCGAAAGGACTATGATAGATCCCCTACACTTGTGGGTCATCAGCGCCCGCTAAGGCCCTGGGCCAATGACAAGTGGGGCCCCGCCCTGGAACGTTTTTTAGAATAATTAAAACTATAATAATAAATAAAAATATTAATTAATTAATTGTGTTTAATTAACCTAATCATTTAACTAAACTAATTAATCATGTTTAGTTAGTCTTAGTCAATGACAAACGGGACCCACATGTCTGTTGCCCCAGTAAACAGACTGTTGACGGCTGACATCATGCTGACATCACGCTGACATCATAATTACATTTTCTAATTAAATTAATTCTGTTAATTCAAAAAATGAATTAAATCTTTAAAAATTCATATAAAATAATCCGTAACTCGGATGAAAATACTTTTTACATGAAAGTTGCTCAGAACGACAAGACAAATTCGAATATGTAGTCTGTTCGTCCGCCACACGTCTCTAGCATAGCGAACATGCAACCGTCCCCCTCCATTCCATCTGTCCGAAAATGCCTAACACCGGGAATACTTTCTCGGATGTTATTCCTCTTCGCCTGTATCACCGAGCACTGCGTTAGGTCACCTCTAGCACTGTGTATTGCCATGTTATGCTTTGTGATGCTTTGATTGCTCTGTTATTTATTATGTTCCCCTCCGTTACTTCTTTCCAGTAGACCCCGAGGCTGTCGGTGACCCCCAGTTCGACTACGATGATGATGACCCCTCCTTGCGATAGCAACCAAGCAAGCCCCCCCCTTGATCAACCTGATATCGCCTATTCCTCTCCCTACTGCTTGCATTAGAGTAGTGTAGCATGTTTACGCTTTCGGTTAATCCTATTTTGTTGCATAGCCTGTCATTGTTGCTACAACTGTTGATACTTTTACCCGCAATCCTAAATGCTTAGTATAGGATGCTAGTATTCCATCAGTGGCCCTACACCCTTGTCCGTCTGACATGCTATACTATCGGGCCGTGATCACTTTGGGTGGTGATCACGGGTATATACTACATACATGTTATGACTAAAGTCAGGTCAGCTCGAAGAGTACCCGCGAGTGATTCACGAATTAGGGGCTCAAAGGACCTTTGTCCCGGCGGCCCTCTGTGTGGATCTTTGTGGCGGAGCGACAGGGTAGGTCACGACCACCTAGGAGACAGGTGAGCCTAGACATGGTCTTTGTTCGCAGTTATTTCATAATAACACGCTTAACGAGTTTGGATATTTGATCTGAGTCTGGCCTCTAGCCTATACGCACTAACCAGCTACGCGGGAACAATTATGGGCACTCGACATCGTGGTATCAGCCGAAGCCTTCTTGATGTCAGTGACTGAGCGGCGCACGCCGGATTGGATTGGAACGCCGCTCTGGTATTAGGAGCGGCTAGGTCTATTTCCGGTCGCCCACGCAACATGCAGGTGTGCAATGGGTGATGGGCCCAGACCCCTGCGCGCTTAGGGTTTAGACCGGCGGGCTGACCTCTCTGTTGTGCTTAGGTAGGGCCACCACGTGTTGATCTTCCAAGGCCACGCAAAGTGTGTCTGGTCAAATCGGATCGAGCGTGTTGGGTTATGTGGTGCACCCCTGCAGGGAAGTTAACCTATTCGAATAGTTGTGTCCCTCGGTAAAAGGATGACCCGGAGTTGTACTCCGACCTCATGACAACTAGAACCGGATACTTAATAAAACACACCCTTTCACGTGCCAGATATAACCCGGTGATCGCTTTCCCACAGGGCGACGAGGGGAGGATCGCCGGGTAGGATATTGCTATACAATGTTACTTGGTGAACTTCCAGCTACTCAAGACGGAGGCTGCCAAAAGCATTGATACTTGTTACTATTCCATCTACTCTCTTCTACTGCTGCAAGATGGAGGCTGCCAGAAGCGTAGCCTTCAATAGGATTAGCTATCCCCCTCTTATTCTAGCATTCTACAGTTTAGCCCACCTATATTACCCCCTTTACAAAGATATCATTGCATATGTAGTATAGATCCTTGCTTGCGAGTACTTTGGATGAGTACTCACGGTTGCTTTGCTCCCCCTTTTCACCTTTTGTACCTTCTGCTCGGATGACGCAATCAGATGGTGGAGTCCAGGAGCCAGAGGATCCCGAGGATGTTTCTACGTGGAGTTCGGGTTCGAGGAGTAGTTAGGAGGTCCCAGGGAGGAGTCCTTGCATTTTCGATCGTTGCTACTTTTGTGCTAGCCATCTTATGGCAACTTGTTTAACTTATGTCCGTACTCAGATATTGTTGCTTCCGCTGACTCTTGTGTATTCGAGCCCTCGAGGCCCCTGGCTTGTAATATAAAGCGTGTATTAATTTAATTTGTGTCTAGAGTTGTGTTGTGATATCTTCCAGTGAGTCCCTGATCTTGCTCATACACATTTGCGTGCATGATTAGTGTATGGTAAAATCGGGGGCGTCACACCTGTCTAACCTGGCTTCATAGCCAACCTGTCCGGCAGGTGCATACCCTCGTGATCCCTAGATGGACTGTGTTGGGGCTGGATTTGTGTTTAATTGTGGGCGCATATCGTAGGACTTAGGGTATTGGACTGGGTCCTTACCTTCACGGCGAGGCATTGTGGGGTTTCTATTTTTTTCCGCTAGCATGTCACGTCCCCAAGGAGGACGGTCAGGTTGATAAGCTCGACCGTGCTTGAATGGCACTTTTTCGACGACCTCGTCGTCAAATTCTGGAAGTAGACGCCTACGTGGGTATGATTTGGCTCGGGCTTCACGCCACAGCTCTAGATCTTTTTTGGTTTTTATAACCTCTACCTAGTTGTCCTTGAGAGTGTTTTGATCGACTTCGAGTTATCTCTATTTCTTTTTCATGCTACAAGCAGTTGCGATGAGTCGTCGCTGCAATCTTTCTTGCTCGTAGGGGTCCTCGGGGACGATAAAATCCATCCAAGGCTGATATCATCCTCGGACCCGGGGAGGTAATTACTATCCTCCCCATCCCCGAGATCATCAGGGTCTCCGTTATTAGATATCCATGTAGGGCCATTAGGCTGTCCAAGCCTGGCGTTATTGTCGTTGCATTGGTCCTCAGCATCGCCCACAACGATGCCATTATCGGTGGCATCCATAGTGTTGGTCTGACTCTCCTTACCCCTGTCAGCACCCTTGGTGATGGAAATATGCCCTAGAGGCAATAATAAAATGGGTATTATTATATTTCCTTAATCATGATAAAGGTTTATTATTCATGCTAGAATTGTATTGACTGGAAACTTAAATACATGTGTGAATACATAAACAAATATGATGTCCCTAGTAAGCCTCTAATAGACTAGCTCATTGATCAAAGATGGTTAATGTTTCCTAACCATTGACATGTGTTGTCATTTGATAACAGAATCACATCATTAGGAGAATGATGTGATGGACAACACCCATCTGTCAGCTTAGCATGTGATCGTTCAGTTTATTGCTACTACTTTCTTGTATGTCAAATACATGTTCCTTCGATCATGAGATCATGCAACTCCCGGATATCGAAGGAATACCTTGTGTGCTATCAAACATCACAATGTAATTGGGTGATCATAAAGATGCTATATAGGTATCTCAGAAGGTATTTGTTGAGTTCGCATGGATCCAGATTGGGATTTGTCACTTCGATTATTGGAGAGGTATCTCTGGGCCCTCTCGGTAATACACATCATAAGAAGCCTTGCAAGCAAATGACTAATGAGTTAGTCACGAGATGATGTATTACGGAATGAGTAAAGATACTTGAGGTTAACGAGATTGAACTAGGTATGGAGATACCGACGATCGAATCTCGGGCAAGTAACATACCGACAGATAAGGGAATTATGTATGTTGTCATAACGGTTCGACCGATAAAGATCTTCGTAGAATATGTAGGAACCAATATGGGCATCCAGGTTTCTCTATTGGTTATTGACCGGAGAGGTGTCTCGGTCATGTCTACATAGTTCTCGAACCCGTAGGGTCCGCATGCTTAATGTTCGTTGATGATATAGTATTATATGAGTTATGTGATTTGGTGACTGAATGTTGTTTTGTGTCCCGGATGAGATCACGAACATGACGAGGAGTCTCGAAATGTCTGAGAGGTAAAGATTTATATATACGACGATGGTATTCGGACACCGGAAGAGTTTCGAGGCGCACCGGGTAGACATCGGATCACCGGAAGGAGTTCCGCACACCCCCCGGTAGGTATATGGGCTTAATGTTCCAAGGGAGAGTAGACCAGCCCACAGGGGGCTGGTGCGCCTCTTTCTCTGGCCGGTCATCCCTAGGGAAAGAAAAAGGGGAGGCCTAGCCCCTCCCGCATTTCCCTCTCATGGGAGAAAGGAAAGGGGGAGGGCGCCTCCCTCTCCTGCCTTTCTCCCTCACCTATATTTGGCAGGGGGCGCAGGGCAAGGCAGATGCCCTAGGGCGCGCCTGGCTGCCCTGGCTGCCTCCCTCTCCCTCCCACCTATATATATATATATATATATATATATATATATATGAGGAGGGGGCACTACACAAAGGACACAAGATTGTCTTAGTCGTGTGCGGCGCCCCCGTCCACCGTTTACTCTCTCGGTCATATTTTCATATTGCTTAGGCGAAGCCTTGTGGAGATCGCATCACCATCACCGTCACCACACCATCGTGCTGTCGGAACTCATCTACCACCTCGCCATCTTGCTGGATCAACAAGGCGTGGACGTCACCGAGCTGAACGTGTGCTGAACGCGGAGGTGCCGTATGTTCGGTACTTGATCGGTTGGATCACGAAGAAAGCTCGACCACATCAACCGTGTTGTCAAACGCTTCCGCTTACGGTCTACGAGGGTACGTAGACACACTCTCCCCCAAGTTTCTATGCATCTCCATGGATAGATCAATGTGTGTGCGTAGATTTTTTTTGTTTTCCATGCAACGTTTCTCAACAGTGGTATCAGAGCCAGGTCTATGCATAGATGATATGCACGAGTAGAACACATAGAGTTGTTGGCGGTGATCATCATACTGCTTGCCACTAACGTCTTATTTTGATTCAGTGGTATTGTAAGATGAAGCGGCCCCGACCAACCTCGCATGTCCACGTACATGAGATCGGTTCCACCGACACACATGCAACTTGTTTTGCATAAAGGTGGCTGGCGTGTGTCTGTTTCTCCTACTTTAGTTGAATCGAATTTGACTGCGGCCGATCTTTGAAGAAGGTTAAGACAACAAACTTGATAAATCACCGTTGTGGTTTTTTCCTTAGGTAAGAACAGTTCTTGCTAGAAGCCCGTAGCAGCCATGTAAAACTTGCAACAACTAAGTAGAGGACGTCTAACTTGTTTTTGCAGGGCATGTTGTGATGTGATATGGTCAAGACGTGATGAGTTATACGTTATTGTATGAGCTGATATGTTTTGTTATATCGACAACCAGTAGGAGCCTTATGGTTGTCTCTTAATTATTGTATGAAATGCAAGCGCCATGTAATTGCTTTACTTTATCGCTATGAGTTAGCAATAGTTGGCAAGACGACCACGACGCAACGATGGAGATCAAGGTGTCGAGCCAGTGACATGGAGATCACGACGATGCTTTGGAGATGGAGATCAAAAGCACGAGATGACGATGGCCATATCATGTCACATATTTTGATTACATGTGATGTTTATCATTTATGCATCTTATCTTGCTTAGAACGACGGTAACATTATAAGATTATCCCTTCACTAAATTTCAAGATAAAAGTGTTCTCCCCGAGTATGCACCGTTGCTACAGTTCTTCGTTTCGAGACACCACGTGATGATCGGGTGTGATAGACTTCACGTGCGTTCACATACAACGGGTGTAAGACAGTTTTACATACGCGGAATACTTGGGTTAAACTTGACGAGACTAGCATGTACAGACATGCCCTTGGAACACTGGAGACCGAAAGGTCGAACATGAGTCATATAATAGATATGATCAACATAGAGATGTTCACCATTGATGACTACCCCATCTCACGTGATGATCAGACATGGGTTAGTTGATTTGGATCATGTATCACTTAGATAACTTGAGGGATGTTAATTTAAGTGGGAGTTCTTTAGTAATTTGATTAATTGAACTTAATTTATCATGAACTTAGTCAAAATGTCTTTTGCATATTATGTTGTAGATCAATAGCTCGCGGTATAGCTCCCCTGTTTTTGATACGTTCCTAGAGAAAACTAAGTTGAAAGATGATAGTAGCAATGATGCAGACTGAGTCTGTGATCTGAAGTTTATCCTCATTGCTGCACAGACGAATTATGTCCTTGATGCACCGCTAGGTGACAGACCTATTGCAGGAGCAAATGAAGACGTTATGAACGTTTGGCAAGCTTGATATGATGACTACTTAATAGTTTAGTGTGCCATGCTTTACGGCTTAGAACCGGGACTTCAAAAACATTTTGAATGCCGCGGAGCATATGAGATGTTCCAAGAGCTGGAAATGATATTTTAGACTCATGCCCATATCGAGAGGTATGAGACCTCTGACAAGTACTTTGCCTACAAGATGGAGGAGAATAGCTTAGCTAGCGAGCATGTGCTCAGAATGTCTGGGTACTATAATCGCTTGAATCAAGTGGGAGTTAGTCTTCCAGATACGATAGTGATTGACAGAGTTCTCTAGTCACTATCACCAAGCTACTAGAACTTTGTGATGAACTATGAAAATGCAAGGGATGATGAAAATGATTCCCAAAGCTCTCCGCGATGTTGAAAATGGCGGAGGTAGAAATCAAGAAAGAACATCAAGTGTTGATGGTTAATAAGACCACCAGTTTCAAGAAAAGGGCAAGGGAAAGAAAGGGAACTTCAAGAAGAATGGCAAGAAAGTTGTCACTCTCGTGAAGAAGCCCAAAGCTGGACCTAAGCCTGAAACTGAGTGCTTCTACTTCAAAGGGAACGGTCACTAGAAGTGGAACTGCCCCAAAATACTTGGCGGATAAGAAGGATGGCAAAGTGAATAAAGGTATATTTGATATCATTGATGTGTACCTTACTAATATTCGTAGTAGCCTCTGGGTATTTGATGTTGGTTCCGTTGCTAAGATTAGTAACTCGAAACAGGAATTGCAGAATAAACGGAGACTAGTTAAAGGTGAGGTGACAATGTGTGTTGGAAGTGGTTCCAATATTGATATGATCATCATCGCACACTCCCTATACTTTCGGGATTAGTGTTGAACCTAAATAAATGTTATTTGGTGTTTGCGTTAAGCATGAACAAGATTGGATTGTGGTTATTGCAATACGGTTATTCATTTAAGTCACAAAATAATTGTTGTTTTCTTTAGATGAATAAAACCTTCTATGGCTACACTCAATGTAAATGGTTTATTGAATCTCGATCATAGTGATACACATATTCAAAATATTGATGCCAAAAGATGCAAAGTTGATAATGATAGTGCAACATATTTGTGGCACTGCCGTTTAGGTCATATTGGTGTCAAGCGCGTGAAGAAACTCCATGCGGATGGACTTTTGGAATCACTTGATTATGAATCATTTGATACTTGCAAACCATGCCTCAATGGCAAGATGACTAAAACTCCGTTCTCTGGAACAATGGAGCGAGCTAATGACTTATTGGAAATAATACATACTGATGTATGCGGTCCAATGAGTGTCGAAGCATGCGGCAGGTGTCGTTATTTTCTCACCTTCACAAATGATTTGGAATATCTACTTGATGAAACACAGCTCTGAAAAGTTCAAAGAATTTCAGAGTGAAGTAGAGAATCATCGTAACAAGAAAATAAAGTTTCTACATCTGATTGTGGAGGCGAATATTTGAGTTATGAGTTTGGCCTTCATTTAAAACAATGTGGAATAGTTCCACAAGTCACGCGACCTGGAACACCACAGCATAATGGTGTGTCCGAACGTCGTAAACGTACTTTACTGGATATGGTGCATTCTACGATATCTCTTACCGATTTTCCTTTATCATTTTGGTTTATGAATTAGAGACATCTGCATTCACGTTAAATAGGGCATCCTCTAAATCCATTGAGATGAAACCGTATGAACTGTGGTTTGGCAAGAAAACCAAAGCTGTTGTTTCTTAAAGTTTTTTGGTTGTGACACTTATGTCAAAAGGATTCAACCTGATAAGCTCAAACCCAAATCGGAGAAGTGTGTCTTCATAGGATACCCTAAAGAAACTATTGGTTACACCTTCTACAACAGATCCAAAGGTAAGATCTTTGTTCCTAAGAATGGGTCCTTTCTAGAGGAGTTTCTCTCGAAAGAAGTGAGTGGGAGGAAAGTAGAACTTGATGGGGGTAATTGTACCTTCTCTTGAATTGGAAAATAGCTCATCAGAGAAAATTGTTCCCGTGATGCCTCCACCAACTAGAGAAGAAGCTAATGATGATGATCACAAAACTTTGGATCAAGTTACTACTGAACCTCGAAGGTCGACCAGAACACATACTGCACTATAGTGGTAAGGTAATCATGTCCTGGAAGTCATGTTGTTAGACAACGGCGGACCTTTGAACTATGAAGAAGCTATGATGAGCCCAGATTCTGAAAAATGGCTTAAGGACATGAAATCTGAGATATGATCCATGTATGAGAACAAAGTGTGGACTTTGGTGGACTTGCCCGATGATCGGCAAGCCATAGAGAACAAATGGATCTTCAAGAAGAAGACTCATGCTAATGGTAATGTTACTATCTACAAAGCTCGACTTGTCACAAAGGGTTTTCAACAAGTTCAAGGAGTTGACTACGATGAGACTTTCTCACCCGTAGCGATGCTTAAGTCTGTCAGAATCATGTTAGAAGTTGCCGCATTTTATGATTATGAAATCTGGCAAATGGATGTCAAAAATGCATTCCTTAATGGATTTCTGAAAGAAGAGTTGTATATGATGCAACCAGAAGGTTTTGTTGATCCTAAAGGTGCTAACAAAGTGTGCAAGCTCCAACGATCCATCTATGTACTGGTGCAAGCATCTCGGAGTTGGAATATACGCTTTGATGAGTTGATCAAAGCATATGGTTTTATACAGACTTACGATGAAGCCTGTATTTATGAGAAAGTGAGTGGGAGCACTACAACATTTCTGATAAGTATATATGGATGACATATTGTTGATCAGAAATGATATAGAATTTTCTGGAAAGCATAAAGGATTGTTTGAAAGGAGTTTTTCAATGAAAGACCTCGGTGAAGCTTATTATATATTGGGCATCAAGGTCTATAAGGATAAATCAAGACGCTTAATAGGACTTTCACAAAACACATACCTTTATAAAGTTTTGAAGAAGTTCAAAATGGACCAGTCAAAGAAGGAATTTTTGCCTGAGTTGTAAAGTATGAAGTTGAGTAAGACTCAAAGCCCGACCATGATAGAAAAAATAGAGAGAGAATGAAAGTCATTCCATATGCCTCGGCCATAGGTTCTATAAAGCATGCCATGTTGTGTACCAGACCTAATGTGTGCCTTGCCACCTGTCCGACAAGGGGGTACAAGAGTGATCCAGGAGTGGATCACTGGACAGCGGTCAAAATTATCCTTAGAGGAATAAGGAAATGTTTCTCGGTTATGGAGGTGATAAAGAGTTCATCGTAAAAGGTTATGCCGATGCAAGCTTTGACGCTAATCCAGATGGCTCTAAGTATCAATCTAGATGTGTATTGAACGTAAGAGCGATTAGCTAGAGTAGCTCTATGCAGAGCATTGTAGACATAGAAATTTGCAAAGTACGCACGGATCTGAATGTTGCAGACTTGTTGACTAAAACTTCTCTCACAAGCAAAAACATGATCACTCCTTAGAACTCTTTGAGTGTTAATCACATGGAAATGTGAACTAGATTATTGACTCTAGTAAACTCTTTTGAGTATTGGTCACATGGCGATGTGAACTATGAGTGTTAATCACATGGCGATGTGAACTAGATTATTGACTCTAGTAAACTCTTTTTGGTGTTGGTTACATGGTGATGTGAACTATGCATGTTAATCACATGGCGATGTGAACTAGATTATTGACTCTAGGGCAAGTGAGAGACTGATGGAAATATGCCCTAGAGGCAATAGTAAAATTATTATTATTATATTTCCTTAATCATAATAAAGGTTTTTTATTCATGCTAGAATTGTATTGACCGAAAACTTAAATACATCTGTGAATACATAAACAAATACCATGTCCCTAGTAAGCCTCTACTAGACTAGCTTGTTGATCAAAGATGGTTAAGGTTTCCTAACCATTGACATGTGTTGTCATTTGATAACGGGATCACATCATAGGATAATGATGTGATGGGCAAGAACCATCCATTAGCTTAGCATGTGATCGTTTAGTTTATTGCTACTGCTTTCTTGTATGTCAAATACATGTACCTTCGATCATGAGATCATGCAACTCCCGGATACCAGAGGAATACCTTATGTGCTATCAAAATTCACAACATAACTAGGTGATCATAAAGATGCTCTACAGGTATCTCCGAAGGTATTTGTTGAGTTGGCATGGATTGAGATTGGGATTTGTCACTCCAAGTATTGGAGAGGTATCTCTGGGCCCTCTCGGTAATACACATCATAAGAAGCCTTGCAAGCAAATGACTAATGAGTTAGTCACGAGATGATGTATGGAACGAGCAAAGAGACTTGCCGTTAATGAGATTGAACTAGGTATGGAGATACCGATGATCGAATCTCGGGCAAGTAACATACCGACAAACAAGGGAATTACGTATGTTTTCATAACAGTTTGACCGATAAAGATCTTCATGGAATATGTAGGAACCCATATGGGCATCCAGGTTCCTCTATTCTTTATTGATCGGAGAGGTGTCTCGGTCATGTCTACATAGTTCTCCAACCCGTAGGGTCCGCACGCTAAACGTTCGTTGACGATATAGTATTATATGAGTTATATGATTTGGTGACCGAATGTTGTTCGGAGCCCTAGATGAGATCACAGACATGACGAGGAGTCTCGAAATGAACGAGAGGTAAAGATTGATATATAAGACGATGGTATTCGGACACCGGAAGAGTTTCGGGACGCACCGGGTAGTCATTGGGTCACCGAAAGGAGTTTCAGACACCCCTTGGTAGGTATATGGGCTTAATGGGCCAAGGGGGGGACAGATCAGCCCACAGGGGGCTGATGTTCCTCTTTCCCTGGCCGGCCAGCCCTAGAGAAGGAAAAAGGGGAGGCCTAGCCCCTCCCGCCTTTCCCTCTCATTGGAGAAAGGAAAGGGGGAGGGCGCCTCCCTATCCTGCCTTTCCCCCGCGCCTATATTTGGCAGGGGTGCAGGGCAAGGCAGATTCCCTAGGGCACGCTTGGCTGCCTTGGCTGTCTCCCTCTCCCTCCCACCTATATATATATGAGGAGGGGGCACCACACAAACGACACAAGATTGTCTTAGCCGTGTGCAGCGCCCCCGTCCACCGTTTACTCCCTCGGTCATATATACGTAGTGCTCAGGCGAAGCCCTGCAGAGATCACATCACCATCACCGTCACCATGTTGTCGTGCTGTCGGAACTCATCTACTACCTCGCCGTCTTGCTGGATCAAGATGGCGTGGACGTCACCGAGCTGGACATGTGCTGAACATGAAGGTGTCGTATGTTCGGTACTCGATCGGTTGGATCGCGAAGAAAGTTCGACTACATCAAGCGCATTGTCAAACGCTTCCGCTTACGGTCTAAGAGGATACGTAGACACATTCCCTCCCAATTTGCTATGCATCTCCATGGATAGATCATAGCGTGTGCATTTTTTTCATGCAACGTTTCCCAACACTTGGGTCGCCTCGAAGGATGTCAACGTTTTGAGGGGTCTTTTTTCTTCTCATCGTCATCCTTAGGGGTGTCGACCATGTAGATGTCGTAAGTGGAGGTTGCGGCCCAACTGCTAATACGAGTATGACCATAGGCGAAGCCGCTCGTGATATGTCGCTGACATCTTCATCCATGTCGGTCGCTTCATCGGAGCTATAGTTCGGTACATTGGTTAAGTCCTCAACTGCACTGACTAGGTGGGTGGTGGGAGGGACATAAATTTCCCTATCATCGGCATTACACCCAATCTTATCATAAACCAAGGATGAGATTGCTAGACTCTGGATTCGATCTAGCATCTCGTTTAACAACGAGAGATCCTGGGTATCCATGTCCTGATTGTAGGCTAGGTTGATATGGAACATGCTTCGTGGGTTGATTGGCACAACTTTCGATTCTTGACTGGTTGAGGTTGACTCTTGGTCGGCCGAAGAAGAGATCGGACCCAAGTTTGATACTGGGTACAAAGTCGGACTAGACTCGAGGTTGAGATCCGAGGAGGCAGTGATCAGATTCGCGCTTGAAGCTGGTTTCGAGGTGACAACAGCCGGCTCCATGTCCGACGTTGGTTTTGATGCGAGATCTATCCCAGAACACGTGTCAGGGGTCAGCTCCGGGGTCAAGGCTGCAGTGCATGAAGAGTTTCCCAACCGATCTGGCATCCAGCCAGAGAGGGCGAGATCACCGCGGGAGTTAGCGGTGTACTCCAAACCCCCGAACGTCATGACTTGTTTCGATACGAAGCTTTCGACATGATCAAGATGACTGGTCGAATCGGCATGCAAAATGATACTTCCGGACGCAAAAAGCTGGCTGGGGATAAAGATGTCACCGCGGTCGATGCCTTAGTTGATCTGTAGGCGAGCCATGGATTCTTTTTTACCACACATCGGGGCTTGTATGGTCCACCAATGTCGGTACTAAAACCGGCAGATCTTGGGTAAGGGGTCCCAAGCTGTGGATCTTGGATTGATGGTGAATAGGGGACAAAGGGCATGCTTTTTTACCTAGGTTTGGTCCCTCTCTAAGAGGTAAAACCATGCGTCCTTCTTGATTATATTGATGATGGAGTATCGAGTACATGTTGATCTACCCCGAGATCCTATGATGTGTTCTAAACCCTATGGCTAGCAATTGTGATTGTGTCTCTATGGACCAAACCCTCCGGCTTATATAGGAACCAGGGGTAACTATGGTTACATACGGTAAGTTGCCAACTTGGATAAACATGCTGGTAGGTGGAGTAGTCCTTGGAGTACACGCCAAGTCTTCGGCTGAGTCCATCTTGGTCGAGTCTGAGATCAAGGCTCCCGGAGTCCTTCCTTGTGAGATCGGTGTGCCATAAGCTCGACCATGGATGGTGGGCCGACTAGGTTGGTACCCCTTAGTCCAGGACACCGTCAACAACTATGCTTCACGCGGAAGCACATCCGTGCTTCATTTATGGAAAGCACAATTGTGAAGCATAATTGTGCTTTTCTCACGTGAAAGCACAAATGTGCTTCATGTGGAAAGCACGCGCTGCTCCCAAACGTAAACCCGAAATAACCAAAGAAACCAAAAGAAGCCAAAAATAAAAGGCTGGTAAAACCTAGGCAATGCCAGATCTAAAATCCACTTTTCAGTCTTATTGATTTCCCTTTTAGTCCTAAAAATGTTCAGAAGACCCCCAAAACTCGGGCAAATAAAGTTGTGATTGCGCGAGTGTGCCCTTTGCATGACATGTGGCGGCACCTGGGCGCACCACTTGGCATGCTCGTAGCCCATCAAAACGCCTGCTGCAGGGGCCTTCCGAGGTGCACACCCTACTTATGTACTCCCTTTCTCTACGGGCTTCCCTACATCTGACATGTAGGTGGACGGGTGATAATCGCCATCACATCACAAAGCAACTCAGCCTTCCAATTTACCAATCCCCATGCTCAAATATGGGTTCACCTTACCTCCTATCTTCTACCCCTCCCGCCCCCTTATAGAAGACAAAATCATGAGCTTTCATTCATGTCGACGAGTGCAATTTGCAACAATCAGTTTCATGTACACACATTGTAAATGAAAAAATTCAAAGAAAGGAGGATCCCTACCTCTTCCTACATGGTCCAACAAAGATGGAGTACCACATAAATTATCCACGGTTGTAGTTTCGATTGTGTTGTGGGACTAATTAATCCTACCCGGGATTCCACTTAACCCCCAAAAGCATACACTTAATGTACTACCAAATGTCCTTAACAAAGCATTGAGGACAAGCAAAAATCATAAATTTTAAGTAACCAACTACCAAATGTAGCAGAAAAGATAAATACAAAGTCAAAGGAGTAGCTAAATGCAAATACCTTAAGTCAAGGACATCCAAGAAGAGAAGCCCGCTGTGGTGGAGGGATGAGAGGGATTGATGATCCACCATGAGTTATGGACCCATTTCCCTCGCCTAGTCAACCATGGACTTATGGACCAAAAATTACCTTCACTACTCCCACCTACCATCCCAAGGTTAGTTTCAACCATTTGTCGAGGATCACTATTCACTAGCCAATATAATTTCCTTGCGTATGTACCGAGGGCACTAGAATTCTAAAACTCGTCCAGGGAGTTCTAGATCGACCCCAAAGAGTCTTGTACGACTTGGGACTGGCGTGAGGAGAAGTTTGTAGAGGGTACGAATGAGTCTTGTACAACTCGAGCCTACCCAAAGCCTCCTTTTTTGCGAGAAAACTTCTAATTTATTCATCTTCGATCATGGTAGTACAACGGACACCAGAAATAATAAAAATTACATTCAGATCCGTTAGCGATGACTACAAGGACTAAAGTGAGCCGAATGTGCACCGTCGTCATCGCCCGTCCCTCGCCGGAGCTGGGCAAAACTTGTTATAGTAGACAGTCGGGCAGTCGTCGTGCTAAGGCTCCATAGGACCAGCACACCAGAATAGAAACCACCGCTAATGAAGAGTAGCGTAGATCGAATTGATCCAACCTGAAACCACATGAACGTAGTCCAACAACGACCAAATCCGAGCAAATCCACCAAACACAGATCCGTCGGAGCCAAAGCCTCCCTTGACTAGGGGCGGAGTGAGGGGTAGAGGATGAAGAAGACAATAACCGCATATGTCACATGTGATATTGTATAACGCGCAAAAAAACATATGGCTTTGCTTCTGGTTGTAGCTTATTCGGAATTTCTACCGGTGCCACAATATTTCAAGATAAATCACCCCATAAGCCTTTCTATAAAATAGGACTAGGTGGTGCTCTATCCTCTCGCACCCGCGTTGTTCCCCCCGCGGGCGATTCGGCGCCGCCGCCACCCCCTCGTCTCTAGCCCCCTTCTTCTCCCTTGCCCCCGTTGCCGCCGGCCGGAGCCGCCTGGGCAAAGCCTCTGGTGGTGGCTGGCGGCGGGGGCTCTCTCCTCTTCCGCACGTTTGCGCGCCGCGCGTGGTGGCCCTGCCCATCGGAGGCGGCAGGTGTGCGTGGGGCCTGGCGGCGCTGTGGCGGTAGCTCGAGGTGGTGGCGTGCAGCCAACGACGACATGGGCTTCGTGGCAGCGTGGTTGGTTGTGTGGTGGGGGGGGCGTGCGCGTGGTGGTGGCGGGGAGTCTGCATCCGGATCTCTGTCACATTCCCCACGAGCGACGAGGGCTGCGGCGACGCGGGGTCATGGGATGCTGCCCTTGCCATGGCCTACTGGTGGGGGTGGCACACGACATTGATGGAGGTGGGCGGCTGGATGGCGACGCTCAGCGCGGGAGGGCCTCCCTAGTGTGCTACCGTGGCTCCTACTGCGTGTCGATTTGGTTCGCCTCATCGGCGGGCATGCGATTACCGGTGGCCTTGCGAGGATGTGTCCTGACTGCCATGGTGGGGCTACACGAGGGTGTGCTCGGTAGGAGGGACGGGTGGCCTCGATGCGGCCGCGTCACCTGTCACCGGCACAGGGGTGTGCCGGTCCGGATGCGCCCGCTCCTCCTACTCCTCTTTCCTCGTGCTCGGCGGGGGGCTCAGTAGGAGGGATTGGTGGCCTCGATGTGGACGTGCCACCTGTCGCCGACACAGGGTTTGCCGGTCCGGATGCATCCGCTCCTTCATCTCCCCCCTTCCTCATCGCGGCGGGTTGGCACAGATCTACCGATGTTCGGGGGCAACCGGTTGGGTCAAAGCCGGGTCCTTTGTGTGTCTTGGGGTTGTCTGGTTGCAGGGCGGCAGTTCTGGCAGCGGGAGGACAACCACAACCACGCGAGTGGCGTGGTTGCGAGTGGTTGACGGAGTTAGGGTCTGATGATGGGGTTTGAGTGCCGGGTTACACCACTTGCCCAGTCCTTTGACTAGCCGACGGCGGCGGCGGCCGTTGACATCGTATCCTTCCTGAAGGCTTTGTCTGGGTGTTCCCACTCATCTCTTCTTTGCTCCGGGTGAAAACTTGATCTTCGAGATCGGGCGGTGACGGCTATCATGGTCGTACCCTTCCGGAAGGCACCGCTTTGGAGTCCTGGCTTTGTTGTTGTCCGGCTCATCTCTCTACTGTGGATGCTCATGGTGGAGGTCGCCGTCGTCTCCAAGCGGTTTTCCTCATATATAGTTTGGTTGGTGGTCGATGAGGTGGTGTGTCGGTGCCCAGTACATTTGTATCTTGTCTTGGATGTGTGTGTTGTGTGTGGTGGTGGTGTGTATTTGTATGAGTCTCTCGGTTGTAATCGATGATGGTTGCATTATAATACTCCCTCCGTCTGAAAATATTTGTCATCAAAATGGACAAAAAGAGATGTATTTAAAACTAAGATACATCTAGATACATCCTCTTTTATTCGTTTTGATGACAAGTATTTCCGGACGGATGGAGTATAAAGCAGGGAAATTCTTTTCGATAAAATAGGACTAGAATATAATATAAAGCAGGGAAAATTATTTTCGATAAAATAATACTAGGTTGCATTCTGTCGATGCATACTCAACATGTTCAAAAGACATCGAAGTGCTAAATTTTGTCCTTATACGATGTCTTTCTTACGCACTCCACTAATCTTTGTTGAGATCACATTGCTACTATGCCCCCTAATTACCTATTGTTTCCACCCAACAAGTTGTTTTTACTGACATATGACATTTCACACTTGTATACAAGAAATTATTGTGTGTTTTGTAAGAAAAAGGGACATGATTACATGAGCCCAGTCGAGTTTCCAGATTAGGAAAACAAAAACTTTAATACTATATTTTTTGCCCAGAAAAACTACTTGTGCTCACTTCCAGTCAAGCAGGTGACAGCGTGACACGTGGCCACCGCTTCTTCACGAGCCATGGTACAAACTGGCCCCACATAAAATCAGCTGTTCCGCGTCGCGGCTTTCCCTTCACCCGTTTTCTCTGCGCGCGCTCGCCTTCCTCCCCCCTCCCAAATTCGTTCGTTACTTCCCACTCCGACCCCCGCCCGCCGGCTGCTCGACGAATTGCCCGTCCCGTCGCTGGAGCGATGATGCCGCCAATGCCCCTTGCTTCTATGCTCATCCTTCCCTCGGCGCCCTCGCTGCGACCGCGGCTCGGTCTCGGGCCGTCCTCTAGCCGCGCGCGCGGATCCGCCCTCCGTGCCCTGCCGCGCCGCCTCGAGCTCTGGCACCCACGCCTCGCCGCCGTAGAGAGCGGGCCTCCTTCCAGCCAATCTTCTGCCCCGCCGCCTCAGCCTAGCTCGGAATTGCTGGGCGGCATCCCAGGTTCGGCATCCGTTGCTTCTTTGTTGCTCGTGCACGTGTTGGTGCGTTGATGTAATGACGCGAGCTTCCGCTGTTCTTGACAGGATTGGATGCGGGGTTCGGGGGCGGCGGCGGCGGTGGTGGAGATGGAGGTGGGGACGCTGATCTCGGGTGGGTGCGGGCGTTCCCGCACGTGCTCACGGCGTCCATGGCCAATTTCCTCTTTGGCTACCACATTGGGTGCGTAAGAGAATACTCCCTCCGTCCCAAAAATAACTGTCTTTGGTTTAGTACAACTTTGTACTAAAGTTGTACTTAATCAAAGACACAGAGGGAGTAGTTAGCAACCTCAGGGTTTACAGTTACATATCCTTTCTACGAGTGTTGAACTGGACGTGCCATTTATGTGTTCTTTCTGAATTAGATTTAAAGTTAAAATTTAGAAAACATGCATAGACCCTAACTTGTTTTTGAATATCTTTGATTAGTAATCTCAATCAGTTATATGCAGTAGCTGGTAGTCACATCATTACTACATAAATTTTGTATAGGAAATGGTGCAGCTGTCATCAAATTCATGTGGCTTGAAGGAAATTTGGATGATCAGTGACAATTGAAATGTGAATACTGAATTTGGAATGTACCCCGAAGTATGTGTATTTGACTGTTTAATGGGCTATACATTGCAATGTAATTTTCCGCTTACTGGTACTGATATCTCTGTTATGTTAAAACGTTCTAGTGAAGTATCGGTGCATGATGTAATTTGCAGGGTCATGAATGGTCCGATAGAGGATATTGCACGAGAGCTTGGTTTTCAAGGAAATCCGTTTCTACAAGGTCTTGTGGTCAGCATATTCATAGTTGGCGCATTCTTTGGGAGCTTAGGCTCGTCTGCGCTAGTTGATTATTTAGGTTGTAAAAGGACTCTTCAGATTGATAGTATTCCATTAATACTTGGGGCTTTCATCAGGTACTTTTCCTACATTCGTAAGTTTATGGAGTTTCTTCTTCTAACTGCTGTCATAACATAGTTGTACAGAAGTTAACATCAAATTCAGTCTTTCCTCTTAACAGCATGTCCATTTCATAAATATCGGTTGTTACGTCTAAAACAATAATACAGTGCACAGGCACATTCGTTGGATGAGATGCTCCTGGGAAGGTTCCTTGTTGGCATTGGAATTGGCGTGAATACCGTGCTTGTTCCAATATATATCTCTGAGGTACACTTCAGAAATGTGATGCTTCAGAATTGAACGGCAGTGCGATAGCACTATGCTTAGTCTTATACCCAGTTCTCATATCTTGATTGCTTCCAATATCTCTGTATCAATCTTCGCTCTTTTTACATGCTACTACATACTAGGTTGCTCCAACAAAATACAGAGGCACTTTGGGTACTCTATGCCAGATTGGAACATGTTTAGGAATAATTGCTGCACTTTCCTTGGGGATACCTTCTGAAAGTGATCCACATTGGTGAGGCACCTTTCGTTGGCTTTTCTGCTATGTTAATGATGTAAGTTATCATTGGTTTAATTTTTTTACAGTGCCCGTGATCATGGAACAGATTCATAAGTCATAACACGTATTAATCAAGCATATTCACAAGCTTTTTCTCACATATCTCAGTAGTCTAGAAGAATAGAACCAATGCAAAGGTTATTAATTGTTGAAATAAATCATAGTCATATGAAGAATATTGCACCGTTACAGCTTTACAGGAGCCCAAATTTCTAGCTTTAACTACTAAGTCTCGAGATTCTACATATTAAAACAAACACTTTGATTTTGAACACTTCACATTTTTGTTAAGCTTTGTGAACAAATTTCTAACCACATGCATTTTATTTTTAGTAGATTCTTAACATGTTGCCTAATTAATATTTTGTGTTCCTTTCCATAGGTGGCGAACAATGCTTTATGCAGCATGTGTGCCTGGTTTTTTCATTGTTGTTGGAATGCAATTCGCCGTTGAGAGTCCACGCTGGCTTGCCAAGGTGTGTCTTTGCTTAATTGTGAGTTTCATTTAGTTGATCAAGACCATTCGCATCAGTATATCATGTAGGTTGGGAGATTAGATGATGCCAGAAAAGTGGTAGAGAATATTTGGGGAGTTTCTGAAGCGGAGAAGGCCATGGAAGAAATGAAATCTGTTGTTGCAAACGACGATTCACAGGCTAGCTGGTCAGAACTTCTGGCGGAACCCCACAATAGAGGTTGTTACCATTACCTTTATATTTCCTTTTGCTGTTCCTTCTTTTGGTCTCTCTTACTGATATGAATAACCATAATATGCTTGTGAACTGTATATGCTCGGATTTGTGCATGCCCACTTATGTATGTAGGTATGGATGTGCACGTTCCTGGGCTTACATGCCCGCTTGAGGTTTTGCATCTCATTTTTGCATAATTTTGAACACAAATATCATTCTTTCTCCACACATCTTTTGTAAAGGCGAGACCATGACCTCACCTGGAAGCATTTTTTTGGTATTATTATGATTTTTTTTCCGTTAGCAATAAATATTCTCTAATGTATATGCAGTTGCATTGATTGGAGGGTCGCTTTTCTTTCTGCAACAGTTTGCTGGAATAAATGGTGTTCTCTATTTTTCATCATTAACATTCCGTGATGTTGGTATTACCAGTGGTATTTTGGCGAGCTTATATGTTGGAATAACCAACTTTGGAGGTTAGTTAAACTCCGTTATTCATGTTCCTCTGTGTTGTATCTTATTCATAAACTCATGTACCATGTTTTGGGTGGTTTTAGGGGCACTTGTTGCTTCAAATTTGATGGACAAGCAAGGACGGAAGAATCTTTTGATAGGGAGCTATCTTGGAATGGTATGCAGAATTTTTCAGGCAGTCCAACATAACCTTATATTTTTTGTAAAAAGACATCTGCATTTCCCTTTTATTGGAGAGTTGATGGCGAGTATATTATTCCTTTGGTGCGCCGATATGGTTTTCCTGATATTCAGGCAATCTTGCTATGTTGGTGTGGTCCTTGTGCAAATACTGCTCTTGTTAAAAATAATAACCTAATGCCACTTTCTTCCCATCTGCAGGCATTTGCTATGTTCCTCATAGTGTTTTCCATCAGCTTTCCCCTTGATGAAGGCGTTGGACATACCCTCTCAGTTACCGGAACTCTTTTGTATGCACTTTTACCTTCTTTCTCTCTAGCATATTCCTCATTCCATGGTCCACAGCAATTTAAAATGTGAGGACTAAACCTCATTGCACTGCAATCACTTGACAGTTGTGACAAATAATCAGAATCTTGGTTAGAGACGTCGCTCATGCTATTTGTGTTTCACTAGTATTGAAATTGGCTAGGTATGTTGCTCTTTTGTCCATGTGTACAGAAAGCTTATGATTGCATTTTTAGGTACATTTTTTCTTTTGCTCTTGGTGCTGGGCCAGTCACTGGAATTATCATACCTGAGCTGAGCAGTGCCCGGACACGCTCAAAAGTTATGGGGTTCAGCTTCACTGTACATTGGGTATGCACTCTACTCACTCTGTATCAAGAGTATTGTCCTGTCTAAAAAAGAAAAAACTGTCCTGTCTACCCCTATATGCTTATGGAATTGGTTGTTTGTCAGATATGTAATTTTGTGGTGGGACTATATTTCCTGGAGCTTGTAAAGTTGTTTGGCGTCGGAGCGGTGTATACAGGCTTCGGCGGAGTCTCCTTGTTGTCCGCGCTTTTCGCTTACAATTTCATAGTTGAGACAAAAGGACGTTCTCTTGAGGAAATTGAGTTGTCTCTGAGCCCTGCTGCCCCTGGGGAACGAAAGTAGAACAGATTGTTGTATTAAGTTATGCGGATGGGCCAAAAATGAACAGCATTCAACTGCCTCTGATGAGTTTTTGAGCCGAGAAGCACATGCACACCAATGCCTGTGGGAACATCTGCTGGAGGTTATGTAGAAGCAGTAGTAGCTCTTTAGCAGCAGCAATAATTTGTCGCACACAGACACAGTTTCACGTAACTTCGATCATTACGCCCATGTATACAATAGATCACTCTGTAATTGCAAACGCACCTCAGTTGATAATAGCTCTAGCCACTGGTGTACTGTCTAAATACTGGGTAGAGGAAATACCTTTCTTGTATATATGTTGTAGTTTGCAGTTCTTTATACATGAATATATTTTTCTGCGGGTCTTTATGCATGAACATATTGTGCATTCTTCCAATAATCTTGCTAAGTCTCAATCGCATGAACATATTGTGCATTCTTCCAATAATCTTGCTAAGTCTCAATCGGCTAAGACTTTGTTAAGTGTCGGTCGATGCTGTATCAATAAGATTTACATTGAGATCCGTGCAATCTTATTTTCTTCAGTTCTTTTTTCTCTCTTGCATGTTAGTCACTTGACCGAAACTTGGTTAAATCTCGGTCGACTGAGACCTAGCCACACCCTTCTTCCAAAGATGTGCGGTCATAGCAGGCTTGAGGGTAACGTATCCTATACAAACGGGTAGTTTCAACTTGGCATTCAAAGTATTTCTCGGGTGCAAGAAAAACAAATCTTCTGTGAGTAGTGAGTAGTGAGTAGTGGCCGTTTCACATCCATTTGCCTTCTTTATTTTATTTTGCAAAGTGCACGGATTCAAAGTTGGAATTTTTTCAAGAACACATAACAGACAATGTCGTAGATTACGCCTTTTTCTTTCTATATATATACCGACGCATATCTGCAGAGCACTTCTTGTAGGCCCCGCATCTCGACAGACGCACGCAGGAAACACTTTATACGCGCTGATCCTTCGCCGCTGAGGCACGGCACCCGCGTTGGAGATATTCTCACAGGTGTTAGCAGCCCAAACTCCCAGGGCAAATCATTTATACTTCTAAATCAAGGCCATGCATAGATTTCCTTTCTTTTGCTTTGAAACAAGGTTGCTTAACCTGCCCCCACATGACACACGCTTCCACCCACTGCATGACCCGCGTCCTACTCACTACGACTATACCTCACCGTAGTTAACTCGAAAGGAAAGCGAGCGGAGCTGATATTATCTCCCTAACCGATCCCCTGAAAGTACCGGAGGATCCGGCGAAGTAAACCCTTAGTGAAGTATTTTTACTTCTCTAAGATTTCGCCGGATCTAGCTTACTTCACTAAGATTTCGCCGGACCTAGCCATTCCCTTTATATAATGAAGTAAAATTAAATTTGCATAAATTCAATCTAGTTTCAATCAAGATTTGCATAAATTTAAACAAACATTCAACCTAGTTGAACACATTGTCTTGACAACCGAAACTTATACACAAATTTAAACTTAAACTCTAAACTAAACAAGTCTTCATCCTCATCCTTGTCATAGTAGAGGTCGAGCCAATCTTGCCTCGACATGCCACTGCCCATTGGGTCCGGGCCGGTGCCGTCATCATTAGTCGGAGAAGATGCACCGCCACTCCTCGGCGTCGAACTCCTTCGCGTCCTGGCTGCCAACATCGCCGCCTTGCACCTCGTCGTCGGAGATGACGATGACCTCTCCATCGACCCCCCCCCGCTCCACCTCCACGAGCTCGGGGTGCTGACAGCGGAGGTCCGCCATGTACGCCTCGTCGACGGCCTTCGCCGCGAGGTGCCCCCTCACCTCCGGGTCCTCCCGAGCCGTCGCCGCATCCACCACACCCCGTGGCAGCGAGACGAAGTGGGCGGGCGTCGTCCCCCACGAAAAGTTGAGCCTCACGGCGGAGGCGTGGAACTGGACCTGCGGCGAGCTCTGTCGTGTGGAACAACCCAATTCACTTCTTCGTGTGGGTCTCCTGGTCGGTGATCTCCGCCACCCATGTCCCCCATGCTCGCTAGCAGACGCCAAGGTATTTCCTCTGTGGCTCCCGCGGAAGGAGGTCCGGTAAGTCGAAAAAGCGGGCGGGGACTGGCACATTGGCCGGGTAGCGGAGACTACTCTCTTATACAAGGCCACGAACTCAAATTACATGTATTAAGGTAAAATTTAATTACATCTTTGCAAGCCAACTTCTTTTTTCGTTAATCGGGATCATTTATATGCCTGCATGCATGCAAGGAAGGAATGGGAAGAAAATAACATAGTGTCATTATGACTACATGCATGCAAGTATTAAATAAGTTGGTAGTACGAGGGAACAACATTAATTTTTGCCTCGATTACTGTTAGTGTCCTTGTATAAATGGAAAATGTATTTTTCATAGTGGCCTTGTATAAGGGAATGGAGGGAGTAGCATAAACCCGCTTTCATTCCTCTGCTCCGCCCACCCCACCCCAACCCCCATCTCAAGATAACATTCTTGGTATTAACTTCATTACATCGGTGATCCAGCATGACTTCACCTTTCCCCCGCTGGGCTTCTTTAATTTGCTTGATGTAACCAGCTCCAACTCTCTGATAGGCTGCTCCTGGTAAACCGTAAGCAATGACCGGCCTTTCTTTGATCGTCGTTGTTTATTGGGAGACGGGCGTGGAGATCTTTCGGCGAGGTGTTGAATGTTCAAAAGGAGTGGAGATATTTCGATGCACGTCTCAAAGATATCTCGTAGTCGGCAGCTACCTAAGCATGGATGACGGTTTAACAGCAGGCCGTGCAATTTTCTATAGTCTGCTCACATGCATGGTTATGTAGCTTATCGCTTCCTGTGGCCATCATATGAGCACCCGAGTATTCTAGTGTTTCTGTAATAAGCGTGAAACTGGGCTGAGTTTTCTCTTTCGTTGTCGGAAGGAAAAGAAAAAGGAAGCATTTGTAATTCGTGAAATAGTTTGTGCAACACATTTTTTGATGCTTAAAAAAGCCAGCGTGGTAGGATGACATGTACGTATATTCCAGGAGCCCAGGGAGTATCATGTAAAAAAGATTAGCCTAGCCGTCCATTGGTCTAAATTAAAGCTCATGCAGAAAGATAGGGATCTAGTGGTGCATGCTTTTCATTGCCCATGGAATGGCACCTTGCTTTTGAATGTTCTCCCCATCCACGACGAGTTGACGACAACGTTGGGTCCATTGTTTCAAGCCACGGGATCTACCTTTTGCTACGGGCACCAACATTTACGAGAAAGTGTGTCCAAACAGGTGTGTCTGAGATCAGCATCATCTCTAAACATCATAGTGAGGATTGACAGGAAAGGCACTGTTACGTGCCTGGTTGTTCAAGTGGGTCTTGTAATACTAATTCAAGAATTAAGGGCTGAAACATCAAGCCACTATGTTCAACTGGAAAACTCCTAATTTCTTTTAGCCATAATGTGTACAAAATACTTGCTAGGTAAACAAATATAAGACGTTTTAGAGATGAGAGGACAAAAAATTTATACAGCGCCACTGATAAGAACATCAGACTAGTCTACTTCCCAATTGCACACTGGTCGCCAATGAACGCTCAAGATCCCGTCAAAATTCATCATGGTTTCGCTATGTCCGTGATTGTTCCACTTCCATCTCGACCATTGGCTGCAGAGTTCAGCGCGTGAAGCCACCAACAGAGTCCTCCGCATCTCCCCTGATCCTGCACTCGGCAATGAAACCCGCTCTCACCGGCCGGTGGTCTGACAACTTGTAGTCGCAGGTCCCATATTGGATTTGTTTCAGGCCCTTGCCGCGCCAAAGGATGCGATCACACCTGCACACGAAAAGTTACACAACCAAGGTCACATTAATTTGTCCCTGAGACAATACCATCTCATGTACATCATTCTTAGGCATCAAGCTAGCTGACCATGCGGGAGCACGCTTCTTCTCCCCTCGCGCTGCTTCGAAGCACCAGTAGTACTGATCAGAGTTTGGCTGGTACTTGTAGGTGGGAGAGAAGGTGACTGGCCCTTCCTGAAAGCCCTCAAAAAGCCGACCCGTTGAGAATTCAGACACTAGCTGCGATAGTACCGGGAGGAGAAGGAAAAACATAGTGGTATTTAGTAATTTTTCTGCTGGTATTATTAAGGATGGCAGATCAGGTTAGCTAAGCGAACAATACCTGATCGTTCTCTAACAAGGTGGACCAGTTCTTAGCTTTCACCAGCAACCTTGTCTCAGGCTCTTCCAGTGATATCCTATAATTCAAGTCACCGAGCAAAACTACTTGGCTGCACAGATGATAAAGGAAACACAGAATAAATGTCATGAACAAGTCGTCGCTACAAATAAGACTAAAGTAAGCAACGCATGTAGTAACGTATGTATAATATCATCTAGCATCTTGCTGGATTCGTACTTCTCAGTTGGGATGCCCTTATGTCACATCAAACTAAGGACTAAAGAATGCAATCATTGGAATAACGTCGAAGCTAATCCAATGTGTAGGGGTTAATATCCGTGGTTATTTGATGAGCACAAATTTTAAAGATGCGCCGGGATTGCCTGTTGAAGAAATCTAAGAGGAACACCAAAAGCAAAAAAACATAGGAACACATGAGGTCAGTGAGATGGGATGCTGTAAACTTACTCGTGATCGAGGATTTTCTTTGGCAGTTTTTTGCTTCCACCACCATGGAATCTCGTCCTTGCAAGTATATCCGCTGCATCAAAGTTCCTCAGCAGCACATCCCCTTGTTTGCCACCCGAAGCCAGGTGACAACAAACAACACAAAAGCTCGTCTCATGCAGCAGAAATCGAACTGATACTGAACCCTGCAATCCACATATCAACATACACGGCCAACAGTCATGAGATTGTGCAGATGGATGATACACACTTCTTAATACTCATGTGTGCAAGCAATGCATACCTTGTTCCCTAGATAGCCCATGATACCTGAACCAACGCATGACACACCCAGATGGTGAATGTATGACCTAAGATTGCTTCTCACCCAGACTGAGGTAAAGATGCCCACCATCTGCTTGCTCCTGATGCATATAAAGCACCCCTCTTGTGCAAAGCTTTCCATTGAGCTACTATTTGTAGTTGTATGCTGCAACTGTGCTCCGTCTCGTGTCTTCTTTTTGTTTAGTGCCTTCCCAATTAGTGAGTTCCACTTTGTAGAGATACACCTCTTGCTAGGACCAAGCACATTTACTGCATTCAGTGGCACTATTTCTTGGAACCTGAAACACCAGCAGGACACAATATTATTCAGCTAGAATTAAACAGCACTAATAACATTAGATGGGTTGGCGCTTAGCACGTTCAACTGAACTAGATACTCACCCTAGAACATAGATGTCGTAGGAGTTAGCTCTTGTATCCAACCAATCCTCCAAGTCCAGCTCATCTGTTGGTGCTATGCCGCCGATATTCCAAGTACTAGCAAACACCCTTCATGTCCACAAGACATTGTCAGGAACGAAATGCAATGAACAAACTCGGGTGCTATGAGGTAAACCACAAGAATCACCTGTATTTCAGTGTATCCTGCCTATCCAAGGGACTCTTTCCCAGGGTCTCATCCACTATGTCCGAAACATCAGAGATGGATTGATCGCCATGTAGCTCCTGGTGGTGCAGTATCTTATTTGTCGTCATCCTTGGCAGGATGATCTAGAAGAAGAACATCAGATGTTATATGCTTCAACTCTGCAACAGAGAAAAGAAAGGCGTAGTTACAAATGCATGTCGGCTCACTTGTCCAAACTTCCTGTTCTCTCCCATGTTGTGGTAGCCTATTATGGACAAGGAAGAGATTGTCTTGCTGTCTAATAGTGGCATGCAGCAAGTAATCATAAACACAGCGAATGCTGCAAATATATAGCTGAGCAAATGGGCAGGAAAGAAAAGGGAGAAAGCAGTAGCTAAGATGTTGACAGAGTTGCAAGTCAAGAGGCTTCTCAGCGTTTCCACCAACTCCAAAAATGTTTTGTTCTCTTTTGTGAAAAACTTAAAATGTTCACATGATACATAATTGGTCCAAGACATGTTAAGATTTCTGTAGACCAATTAGTTGACTGCTGGTTCTTATCTTAACAGAAGATAACAGCTAGTTTATAATTTTGGCGTCACTCGTGTCAATGGCTCTACGCTAAAATAATATAAATAGTACAGAGATATTATAGGCAACATCAGGAGAAAAAAATGATCAAGTGGTATAAGAAATAATGTAAATATGCAATCCAAAGTGTTCTGATAGGCGAGCTACACTGTCATGCTTGATTGGCTGGGGAAGAAACCATTCTCTGTTGAATAATGGCTGGGTGGGAATTTAAAAAGGCCCACTTGTGCAACTTGCTTACCTAATATATATTGTTATTATTATCTGTTTGTGATGACACCTTTGGTTTTGGCACGAAAACCACAAACTGGTGTTTCAACTTTGCTAGAACTTGGACTTATGTATGTAGCTATTTGCATGTCCACTATCTGAAAAGATCTCAAGACTACGTTTCTTGGAAGGAGAAAAGGAAAGATAGAGAAAAGATCTCAAGGTTGTACCAGCTTTGTGCCATGGTGTGGATAGATCCTGCAGGTGGCATATGGCACATAGACCCAAAAAAATCATATTAGAGTTAATGCGCACAATTATGTGTTTTTAGTAACATAAATGTCATAGTAGGCCTACCTCTGCCTGAATTCCAAGTGGAAGATATTATTACATTTGATACTTATCAGGTTGGGCTCCTCTTTACAGAGGAGAAAAACAGTTACTCCCTCCGTTCCATGTTAGTTGTCGCTCAAACGGATGTATCTAGCACTGAAATACGTCTAGATACATCCGTTTTAGCGACAACTAATATGGAACGGAGGGAGTAATAATAGTGAATTTATGGGCTCCTCTTCACAGGAGAGAAAAACAATCACCAATAGTGAATTCAAGGGCTCCTTGTCACAGAGGAGAAAACAATTACCAATAGTGAATTCATGAGCTCCTCTTCACAGAGGAGAAAAACAATTACTAATGGTGAATTCATGGGCCAGGTACTAGAGATAAAATGAACAGAAAAACTCATTTTGTATATTTTAGTTCCAGTGGTCATGGAGGCGCTACAAGTTGGTGATTTGACAAAAGAATCACAAAAGAGCAATAAAAGGATTAAAAAAAGGGACATCAAAAGAGACAAGCAAGCACCTCTAGGCAAGACTAGTGCCCACCGTCCATTTTCCCGAACAACCAAATTGGAGGCTACTAGCTTGTCCCATGTTTCTTCATTGGACAAGGGACCATTCTCATGAAACCATCATCGTTCTTTTTGCACCGAGGAAAGCCAACGCAGGAGTAGGATGGTCCCGAACCAGAAGAGGAAAAATTGTGTTCGTGCATTTCTATGAGAGACCTAAGTACCTAACTACACATTGGAATGTAGTCGTGCACAGCTGTGGGAATCTAGAAGCAGGTTTGTAACCACATGCCCACATGTATCATCATCCTGATCCTAGTAATTGAACGGTGGTGGTTCCCAGCAGTCTCCAGTTGCATACCGTCAGTACTAGTAGAAGGCTAGTGGCTAGATGAACATGCAGACAATGTATAAGTTGCCAACCCTTGGGTCAAGAGATGCTGTGTGCATGCGATAGTTTTTTCGAAATTGTATGCATACAAATAACAAGAATAATGTGAATTAGTCGAGCATTCACAACGACCCATTATAAAAAATCAATCTTGAATTCAACCACTAACAGTGGTATTAATGAGAAACATACTCCGTATTTGGGTACTGTTACTTAACTTATAAAATTATTACGAACATTTCAAGAGTTCGACTGAAAAAACATCATACATATCCATTTTCAATGGCAGTTTATCAACATCAATCATCAGAGTACCATGTAACTCAATAACATGTTACTTTAAAGAAAGTACAATCTTCTGTATACTACTGATAAACAGGTGTATACTTTTTATCTATAAACAAGAACAAGAAAAGCATACAATATAACTGGTGTACCTCCAGTTCGAAGTATATAAGGTTTAAAAATAAATATTAGTCTTGGAACTACTAAACACGCAAAGTAAAGAGTTGCCAATAAACTACTCCCTCCGTTCCAAAATACTAGATGTTCTAGGTCTGTCTTAAATCAAACTTCTTTAAGTTTGACCAAGTGTACAGGAAATTTTGCTAATATCTACAACATCAAATATATGTAATATGAAAATATATTTTACAGTTAATCTAATGAACTAATGTGGGGTTTTAAATGTTTGTATAGTTTTCTGTAGACTTGGTCAAAAGTTAAAGAAGTTTGACTTACGCAAACTTTGAACTTCAAGTATTCTGGAACGGAGGGAGATTTTCATAAGTCAATATTACAAGCACACATTACAGATATTTAGATAAATGGCACAGTAAACAATTGTGCAAGCAACCTTGATGAAATCTTGACAAAGAACGGACTAGTACCAGCTCACTTGAGTTGCATGGTCAACTTGAAGATGATGTCCGTCTGATAGGATCACATGTGCCAGAGACTATGACAATGCAGATCGAAGAGCCACGAGCACGCGACCCAGAGGTTACCTACAGGTCAGCTTACATACATAATTTGAGTAGCATAACTCCAATAACAGTTAATTTCCACATCGATGTGATCATGGTTCTCATAATCCCATAAGAACTTATATTATTCAACTCCGAAAACATGATCAGGTCTGAGCTAGATACATGGTGTCTTCTCTCTTATGACGATGGTAGGAAACCCACTATAACTTCTGTAATATTGAGAAATCAAAGTTCAGCAAAGGAGATATCTGCTTGTTCAACTGTTTTTTTTCTTTTTTCAAGTAACATTGCTCAACTGTCACTAGATGCCTTCCATAAAATGGATAGGAACCAGGAGTATATATTTTTGTGTATATATATGCAAACAAGTGATTGGGGTTTCTGTGGTCAGTGGCAAATAAGGATGTCTGCCTTCTGTAAATACCAAATAACACTTGATCGATTGCAGCATTTTCTGAACTGTTAATTCACTGCATGCACCTAATTGGCACTTGTTACACAACGATATCATGAAAACTTCAGCACGGAGGGATAGCAAAACAAACCAATACCACCACAGGAAAACAAATCTCTATTGGTAAAAAAAACTGGTGCATAATGCTTGACGCAACGGTGCTATGTGAATATCCACTTCTTATAAATTAGTGTATATCATCAATAACTTGTCAAGAGCAGTTCTATATATTTGCAAATCGATACACTTTTTTACAATAGCATAACTGATGACAAGATGGACACTGAATTGCACCTTTTTTCTGTTAAGTTGCAGTTGCTGTATTTCTATATTATAATTTATTGGAGATGAGCTGAACTCAGCATGAACTGTATCCGTTTCATATAAATTAGTGTATATCAACCAATAACTGGTCAAGAGCAGTTCAATATATTGTCGACCTTTCCACTAATAATAGCACAACTGGTGAGAAGATGAACACTGAACTACACATTTTTTACTGTTGTAAGTTCCAGTTGCAGTATTTCTATATTATCATTTACTGGAAATGAGCTGAATCTGTATCTGTTTCAGAACCCATCGAACACCATGTACACAGACAAACATGTATAAACCAAAATTTCAAAGGAAACAATGCATGCTGCTGTGGAACAGAGGGGTACCTCAAACCTCATACAGATATCTGATAATAGTTTAGGTACAAATTTGCGAACAACACTACCTGCGATATGCACAAAGGAATAGGGTTGAATTTATGATATCAGAGATGGTCACACCACATACACGAGTGACATATTTGCAACTAATAAAATGTGAATCTTCCACCACATTTCAGAAATTGAAAAGGATATAGCCATGTTGGTATAGCTGGTACAGGAATGACTTCAAATTATAGCGCAGTTGACACAAAAAGAAAGTTTATATATACCATCTTTGCCTTCAACAGCACAGGTGAATAACACAAGAACTGAAAGAGATAGAAATATATTACTCAATATGTGCACAAGCATGCAAGCAGGGCTTAGCTTGCACTGTTGCACAAAAAGATACCCCGTCCGTCCCAAATTAGTTGTCTTAGATTTGTCTAGTCATGGACGTATCTAACACGTCTTAGATTTGTCTAGATATGTCACGGTTTTTAGTAAAACATCTTGTTGTACAGACAAAAGGCTAATAATATGCATACACCAATAATAGTCATGGTTTTTAAGGATAAAAACTATCATCTTCCAATGTCATCTATTCCACATCATCATTTCATTTCAGAAACAACCACCATACCCCAAAATTTAACATAGAAGCAAATGGCATCTGCAAGTATGTTAGTGATCTACTAAGTCTTATACATTAGTTTACAAAGGGACATTACATGCCATGTCTAAAGTGCAACCTTTGTTAGAAGCAAAATTATATAGCATTAGTTTACTTCATGATGATTAGATGAAATAACCAATACACCATTGTAGTCTAACTAAACAAAGGGAGAAGCATATCGACATCCTATTGGCTATAGCATTATGTAGTATGCTATTAAGATCATGGTATTGACAGTTTTGGGACTAACAAAACATGTACCCATGAAATGTTGCCGGGTTCTAATATCTGCAGACAGAACTACCATTGCAACTTACGCCACCCAAGACTGTAATGGGGGTTGGACTATGCTACTGGGAAGTGCCAATTCATCAATGAATAGTGAATTGCGATAACATAGCTGACACTGCGCAATAACCAACACAGCACATCATTAATCTGATTGTGCGCACTTCACGCATCAGTAACATATCGCCTGGCTCTAGGCCCACACCATTACTGTCTAAATTAAATTGGCAAGTTGTGCTATCAGATGGATGATCAAAATTTACCAGAAACCAGTAAGAACATCCAAATGCAATTCAGCAACAAATATTGAAATCATAACTTTTCTTTTAACTACTCCATCCGTTCCTAAATATAAGTCTTTTAAGACATTTCAAATAGACTAGAACATATGGATGTATGTAGACATATTTTAAAGCGTAGATTCACTCATTTTGCTCCGTATGTAGTCACTTGTTGGAATCTCTAGAAAGACTTATACTCCCTCCGTTCCTAAATGTAAGTCTTTTTAGACATTCCACATGGAATACAACATACGGATGCATGTAGACATATTTTAGAGTGTAGATTCACTCATTTTGCTCCGTATGTAGTCATTTGATGGAATTTCTAGAAAGACTTATATTTGGGAACGGAGGGAGTATTTGGGAACGGAGGGAATAATAATGGCATAGAATGGAAGTACATCATTTCTTGCATAACTCACATCTCAGGTAAGCTCCTTTCATACCCTTTATTAAATAACTGGACAAAAACATCTATGAAGACAGCGGCAGATGCTAAAACATCGTGTGTTACAATTATCTTTTCCTATATACCATGTTACAAGTGAAAGCACCTCGTAGCTGATTCACCTTACCATCGGTGGAGAGCATTAAGTCTTGAGCTCAACCAAGTAATGATGTCATTGGCTATATCATCCCTTTCAGGCTCGAAGAGAAGGTCATGTAAATATCCGTCATATAGCTTTATCGATTTATGAGTCGACATTGATGCCTGGTAAAGTCGTTGGGATGCTCTTGGGTCAGTTATCGTGTCAGCTGTCCCATGAAGAACTAGGAAGGGGACTGTAACTCTACTTAAATTTCTCTGCAAGTATGATGATATCCGGAGAATTTCATTGCCTGTTCTAACTCTAATCGGTCCAGTATACACAAGTGGATCTGCATACTTGATCTTCAGAGCCTCGGGATCACGGGAAACAGGAGGTCCTCTCCTATGCAAAGCACTAACCCGGTATTTCGGAGCCAACACCGAGAAGATTGGCGCAACAACCTGGTGTTGAGAACAACCAAAAAAATATAAGAATTTGGAAACAGCAATTATTTTTTACCAAGGTTCCTGCTGCAATCACTAGTGCCAAATGAAACAACTGCATCCCATGTTGAAATTACCACTGAAGTCAATTCTTTGTATAAATATGAGGGAAAGTACAAATCAAAATTACTGAGGAAAACGGTGATTTTTTCATAACAGAAATGCAACACTCAATTCTACAGGAATTTAAATATGTATCCTCTTGTTGGAATACTGAAGTTTAAACTTCACAACAAGTTAGTACTCCCTCCGTCCCAAAATAAGTGACTCAACCTTATACTAACTTTGTACTAAAGTTAGTACAAAGTTAAGTCACTTATTTTGGGACGGAGGGAGTACATTGCAACCCTTACAAGTTAAAATAATATTACATGTATTAACGTCCTGGTCCACACAGAAGGCTAAAAATGCAAATATTTTACACTGTATATGTCCATATAAATAAAGTAATGATAAAATGCACCTTCCTTCAATTGTTGTCACCTGTTATAGTTCATTATTTAAACTATATGTACAACAAACATAACTAAGGAAGCATATCACAATGGCAAGTAACAGGGATAATCGATTCTAGCACAGCATAACAATATTTCTACGTATTGACAATTTGACATGATAAGATCATTTGAATAGATATTACCCTACTGATCTCCTTTCATTCAAATAACATCAAGCATATGAGGATAGTATTCCAGGAGTGCAAGATGTAGAAAATGGGAAGATGGGTGTTGTTCATATAACACAGACCCAAGCCACAGAGCCACCCCACAGCAACCTTGGTTAAAAATGAAAACCCCAGTAACCACTAGAAAGAAAGGCATACGTTAAAAAGTGCTTACTTTGATAATCGGATGAGATGGCTGAACGTGAATAGCTGGCGAGGTCAAGATCAAACCTTCTATATGAACTTCCACACAAGGATCTAGTGCTGCCTTTGAATGATCAGCAAACAATAGGAATAAAAATTAGTAACAGTTATGAACTTATGATGCTTACAGTTTAATGCCACCAAGAGAATCGAACAATATTATGTAACTGCTTCTTATACCAGCATACCTTCAAAACAATAGCTCCGCCTGTGGAGTGGCCAAATAAGAAGCATGGCAAACCATAGTTTTCTTCTAACACAACATCCTCTAAAAATTCTTTCTGCGCACAGAGAACTTAGTTCAAGAAAGCCCAGATACAAAATAAGCTATGATTAGAACTCCATATCTCTGCAGTTATTATATAGATTAAGAAACATTACCAAGTCACCAACAGCATGATCAAGCGATGAAACATAACCATGCGCGCCATCACTTCCGCCATGTCCTTGAGAGAAAAGACACAATGCAACAATTTGAAAATAAGAAAGACTCCAAATGAGGAAGATTGGGAATGGACCAGTTCGTTCATTTCCAAGACAAAAGCATAACAGCAATAAAGAAGAATATATCACTAACATCATTAAAAGCAGAAGAAATATTTGGTAGTAGGTATATACTGTGCCATGTATATATGATATTAATTAGGTTCCACATACATAGCTGACATGGCAACAGGTATCCTGCAACTACTAAGAACAGTGTAGATTAACTTGAGCAAGACGATAACCTAATTAAATTATGAGTCTATCAACTTCATATTGTATTGTTGATCTAGTTTGAAAGAACTTAAAATCTTAAACCTCAGGTGAACTTTATAGTTGGTACTAGGGATTACAGGATGAGTTATGAATCTTACTAAAAGCAATAAACAGGTCAAAGCTGGGCCCAATATATTACGGTAACTAACTCACCGATCCAGTCCATCGCATAAACTTTAAGACCTTGATCATTCAACAACTTTGCAAAATGGTCGTATCTTCCACTGCAGGACACTCACTGCTGTCAGCAAAACCCACTATGGAAATCGATCTTGGCATATCCATATATTATATATACCTATGCTCATTTAGACCATGTAGCAGAACAACAATACCCCTACAGGATTTGAAAAACCAAAGATGTCAAGACAAGTGTCTACAGAAAACTACATAGAAGATTATGCAGTAGATCAAGTAGCATTTGGCTCATATGATGATACAGTAACAGTTATTTAATTATACCATGCATGTAAACTCCTATATATCATACATCCTGTAAATTTTAGGTTTCCCATAGCATATATGCTGAAACTGCAACGCATACAGTAGCAGTGCATAATGTCTAAATATGATAGGAGTATATGCATTCTTATGTTTTTACCATTATGTTTCCCATAGCATATATTTTAAGTCAAACTTCATTAAGTTTGAGCAAGTCTATAAAAATATATCAACATCTACAAAACCAAAATTACTTTATTAGATTCATTATGAATTACATTTTCATATTATATATATTTGATATCGTAGATCTTTGCGGATTTTTCTATAGACTTTATGAAAATCCTAGAACTTCAATTATTTTGGAACAGAGGGGAGTACAAATGAAATTTTTTGTGAAGTAATATACATTTGCATTAATGTATCCCGAGTTCCCTACCTAAGTATAGTACCAAACAATACGAAATAGCAGCATTAGTGAGCAAGTTGCCGCCAAGTGCGAACCATATAACATAGTCTTTTCCTAGACCGAATATGCTTCCACTCTGTCATTACAGGTTGACGCCAAGGACCAACCATGACAAAGTAGTTTTCGGCCTAGACAGAAAACGGCCAAAAACTCCTTTTGTGAGTTTGTCAGTCATTATAGCTACCTCCAGGTTGCTAACTTTACTTTTTAAGTTCCCATAAAAGTGTGTCTTTCTTTCTCGGAGATATATGTGTAGTTTTATCTGAGACAACAACATAATGTTTAGTTTATAGCCTGCTGCTTGGTGAGCACCATCGCTTCGACTATTTTGCAGGAGTCCCTCATTTCATAACTTTGGTGTCACAATGTTCTAATAACACGCTAAATATTGGATATGCTACTTAATATAGGGATTAATTTTGCATGTGCAGCTTCACATGTAGATCCTACCTTCATCTAGACATAGCTCCATTTATGACTGAAATTATTAAATAGTTTGCCTTGTCTTTGTACTTCTGAGAAAAATAAACTTAAAATCTCATCAAGTAGTGCTTTCCGTGAATATCTGCAGCCCCAACTCCATGAATCAAATAATATAGATAGTAATAAAATCCATCACCAGAAATACCTCCCCATTATGCTTCCCCGTGCTAATGAAAAGATTCCGCCACAAGTGACCACACTGGTAGTACAGTATAGCAAAGAGACGGACCTGAACACTCCGACAGAATGATTAGTCCCTTGTAATCTAGTCCGCGCACATAGAAATCTTAACATTAGCTAGCCTTATGGTTGGTAAACAAACATATTTGTCATGTAATCCCCCATGTTTGCATTGTCTAATCCCCACAAAATCACGTGCAAGGAACCCAGAAACTTCCAGTCTCAGTAGAATATTCTGACAATCTCTCATGATTCCTAGTATCAGACAACGGATGGCACCCCAAGACAAAAAATGCGTATGCAGTACTCGATGGTACCAGCACAGATCAAATCAAATTGCGCCAAATTAAGCGTAACACGGATCAAATCATCTCCAACTACCAACTTACAGAAAGCAGGCACGCGTGATGCCACAACCGCGTCGAACAGCAGAGAAAAAGCGCCGCGACTGGGTGAATCGGTGCTACTACGATAACAAATTGAATTTCCACGATGCTGCGTCGGCAAATGAGGTGTGAATACCTGACGGGGCCGGCGGCCGCGGGGGTCCACGACTGGGTGAAGAGCGTGTCTCCCCTGGCCGTCTCGAACACGGCAAACTCCCGCCTACTGCTCCCCGCCCCCGCCTCCTCCGCTTCCTCCTGCAGCCTCCGGATCGCCAGCTCGCGCCTCACAGCCGCGTCCATCTCCTCCGCGCCCCTCCACCACCTCTTCTCCCCCTCCCCCTCCTCGGCCGCGGCCGACATTTCCGATGCACGTGGGGCGGCTAGGCAGAGACGACTGGGCGGCAGCGGCAGCCGCCGCGCCCTCGCCGCGAGAGGCATCGGGACGACGACCCGTACCACAGCCGGCAACCGCGGCGGCGGTCGGAGCGCCCTGCCCGCCGGGGAGGCCGCCGGGGCCCACATGTCGGCCGAGCGCGGCGGGTGGGTCGCTCCGAGGAGGAGGGAGCGTTGGTGGAAACGGTCGGCTCGAATGGAACAGCGGGGGCGGGGGCGGGGGCGGGAGGGATCTGGCGATGGAAGCTTCTTCGCTTCGCGAGAAATCTATCGTCAAATCTCCCCCTCGGTCTCTTCTTGAGCTCGAACTTTTATGCGTATTTAGCGAGAGAGTATTCTAACGTAGACATTCGCCGTGGCGCTTGGAACAACGCGGAGACGAGGAGGTGGGGCCGCACAAGTGCTGCGCTGGAAGGCGTACGGTACGCACCGGTGGCACGTGGGCCCGGACTAGATGTTGAACGGGTCGGGACCTGTATGTCAGTGGAATAAAATAGTGGGGGTAGCTCGTCGGACGTGGTGGCGGTGGGCACGTCCCAGTCCCGGTTGAAGCGTGCAGGCCTCTTGTAGGCGAGACGTGTGTCAAGATTAAATATAATCAGAGAGTCGCTCGTGTCGCCCCATCCCACGGGCGACCCGGGCGAAAAACCCTAGCCGCCGCACCAGCCTTTCCCAGATCCGTCCCCTCTCCTCGCCGCCGTCGGCAAGTGCCGCCTGTCAGGACCAGGATGCGATTCTATCCCGATAACGTGACACTTACGTGATTGGGGCACAACCGCATTTCGGGCGCTTAGCAAGATGGATATCATTACATCGTACCATTACATACATACATGGGGGATACAACATTACATACAAGTCACATGAATTCAACAACATCAATACAAAGTATCCGACTACGGAGACAAACGTGAAAAGCACAAAAACATCCATCTGCTATCCCAGGCTGCCGACCCGGAACCTAACCCAAGACTCTCACGTCAAGACATCGGAAAACCTGCACCTGCAACTGTTGTTGTAGTATCTGTGAGCCACGAGGACTCAGCAATCTCATAACCATGGGTAACAAGACTATCAAAACTTAATGGGTATGAAGAAGTAAAGTGGTGAGGTTGCAGCAGCGGCTAAGCAAAAGTATGGTGGCTAACTTACGAGTACAAGAACAAGATGAGCATCTACGCAAACGGTCGCAACTAGTAGTGATCGCTAAAGATCATGAACTACATACGAGTCAAGCATAACCCCACCGTGTTTTCTTCTCAAAATGAAAAGAGACAGTCACGGTTACTCACACAGTTGTGTGTTTTACTTCGGATCCTCTGTCAAGTTTTCTACAACCGGACATTAACAAATTTCAATCTGCCACATAACCGCGGGCACGGCTTTCGAAAGATCATAACCCTGCAGGGGTGTCCCAACTTAGCCCATCACAAGCTCTCACGATTAGCTGAAGTGATAAATATAATATCATCACCCCTTATCTTAGGGAAATCCGATCAGGCTCGGCATCCCGGTGCACAAGACATTTCGACAATGGTAAAACAAGTCCAGGAAGACCTCCCGGCGTGCCGACATCCTGATAGTAGCCGCGCGTATCTCGTCTCAGGCCACAACCGGATGGGCGATGCTACAGGTAAAACCAAACCTCGAGTTTCCCCGTGGTGGCCCCGCAGGACCCCCGTTTGGGACCAACACCATCAGCACTGGCCCCCCTGCTATGTAGAAAAGAGTACCCGAGGGTGCGACCCCCTATGCAAATTTAATTAATTAATTAAGTTGTTATTATGAGGCAAATTAAAACCAATGTTGGGCCTTGCTGGAGGAGTTTTATTCAAAGACAAACTGTCAAGGGGTCCCCATATACCCATCGTGTAAGGAACGCAAAATCAAGGAACATAATGCCGGTTTATCGGCGCCTAAGGTGGCATGAGTGGAACAAAACACCGAACAAAAGGCCAAGCCTTCCACCCATGCCCAATATATAGGTGTGTTAATAATAATAATAGATATTGTGATATTCCAACAACAAGTTCCCACCTGGAACGATCTTCATCTTCACCTGCAACTAACAACGCTATAAGAGAGGTTGAGCAAGCGGGTAACATAGCCAAACAATGGTTTTGCTAGGAAGGTTCCAAAGGTTAGAGGTTTCATGGCAACAAGGAGAGGGGCTGACAATAAGATGGGTAGCACGACATATAACGATAGCATCGAGACAACTAAGCAAGGGCAATGATAGTAAGGGTATCTAAGGGTATGATCATCTTGCCTGAGATCCCGCAAGGAAGAAGAACGGTTTCGTGAAGAAGACGGAGAAGAAGCCTTGAAGAAGAACCACGGGTAGACGAACGAATCCTCACGAACGCAACGGAACAAGAACTAACGAGAAGAAGCAAGCAACACGGTAAACAAACCACTCAAGAACATGACAATATGCTCAACCAAGTATGATGCAAAACAAGTCTACTTATGATACATAGAAAGTCTACACAGGAAGCAAAACATGGCAAGGTAGGAAGCACAGCAAAACAACACAAGTCTATATATGATGCATTACATGGCAAGGTATGATGCATGACAAGTATATACAGGAAGCAATACATGGCAAGGTATGATGCATGACAAGTCTATACAGGAAGCACAGCAAGTCTATACAGGAAGCATAACAAGTCTATACAGGAAGCATAACATGGCAAGGTAGGAAGCATAGAAAACAACACAAGTCTATATATATGATGCAATACATGGCAAGGTATGATGCATGGCAAGTCTATACAGGAAGCACAACAAATCTATACAGGAAGCATTACATGGCAATGTAGGAAGCACAGCATGACAAGGTAGGAAGCACAACATGGCAACGGTGCAAGATGCACCCAAACATCAACCAAACTCACTCCAAACATGTTAACAAGATGATATTATGATTCTACATGCAAAATCACACAAGTTTCATATAAGGAACACCCCAAACGGAGCAACGGGCTAAAAGATACACATAAAACAAGATATAACAACAAGCTGAAATTAACAGCCACATAGCAACTTGGAAGCAAGAAATATATATGCTACAGCACTCAAACATGGTGATAAGAAGCATGAACATGAATTAGACATATCCTACAGCAAACAACTCCATTGGAGCATCTCCATAGGAGGCATGGATCAATAGCAACAAGCTACAACATATAGACCATGGCAATAAAAACCTGACAGCAATATTTTATAGCAATTTGGGAGCAAAAATAAGTAAGCTAAAGCAACCCAAATGAGCAAGTAAGGGCATGAATGGATAGACAACAACATATACAACAAGGAATGATCAATGGCCACCCCAAAACTAACATGGATTTGCCTAGAGCAGCAAGCAAACATAGCATCAGGATATTACAGATTCCAGACTTAGTGAAATTTCACTAAGTGTTAAAACAGAAATAACAACATGGCATGTTTGTGAGCATGTTTAAGTCAACACAAGGCATTTCATGGAAAGTGGTTGGCACCACAGCAAAGTACACATGATGGGGAGTCCAAAACACATAAGCATGCAACATGGGGACAACCACATCAATAGCAACGAGCTCCTCAGCTAGGCATCTCGTAACAAGTTTAACAACCTAACAGCCAAATGCACTTTTGCAATATAGATAAACATGGCAATATGAACTCAAACAAGCATGCTATAGCAACCAACATGTAGAGCATCTCATGATGAACATTTTGACATATCATTTGCATCATTTGGATAAACATGCACCAAGTTATCATATCACAACAATGGCATGAAAATAACAAGTAGCAGCAGTTTATAACAAGTAGCACTCTTGCAACATATATTTAAGCATCTAGATGAACTCAAATGAGCATGGCACAATGGAACAAAACATAGTACATGTCACCACGAACATTTTGACATATCATATGCACAAATCGGACAAGCACAGTAAAAGATATTGCTATCACAAAAATGCATCAGACACTGAAAAACACTAAGGACTTAGCAGAAAAAAACGAGGTCAACCTGCTGGAGCGGGTCGGGTCTGGTCAAACGGACTGGATCGGTCAAATGGGTCCGGATCCGCGGGTCAACCGGGTCGGATCGGGCTACGCGGGTCAACGGGCCCGCGCCCGCTAGGGTTGAAGGCGCCCTAGCTCGGGCCGATCTGGATCCCTCGAACGGATCGGGGCCAGCGGCTCCCTTCGATCCCGCCGGCGGGAAGGAGCGCGGCGGCCGGCGAGGGGTGGCTGGGAGCCCGGCGGCGGCCTGGCAGTAGGCCGACGGCGGGGGTCGGCGAGGGGGGAGTAGGACGGCGAGGACGCGGCCGGAGGAGCGGCGAGGAGCTCCGGCGGCGGCGACCTCGGGCGGAGCTTGAAGACGAAGGACGGCGGGTCGGGGACTCGGCCCAGATCCGCGGCGGCGGCAGGCCGGCGCTGGGCCCCGCGGGCCCACGCGGCGGGGTGGAAGCACTGAGCGGCGGGGTCGGAAGCACTACGCGGCGGCGGTGGTAACACAGTGCGGCGGCGCTGGAAGCACTGACCGGCGGCGATGGAAACACTGCGCGACGGCGGTGGAAACACTAGGGTTTTTGGACGCAAAATTGGAGGGGGTGGACGTTTACATAGGCACAAGGAGCTAGGGTAGTCCAAATGAGGAGAAGTTTTCGGCCACGAGATCACAATTGAACGGCCTAGATGATGGGAAGGGTTTGAGCTGGGTTGGTGGGTTGTTGGAGGGGGGTCTTGGGCCTCAAAGAGGAGGTACTTTTAGCCCACGAGGATAACTGTTGGAGTAGCAAACGAACTCCAAACGCGACGAAACTTGACAGGCGGGTTACACGTATCAAAACAACATCGCACGACAATTCTCACGCCACTCCGGAAATGTTACATGGCCAAACACGAAAGAAGGACTCCGGGAAGCCTCGGGCACGTGTGAGAGCATCGGAACTCGAAACGGACAACGGGAAGAACGAGTGGGACCGGATGCAAGTTTTGAAAACATGCTGATGCAACACACATGATGACATGGCAAGATGCAACACGCAAGCAGATGACATGGCAGAGACAACGAATAACTGGCTGACACCTGGCGCACCGGTCTCAGGGTGTTACAACACTCCCCTACTAACAAGAGATCTCGTCCCGAGATCTTAGGAACGAGACGGAAGGGAAAAAGGAAGAACAAAGTTCTTCGAGGTCAAAAGAGTGAAACCAAAGAATGTTCAGAGGTTGAGCCACTTGAAAGAAAGGATACAACGGAGATGAATGAAGTTGCAAAGACTTCGTTAAACAAGAGGAAGAAGGTATCCGATGAGAATCAAGGAGGATGCAAGGCACGAAACAAGAGCTGAAGGAACAAGAATGAATTCAAAACCACTCCGGTTAGCAAGAGAATAGAAAAGAATCTCCACGAAGGAATACGGGCAGCACTCCGGCTGAAACTGATAGAAATAGCACGCCGGTTGAACACAAATGGAATGGAACATGAACCTGAGAAGATGGAATAAAAACATGACGAAATGAACAAGACAATGCCTCCAGAAGAATTAAAGAATGGAATTAAAAGAATGGAGAAGAAGATGACAACTTACATCACGAATGAATTTAAAATAGCATCCTCAAAGAAGGACTTGAATGGAGTTGTTGAGAAAATCAATCAACAAGAATAAGCTTGCCGTGGACTTATTTCAACATATGAAAACTTGAGGTGAATTATGCCGCAACCAAAAGTGTTGGGGAACGTAGTATTTTAAAATTTTCCTACGATCACGCAAGATCTATCTACAGATGCATAGCAACGAGAGGGAAGAGTGTGTCTACGTACCCTCGTAGACCGGAAGCGGAAGCGTCAAGTGACGCGGTTGATGTAGTCGAACTTCTTCGCGATTCAACCGATCAAGCACCGAACGTACGGCACCTCCGCGTTCAGCACACGTTCAGCTTGATGACGTCCCACGAGCTCTTGATCCAGTTGAGCTTCACGGGAGAGTTTCGTCAGCACGACGGCGTGGTGACAGATATGATGTATTCACCGGCGCAGGGCTTCGCCTAAGCACCGCGACGGTATGACCGAGGTGTGTTTCTGTGGAGGGGGGCACCGCACACGGCTGGAACAATTCAACTTGTGTGTCTTTGGGTGCCCCCTGCCCCCGTATATAAAGGAGCAAGGGAGGAAGGCCGGCCGGCCTCCTATGGTGCGGCTAGGGCAATCCTACTAGGAATAGGATTGCAATCCTATTCCTAGTAGGAGTCCACCAAGAAGGAAGAGAGGGAAAAAGAAAGAGAAGGAGAGGTGGCGCCCACCAATCCTAGTCCAACTAGGATCCCCTGGTGGGGCGCCGGCCAGCCTCTATGGGCTGCCTCTCTCCTTTCCTTAAGGCCCACTATGGACCATCCCCCCTCGTAGGGGGTTCCGGTAACCCCCTCCGGCAATCCCGTTAAATCCGAAACTTTTCCGGAACACTTCCGGTGTCCGAATATAGTCGTCCAATATATCAATCTTTATGTCTCGGACATTCCGAGACTCCTCGTCATGTCCATGATCTCATCTGGGACTCCGAACTACCTTCGGTACATCAAAACTCATAAACTCATAATACCGATCGTCATCAAACGTTAAGCGTGCGGACCCTACGGGTTCGAGAACTATGTAGACATGACCGAGACTCATCTCCGGTCAATAACCAATAGCGGAACCTGGATGTTCATATTGGCTCCTACATATTCTACGAAGATCTTTTATCGGTCAAACCGCATAACAACATACGTTGTTCCTTTTGTCATCGATATGTTACTTGCCCGAGATTCGATAGTCGTATCTCTATACCTAGTTCAATCTCGTTACCGGCAAGTCTCTTTACTCGTTCCGTAACACATCATCTCGTGACTAAATCATTAGTCTTTTCCTTGCAAGGCTTATTGTGATGTGTGTTACCGAGAGGGCCCAGAGATACCTCTCCGACACTCGGAGTGACTAATCCTAATCTTGATCTATGCCAACACCACGAATACTTTCGGAGACACCTGTAGAGCATCTTTATGATCACCCAGTTACATTGTGACGTTTGATAGCACACAAGGTGTTCCTACGGTATTCGGGAGTTGCATAATCTCATAGTCATAGGAACATGTATAAGTCATGAAGAAAGCAATAGCAGTAAAACTAAACGATCATAGTGCTATGCTAACGGATGGGTCTAGTCCATCACATCATTCTCCTAATGATGTGATCTCGTTGATCAAATGACAACTCATGTCTATGGCTAGGAAACATAGCCATCTTCGATCAATGAGCTAGTCTAGTAGAGGCATACTAGGGACACTCTGTTTTGTCTATGTATTCACACATGTACTAAGTTTCCGGTTAATACAATTCTAGCATGAATAATAGACATTTATCATGATATAAGGAAATATAAATAACAACTTTATTATTGCCTCTAGGGCATATTTCCTTCAGTCTCCCACTTGCACTAGAGTCAATAATCTAGCTCACATCGCCATGTGATTTAATACCGATAGTTTACATCGTTATGTGAATAACACCCATAGTTCACATCGCCATGTGACCAACACCCAAAGGGTTTACTAGAGTCAATAATCTAGTTCACATCGCTATGTGATTAATACCCAAGAGTAATAAGGTGTGACCATGTTTTGCTTGTGAGAGAAGTTTAGTCAACGGGTCTGTCACATTCAGATTCGTATGTATTTCGCAAATTTCTATGTCTACAATGCTCTGCATAGAGCTACTCTAGCTAATTGCTCCCACTTTCAATACGCATCCAGATTGATACTTAGAGTCATCTGGATTTAGTGTCAAAGCTTGCATCGGCGTAACCCTTTACGACGAACTCTTTATCACCTCCATAATCGAGAAACATTTCCTTAGTCAACCAGTTACTAAGGATAATTTTGACCGCTGTCCAGTGATCTACTCCTGGATCACTTTTGTACCTCCTTGCCAAACTCATGGTAAGGTACACAACAGGTTTGGTACACAGCATGACATACTTTATAGAACCTATGGCTGAGGCATAGGGAATGACCTTCATTCTTTCTCTATCTTCTGCCGAGGTCTGGCTTTGAGTCTTACTCGACATCATACCTTACAACTCAGGCAAGAACTCCTTCTCTGACTGATCCATTTTGAACTACTTCAAAAACTTGTCAAGGTATGTACTCATTGAAAAAACTTATCAAGCGTCTCGATCTATCTCTATAGATCTTGAGGCTCAATATGTAAGCAGCTTCACCGAGGTTTTTCTTTGAAAAAACTCCTTCAAACACCCCTTTATGCTTTCCAGAAAATTCTACATCATTTCTGATCGACAATATGTCATTCACATATACTTATCAGAAAGCCTGTAGTGCTCCCACTCACTTTCTTGTAAATACAGGCTTCACCGCAAGTCTGTATAAAACTATATGCTTTGATCAACTTATCAAAGCGTATATTCCAACTCCGAGATGCTTGCACCAGTCCATAGATGGATCGCTGGAGCTTGCACATTTTGTTAGCACCTTTAGGATTGACAAAACCTTCTGGTTGCATCATATACAAGTCTTCTTTAATAAATCTTTTAAAGAATGCAGTTTTGTTATCCATTTGCCAAATTTCATAAAATGCGACAATTGCTAACATGATTTGGACACACTTAAGCATCGCTACGGGTGAGAAGGTCTCATCGTAGTCAACTCCTTGAACTTGTCGAAAACCTTTTGCAACAAGTCGAGCTTTGTAAACAGTAACATTACCGTCAACGTCAGTCTTCCTCTTGAAGATCCATTTATTTTTGATGGCTTGCCAATCATCGGGCAAGTCAACCAAAGTCCACACTTTGTTCTCATACATGGATCCCATCTCAGATTTCATGGCCTCAAGCCATTTTGCGGAATCTGGGCTCATCATTGCTTCCTCATAGTTCGTAGGTTCATCATGGTCCAGTAACATGACTTCCAGAACCGGGTTGCCGTACCACTCTGATGCGGAACGAACTCTGGTTGATCTACGAAGTTCAGCAGAAACTTGATCTGAAGTTTCATGATCATCATCATTAGCTTCCTCGCTAATTGGTGTAGGAATCACTGGAACTAGTTTCTGTGATGTTCCACTTTCCAATTTCGGGAGAAGGTACAATTACCTCATCAAGTTCTACTTTCCTCCCACTCACTTCTTTCGAGAGAAACTTCTTCTCTAGAAAGGATCCACTCTTAGCAACAAAGACCTTGCCTTCGGATCTGTGATAGAAGGTGTACCCAACAGTTTCTTTTGGGTATCCTATGAAGATTTACTTCTCCGATTTGGGTTCGAGCTTATCATGTTGAAACTTTTTCACATAAGTATCGCAGTCCCAAACTTAAAGAAATGACAGCTTAGGTTTCTCGTCAAACCACAGTTCATACGGTGTCATCTCCACGGATTTTAGATGGTGCCCTATTTAACGTGAATGTAGTTGTATCTAATGCATAACCCCAAAAGCGATAGTGGTAAATCGGTAAGAGACATCATAGATCGCACCATATCCAATAAAGTATGGTTACGACGTTCGGACACACCATTACACTGTGGTGTTCCAGGTGGCGTGAGTAGTGAAACTATTTCACATTGGTTTTTACTGAAGGCCAAACTCGCTAACTCAAATATTTTACCTCTACGATCATATCGTAGAAACTCTTATTTTCTTGTTACGATGATTCTCCACTTCACTCTGAAATTCTTTGAACTTTTCAAATGTTTCAGACTTGTGCTTCATTAAGTAGATATACCCATATCTGCTCAAATCATCAGTGAAGGTCAGAAAATAACGATACCCGCCGCGAGCTTCAACACTCATTGGTCCACATACATCTGTATGTATGATCTCCAACAAATCTGTTGCTTGCTCCATTGTTCCGGAGAACGGAGTTTTAGTCATCTTGCCCATGAGGCATGGTTCGCAAGCACCAAGTGATTCATAATCAAGTGATTCCAAAAGTCCATCACTATGGAGTTTCTTCATGCGCTTTACACCATTATGACCTAAACGGCAGTGCCACAAATAAGTTGCACTATCATTATTAACCTTGCATCTTTTGGTTTCAATATTATGAATATGTGTATCACACGATCGAGATCCAACAAACCATTTTCATTGGGTGTATGACCATAGAAGGTTTTATTCATGTAAACAGAATAGCAATTATTCTCTAACTTACATGAATAACCGTATTGCAATAAACATGATCAAATCATATTCATGTTCAACACAAACACCAAATAACACTTATTTAGGTTCAACACTAATCCCGAAAGTATAGGGAGTGTGCGATGATGATCATATCAATCTTGGAACTACTTCCAATACACATCGTCACTTCATCCTTTAACTAGTTTATGTTCATTATGCAACTCCCATTTCGAGTTACTACTCTTTAGCAACTTAACCAGTATCAAATACAGAGGGGTTGCTATGAACACTAGTAAAATACACATCAATAATCTGTATATCAAATATACCTTTGTTCACTTTGCCATCCTTCTTATCCGCCAAGTATCTAGGGCAGTTCCACTTCCAGTGACCATTTCCTTTGCAGTAGAAGCACTTAGTTTCAGGCTTGAGTTTAGCTTTGGGTTTCTTCATGGGAGTGACAACTTGCTTGTCATTCTTCGTGAAGTTCCCCTTCTATCCCTTTGCCCTTTACTTGAAACAAGTGGTCTTGTTAACCATCAACACTTGATGCTCTTTCTTGATTTCTACCTTCGCCGATTTCAGCATCGCGAAGAGCTCGGGAATTACTTTTGTCATCCCTTGCATATTATAGTTCATCACGAAGTTCTACTAACTTGGTGATAGTGTCTAGAGAACTTTGTCAATTACTATCTTATCTGGAAGATTAACTCCCACTTGATTCAAGCAATTGTAGTACCCAGACAATCTGAGCACATGCTCACTGCTTGAGCTATTCTCCTCCATCTTTTAGCTATAGAACTTGTTGGAGACTTCATATCTCTCAACTCGGGTATTTGCTTGAAATATTAACTTCAACTCCTAGAACATCTCATATGGTCCATGACGTTCAAAACGTCTTTGAAGTCCCGATTCTAAGCCGTTAAGCATGGTGCACTAAACTATCAAGTAGTCATCATACCGAGCTTTTGTCAAAACGTTCATAACGTCTACATCTGCTCCTGCAATAGGTCTGTCACCTAGCGGTGCATCAAGGACATAATTCTTCTGTGCAGCAATGAGGATAATCCTCAGATCACGGAACAATTCCGCATTATTGCTACTAACATCTTTCAACTTAGTTTTCTCTAGGAACATAAAAATAAAAAATAAACAGGGAGCAACATCGCGAGCTATTGATCTACAACATAGATATGCTAATACTACCAGGACTAAGTTCATGATAAATTAAAGTTCAGTTAATCATATTACTAAAGAACTCCCACTTAGATAGATATCCCTACGGACATCTAAATGATCACGTGATCCAAATCAACTAAACCATGTCCGATCATCACGTGAGATGGAGTAGTTTCAATGGTGAACATCTTATGTTGATCATATCTACTATATGATTCACGCTCGACCTTTCGGTCTCCAGTGTTCCGAGGCCATATCTGCATATGCTAGGCTCGTCAAGTTTAACCCGAGTATTCTGCGTGTGCAAAACTGGCTTACACCGTTGTATTTGAACGTAGAGCTTATCACACCCGATCATCACGTGGTGTCTCGGCACGACGAACTTTCGCAATGGTGCATACTCAGGGAGAACACTTATACCTTGAAATTTAGTAAGGGATCATCTTATAATGCTACCGTCGTTCTAAGCAAAATAAGAAGCATAATAAGATAAACATCATATGCAATCAAAATATGTGACATGATATGGCCATCATCATCTTGTGCTTTTGATCTCCATCTCCAAAGCAACGTCATGATCACCTTCGTCACCGGCGCGACACCTTGATCTCCATCGTAGCATCGTTGTCGTCTCGCCAACTATTGCTTCTACGACTATCGCTACCGCTTAGTGATAAAGTAAAGCAATTACATGGTGATTGCATTTCATACAATAAAGCGACAACCATATGGCTCCTGCCAGTTGCCGATAACATTACAAAACATGATCATCTCATACAAAACCGTATAACTCATCATGTCTTGACCATATCACATCACAACATGCCCTGCAAAAACAAGTTAGACGTCCTCTACTTTGTTGTTGCAAGTTTTACGTGGCTGCTACGGGCTTGGCAAGAATCGTTCTTACCTACGCATACAAAACCACAACGATGATTCGTCAAGTATGTGTTGTTTTAACCTTCACAAGGACCGGGCGTAGCCACACTTGATTCAGCTAAAGTGAGAGAGACAGACACCCGCCAATCACCTTTAAGCAACGAGTGCTCGTAACGGTGAAACCAGTCTCGCGTAAGCGTACGCGTAATGTCGGTCCGGGCCGCTTCATCTCACAATACTGCTGAAGCAAAGTATGACATGCTGGTAAGCAGTATGACTAGTATCGCCCACAACTCATTGTGTTCTACTCGTGCATATCATCTACGCAGAAACCTGGCTCTGATACCACTGTTGGGGAACGTAGTATTTTAAAATTTTCCTACGATCACGCAAGATCTATCTACCAGATGCATAGCAACGAGAGGGAAGAGTGTGTCTACGTACCCTCGTAGACCGGAAGCGGAAGCGTCAAGTGACGCGGTTGATGTAGTCGAACTTCTTCGCGACCGATCAAGCACCGAACGTACGGCACCTCCGCGTTCAGCACACGTTCAGCTTGATGACGTCCCACGAGCTCTTGATCCAGTTGAGCTTCACGGGAGAGTTTCGTCAGCACGACGGCGTGGTGATGGATATGATGTATTCACCGGCGCAGGGCTTCGCCTAAGCACCGCGACGGTATGACCGAGGTGTGTTTCTGTGGAGGGGGGCACCGCACACGGCTGGAACAATTCAACTTGTGTGTCTTTGGGTGCCCCCTGCCCCCGTATATAAAAGAGCAAGGGAGGAGGGCCGGCCGGCCTCCTATGGTGCGGCTAGGGCAATCCTACTAGGAATAGGATTGCAATCCTATTCCTAGTAGGAGTCCACCAAGAAGGAAGAGAGGGAAAAAGAAAGAGAAGGAGAGGTGGCGCCCCCCAATCCTAGTCCAACTAGGATCCCCTGGTGGGGCGCTGGCCAGCCTCTATGGTCTGTCTCTCTCCTTTCCTTAAGGCCCACTATGGACCATCCCCCCTCGTAGGGGGTTCCGGTAACCCCCTCCGGCAATCCCGTTAAATCCGAAACTTTTCCGGAACACTTCCGGTGTCCGAATATAGTCGTCCAATATATCAATCTTTATGTCTCGGACATTCCGAGACTCCTCGTCATGTCCGTGATCTCATCCGGGACTCCGAACTACCTTTGGTACATCAAAACTCATAAACTCATAATACCGATCATCATCAAACGTTAAGCGTGCGGACCCTACGGGTTCGAGAACTATGTAGACATGACCGAGACTCATCTCCGGTCAATAACCAATAGCGGAACCTGGATGTTCATATTGGCTCCTACATATTCTACGAAGATCTTTTATCGGTCAAACCGCATAACAACATACGTTGTTCCTTTTGTCATCAGTATGTTACTTGCCCGATATTCGATCGTCGTATCTCTATACCTAGTTCAATCTCGTTACCGGCAAGTCTCTTTACTCGTTCCGTAACACATCATCTCGTGACTAACTCATTAGTCTTTTGCTTGCAAGGCTTATTGTGATGTGTGTTACCGAGAGGGCCCAGAGATACCTCTCCGACACTCGGAGTGACAAATCCTAATCTTGATCTATGCCAACACCACGAATACTTTCGGAGACACCTGTAGAGCATCTTTATGATCACCCAGTTACGTTGTGACGTTTGATAGCACACAAGGTGTTCCTACGGTATTTGGGAGTTGCATAATCTCATAGTCATAGGAACATGTATAAGTCATGAAGAAAGCAATAGCAGTAAAACTAAACGATCATAGTGCTATGCTAACGGATGGGTATAGTCCATCACATCATTCTCCTAATGATGTGATCCCGTTGATCAAATGACAACTCATGTCTATGGCTAGGAAACATAACCATCTTTGATCAATGAGCTAGTCTAGTAGAGGCATACTAGGGACACTCTGTTTTGTCTATGTATTCACACATGTACTAAGTTTCCGGTTAATACAATTCTAGCATGAATAATAGACATTTATCATGATATAAGGAAATATAAATAACAACTTTATTATTGCCTCTAGGGCATATTTCCTTCAAAAAGATGGATTAGCTGAGAATGAAGAAATGCAAAACTCCCTTCAAAAGAATACAGAGAATTATTTGCGCTCGAGAGGCAAGAATAAGAATGCTTGAGCTGCTCTAGAAGAATCAGACGAATATTTGAAAGAATGAATTAAATGATGAAGAACCACCATGAAGAACTCCGGTAACGAAAGGATAATGATTTAGAAGAGTTTCCGACGAGATGGCCGAGAAAACTTTGAACTCCGGGGAAGAAAAGAATAAAACACCTGGAACTAGAATTTATTCATCAAGAATAAACTCCGAAGGAAGGGATTAAACAACTTGATGAAAATGAATAAGAATTATGGTATGCTTATCCTACACCAATTAAATTGATGCGAAGCAATGGATTTGCATATCACTTATTCCCGTTGAAAAAGATTAAAGTGAGATATAACTTGAACTCGAGAAAATCTTCATGAAACACCTGTAGGATTGGAATAAAATGAATGGATTGATATGATAGCACCAGAAAAGAACTCTTGAGCGAACCACCGTAAAGAATTAAAGCCGAGTGAATAAAATGAATGAACCACCGGGAAGAATTAATCGAATGATGAAAAGAACAAACCACCGAGAAGAATTACAATCGAGTGAAGAACGAGAATGACCACCGTAAGGAATGAAATTGAATGATGCAAGAGGGCAAGCCACCGTGAAAATTGAGATTGAGTGAACACAAGAGAATGAATCTCCGGGAAGAATAAGCACTTGAGGACAAATAGAATGACGAGAACGAAGAGATTGAGAACTGATTAAAGAATACTTGAACAAGCACCGGACAATTGTGAGACGAACGAAGAGACATCGATGAAGAATATTTGGAGGGCGAAGTTGAAAACTGAGAACGAAGAAATCTTCTGACATGATGACCTTCGGAGGAACACAAAGAAAAGAATTCATGAAATGCTCCGGAAGAATGAAAAGTGAAAGGTTGAACCCACAACGAAAAGAATTTGGAAACGATCTTGAAGAAGGCACATGACTGATGAAATTCATACTTACGTCACACTTGAAAAGAATTTGGAACACTCCGGGAAATAGAAGAGTCAGGTAAGATCCTGGTAAGACCTGTGGGTTATGAGCCCACCGAAGAGAAAAACCACCGTTGAAAAGGATTAAAAAGGAGACGATGCACCGGAACAATTGAAAAACTCGAATGAGGTGACAACCTCGAATTAATCGGAAGACAGGCGAATATCCTGAGGTTTCTTCGGAACTCCAGAATAATTAAATGGCGAGAGACGAACGAGCAAGAGGAAACAATTTGAGCCGATGAAAGAATAAGAACAACACCGGAAAACTTGAATTGAATCCACCGGAGAGAAGAAGAGGTGAAGAAAATCAAACGAGAGGAGAACTCATCGGAGAATAAAGTAGATGAATGAAGACAAACTAGACGAGAATTCACCGGTTGAAATAACTGAGGAAAGAATGCAAAGGATTGACACGAGTAGGATGGATACCCGATTAAGGAATCCGGCTCCGAGAAGCAAAAGGGTGGGCGGGTGGGAAAAGAAAGTACATCGGATGGGGAAACACCGTCGGTTGAAAGAACTGAGGTTGCACTTGCAAGAAGAAGAGGGTCGAGTCCACTTGACGAGAGATGCACCAGATGAAAGAACTAACGACGCAACAAACGAAAACTAACCACGAGATCCTAAAAAAAATTGAAGGGGAAGAGGAGTAATTCAAAACACCTACGACAAGATTCCTCACCAGAGCGACGAAGGGGCAGGGGAGTAAAAAGAATTCCTACTCTCCGATATAACTAGACTCCAAAAAGTTTTCTGCTAGACTCAACAACGACCAGACTACGATCAATCAAGGGGGCTCCTATGGTCGATCGAGGCTCCGGTACCAACTTGTCAGGCCCAAGATGCGATTCTATCCCGATCACGTGACACTTACGTGATTGGGGCACAACCGCATTTCGGGCGCTTAGCAAGATGGATATCATTACATCGTACCATTACATACATACATGGGGGATACAACATTACATACAAGTCACATGAATTCAACAACATCAATACAAAGTATCCGACTACAGATACAAACGTGAAAAGCACAAAGACATCCATCTGCTATCCCAGGCTGCCGACCCGGAACCTAACCCAAGACTGAAGAAGAAGAAGAAGAAAGAACTCCAACACAACGATCAACGCTCTCACGTCAAGACATCGGAAAACCTGCACCTGCAACTGTTGTTGTAGTATCTGTGAGCCACGAGGACTCAGCAATCCCATAACCATGGGTAACAAGACTATCAAAGCTTAATGGGTAGGAAGAGGTAAAGTGGTGAGGTTGCAGCAGCGGCTAAGCAAAAGTATGGTGGCTAACTTACGAGTACAAGAATAAGATGAGCATCTACGCAAACGGTCGCAACTAGTAGTGATCGCTAAAGATCCTGAACTACATACGAGTCAAGCATAACCCCACCGTGGTCTCTTCTCAAAATGAAAAGAGACAGTCACGGTTACTCACACAGTTGTGTGTTTTACTTCGGATCCTCTGTCAAGTTTTCTACAACCGGACATTAACAAATTCCAATCTGCCACATAACCGCGGGCACGGCTTTCGAAAGATCATAACCCTGCAGGGGTGTCCCAACTTAGCCCATCACAAGCTCTCATGATTAGCTGAAGTGATAAATATAATATCATCACCCCTTATCTTAGGGAAATCCGATCAGGCTCGGCATCCCGGTGCACAAGACATTTCGACAATGGTAAAACAAGTCCAGCAAGACCTCCCGGCGTGCCGACACCCTGATAGTAGCCGCGCGTATCTCGTCTCAGGCCACAACCGGATGGGCGATGCTACAGGTAAAACCAAACCTCGAGTTTCCCCGTGGTGGCCCCGCAGGACCCTCGTTTGGGACCAACACCATCAGCACTGGCCCCCTGCTATGTAGAAAAGAGTACCCGAGGGTGCGACCCCCTATGCAAATTTAATTAATTAATTAAGTTGTTATTATGAGGCAAATTAAAACCAATGTTGGGCCTTGCTGGAGGAGTTTTATTCAAAGACGAACTATCAAGGGGTCCCCATATACCCATCGTGTAAGGAACGCAAAATCAAGGAACATAATGCCGGTTTATCGGCGCCTAAGGTGGCATGAGTGAAAAAAAACACCGAGCAAAAGGCCAAGCCTTCCACCCATGCCCAGTATATAGGTGTGTTAATAATAATAATAGATATTGTGATATTCCAACAACAAGTTCCCACCTGGAACGATCTTCATCTTCACCTGCAACTAACAACGCTATAAGAGAGGCTGAGCAAGCGGGTAACATAGCCAAACAATGGTTTTGCTAGGAAGGTTCCAAAGGTTAGAGGTTTCATGGCAACAAGGAGAGGGGCTGACAATAAGATGGGTAGCACGACATATAACGATAGCATCGAGACAACTAAGCAAGGGCAATGATAGTAAGGGTATCTAAGGGTATGATCATCTTGCCTGAGATCCCGCAAGGAAGAAGAACGGTTTCGTGAAGAAGACGGAGAAGAAGCCTTGAAGAAGAACCACGGGTAGACGAACGAATCCTCACGAACGCAACGGAACAAGAACTAACGAGAAGAAGCAAGCAACACGGTAAACAAACCACTCAAGAACATGACAATATGCTCAACCAAGTATGATGCAAAACAAGTCTACTTATGATACATAGAAAGTCTACACAGGAAGCAAAACATGGCAAGGTAGGAAGCACAGCAAAACAACACAAGTCTATATATGATGCATTACATGGCAAGGTATGATGCATGACAAGTATATACAGGAAGCAATACATGGCAAGGTATGATGCATGACAAGTCTATACAGGAAGCACAGCAAGTCTATACAGGAAGCATAACAAGTCTATACAGGAAGCATAACATGGCAAGGTAGGAAGCATAGAAAACAACACAAGTCTATATATATGATGCAATACATGGCAAGGTATGATGCATGGCAAGTCTATACAGGAAGCACAACAAATCTATACAGGAAGCATTACATGGCAATGTAGGAAGCACAGCATGACAAGGTAGGAAGCACAACATGGCAACGGTGCAAGATGCACCCAAACATCAACCAAACTCACTCCAAACATGTTAACAAGATGATATTATGATTCTACATGCAAAATCACACAAGTTTCATATAAGGAACACCCCAAACGGAGCAACGGGCTAAAAGATACACATAAAACAAGATATAACAACAAGCTGAAATTAACAGCCACATAGCAACTTGGAAGCAAGAAATATATATGCTACAGCACTCAAACATGGTGATAAGAAGCATGAACATGAATTAGACATATCCTACAGCAAACAACTCCATTGGAGCATCTCCATAGGAGGCATGGATCAATAGCAACAAGCTACAACATATAGACCATGGCAATAAAAACCTGACAGCAATATTTTATAGCAACTTGGGAGCAAAAATAAGTAAGCTAAAGCAACCCAAATGAGCAAGTAAGGGCATGAATGGATAGACAACAACATATACAACAAGGAATGATCAATGGCCACCCCAAAACTAACATGGATTTGCCTAGAGCAGCAAGCAAACATAGCATCAGGATATTACAGATTCCAGACTAAGTGAAATTTCACTAAGTGTTAAAACAAAAATAACAACATGGCATGTTTGTGAGCATGTTTAAGTCAACACAAGGCATTTCATGGAAAGTGGTTGGCACCACAGCAAAGTACACATGATGGGGAGTCCAAAACACATAAGCATGCAACATGGGGACAACCACATCAATAGCAACGAGCTCCTCAGCTAGGCATCTCGTAACAAGTTTAACAACCTAACAGCCAAATGCACTTTTGCAACATAGATAAACATGGCAATATGAACTCAAACAAGCATGCTATAACAACCAACATGTAGAGCATCTCATGATGAACATTTTGACATATCATTTGCATCATTTGGATAAACATGCACCAAGTTATCATATCACAAACATGGCATGAAAATAACAAGTAGCAGCAGTTTATAACAAGTAGCACTCTTGCAACAGATATTTAAGCATCTAGATGAACTCAAATGAGCATGGCACAATGGAACAAAACATAGTACATGTCACCACGAACATTTTGACATATCATATGCACAAATCGGACAAGCACAATAAAAGATATTGCTATCACAAAAATGCATCAGACACTGAAAACACTAAGGACTTAGCAGAAAAAAACGAGGTCAACCTACTGGAGCGGGTCGGGTCTGGTCAAACGGACTGGATCGGTCAAACGGGTCCGGATCCGCGGGTCAACCGGGTCGGATCGGGCTCCGCGGGTCAACGGGCCCGTGCCCGCTAGGGTTGCAGGCGCCCTAGCTCGGGCCGATCTGGATCCCTCGAACGGATCGAGGCCGACGGCTCCCTTCGATACCGCCGACGGGAAGGAGCGCAGCGGCCGGCGAGGGGTGGCTCGGAGCCCGGCGGCGGCCTGGCAGTAGGTCGGCGGCGGGGGTCGGTTATACGTCCAAAACGTATCTATAATTTCTGCTTGCTCAATGCCTCTTTTGTGTGATATTGCTATGATATTTATGCACTTCCATTCACTTTTGATCATATTTGGACTAACCTATTAACTCAATGCACCCCAGTGCCAGTTTCTGTTTTCTGCTGTTTTTCTATTTCAGGTTTTCCCATTACTTAAATTGCCAGAAAAATTCCGGGAAAAATATATAAAAAATCAGCGTTCCGGAAGCTTCCACGCGCCAGAAGTGGGGCCAGAGGGGAGCCAGGGGCAGCCCAGGCGGCCTGCCCACGCGCCCCCCCTCCTGGCCACGCCGGGGGGCGCCTGGGCCCCCCTTACCTCCTCTGGTGACATCCTTTGGCATATATTTACATCGCGTCCCGAAACCCTCGAGGACGAAACCCTTTTTCGCGATCTCATCTCTGTTCCGCCGCCGCCGCGCTTCCAAGATCGGGAGCACCAGGAGAACTCTTCCCGGCACCCTGCCGGAGGGGAGAACCACCACCGGGAGCTTCTCCACCACCATGGACGCCTCCCGGATGAGTTGTGAGTAGTCCCCCTTGGACCATGGGTCCATGACCAGTAGCTATGTGATGTTCTCCTCCCCTCTTTGTTCTTCACCGATTAGACCTCGTGAGCTGCCCTACATGATCGAGGCACATATGTAATCTTTATGCTGTTGCTATGCTGAGTTTGCTGGGATCCGATGGATTATGAGATTATGTTCAGATTGTGTGTGAGTAATATATTTGATTCACCTCTTTTATATTTATGTTCTTGAGTAATTCTTGCATGTTCTCCATTGCTATTTATTGCTTTGGCCGAGTAGTAGGTAGTAACTCCAAGAGGGAACGTTATGCTTGATTGTGGGTTCATGCCCCTCGATGACTAGCTTGAGTGATAGAAACATGAGTCTAGGGGATGTGCTGTTGCCACAAGGGGGAAAACAACAGTGCTTGTACTTGCGGGTGCAAGGATTGTTTACTTTACGCAAAGTTCTTTTAATGCAGTTGTGTGTTGCTTTGAGTTTACACTATGGGTGGGACTCGCAACTTAATACCAGCGAGATGTTCTGGATAGATATCTCAAGGTGGATGATTAGTAGTAGATGCAGATGGATTTCAGTCTACTTGCCTTGGCTTACCGCCCATGCTTTTGAGCCTCTACCTTTCTTTGTAGCATAGTTAGCATTGGTTTGCGCACATAATCCTGTCAATTGCCCAGCTGTAATTCGTTTACCTCGCTTAGTCGTTTTATCGTCTTTTGGGAGAGAGACATCACTAGTGAACATCATGGGACCCCGGTCCATATTACCATCACTGATCACACCCGTTATTTACTTCCTGTTCTTATTTACTATTTGCAGTCATACCTATCATTATTATCTCTTGCGTTTGATCCTTTGTAAACGACAAGGCCGGAGGGATTGACAACCTCTCTGTACTCGTTGGGAGCAGAGTTATTTGTATCTGTGTGCAGGTCCTGTCAAGCAAAAGTCTCTGGCGCTATTGACACCTTCTTTTTGACCCTCGGAGTCTCACGGGATTCGATCCTTGGTATCTTTGCCAAGGGAAAACTACCGCTACGCTACATCTCAAACCTTCCACTTGGGGTAACCAACGAGGGGCGAGAAGCCATCAAGCAAAGTTTTCTGGCGCCGTTGCCGGGGACTCCACTCTTCAAGATAGGGGAGTTGCACGCTATCTTTTATCTTTGCTTTTTAGTCTTGTTAGTTTACCTTTCAGTTTTCTTTATGTCTTTTCACTAGTTTTGCTTAATGGAAAACAACAAAAATATGAGAGAGCTTTATAAGCTCTACCTTGCTTTGGGACATGATGTGTTTGAAGAGAAAATTAAAAAACCTATGGAACTTTATTATTTGCATAACAATCATGATGGTGGTGATGTTATTAGTATGCTTTCTTTGAATATCAATATTGCTAATGACATGGAAAGCTCTAAGCTTGGGGATGACACGTTTGATGAACATGATATTTTTTAGTCCCCCAACTTTTGAAGAGAAAATTTACCTTGATGATACTTTGCTTCCTATATATGATGATTACAATGATGAATATGATGTTTTCAGTCCACCTACTATTGAGGATAAAATTTATTATGATTATGATATGCCTCCTAAATACAATGATTACCATGATGGTTATGATTGCTTTACTCTCGCTATTCCTAATAAGAAAGATTTTGCTTATATGAAGAGTAATGATACCTTTTTGCATGTGGATCATGGTAACAATGCTTTATGTGATGCTTATATTATTGAGTTTATTCGTGATCCCACTGAAAATTATTATGAGAAGGGAACATATGCTTATAGATATTTCAATAATATCAAGTTCCCTCTCTTTATGTTGAAGGTTTTGAAGCTGCACTTGTTTTGTCTTCCTATGCTTATTGCTTTGTGCTTCAATGAATTATTGTATTGCAATATTCCTATGCATAGGAAGCATGTTAGGCTTAAATGTGTTTGGTATTTGCTTCTTGATGCTCTCTTTTGTTCTTCAACTCTTATTCCTACGAGAGCATCATTAAAGTCTTAAGCCTATCTTTATGGCTATAAAGAAAGAGCTCTAGGGAGACAACCCATGTTATCTTTGCTTTCAGTTTGTTCTTTCAATTTTAGCGGTCTTGATGTTTGTTACTACAGTAGCAACATCATTGTATCTTTACTTTTCAGCTTTGTGCCAAGTTTAGCCTCTGATTGCAAGAAAGTTCAAAAGTTGTGACGTGCTGTCCAGGAAACAGATTCTGTCCTTGGACAGAAAAATTCGTATAAAATCACCAGATCATCTTTTTGGTCTGAATTTTTTCGACAGCGTGCTCTATACAATTGGCTTTCGGGCGTCTGTTCTGAGTTTTTTGATTTGAGTTGCGGAAGTGCCCCGAAAAAATTATTTACTACCTGCTGGTCTGTTTTTCACAGATTCTGTCCTGTTTTGCCTTTTCTTCGTTTTGCAAACCTTGAGCTTGCTTTTTCTTTACAAAAACCTTTTGGCAATCTTGAGAAACAGTAGCCCTTCAAGATTATCCTTATTTCGAGCAAGAAAAATATATTTTATTATGGGTACTAACCTCGCTAATCAGATTATGATGAGTTATGTATGAAGGGAGTTTTCAAGTGTGCGAGGGAAGATGATAAAAAGATTCAGGAGGGTCAAATGCTCAAGCTTGGGGATGCCCCCGTGCACCCCCAAGAAATATTCAAGAAGACTCAAGCGTCTAAGCTTGGGGATGCCCCCGTGCATCCCCTTCTCCATCAACAATTATCAGTTCGTCTTTCGTTCCACTATATTTTAATCACTTCATGCGTTATGTGCTATGCTTGGAGCGTCTTGCTTTTAGTTTCCTTTTTAGTTTTCTTTAGCTTTGCTTGTTGTTCATAACGAGTTAGAACCCAGCTTTCTTTGTGTGGGAGAGAAACACGCTCCACTTCAACCTAGAACACAACATAGGATTTTCATGCTTATCTTTGCTGTGTATGTTCTTTGTCTTTCAATAGCTACTGTCATGTTTAGCTCTTAGTTTTCATGCTTTTCTTTTTAAAGAGCTTTTGTTTAGTTGGTTGCTTATGGAACTCTCTTGAGTTATCATGCTTATCTTGTTAAGAGAGTTGGCTTCTGTTGCACTGAGTTGTGTGTCTTAACTTAAAGTAGGTAATTGAGGTTGCTATTTAATTTTAGTAGTAACTTGCAATAGTTTTGAGGTATTGCCATGAGTAATGTTTGAACTTTTGGTGTCAAGAGCTTTAGCCTATTAGTGATAGATGTCGTATTTTGGGCAATCCGTGTTTATTTTCGAAAAACTACAAAATAGTTGAGAACTTTAGCTACTAAATGGATCACTAATCTTTGAAGGGGTCGAATATTAGAGTACACTCACGTACCATGGGTCGAGGATGCGCAAGGGTAACCAAACCCGCATACACACCTCCTCGGGGTACTTGTCTCTTTGTGAACCTCCTAATTAGATTGAGAGTTACCGATAATAAGTGCATGAGTTCTTCGGACTAATGTGAGTATTCGAAAGTTGACACTTCCACCTATCCATATTTTTCTAGCCTCTTCGGTACCGTGCATTGCCCTTTCTCACCTCGAGAGTTGGCGCATACTTCGCCGGTGCATCCAAATCCTTGGCACGATACGCTCTGTCATCATAAGCCTCATTATATCCTTCCTCAAAACAGCCACCATACCTACCTATTAAGGCATTTCCATAGCCTTTCCGAGATACATTGCCATGCAACATCCATCTTCTCATGACTTGATCTTCATGTCATACATGCTTTTTGCTTGATCGATGAGCCGCATGCTAGTTGGGCCTCGCCCTAATCATTGCTACATGACGCGCTAGTATCATTGCATATCCTGCTACACTGGCAGAGGCATACATTTGCATACATCATGATAGTTTCATTTTCTTTATGTTGAGTACCTTTGTAAAGTGTGAAAGATCTTGTATACTTCTTGTAATATATAGAGTGTTGCCCCTAAAGTGAGGAAAATATCCCAAAGAGGACAAATCAAAAGATCCCAAAGAGGACAAATGAGAGATAAATAGAAAGAGCCATTGAGGCCACACAAAAATAAAAAAATAGAAAAAAGAGAAAAAGAAATAAAAAGAGAGAAGGGGGCACACTACTATTCCTTTTGAGAGATCCACACTCGTACTCCATCTTATACCTTGTACTCCATAGAGATTATCATTTATGCATATAGCTATGTGGGGACCTTTACACTATAGAACTTGGCTTGTATATTCCAATGATGAGCCTCCTCAAAAGAGCTCTAGGTCTTCTTGAGCAAGCAAGTTGGATGCACCCCCACTAGTTCCATTGGAGAGCTTACCTTAGCTCATATGTGCATCCGTTGCATGGCAATCCCTACTCCTCACATCATATCTATCATTTGGCTTTCTCTCGCCGATGATTGTCCTCATTGATGTGAGCCTTTCACACCTTTTTTGTCTTCCCCCTCTATCATTTCTCTCTTTGCCATCCTAAGTGTCGACTTTCTTGCTTACGCTCATCCATTGCATGAGTGCTCAAAATATCGAAAGGGAGTGGATCATTTTAACTTGTACCTGGCTGACGGTCAGGGGATGAGTCAAGATAAGATTCCAAAGAAGACCAAGTGTGAAACTTTAGTAGATTAAGTTCTCAACAATACAAAAACTATGTTTTACTCTCTCATATATCCCTATCCCCTTTCTTGCACGCAAACACCATTTGGAGACATTCGAGTCACGGACAGCGAGAGCTCTTGCACCTTTATATTCTTATGTTACTTGTTACAATGCTAATATAGACTCTTGCTTGTTATGACTTGAATTTGATTACATGACTTGATTACTTTACTTAAAAGTTCTTATATGGTTGATAGCATGTCACCACAGAAATTATGCTTGTTATCATTTACCTACTCGAGGACGAGCAGGAATTAAGCTTGGGGATGTTGATACGTCCAAAACGTATCTATAATTTCTGCTTGCTCCATGCCTCTTTTGTGTGATATTGCTATGATATTTATGCACTTCCATACACTTTTGATCATATTTGGACTAACCTATTAACTCAGTGCACCCCAGTGCCAGTTTCTGTTTTCTGCTGTTTTTCTATTTCAGGTTTTCCCATTACTTAAATTGCCAGAAAAATTCAGGGAAAAATATATAAAAAATCAGCGTTCCGGAAGCTTCCACGCGCCAGAAGTGGGGTCAGAGGGGAGCCAGGGGCAGCCCAGGCGGCCTGCCCATGCGTCCCCCCTCCTGGCCGCGCCGGGGGGGCGCCTGGGCCCCCCTTACCTCCTCTGGTGACGCCTTTGGCATATATTTACATCGCGTCCCGAAACCCTCGAGGACGAAACCCTTTTTCGCGATCTCATCTTTGTTCCGCCGCCGCCGCGCTTCCAAGATCGGGAGCACCAGGAGAACTCTTCCCGGCACCCTGCCGGAGGGGAGAACCACCACCGGGAGCTTCTCCACCACCATGGACGCCTCCCGGATGAGTTGTGAGTAGTCCCCCTTGGACCATGGGTCCATGACCAGTAGCTATGTGATGTTCTCCTCCCCTCTTTGTTCTTCACCGATTAGACCTCGTGAGCTGCCCTACATGATCGAGGCACATATGTAATCTTTATGCTGTTGCTATGCTGAGTTTGCTGGGATCCGATGGATTATGAGATTATGTTCAGATTGTGTGTGAGTAATATATTTGATTCACCTCTTTTATATTTATGTTATTGAGTAATTCTTGCATGTTCTCCGTTGCTATTTATTGCTTTGGCCGAGTAGTAGGTAGTAACTCCAAGAGGGAACGTTATGCTTGATTGTGGGTTCATGCCCCTCGATGACTAGCTTGAGTGACAGAAACATGAGTCTAGGGGATATGCTGTTGCCACAAGGGGAAAACAACGGTGCTTGTACTTGCGGGTGCAAGGATTGTTTACTTTACGCAAAGTTCTTTTAATGCAGTTGTGTGTTGCTTTGAGTTTACACTATGGGTGGGACTCACAACTTAATACCAGCGAGATGTTCTGGATAGATATCTCAAGGTGGATGATTAGTAGTAGATGCAGATGGATTTCGGTCTACTTTCCTTGGCGTACCCTCCATGCTTTTGAGCCTCTACCTTTCTTTGCAGCATAGTTAGCATTGCTTTGCACACATAATCCTATCAATTGCCCAGCTGTAATTCGTTTACCTCGCTTATCCGTTTTATCGTCTTTTGAGAGAGAGACATCACTAGTGAACATCATGGGACCCCGGTCCATATTACCATCACTGATCACACCCGTTATTTACTTCCTGTTCTTATTTACTAGTTGCAGTCATACCTATCACTATTATCTCTTGCGTTTGATCCTTTGTAAACGACAAGGCCGGAGGGATTGACAACCTCTCTGTACTCGTTGGGAGCAAAGTTATTTGTATCTGTGTGCAGGTCCTATCAAGCAAAAGTCTCTGGCGCTATTGACACCTTCTTGTTGACCCTCGGAGTCTCACGGGATTCGATCCTTGGTATCTTTGCCAAGGGAAAACTACCGCTACGCTACATCGCAAACCTTCCACTTGGGGTAACCAACGAGGGGCGAGAAGCCATCAGTCGGCGAGGGGGGAGTAGGACGGCGGGGACGCGACCGGAGGAGCGGCGAGGAGCTCCGGCGGCGGCGACCTCGGGCGGAGCTTGAAGATGAAGGGCGGCGGCTCGGGGACTCGGCCCAGATCCGCGGCGGCGGCGGGCCGGCGCTGGGCCCCGCGGGCCCACGCGGCGGGGTGGAAGCACTGAGCGGTGGGGTCGGAAGCACTACACGGCGGCGGTGGTAACACAGTGCGGCGGTGGTGGAAGCACGATGCGGCGACGGTGGAAGCACTGACCGGCGGCAATCACAATTGAACGGCCTAGATGATGGGAAGGGTTTGAGCTGGGTTGGTGGGCTGTTGGAGGGGGGTCTTGGGCCTCAAAGAGGAGGTACTTTTAGCCCACGAGGATAATTATTGGAGTAGCAAACGAACTCCAAACGCGACGAAACTTGACAGGCGGGTTACACGTATCAAAACAACATCGCACGACAAGTCTCACGCCACTCCGGAAACGTTACACGGCCAAACACGAAAGAAGGACTCCGGGAAGCCTCGGGCACGTGTGAGAGCATCGGAACTTGAAACGGACAACGAGAAGAACGAGTGGGACCGGATGCAAGTTTTGAAAACATGTTGATGCAACACACATGATGACATGGCAAGATGCAACACGCAAGCAGATGATATGGCGGAGACAACGAATAACTGGCTGACACCTGGCGCACCGGTCTCGGGGTGTCACACCGCCGGGCTAAGCCCGCGCGGCGTCGGCGGCGGCGGGGCCTTCCACTTCTTCCCTCTCGCGAGGCCATGGCAGTGCGGGGCCGCTCGGCCAAGGAGAGGCGCGGGGGCGTGGCGCGCGCGGCGCGCTGCCGTGGCGGGTGTGGCGCGCGCGGCGAGCGGGCGTCGAGGCGAGCTGGCGGCTGATGCACGCGGCGGGCGTGGGGAGCTGGCGGCGGGGCGTGGTGAGCAGGCGTCGCGCGCGCGGGCGCCAGACAGGCGCGGTGGGCGCGGCTTGCCGGGGCGCCAGGCAGGCGCGGTGTGCGTGGCTTGCCGGTGCTGCTCGCTCGGGTGCCGTAGGGGCGGGGGCGCTGTGGTCGGCCTTGGCCAGATCTGACCTCTACCAACCTGTGGCTGGAGGGCTGGCTCGAGGAGGCATCAGGTGTCGTTGGAAAGTGGCTGCGTTTCGCGCCTCGTCCGGCGACAGGTGGTGGCTGTAGTGGTGGTGTCGAGGATGGCTGGTGGTTGTCTCTCCTTCAAGCGCGTCCACGCCCGGCTCATGGAGGTGCGGCGCCGTTCAGTTTGTCGTGTGCTACAGAAGGCTCGAGCAGGCCAGATCTAGCACGGATAGTCCTGTTCTTGCGCGCGGCGGTGCGAGCTGCACAGTTTGGCCTGGATCCTGCCCATTCCTGCGCGCGGTGGTGCAGACCAACTATGTTTGGCTCTCCCTCGACCTTGCCTGTGCGCTACGGTGCGGAGGATTGCCCAGTGTGCGCGCGGAGGTAGAGGTTGGCCAGATCTGGCTTGGATCGCCCAGGGCCTGCGAGCGGCGGTGCAGACCGGTTGGGTTGGTGTGTGCTCGCCGAGTTCCTGCGTGCGGCTTGACCAATTTGTTTCTAGTAGTGTTTGCTTTGGGCTCTTGATGCATTGTGGCGCTGGTGGCCTCGGATCCTTGTATTATTGGTGGAAGACTCGGCTCTGGATGAAAATCATGCATCGACTCTGTCGTTGCCAGCGGTAATGGCGTTCACGGACGTCGTCTTCCTCCTTGGAGGTATCGTTGTGGAGCCGTTCCCTTCCTTCTCAATAACGTGAGATCGTCGGGTGAAAACCTAAGATCGGGCGGTGCCAGATCGGGTGACGATGGAGTCCTCAACTTCATTTTCCTCCTTGGAGGCGTCACCTTGGTGATCCCGCCGATGGGTTCCGATGGTGTTCACGATTGATGGTAGAGCTTGGGTTTGTGGTGCTGCCGACGGGTCCTTTTCTTTCTTTCCTTTTTGCGCTGCCCTCGCGGTGCTTTCCTCCTCTGAGGACTCTTGTAACACCTTCTTCTGATCAATGAATTTGGCAGTCCTCCTGCCAACATTCAAAAAAAAAGATTAAATATAATCTGTAATTAAGGGAAATCTCCCTGGTTTATCGAACGCGCGGTTGCACCCACAGGGACGTCTGTGTCCATCGCAACCGTCGCTTCTCTCCCGTCCGCCTGAAACCGATGCATCTCTTCGGGATCATCGCGTCTCTTCAGGGGATATATATTCTCTCTGTAACCATCGACAAAGCAATCGATCATTCTGATTTTGAACACGATATCAGCACGTAGAACTCGACCAGAGAGCGAAAAGCGGAAAGAGGAAAAGAGAGGGAGCACCTTGTCGCCGGTGAGATGTCGCCCCTCACTTCCTTCTTCCTCCGCCTCATCAATGAGGACAACCGCCGGGACTGCCTCCTTGCCCGTAGCCGCCGTGGACACGGCCTGGGTGTCGCTGGACGCGGCTTGATGATACGTCCAAAACGTATCTATAATTTCTGCTTGCTCCATGCCTCTTTTGGGTGATATTGCTAAGATATTTATACACTTCCATACACTTTTGATCATATTTGGACTAACCTATTAACTCAGTGCACCCCAGTGCCAGTTTCTGTTTTCGGCTGTTTTTGTATTTCAGGTTTTCCCATTACGAGAACTGCCAGAAAAATCCCAGAAAAATTATATAAAAAATCAGCGTTCCAGAAGGTTCCCGGTAGCCAAAGTACAGCCGGGGGGGGGGCACCAGAGCTCCAGGCGCCCTGGTGGCGCGGCCCCCCTGGCTGCGCCAGGGGGGCGCCTGGGCCCCCCGAGCCTCGTCTAATGCCCCCTTTGGCATATATTTATACCGTCTCCCGAAACCCTCGAGACGGGAACTCTTTTTCGCGATCTCATCTCTGTTCTGCCGCCGCCACCGCTTCCAAGATCGGGAGCACCAGGAGAACTCTTCCCGGCACCCTGCCGGAGGGGAGGATCACCACCGGGAGCTTCTCCACCACCATGGACGCCTCCCGGATGAGTTGTGAGTAGTCTCCCTTGGACCATGGGTCCATGACCAGTAGCTATGTGATGTTCTCCTCCCGTTCTTGTGCTTCACTAATTAGTCCTCGTGAGTTGCCCTACATGATCGAGGCACATATGTAATCCTTATGCTGTTGCTATGATGAGTTTGCTGGGATCCGATGGATTATGAGATTATGTTCAAATTGTGTTTGAGTAATATATTTGATTCACCTCTTTTATATTTATGTTCGTAAGTAATTCTTGCATGTTCTCCGTTGTTATTTATTGCTTTGGCCAAGTAGTAGGTAGTGACTCCAAGGGGGAATGTTATGCTTGATTGTGGGTTCATGCCCCTCGATGACTAGCTTGAGTGACAGAAACATGAGTCTAGGGGATGTGCTGTTGCCACAAGGGGGAAAACAACGGTGCTTGTGCCCGTGGGTGCAAGGATTGTTTACTTTACGCGAAGTTCTTTTAATGCAGTTGTCTGTTGCTTTGAGTTTACACTATGGGTGGGACTCTCAACTTAATACCAGCGAGATGTTCTGGATAGATATCTCAAGGTGGATGATTAGTAGTAGATGCAGATGGATTTCGGTCTACTTACCTCGGCGTACCGCCCATGCTTTGAACCTCTACCTTTCTTGCAACTTAGTCAGCATTGGTTTGCGCACATGGTCCTGTCAATTGCCCAGCTGTAATTCGTTTACCTCACATAGCTGTTTTATCGTCTTTTGGGAGAGAGACATCACTAGTGAACATCATGAGACTCCGGTCCATATTACCATCATTGATCACATCCGCTATTTACTTTCCGCTTTTACTTAATATTGCAATTATATCTATCACTATTATCACTTGCGTTTGATCCTTTGTAAACTACAAGGCCGGAGGGATTGACAACCTCTCTGTACTCGTTGGGAGCAAAGTTATTTGTATCTGTGTGCAGGTCCACGTTGATTGCTAATATCTGGCGCCGTTAGCAGTTGACACCTTCTTGTTGAAACTGGGAGTCTCAGGGAAATCGATCCTTGGTATTGCCAAGGGAAAACTTCCGCTACACTGCATCTCAAACCTTCCACTTGGGGTAACCAACGAGGGGCGAGAAGCCATCAAGCAAAGTTTTCTGGCGCCGTTGCCGGGGACTCCACTCTTCAGGATAGGGGAGTTGCACGCTATCTTTTACCTTTGCTTTTTAGTCTTGTTAGTTTACCTTCAAGTTTTGCTTTAGTGTCTTTTATCGAAAATCACAAAAATAGTTATCTTGCTTGCTTGCTACTATGGGTTCCACCAAAAACACTAGATGGGAGGAGTACACCCCTTCTTCCATTACGCCAATCACCACTGTCGGGATCTACAAAAGTAATAAACCTTGCGATTATGTTAGTCTTGATGGAGAGTTATGCCCATGGCATGGTCTTCCAGGAAAAGAGTATGAGCCTCAGTTTAAAGTTGCTCCTATGCTTCCCCAAACTTGGGAAGACGTTCAAACTCCTATATTAGAGAGCAATTCAAACAAAGAAGATGACACTACAATTCTGCCCAATAATGATAAATTTAATTTTGATAATTGTAGTATCTCAGAAGTTGTCACCTTTCTACAAAGAATGGCTAAAGATCCCCACACTAGCACGCTTAATCTTGCCTTCACAGAGCATATCACTAATGCTCTCATCAAAGCTAGGGAGGAGAAACTTAGAGTAGAAGCCTCCATACCTAGAAAGCTAGAAGATGGTTGGGATCCTATGATTAAAATTAAGATAAACAACTTCTCTTGCTATGCTTTATGTGATATTGTAGCTAGTACCTCCATTATGCCCAGAAGACTATATGATATGCTTAAACTGAAACCTTTTGATTCTTGTTCTTTTGGTGTTCGTCTCGTTGATTCTTCCATATAGAAACCTTTGGGGAGGATCGACGATGTTCTTATCATTGTCAATGACAACTATGTTCCCGTTGATTTTACTATTATGGATATTGAATGTGAACCTTCTTGTCCAATTATTTTGGGACGTCCTTTTCTACGCACCGTTGGTGCTATCATTGACATGAAAGAGGGGAATATAAAATTCCAGTTTCCTCTCAAGAAAGGGATGGAACACTTCCCTCGAAAGAAGATTAAGTTACCTTTTGAGTCCGTTATACGGGCTAGCTATTCTTTTACTCTTGATAAAACTTGATCTCTATGCATTATTCCTAGCTTAAAGGCATAAAAGAAAGCGCTTTTGGGAGGCAACCCACATGAATAAAATTTATTTTGCTTTTGTTGTGTCTTGATGTTGTTACTACAGTAGCATCATCATTGTATCTTTGCTTTTCAATTTTGTGCCAAGTATAGCCTCTGATTGCAAGAAAGTTCAAAAGTTGTGACGTGCTGTCCAGGAAACAGATTCTGTCCTTGGATAGAAAAATTCGTATAAAATCACCAGATCATCTTTTTGGTCTGAATTTTGTCGACAGCGTGCTCTATATAATTGTCTTTCGTGCGTCTGTTTTGAGTTTTTTGATTAGAGTTGCAGAAGTGCCCCGGAAAAATCATTTACTACATGTTGTTCTGTTTTTCACAGATTCTGTCCTGTTTTGCCTTTCCTTCATTTTGCAAACCTAGAGCTTGCTTTTTCTTTACAAAAACCTTTTGGCAATCTTGAGAAACAGTAGAACTTCAAGAATATCTTTATTTCCAGCAAGGAACAATTATTTTATTATGGGTACTAACCTAGCTAATCAGATTATGATGAGTTATGTATGAAGGGAGTTTTCAAGTGTGCGAGGGAAGATGATAAAAAGATTCAGGAGTGTCAAACGCTCAAGCTTGGGGATGCCCCCATGCACCCCCAAGAAATATTCAAGGAGACTCAAGCGTCTAAGCTTGGGGATGCCCCCGTGCATCCCCTTCTCCATCAACATTATCAGTTCGTCTTTCGTTCCACTATATTTTTATCACTTCATGTGTTATGTGCTATGCTTGGAGCGTCTTGCTTTTAGTTTTCCTTTTTAGTTTCTTTAGCTTTTCATAACGAGTCGGAACTCAGCTTTCTTTATGTGGGAGAGAAACACGCTCCACTTCTACCTAGAACATAACATAGAATTTTCATGTCTATCTTTGCTGTGTGTGTTCTTTGTCTTTCAATAGCTACTATCATGCTTAGCTTTTAGCTTTCATGCTTATCTTTTTAAAGAGCTTTCGTTTAGTTGGTTTCTTGAACTCTCTTTAGTTATCATGCTTATCTTATTAAGAGAGTTTGCTTCCGTTGCATTGGTTGATATGTCTATGATAAAGATGCTACGTGCATATTGGCGCTTAGTAGTTCATGTTTTCTTATGGTTAGTCTCAAATAGCTGGGGGGTTCCCAATGTGTTATTGGAGTATCAACATGATTTGTTTGCCTATGATGTGGTATGGTTTAGTAATATCTTCCTTCGAGAATTTATTTTGATTGACTTGGCATATGCTCACGCATATTTAAGACTGTAAAGAAAGTCTGTCAAGCCTTGATGATCTTTTGTTTCTGAGTAGTGATATAACTTCCATGCCTGATTCAATGTTGCTTTGTCGCTCTGCATGATTATGACCGTCATTGCTCTCTTAGTTGGTCGCTCCCAGTCTTTTGCTAACCTCCACCTGTACTAAGCGGACTGACTGCTTATGCATCCACATTCTTTTAAAACCAGTTATGCCATATGAGTCCACCATACCTTCCTACATGGTATTTACCTGCCATTCCTAACGGAGACTTGCATGTACGATCTCGAAATTATTCAAAGAAAAATGCATTCCTATTTTGTGCCTCTGTTGTAAGTCCATGAGGAAGTAGTAGTTAATTCATAATCTTTTTAAGTTGGACAAGCTTCACCCCGGGATTGCATGTATAATGTGCAAACCCATAATACGAGAAGGAACTGGCATTGAGTGCGCCCGGCTCAAAATTAATATAACAAACAAACCCTCCTTCACGCTTTGTTCATGAGAAATCAGAAAACTTTGGCAGTGATAAACAAAGGAGATTAAGAGGATGTGATCGTCCTCATTCGGGAGCTGTTCCTCGAAACTTTTCCATCTCAAGAAGTGATTGAGTTGTCTGCTAGCATTCGTTGACGAAACATGCATGATCTAAAAAAATTATTACCTCTGTTTTAAAACCAAGAGCTCTGGTACATGTTTTGTCTTTGTTTCCCACTACGGGTTTTCAACCTTGCCAACAAAAGCCACGGTTCGAGAGTCTCCACCTTCTTTTAAAAGCACCAACTACTGAGAGCATGATTGTCATTCTGAGTGTAATGTGCACTGTCCCAAAGTAGCATTGTCTTTTGCATGATTGTGATATCGTTTATTCTGAAATCATTGTATCTAGTCATCACTTAAACCTTGGAGGTGCCCCTGCATTTATGTTTTGCTTCACTAAAGGGGCCAAGCGAGATATCACTTTATCATATTTGCACACCATGTTCATTACAAATCTATTTGATGTTTCAGTATCATATTGTAAAACTTTCAGTTCTATGTGATTTTCTCATGAGGCAACTTAATTACTATAGATTCATTGTCTCAGTAAGCTTTTGTCATGTGACTATGAAAAGTCCTATATGGTTAATAGCATGTCACCACAGAAATTATTCTTGTTATCATTTACCTACTCGAGGACGAGCAGGAATTAAGCTTGGGGATGTTGATACGTCCAAAACGTATCTATAATTTCTGCTTGCTCCATGCCTCTTTTGGGTGATATTGCTATGATATCTATACACTTCCATACACTTTTGATCATATTTGGACTAACCTATTAACTCAGTGCACCCCAGTGCCAGTTTCTGTTTTCGGCTGTTTTTGTATTTCAGGTTTTCCCATTACGAGAACTGCCAGAAAAATCCCGGAAAAATTATATAAAAAATCAGCATTCCAGAAGGTTCCCGGTAGCCAAAGTACAGCCAGGGGGGGGCACCAGGGCTCCAGGCGCCCTGGTGGCGCGCCCCCCTGGCCGCGCCGGGGGGGCGCCTGGGCCTCCCGAGCCTCGTCTGATGCCCCCCTTTGGCATATATTTATACCGTCTCCCGAAACCCTCGAGACGGGAACTCTTTTTCGCGATCTCATCTCTGTTCCGCCGCCGCCGCCGCTTCCAAGATCGGGAGCACCAGGAGAACTCTTTCCGGCACCCTGCCGGAGGGGAGGATCACCACCGGGAGCTTCTCCACCACCATGGACGCCTCCCGGATGAGTTGTGAGTAGTCTCCCTTGGACCATGGGTCCATGACCAGTAGCTATGTGATGTTCTCCTCCCGTTCTTGTGCTTCACTAATTAGTCCTCGTGAGCTGCCCTACATGATCGAGGCACATATGTAATCCTTATGCTGTTGCTATGATGAGTTTGCTGGGATCCGATGGATTATGAGATTATGTTCAGATTGTGTTTGAGTAATATATTTGATTCACCTCTTTTATATTTATGTTCGTAAGTAATTCTTGCATGTTCTCCGTTTTTATTTATTGCTTTGGCCAAGTAGTAGGTAGTGACTCCAAGAGGGAACGTTATGCTTGATTATGGGTTCATGCCCCTCGATGACTAGCTTGAGTGACAGAAACATGAGTCTAGGGGATGTGCTGTTGCCACAAGGGGGGAAACAACGGTGCTTGTGCCCGCGGGTGCAAGGATTGTTTACTTTACGCAAAGTTCTTTTAATGCAGTTGTCTGTTGCTTTGAGTTTACACTATGGGTGGGACTCGCAACTTAATACCAGCGAGATGTTCTGGATAGATATCTCAAGGTGGATGATTAGTAGTAGATGCAGATGTATTTCGGTCTACTTACCTCGGCATACCGCCCATGCTTTGAACCTCTACCTTTCTTGCAACTTAGTCAGCATTGGTTTGCGCACATGGTCCTGTCAATTGCCCAGCTGTAATTCGTTTACCTCACATAGCTGTTTTATCGTCTTTTGGGAGAGAGACATCACTAGTGAACATCATGAGACTCCGGTCCATATTACCATCATTGATCACATCCGCTATTTACTTTCCGCTTTTACTTACTATTGCAATTATATCTATCACTATTATCACTTGCGTTTGATCCTTTGTAAACTACAAGGCCGGAGGGATTGACAACCTCTCTGTACTCGTTGGGAGCAAAGTTATTTGTATCTGTGTGCAGGTCCACGTTGATTGCTAATATCTGGCGCCGTTAGCAGTTGACACCTTCTTGTTGAAACTGGGAGTCTCAGGGAAATCGATCCTTGGTATTGCCAAGGGAAAACTTCCGCTACACTGCATCTCAAACCTTCCACTTGGGGTAACCAACGAGGGGCGAGAAGCCATCACTTGAGCACCGCTGGACGCGGACGGAGTGCCACTGAACGTGGCCGGGGTGCCACTAGACGCGGACAACATGCCGCTAGTGGCGCCGCCCGGAGCGGTTATCGCGCCCCTGGACACGTCGCGGGTGGCCAACGTGCCAAAGAGGACGCCGCCCAGGGTGCTCCCATCGGTCTTAGCGCTGCCGCGCATGCTCCAGTCGACCTCGACCCATGGCTGTTCGCCGGCCCGGCCGCACCGATACTGCACGCGAAACCGCCTCCGCCCCCTCCTCCGTCGGCGCACTGGCTACTGATACGTCCAAAATGCATCACTATTTTGTATCATAATTCATCTTTATTCATTGATATATTTCACGTTATGATGATGTTCTTATGTTGTTTTGGTCTATTTTACACAGTTTGCAACTTTACGGTGCCAGAACAGCAGACACATGATTCAGCAGGAAAAAGTGGATACTGAGTTGCTAAAGAAGAACACCTCCAAATTACCTGAAAATTGACGGGAGGTATTTTTCAGACGAATAACGAAGACACGCAAAAGGGGAGTCAGAGGTGGGCCACAGGGTGCCCAGGCGGCCTGGGGGCGCGCCCCCCTGGCCGCGCCGGGGGGGCGCCTGGAGCCCCTGGCCCACCTCTGGCCGCCCCCTTTTGCATATATGTTCTCCGTCCCCCGAAAACCCTAGGCACGGGACTTTTTACAGAGTTCCGCCGCCGCTTCGAGGCGGAAACCTACAGAGAAGAAAAGGGCATCTCCGGTGGGCAGATTCCGCCGGGGAGATCACCTCCCGGAAGGGAAGATCGTCGCCATCGTCATCACCATCGTCACGGGCATCATCGAGGTCATCATCAACATCATCCCCAACACCAGCACCATCTCCATCTTCATCCAAATCTCATCTTACCATCACAACTCGTGTTGTAACTCGTACTACCTATCCTCTCTACTCCATTGGTGTTGATTACTACTTTGTGGTGAATGCTATTGAGTTTTGTTGGAGAAATATTATTATGTCCAGATTGTTTATCACATATTTATCCCCACTGATCATGATCTCTTTTATGTCTTGTGAGTAGTTACCTTAGTTCTTGAGGACATGGGGAAAGTCTTGTTGTTAGTAGTCATATGCTGTTGAAGTAATATGTGTTGTTTGATACTTAAGTTGCGTTGTCATTCTACTAGTGGTGTTGTGTGAGTCGAACACCCAACACTTCGCCTTATTAAGGACCTAGGAGAATACATTGTGTATAAAGAATGCTTATGGTGGGTTGCCGGAGTGACAGAAACCTGAACCCCAGTTCGCACGCTTTTGCATAAGGGAATAATGGATCCTCGATCATATTGCTATGGTTAGGCTTTTGCCTTAAATTCTATCTTGTATTTGCGGATGCTTGCAAGGTGTTTAATCATAAGAGTGCATTCATCTTAGTCTAGAGAGTGCACTAGCATAGATCCACCCACCAACACTTGTCAACACATAACATAGTATCAATACGGAATATGGCGAAAGCACATGACTACCTCTCCCGTGTGTCCTCAAGAACGCTTTAGTCTTTATAAGTTCAGTTGCTAGGCCTCTCCTTTGCTAAGAAAGGATTGGGCCACTTGTTACTCTCAGTACCTTTTACATTACTTGCCTTTACATTCCTGTTGCTTATATCGAGAAAACCCCTAAAAGTTATCTTTCAGTGCTTGCGGTAATTTCTTGCTCAGAATCACTTATCAATACCTTCTGCTCCTCGTTGGGTTCGACACTCTTACTTATCGAAAATGCTGCAACAGATCCCTTACGGTTGAGGGTCATCAAGTACCGTTTTCTGGCGCCGTTGCCGGGGAGCGTAGCGCTATTGGTAAAGTGAAACTGGTAAGAAAGTCTTTTTATAATTCTGTTTTTATTTTTGTTATTGCTGCTCTCTGTCCTTATGGATAACCCTATTATTGGAGCGTTGCTTACGGGAAGACACCCCACACCTGTGGTGGTTGATCCTCCCCCTACTGAAATTGTGCCTTATAAAATACCAGCTGGCATTATCAATTATGTTTTGGCTAATCGGTATGCAAGAGACAGACATCCCGGTGAACAGTTGCTATATTTGTCACGACTATGTTCATTATTTAAGCTTGCAGGTGTATCGAGGGAGTTTGTCATGAGGAAATTGTTTGCCGTATCCCTTATAGATAAAGCTTCAGATTGGTATGGGCTTCTCGATAACCCACACTTGCTGGACTGGCAGGAGCTTATGTCTCTCTTTTATACTAAATTTTATCCTCTTCATGAAATTCATCGAGACATGAATTATATCTATAACTTTAGGTCTCGTGACGGAGAAAGCATTGCTCAAGTTTGGGGGAGATTGAAGTCCCTAATGCTCAAATGCCCTATTCATAAGCTTCCCAAGGAAATTATACTTACAAATTTTTATGCCAGGCTTTCTTGTCAGGATAAGGAGATGCTGGATGCCTCCTCTAGTGGGGTATTTCAGAAGAAGAGTGTTGAAGAAAGGTGGGATCTCCTCGAAAGAATCCAGAGGAATACTGAAGATTGGGAAATTGATAAAGGTATTGAACCCGCTATAAATTATGAACATGATTATATTGAGAGCTATGTGGAAACTGATTACTTCAATACTTTTTGCTCTAAGATTGGTCTTGATTCCCATTTAGTGATTGATTTATGTAAGAATTTTGCCTCTCATGTTGATTCTTTTAAAAAGAATAGAGACCAGCACCATGCACCTTTTAAAAAACCACCTATTGATATTTATGTTGCTGAGCCTATTTTGCCTGCAGTCATATATGAAAAGCCTCCTTTTCCCACGAGGATAAAGGAACACTCTCTTGTGACAGGCATAATAAATAAAAGTGAGAGAAGAGTTGATGAACCTGAGGACCAGATCAGGGTCGATCCTCAACTTGCATTGATTAAAGACCTTGCTACTGATGATGTTTTGGATTCCAATATAACTTTTTGTGCTGTTTCCACTAACCTTGTCACAGCCAAGAACAAAGGCCCAATTTCAGGTACTCCGGTAGTATCTGTTAAAATAGGAGATCACAATTATTATGGGCTATGCGATTTGGGATCGAGTGCAAGTGCTATTCCTTATTCACTCTATGAAGAAATCATCGGTGAGATTTCCCCTTGTGAACTTGAAGAAGTTGATGTTACTATTCATCTTGCAAATAGATCAACTATCTCTCCTATCGGAATTGTGAGGGACGTTGAAGTCCTATGTGGAAAGGTAAAATACCCTACCGACTTTCTGGTACTTGGTTCAGCCAGGGACAATTTTTGTCCCATCATTTTTGGTAGACCTTTTCTTAGAACTTGTGGAGCTATAATAGATTGCAAGAAAGGTAAAGTTTCTGTTGAATTCGATGGTGAGCCATATGAATTTAATTTTTCTAAGTTCTCTAAGCAGCCTCGTGGTACTGATTTACCTAGTGATGATAAAATTATTGAAAGTATTGCCTCTATTGCTATTCCCCCTGATGATCCTTTGCAGCAATACATGGAGGACCACGAGAATGATTTACATATGCAGGAAAGAAATGAACTAGATGAAATATTCTTGAGGCAGCCTGCTATCCTGAAGCACAACCTCCCGGTTGAACCTTTGGGAATTTTATCAAAACCGAAAGAAGACCCGGTGTTCGATCTTAAACCTCTTCCCGATACGCTCAAGTATGCTTATTTAGATGAAAAGAAAGTATATCCTGTTATTATCAATTCTAACCTTTCAGGATATGAAGAAGAGCGATTATTGGAAGTACTTCGTAAACACCGAGGCGCAATTGGCTACACCCTTGATGACCTTAAGGGGATTAGTCCATCTATCTGTCAACATACTATCAACCTTGAGCCTGATGCTAAACCAGTTGTTGATCATCAACGATGGTTGAACCCGAAGATGATGGATGTCGTGAGAACTGAGATTCTCAAGCTTCTAGCCGCAGGTATTATCTACCCTATAGCTGATAGTAAGTGGGTAAGTCCGGTACATTGTGTTCCTAAGAAAGGAGGTACAACTGTGGTTCCTAATGATAAAAATGAACTAATACCTCAGAGAATTATTATTGGATATAGAATGTGTATTGATTACAGGAAGTTGAACAAGGCAACCAGGAAGGATCACTACCCGTTGCCGTCCATCGACCAAATGCTTGAAAGGTTATCCAAAAATACCCACTTTTGTTATCTCGATGGTTATTCTGGCTTCTCTCAAATTCATGTTAACATTGTCGATCAAGAGAAGACCACTTTTACTTGTCCTTTTGGTACTTATGCTTACAGACGTATGACTTTTGGTTTATGTAATGCCCCTGCTACTTTTCAAAGGTGTATGTCTGCTATCTTTCATGGTTTCTGCGGGGATATTATGGAAGTCTTCATGGACGATTTCTCCGTTTATGGAACTTCATTTGACCATTGTCTTCACAACCTTAATAAAGTTTTGCAGAGATGCGAGGAGACAAATTTGGTACTCAACTGGGAGAAGTGCCACTTTATGGTTAATGAAGGAATTGTTCTTGGTCACAAGATTTCCGAAAGGGTAATTGAAGTGGACAAAGCCAAGATCGAAGCTATTGAGAGGATGCCCTATCCAAGGGACATCAAAGGTATTCGCAGTTTTCTCGGTCATGCAGGTTTTTATAGAAGATTTATTAAAGACTTTTCTAAAACCTCGAGACCCCTCACTAATCTTCTCCAGAAGGATGTTCCTTTTGCGTTTGATGAAAATTGTAAGGAAGCTTTTGAAATCCTTAAGAAAGCTTTAATAACTGCTCCTATAGTACAACCACCTGACTGGAACTTACCTTTTGAAATTATGTGTGATGCAAGTGATTTTGCTGTTGGAGCTGTTTTAGGACAAAGGGTTGATAAGAAATTGAATGTTATACATTATGCTAGTAAGACCCTTGATAGTGCTCAAAGAAATTATGCTACTACTGAGAAGGAGTTCTTAGCTGTAGTTTTTGCTTGTGATAAGTTTAGGCAGTACATTGTTGATTCCAAAGTTATTATTCATACTGATCATGCTGCCATTAAATATCTTATGACAAAGAAGGATGCCAAGCCAAGGCTTATCAGATGGGTACTCCTTCTCCAAGAATTTGATTTGCAGATTGTTGATAGGAAAGGAGAAGACAATCCGGTAGCGGACAATCTTTCAAGAATGGAAGATATACCGCATGACCCCATCCCAGTTAACGATAGTTTTCCAGACGAGCAACTTGCCGTTGTAAAAATACAACCTCTTTCCGACCCCGCTTTGGTCCGTTACCTTCCTTTCTGTGCATAAATTTTTCCTATATATTTGCCCGGGTTGTTCCGGCAACGTATCTTGCGATTTCGCGTGTTTTCTCTTCGACCTGTTTTTGCCAGGAAATCTTTCAGCTAAATTTAGGTGCCATGGCTTCTCCAAGTTCCCCCAAGGACACGTTCGTCGTCAACGTCATCAACCCTTACCTCGCTGAGGTGAAGAAGCACCCTCAGGTGGTTCAGATGAAGGAAGGCATCCTTCACCAAGAAGATCTGAAGGGACCTATCAAGGAGGGGAGCGTCCAGGCTAGGCTGGAAGAGGTGGAGCAAGAAGTCTTCAAGTACAAGAAGATGACCGAGCGTGGTGTCGAAGCTAACTTTGACATAACCAACGAGCTGAAGAACTACTTTCTGAAGGAGATGAAGGAGATGTGGGAAAGAATCGCCGCGTCTGAAGACAGAATCATAGAACTCCAAGGGCAAATTAATGATCTACGTAACCAGAACTGTGAGTATGAACTAAGGTTTCTACGCATGGGTTTGGGTGCTGAATGCAGGATCCAGGAGACGAGCTTCTCATATGAGACTGGAGAACCCCTTCCATGGAAGAGTTTCGCCAAGAATTACTTGATCAACGCCAACAAGGATGATGAGTGAAATCTCCGTGGTAATGGCATTCCCTTGGCTTGTTCCAAGCTTGGGGGAGTGCCCGGTATCTTTATCTTTTACCTTTTGTCTTTTAGAAGTCAAGTAGAGTCGTATCATGTCTAGGGAGGTTATTATATGAGATAGGTGTGTGCATTGAGGTCTATCGCCCCCTTGGTGAAGAATTGTATCCGTGTGTGTGGAGTCGTCTATGATGGAATATTAATGAGAAGTTTATCGGTTCCATTTTGCTGCACTCGGTATTCTCTTCACGCAATCGACCTTATATGATGATTCTTATGGGGAGTATTGACCTTATGTCAGGTATGGCTATGAAACTTTATTTAATCCTGGCAAACATAGCTTTGGTCATAACAACAAGCATGATTCTCTTAAAGTATCAACATAGCCAAAACCTTTATGTTATTATGCTTGAAGTGTTATGTTGACAAGGAAGACAACTTGATGTGTTATGCTTATTTCAATGTTCATGCTTTATATTGCTTTGCATCTTAGTCATCATCAATTGTCTGCTCTTTCAAAACCTTTGCTAGCCTAACTTTGTACTAAGCGGAATTCTGCTTGTGCGTCCATACCCTTAAGCCAATACCTTCCATATGAGTCCACCATACCTACCTACTCGTGGTACTCCACTACCACTTCCTAAAGTATATAATTTATGTGTTATCCTTAAATGTTCAAAATCTTTTATTTTGTGCCTTTGCTTTAGCTCATGAGGAAGTAGTAGCTAATTCATGACCTTTTTGAGTTGGACAAGCTTCACCCCGGGATTGCATGTATAATGTGCAAACCCATAATACGAAAAGGAACTGGCATTGAGTGCGCCCGGCTTAAAAATAATATAACAAACAAACCCTCCTTCACGCTTTGTTCATGAGAAATCAGAAAACTTTGGCAGTGATAAACAAAGGAGAATAAGAGGATGTTATCGTCCTCATACGGGAGCCGTTCCTCGAAACTTGTCCAGTTCAAGAAGTAATTGAGTTATCTATTAGCATTCGTTGACGAATCATGCACCTCTCAAAAACTTTTTTTCATTCTGTTTGATTTGAGGATAGCACATGAGTTTTCCCTACTACCCTAGAGCAGGGCCTATCTTTTAATTTAAGATGAGTCAGTTATTCCTACTTTCCTCTATTTCCCAAAGAGAGCAGACGTTTGATGTTGATAAAGTTTCATTCATATAAAGCTGCATTAAGATTTGTCATATCATATCCTTGTTGACATTATCATCTGATAAGTAAGTTGTTTGTCATATCCAGCTAAGGCAAATATCTTCCTTTGTGTTAACACTTTCACTTCTTGCTTATCAACATGTTATTTCAAAAAGCTTCAATTAACTCCATCAAAATATAAGAGCAAAAGTTAAAATTATTTGTTGTTCTTTGACCAAAGGACATGTTTGCCATGATATAATGAGTTTCCATTGGTCCTACTCTCGAATATAAGTGTTAACACTCTTTCATAAGAGCCTTATGAGTTGAAGATTGCTGCTGAGTATATTTGAGTTGGTGAAGAGACTATGATGCTTCTTGTCCGTATTCTATTTATCGACACTTCACTCTCTAAACTTGTGGACAGGTTTACCGAGTTCATATTCGCTTGGGGACAAGCGAGGTCTAAGCTTGGGGGTGTTGATACGTCCAAAATGCATCACTATTTTGTATCATAATTCATCTTTATTCATTGATATATTTCACGTTATGATGATGTTCTTATGTTGTTTTGGTCTATTTTACACAGTTTGCAACTTTACGGTGCCGGAACAACAGACGCAGGATTCAGCAGGAAAAAGTGGATACTGAGTTGCTGAAGAAGAACACCTCCAAATTACCTGAAAATTGACGGGAGGTATTTTTCAGACGAATAACGAAGACACGCAAAAGGGGAGTCAGAGGTGGGCCACAGGGTGCCCAGGCGGCCTGGGGGCGCGCCCCCTAGCCGCGTCGGGGGGGGG
>LR738713.1:478068442-478103155 GCA_902687465.1 Secale cereale
GGGGGGGGGGGGGGGGGGGGGGCGTGGAGCCCCTGGCCCACCTCTGGCCGCCCCCTTTTGCATATATGTTTTCCGTCCCCGGAGTTCTGCCGCCGCTTCGAGGCGGAAACCTACAGAGAAGAAAAGGGCATCTCCGGTGGGCAGATTCCGCCGGGGAGATCACCTCCCGGAAGGGGAGATCGTCGCCATCGTCATCACCATCGTCACGGGCATCATCGAGATCATCATCAACATCATCCCCAACACCAGCACCATCTCCATCTTCATCCAAATCTCATCTTACCATCGCAACTCGTGTTGTAACTCGTACTACCTATCCTCTCTACTCCATTGGTGTTGATTACTACTTTGTGGTGAATGCTATTGAGTTTTGTTGGAGAAATATTATTATGTCCAGATTGTTTATCACATATTTATCCCCACTGATCATGATCTCTTTTATGTCTTGTGAGTAGTTACCTTAGTTCTTGAGGACATGGGGAAAGTCTTGTTGTTAGTAGTCATATGCTATTGAAGTAATATGTGTTGTTTGATACTTAAGTTGCGTTGTCATTCTACTAGTGGTGTTGTGTGAGTCGAACACCCAACACTTCGCCTTATTAAGGACCTAGGAGAATACATTGTGTATAAAGAATGCTTATGGTGGGTTGCCGGAGTGACAGAAACCTGAACCCCAGTTCGCACGCTTTTGCATAAGGGAATAATGGATCCTCGATCATATTGCTATGGTTAGGCTTTTGCCTTAAATTCTATCTTGTATTTGCGGATGCTTGCAAGGTGTTTAATCATAAGAGTGCATTCATCTTAGTCTAGAGAGTGCACTAGCATAGATCCACCCACCAACACTTATCAACACATAACATAGTATCGATGCGGAATATGGCGAAAGCACATGACTACCTCTCCCGTGTGTCCTCAAGAACGCTTTAGTCTTTATAAGTTCAGTTGCTAGGCCTCTTCTTTGCTAAGAAAGGATTGGGCCACTTGTTACTCTCAGTACCTTTTACATTACTTGCCTTTACATTCCTGTTGCTTATATCGAGAAAACCCCTAAAAGTTATCTTTCAGTGCTTTCCGTAATTTCTTGCTCATAATCGCTTATCAATACCTTCCGCTCCTTGTTGGGTTCGACACTCTTACTTATAGAAAACGCTGCAACAGATCCCTTATGGTTGAGGGTCATCAGCTACCTCCACGCATGCCGACGCCCGCTGCCGAAGTCGCCGGCCTGAGTCGCCGTCCGCCCGGCTACTTACCCGTGCCTATGCGCATCGAGGTGACCGCAGAAGAGGCACTCGCCTTCGTCTCTGCGCCGACCGGCGCCTCCGGCGTCATCTGCTTCGGGGCCAGGATCGAAGCCAACAGAATAGCCCCGTCGCGGATGGAAACCGCCGTGGGCTATAGCAGTCGTGCCGAGCGGAGCTTCGGCCGCCTCTTCGAGCGGGCCATCGCCGCCATCGACCGTCGGCCCGGCCGCCGCGCCGGCTCGTGGGCTCCGGCGAGTCTCGGCCTCGGCGCTACCCATCAGGACCCCGTCGTCGTCTCCACTTCTTCTGACGAGGACGGATCTACCGTGATGCATTGGTGATCGCCGGAGCAACGTGAAAACGTGAAAACTCAGCTACTCTTATGGAGATGAAACACAAAAGATTTTCATTGGGGCGTAACCCTCTCAGCGACGCGCCACATCGGAACCCGGGTGTGGTGTCAAATGGGCAAGGGCCGGGATGTCACCCCCTTGGTGGCACACCGTATCTTGATCTGGATACGGTGGCAAGTGAGCGAGGATTGGGTCGTCGCATCCTTAGTGGCGCGCTACATCGGCGCCCGGATGTAGCGGAAAATGAGCAAGGGTCTTCACATTTGACTCGACGAGTGCGAAGGGTAAGGAAGCTACCCGAGCCTAGGAGGATCCACTTAGGTAGCTGGAACGTAGGGTCCCTGACAGGGAAGCTTCGGGAGCTAGTCGGTGCAGCGGTGAGGAGAAGTGTTGATATCCTTTGCGTCCAAGAAACCAAGTGGAGGGGATAGAAGGCAAAGGAGGTGGAGGGTACCGGTTTCAAGCTGTGGTACACCGGGATGGCTGCAAACAGGAATGGTGTAGGCATCTTGATCAACAAGAGCCACAAGCATGGAGTGGTAGACGTCAAGAGACGTGGGGACCGGATTATCCTGGTCAAGCTGGTAGTTGGGGACTTAGTTCTCAATGTTATCAGCGCGTATGCCCCGCAAGTAGGCCACACTGAGAACACCAAGAGGGAGTTATGGGAAGGCCTGGAAGACATGGTTAGGAGTGTACCGATTGGCGAGAAGCTCTTCATAGGAGGAGACCTAAATGGCCACGTGGGTACATCTAACACAGGTTTTGAAGGGGTGCATGGGGGCTTTGGCTATGGTACCAGGACTCGGGAAGGAGAAGATGTCTTAAGCTTTGCTCTAGCCTACGACATGATTGTAGCTAACACCCTCTTTAGAAAGAGAGAATCACATCTGGTGACTTTTTGTAGTGGCCAACACTCTAGCCAGATTGACTTCATCCTCTCGAGAAGAGAAGATGGGCGTGCGTGCCTAGATTGTAAGGCGATACCTGGAGAGAGTGTTGTACCTCAACATAAGCTGGTGGTTGCTGACTTCCACTTTCGGACTCGTGTCCAGCGGGATAGGCGTACCAAAAGTCGCTAGAACGAAGTGGTGGAAGCTCAAGGGGGAGGTAGCTCAAGCGTTCAAGGAGAGGGTCATTAAGGAGGGCCCTTGGGAGGAAGGAGGGGATGCGGACAATGTGTGGATGAAGATGGCGACTTGCATTCGTAAGGTGGCCTTGGAGGAGTTTGGAGTGTCCGGGGGAAGGAGAAGCGAAGATAAGGATACCTGGTGGTGGAATGATGATGTCAAGAATGCGATTAAAGAGAAGAAAGAGTGCTTCAGACGCATGTACTTGGATAGGAGTGCAGACAACATAGAGAAGTACAATATGGCGAAGAAGGCCGCAAAGCAAGCTGACAGTGAAGCAAGGGGTAGGGCGTATGAGGGCCTCTATCAACGGTTAGGCACGAAGGAAGGGGAAAGGGACATCTATAAGATGGCCAAGATCCGAGAGAGGAAGACGAGGGATATTGGCCAAGTCAATGCATCAAGGACGGAGCAGAGCAACTCCTCATGGAGGATGAGGATATTAAGCATAGGTGGCGGGAGTACTTCGACAGGCTGTTCAATGGGGAGAATGAGAGTTCTACCATTGAACTTGATGACTCCTTTGATGAGACCAGCATGCATTTTGTGCGGCGAATCTAGGAGTCTGATGTCAAGGAGGCTTTAAAAAGGATGAAAGGAGGCAAGGCGATGGGCCCTGATTGTATCCCCATTGAGGTGTGGAAAGGCCTCGGGGACATAGCGATAGTATGGCTAACCAAGCTTTTCAACCTCATTTTTCGGGCAAACAAGATGCCAGAAGAATGAAGACAGAGTATATTAGTACCAATCTTCAAGAACAAGGGGTATGTTCAGAGTTGTACTAATTATCGTGGAATTAAGCTGATGAGCCATACAATGAAGCTATGGGAGAGAGTCATTGAGCACCGCTTAAGAAGAATGAAATATGTGACCAAAAATCAGTTTGGTTTCATGCCTGGGAGGTCGACAATGGAATTCATTTTCTTGGTTCGACAACTTATGGAGAGATACAGGGAGCAAAAGAAGGACTTGCATATGGTGTTCATTGACTTGGAGAAGGCCTATGATAAGATACCACTAAATGTCACGTGGTGGGCCTTGGAGAAACACAAAGTCCCAGCAAAGTACATTACCCTCATCAAGGACATGTACGATAATGTTGTGACAAGTGTTCGAACAAGTGATGTTGACACTGATGACTTCCTGATTAAGATAGGACTGCATCAAGGGTCAGCTTTGAGCCCTTATCTTCTTTCCTTGGTGATGGATGATGTCACAAGGGATATACAATGAGATATCCCATGGTGTATGCTCTTTGCGGACGATGTGGTGTTAGTTGACGATAGTCGGACGGGGGTAAATAGGAAGTTAGAGTTATGGAGACAAACCTTGGAATGGAAAGGGTTTAAGCTTAGTAGAACTAAAACTGAGTACATGATGTGTGGTTTCAGTACTACTAGGTGTGACGAGGAGGAGGTTAGCCTTGATGGGCAGGTGGTGCCTCAGAAGAACATCTTTCGATATTTGGGGTGCTGCAGGAGGATGGGGGTATTGATGAAGATGTGAACCATCGAATCAAAGCCGGATGGATGAAGTGGCACCAAGCTTCTGGCATTCTCTGTGACAAGAGAGTGCCACAAAAGCTAAAAGGCAAGTTCTACAGGACGGCGGTTCGACCCACAATGTTGTATGGCGCCGAGTGTTGGCCGACTAAAAGGCGACATGTTCAATAGTTAGGTGTGGCCGAGATGCATATGTTGAGATGGATGTGTGGCCACATGAGGAACGATCGAGTCCGGAATGATGATATACGAGATAGAGTTGGGGTAGCACCTATTGAAGAGAAGCTTGTCCAACATCGTCTGAGATGGTTTGGGCATATTCAGCGCAGGCCTCCAGAAGCCCCAGTGCATAGCGGACGGCTAAAGTGTGCAGAGAATGTCAAGAGAGGTCGGGGTAGACCGAATTTGACATGGGAGGAGTCCGTTAAGAGAGACCTGAAGGATTGGAGTATCACCAGAGAACTAGCTATGGACAGGGGTGCGTGGAAGCTTGCTATCCATGTGCCGGAGCCATGAGTTGGTCACGAGATTGATACGTCCAAAACGTATCTATAATTTCTGCTTGCTCCATGCCACTTTTGGGTGATATTGCTATGATATTCATACACTTCCATACACTTTTGACCATATTTGGACTAACTTACTAATCCAGTGCACCCCAGTGCCAGTTTCTGTTTTCGGCTGTTTTTGTATTTCAGGTTTTCACGTTTCAGAACTGCCCAGAAAAATCCAAAAAAATTATATAAAAAATCAGCGATACGGAAACAACACTGCGTCCGAAGGGCAGCCTGGGGGGGCCACAGGGGCTCCAGGCGCCCTGTGGGCGCCCCCTCCCCCTGGGCCGCGCCGGGGGGGCGCCTCGCCCCCCCGAGAGTCCCCCGGTGCCCTACTTTGGCATATATTTAAAGGGTTCCCCGAAACCCTCAGAACATGACTTCTTTTCGCGGTCCCATCTCTGTTCCGCCGCCGCCGCCGCTTCCAAGATCGGGAGCACCAGGAGAACTCTTCCCGGCACCTTGCCGGAGGGGAGGATCACCACCGGGAGGTTCTCCACCACCATGGACGCCTCCCGGATGACTCGTGAGTAGTCTCCCTTGGACCATGAGTCCATGACCAGTAGCTATGTGATGTTCTCCTCCCATTCTTGTGCTTCACTAATTAGTCCTCGAGAGCTGCCCTACATGATCGAGGCACCTATGTAATCCTTATGCTGTTGCTATGTTGAGTTTGCTGGGATCCGATGGATTATGAGATTATGTTCAGATTGATCTTGAGTAATATATTTGATTCACCTCTTTTATATTTTAGTTCATAAGTAATTCTTGCATGTTCTCCGTTGTTATTTATTGCTTTGGCCGAGTAGTAAGTAGTGACTCCAAGAGGGAATGTTATGTTCGATTGTGGGTTCATGCCCCTCGATGACTAGCTTGAGTGACAGAAACATGAGTCTAGGGGATGTGATGTTGCCACAAGGGGGAAAACAACGGTGCTTGTGCCCGCGGGTGCAAGGATTGTTTACTTTACGCAAAGTTCTTTTAATGCAGTTGTCTGTTGCATTGCGTTTACACTATGGGTGGGACTCGCAACTTAATACCAGCGAGATGTTCTGGATAGATATCTCAAGGTGGATGATTAGTAGTAGATATTGATGGATTTCGGTCTACTTACTTTGGCGTACCGCCCATGCTTTGAACCTCAACCTTTCTTGCAATGTAGTCAGCATTGGTTTGCGTTCGTGGTCCTGTCAATTGCCCAGCTGTAATTTGTTTACCTCACATAGCTGTTTTATCGTCTTTTGGGAGAGAGACATCACTAGTGAACATCATGAGACTCCGGTCCATATTACCATCATTGATCACATACACTATTTACTTTCCGCTATTTTATTTACTATTGCAAAACACTATCTATCACTACTATCATATTGCTTTTAACCCTTTGTGAACTACAAGGCCGGAGAGATTGACAACCTCTCTGTACTCGTTGGGAGAAAAGTTATTTGTATCTGTGTGCAGGTCCACGTTGATTGCTAATTGTGCCGTTAGCAGTTGACACCTACCTGTTGAACCTAGGAGTCTCTGGGGATTCGATCCTTGGCATCTTTGCTAGGGGAAAACACTTCTACTTACTGCATCTTACACCTTCCACTTGGGGTAACCAACGAGGGGTTCGAGGTCCATCAAGGAGTATTTTCTGGCGCCGTTGCCGGGGACTCCACTCTTCAGGATAGGGGAGTTGCGTGCTATCTTTTACCTTTGCTTTTTAGTCTTGTTAGTTTACCTTTCATATTTGCTTTAGTTTCTTTTATCAAAAATCACAAAAATAGTTATCTTGCTTGCTTGCTACTATGGGTTCTACCAAAAACACTAAATGGGAGGAGTACACCCCTACTTCCATTGCCCCACTTATCTCTAACGGGGTTTATAAAAAACATAAACCTTGTGATTACACTAGTTATGACGGAGAGTTATGCCCATGGCATGGTCTCCTAGGAAAAAAGTATGAGCCTCAGTTTAAAATTGCTCCTAAGCTTCCCTAAACTTGGGAAGATGTTCAAACTCTTATAATAGAGAGCGGATTAAACAAAGAGGATGACACTACAATTCTACCCACTAATGATAAAATTGATTGTGATAATTGTAGTATTTCAGAAGTTGTCACATTTCTACAAGGAATGGCTAAGGATCCCAACACTAGCACGCTTAATCTTGCCTTCACAGAGCATATCACTAATGCTCTCATCAAAGCTAGGGAGGAGAAACTTAGAGTAGAAGCCTCCATACCTAGAACGATAGGAGATGGTTGGGATTCTATGATTAAAATTAAGATAAACAACTTCTCATGCTTTGCTTTATGTGATATTGTAGCTAATACTTCTATTATGCCCAAAAGACTATATGATATGCTTAAATTGAAACCTTTTGATTCTTGTTCTTTTGGTAATGTTCTCGTTGATTCTTCCATAAAGAAACCTTTGGGGAGGATCGACGATGTTCTTATTGTTGTCAATGATAATTATGTGCCCGTTGATTTCACTATTATGGATATTGAATGTGATCCTTCTTGTCCAATTATTTTGGGACGTCCCTTTTTGCGAACCGTTGGTGTTGTCATTGACATGAAAGAGGGTAATATAAAATTTCAGTTTCCTCTCAAGAAAGGGATGGAACACTTCCCTCGTAACAAGGTCAAGTTACCATTTGAGTCCGTTGTACGGGCTAGTTATTCTTTTACTCTTGATAAAACTTGATCTATGCATTATGCCTAGCTTAAAGGCATAAAAGAAAGCGCTTTTGGGAGGCAGCCCACATGAATAAATTTTTTGCTTTTGTTGTGTCTTGATGTTGTTTACTGCTGTAGCATAATCATTGTATCTTTGCTTTTCATATTTGTGCCAAGTATAGCCTCTGATTGCTAGAAAGTTCAAAAGTTGTGAGGTGCTGTCCAGGAAACAGATTCTGTCCTTGGATAGAAAAATTCGTATAAAATCACCAGATCATCTTTTTGGTCTGAATTTTTTCGACAGCGTTCTCTATATAATTTTCTTTCGTGCGTCAGTTCTGAGTTTTTTGATTTGAGTTGCAGAAGTATCCCGAACAGGTCAATTGCTGCCTGCTGTTCTGTTTTTCACAGATTCTGTCCTGTTTTGCCTTACCTTCACTTTGCAAATTAAGAACTTGCTTTTTCTTTGCAAAAACCTTTTGGCAATCTTGAGAAACAGTAGAACTTCAAGAATATCCTTATTTCCAGCAAGGTATAATTATTTTATTAAGGGTACTAACCTCGCTAATCAGATTATGATGAGTTGTGTATGAAGGGAGTTTTCAAGTGTGCGAGGGAAGATGATAAAAAGATTCAGGAGTGTCAAGCGCTCAAGCTTGGGGATGCCCCCGTGCACCCCCAAGAAATATTCAAGGAGACTCAAGCGTCTAAGCTTGGGGATGCCCCCCGTGCATCCCCTTCTCCATCAACATTATCAGTTCGTCTTTCGTTTCGCTATATTTTTATCACTTCATGTGTTATGTGCTATGCTTGGAGCGTCTTGCTTTTAGTTTTCTTTTTAGTTTTTCATAACGAGTCGGAACACATCAGTCCTTTATGTGGGAGAGAAACACGCTCCACTTCTACCTAGAACATTACATATAATTTTCATGTCTATCTATGCTGTGTGTGTTCTTTGTCTTTTAACTAGCTACTATCGTGCTTTGCTCTTAGTATTCATGCTTATCTTTTCAAGAGCTTGTATTTAGTTGGTTGCTTGAACTCTCTTTAATTACCATGCTCACCTTATTAAGAGAGTTTGCTTCCGTTGCATGGGTTAATGTGTCTATGATAAAGATGCTACTTTCATGATGGTGCTTAGTAGTTCAGGTTTTCTTTTGGTTAATCCCAAATAGCTGGGGGGTTCCCAATGTGTTATTGGAGTACCAACTTGGTTTGTTTGCCTATGATGTGGTATGGTTTAGTAATATCTTCCTTCGAGAATTTAGTTTGATTGACTTGGCGTATGCTCACGCATATTCAAGACTGTAAAGAAAGTCTGTCAAGCCTTGATGATCTTTTGTTTCTGAGTAGCGATATAACTACCATGCCTGATTCAATATTGCTTTGTCGCTCTGCATGATTATGACCGTCTTTGCTCTCTTAGTTGGTCGCTCCCAGTATTTTGCTAACCTCCACCTGCACTAAGCAAATTAACCATGCAATACATAGCTCATGGGAAAGTAGCCTAAAAACTATTGTGGTAAAGAATATGTTGCCTATGTATCTTATTTCTTATGAGTTGCTTGCTGAGCGGTAACCATGTTTCTGGGGACGCCATCAACTGTCACACTTTTGTTGAATATCATGTGAGTTGCTATGCATGTTCGTCTTGTCTGAAGTAAGGGTGATTTACCGTGGGTTGAATAACTATGCATATTGTTAGAGAAGAACATTGGGCCGCCAACCAAAGCCATGCATCATGGTGGAAGTTTTAGCTTGGACCTTAATCCTCAATCTCTCATGAGAATATGCTTATGCATTAAAGAGGAGTCCATCATCTATTTTCTATGTTGTCCTGGTATGGATGTCCTCAAGTTGAGATCTATCAAAAACGAGAAATCAAATGTGATCTATCTCCTTGGACCTTTGTACAGGTGGCATAGAGGTACCCCTTTGTGACACTTGGTTAAAACATATGCAATGCAATGATAACCCATGGGGATCCGAGCTAATTAGGACAAGGAGCGAGCACTATTGGTATTCGATGCATGAGGCTTGCAACTTATAAGATGTTTTATGCATGACACATATGAAGTACTACTACCGTTGACACAATTGCTTCCATGTTTCGAAATAAAAAGCTCTAGCACTTCAAGCACCAACTACTGAGAGCATGATTGTCATTCTGAGTGTAATGTGCATTGTCCCAAAGTAGCATTGTCTTTTGCATGATTGTGATATCGTTTATTCTGAAATGATTGTATCTAGTCATCACTTAAACCTTGAAGGTGCCCTTGCATTTATGTTTTGCATCACTAAAGGGGGCAAGCTAGATATCACTTGATCATATTTGCACATCATGTTCATTGCAAATCTTTTTGATGTTTCAGTTTCATGTTGTAAAACTTTCAGTCATTTGTGATTTTCTCTTGAGACAACTTAGTTACTTTAGAATCATTGTCTCAGTAAGCTTTTGTCATATGACTATGAGAAAGTCCTATATGGTTAATAGCATGTCACCACAGAAATTATTCTTTTTATCATTTACCTACTCGAGGACGAGCAAGAATTAAGCTTGGGGATGTTGATACGTCCAAAACGTATCTATAATTTCAGCTTGCTCCATGCCACTTTTGGGTGATATTGCTATAATATTCATACACTTCCATACACTTTTGACCATATTTGGACTAACTTACTAATCCAGTGCACCCCAGTGCCAGTTTCTGTTTTCGGCTGTTTTTGTATTTCAGGTTTTCACGTTTCGAGAACTGCCCAGAAAAATCCAGAAAAATTATATAAAAAATCAGCGATACGGAAACAACACTGCGTCCGAAGGGCAGCCTGGGGGGCCACTGGGGCTCCAGGCGCCCTGTGGGCGCCCCCCCTGGGCCGCGCCGGGGGGCGCCTCGGCCCCCCGAGAGTCCCCCGGTGCCCTACTTTGGCATATATTTAAAGGGTTCCCCGAAACCCTCAGAACGTGACTTCTTTTCACGATCCCATCTCTGTTCCGCCGCCGCCGCCGCTTCCAAGATCGGGAGCACCAGGAGAACTCTTCCCGGCACCCTGCCGGAGGGGAGGATCACCTCCGGGAGCTTCTCCACCACCATGGACGCCTCCCGGATGACTCATGAGTAGTCTCCCTTGGACCATGAGTCCATGACCAGTAGCTATGTGATGTTCTCCTCTCGTTCTTGTGCTTCACTAATTAGTCCTCGTGAGCTGCCCTACATGATCGAGGCACCTATGTAATCCTTATGCTGTTGCTATGTTGAGTTTGCTGGGATCCGATGGATTATGAGATTATGTTCAGATTGATCTTGAGTAATATATTTGATTCACCTTTTTTATATTTTAGTTCATAAGTAATTCTTGCATGTTCTCCGTTGTTATTTATTGCTTTGGCCGAGTAGTAAGTAGTGACTCCAAGAGGGAATGTTATGCTCGATTGTGGGTTCATGCCCCTCGATGACTAGCTTGAGTGACAGAAACATGAGTCTAGGGGATGTGCTGTTGCCACAAGGGGGAAAACAACGGTGCTTGTGCCCGCGGGTGCAAGGATTGTTTACTTTACGCAAAGTTCTTTTAATGCAGTTGTCTGTTGCATTGAGTTTACACTATGGGTGGGACTCGCAACTTAATACCAGCGATATGTTCTGGATAGATATCTCAAGGTGGATGATTAGTAGTAGATATTGATGGATTTCGGTCTACTTACTTTGGCGTACCGCCCATGCTTTGAACCTCAACCTTTCTTGCAATGTAGTCAGCATTGGTTTGCGTTCGTGGTCCTGTCAATTGCCCAGCTGTAATTTGTTTACCTCACATAGCTGTTTTATCGTATTTTGGGAGAGAGACATCACTAGTGAACATCATGAGACTCTGGTCCATATTACCATCATTGATCACATACACTATTTACTTTCCGCTATTTTATTTACTATTGCAAAACACTATCTATCACTACTATCATATTGCTTTTAACCCTTTGTGAACTACAAGGCCGGAGAGATTGACAACCTCTCTGTACTCGTTGGGAGCAAAGTTATTTGTATCTGTGTGCAGGTCCACGTTGATTACTAATTGCGCCGTTAGTAGTTGACACCTACCTGTTGAACCTAGGAGTCTCTGGGGATTCGATCCTTGGCATCTTTGCTAGGGGAAAACACTTCTACTTACTGCATCGTACACCTTCCACTTGGGGTAACCAACGAGGGGTTCGAGGCCCATCAGAGATCTTATGGGTTTCACCTCTAGCCTACCCCAACTTGTTTGGGACTAAAGGCTTTGTTGTTGTTGTTGTTGTTGTTGTTGTTGTTGTTGTTGTTGTCTAGATTTAATCTAGGTTAGGACTTGTGTAATTACTAGTGTGTTTATATTATGCTTTGGATTGATAATATAAATAAAGTACCGGATTTCTTCCGGGAAGAATGACATGTTCCATGTGTTTACCACATATCAAGTTCTCTTGAACATGTTCTTGTGATCGAGATCATCTTCTCTCGCTTACCAAACTTGCAAATTTTTGAATATTTCTCCCTCCTTATATATGAATTGTAGCATACACAAGTAAATGGCAGTGTAGCCTATTATTGTGAGATCTAAGTGATCTCCAATGTCTTATGTTTACACAATTGAGGTTGAGATTTTTTCAAGTTTTTCACTTGAGCATCAAATTTTTGTGTTCTTATTACAGAACCATGATGGTTTTTAATTTACCACCTGTAAATTAATTATCTCTGGTTCCTCATGTAGGCAAAGATGACTGCAAAAGAGTTTGAGGAGCTTGCACTCAATGGCCACAACTATCCTACATGGGCTATGGACATCAAGATCAGTCTTGCGTCTCGTGGGATTGCGCGTGCAATCCAGCCCCCTGAGACTCCTCTCCCGGCTGGAGCCACGCCGCTGACAGAACAACAGAACTATGCTGCTTTATTCATCATAAGGCATCATATTCATCCAGATCTCAAATCTGAGTATTTACAGGAGGAATCTCCTAGTACTTTGTTTCTGGCCCTCAAAACGAGGTATGAACAGCAGAAGGCAGTAGTCCTGCCAGAAGCACTCCTTGATTGGACTCATCTCCGTCTTCAGGATTTCAAGTCCATCGGTGAGTACAATCATGTTGTTCATAAGATATGTTCAAAACTACGCTTTTGTGAGAAGGAACCTACGCAGGGGGAGAAGATAGAAAAACTTTATCTACTATGCACCCTTCAGATAGGATCCTCCAACAACAATACCGTGCTCGTAACTTCACTATCTATTCCGAGCTTATTCGCATTTTACTTCAGGCTGAAAAGCATGATGAGCTACTTGCTAAGAATGGCTCTCAGCGCCCACTTGGGGCACAACCTTTACCTGAAGGTCATCTGAATGTCGCAAATAGACAAAAGTTTAATGGTACCTTTCGGGGTAAACAATCCATTTTCGAGCACAAGCGTAAGCGCAATGAGAACAGGAGATCCAGAAACTCAGGCAAGGGAAAATGCACTTCAAAGCCCAGGTTTGATAAATCTAAGCTTTGTAACAAGTGTGGATGCTACACGCATTCTACTGAAAAGTGCACAATGCCCAAGCATCTGGTTATGTTGTACCATCAATCTCAGGGACGCAAAGCACCTCAAGGGAAAAGGTTTGAAGCCAACTTCAACCTTCATCCGCATAGCGCACAAGGAGGCGGTGGTTCGCATGATGTCCCTCCTGGACCGAGCAACGCCATGATTCCTTATCCACCTGAGGATCCTGCTGAAATGGAGAACATGTTGATTGAGTACACCGCAAACAATGTGTTTGGCGACTTTGACTAGTCCCTCAATCTCCTAGTGATCTACTCATTTATGTCCATTTGTGATGATTGTAATAAGAACATAAGTTTGTTGTTGTCTTTATATTGTATTGTATCAGCACATTTGATATAATAAAGATTGTATACTATGTATTACCATGAGATTTTCTTCTTGAAAATTCTTTGTTTTATATAGTTCTCTAACGGGACAATCCGCTGGAAGAGGAATTATGCCTTGTGGACAGTGGTGCCACAAACTCCATACTGAGGGAGATGAAAAATTTCCAAACTCTGAAAATACGAATGGAGATATTCTAACTATCGCTGGACGCGATACAGTGATTGTTGGTACTGGACGTGCCATGTTCACCCTCCCAAGTGGTACACATGTGACAATTGAGGATGCTTTAATGTATCCCGATTCTTCACGTACCCCGATCAGTTATCGAGATATCCGTAAAAATGGTTTTCATATTGAAACCCATGAATACAACAAAGAGGAGTATATACTCTTTACCAAAAATCATGGATATGGCAAAAAGGTACATGAGAAAATTCCTTCTCTATCGTCTGGTTTGTACTATACGTACATCAAACCCGTAGAACATGTTGCATACAAAGAAATTTTTCATAATGTTAATGCATTCCAAACCTGGCATGATCGCCTAGGCCATACCGGAATCGGGATGATGAGAAAAATTACTAGCAATTCCATTGGTCATAATTTTCTTGAATCAAAATTTCCTCAATCTTCTGATTTTGTGTGCACATCTTGTGCCACGGGAAAGCTAATTTTGAGGCCCTCGCACCTCAAAATACAAGCTGAACCACTTCAGTTCCTTGAACGTATTCAAGGAGACGTTTGTGGTCCCATTCAACCATTATCTGGTCCTTTCAGGTATTTCATGGTTCTCATTGACGCATCTACACGATGGTCACATGCGTGTCTTCTATCCACACAGAACCATGCATTTGCTAAGATAATGAGGCAAGTCATTAAGTTGCAAGCCCATTATCCTGAAAGTCGAATTAAGTCAATTTGAATGGACAACACTGCAGAATTCTCCTCTCATGCTTTCAATGATTATTGCATGGCTTTGAGGATTGAAGTTCAGCACTCTGTTCCATATGTCCATACACAAAATGGTTTGATTGAAGCATTGATTAAGAGGATTAAACTCATTGCAAGACCTTTGTTGACGAATTGCAACTTGCCAACCTCTTGTTGGAGTCATGTTGTTTTTCACGCTGCTGACTTGATACAATTGAGGCCAACTGCATATCACAGTTCTTCCCCTCTGGAATTGGTACGTGGAAATCCTCCAAGCATTTCCCATCCGCGTAAGTTCGGATGTGCTACATACATCCCGATCTCACCACCACAGCGGACATCTATGGGCCCACACAGGAAGTTGGGGATCTATGTGGGGTACAAATCGCCGTCGATTATCAAGTACCTGAAACCCCTAGCTGGGGATCTGTTCACAGCCCGTCACGCTGATTGCATATTTAATGAGGAACATTGTACGACATTAGGGGGAGATTTCAAGTACTAGAAAGAATGCTCGGAAATTGGTTGGAATGCTCATGCCATTTCATCCTCTGATCCACGTACCCAACAAACCGAACTTCAAGTTCGGAAGATCATTAATTTGCAACATCTTGCAAATAATCTGCCAGATTCATTTACTGATCTGAAAGGTGTTACAAAATCCTTAAATCCGGCCAGAAACGCACCAGAAAGAGTGGAGGTACCAATAAAAACCACTCAACTCCCTATTCCTAAAAAGAGGGGGAGTAGTACGGCCTATGACCTGGAGCATGCTTCTAGCAAGCAACAAAGGAAATCGAGGAGAAAAACCTCGGAGTCAGTAAATGCAGGTCAACTCAACATTGACAAACACCTGATGGGTAGTATACATCCAGTGGAAGGGCAACCTCCACAGTCCAGCTCCAGTGTGCACAAACTGGCTAGGACATCGGAACACCCAGACTCAATCGTATTGGGAAATCACGAAGAGTCACTAGGGGTGTAGAAAATTTCTATCAACTATGTTGATTCTGGAGAATCATTTGACCATAAGACTACGACTGTCGACATATATTTTGCTGAAAAGATTGCAGATACCATTCTCACTGATCATGATCCAAGGTCTATCGTTGAGTGCCAAAAGCGCTCCGACTGGCCTAAATGGAAGGATGCAATCCAAGCAGAAATTGCCTCGCTTACCAAAAGAAAGGTATTCACTGAAGCAATACCGACAGCTCCTAGTGTTTTCCCTGTGGGATTCAAATGGGTTTTTCTTTGGAAACGGAATGAGAACAATTAGGTGGTGAGATACAAAGCAAGGCTTGTAGCACAAGGTTTCACGCAGAAACTCGGCATTGATTTCACTGAAACATATTCTCCAGTAATGAGTGCAACTACTTTCCGATATCTTATATCTTTGGTAGTGCAAAATCGTCTATCTATGCAATTGATGGATGGCATGACCGCATATCTTTACAGGTCACTAGATTCAAACATATATATGAAGGTTCCTGATGGAATCTCTGTCCCGAATAAAAATGCAAAACGCAACATGTATCGTGTAAAGCCAAATAAGTCATTATATGGCTTAAGGCAGTTGGGACGGATGTGGTACAACCGACTCAATGAGTTCCTTCTTCAGAAAGGTTACTCCAATAGTGCTGATTGCCCATGTGTTTTCATCAAGAAGTCCTCTACAGGATTTTGCATCATTTCTGTGTATGTTGATGATCTCAACATCATTGGCAGCACACCAGACATTGATGAAGCACGCAATCACCTAAAGATGGAATTTGAGATGAAGGATTTGGGTAAAACCAAATTTTGCTTAGGTATTCAACTTGAGCACCTTTCCTCGGTAATCAATGTACACCAAGCTGCCTATATCCAGAAAATATTGGAGAAATTCAATATGGACAAATCCTATCCATCTAAAACTCCTATGGTGGTTCAATCTCTAGACGTAGAGAAATATTCGTTCAGACCGAGGGATGATGGAGAACAGATGTGTCAGGCCCAAGATACGATTCTATCCCGATCACGTGACACTTACGTGATTGGGGCACAACCGCATTTCGGGCGCTTAAGAAGATGGATATCATTACATCGTACCATTACATACATACATGGGGGATATTGTTGGAAATATGCCCTAGAGGCAATAATAAAATGGTTATTATTATATTTCCTTGTTCATGATAATTGTCTGTTATTCATGCTTGAATTGTATTATATGGAAAGAGTGATACATGTGTGAATACATAGACCACAACGCGTCCCTGGTAAACCTCTAGTTACTAGCTCGCTGATCAACAGATGGTTATAGTTTCCTGACCATGGACATTGGATGTCATTGATAGCGAGATCACATCATTAGGAGAATGATGTGATGGACAAGACCCAATCCTAAGCCTAGCACAAGATCGTGTAGTTCGTAATGCTAAAGCTTTTCCAATGTCAAGTATCTTTTCCTTAGACCATGAGGTTGTGCAACTCCCGGATACCGTAGGAATACTTTGGGTGTGCCAAACGTCACAACGTAACTGAGTGGCTATAAATGTACGCAACGGGTATCTCCGAAAGTATCTGTTGGGTTGGCACGAACCGAGACTGGGATTTGTCACTCCGTATGACGGAGAGGTATCTCTGGGCCCACTCGGTAAGACATCATCATAATGAGCTCAATGTGATTAAGGTGTTGGTCACGGGATGATGTATTACAGAACGAGTAAAGAGACTTGCCATGGCGAGATTGAACAAGGTATCAGTATACCGACGATCGAATCTCGGGCAAGTACTATACCGATAGACAAAGGGAATTGTATACGGGATTGATTGAATCCTTGACATCGTGGTTCATCCGATGAGATCATCGAGGAACATGTGGGAACCAGCATGGGTATCCAGGTCCCGCTGTTGGTTATTGACCGGAGAATCGTCTCGGTCATGTCTATGTGTCTCCCGAACCCGTAGGGTCTACACACTTAAGGTTCGGTGACGCTAGGGTTGTAGAGATATATGCATCCGGTAACCCGAATGTTGTTCGGAGTCCCGGATGAGACCCCAGACATCACGAGGAGTTCTGGAATGGTCCGGAGGTAAAGATTTATATATAGGAAGTCCAGTTTCGGCCATCGGGAGAATTTCGGGGGTCACCGGTATTATACCGGGACCACCGGAAGGGTTCCGGGGGTCCATTGGGTGGGGCCACCCAACCCGGGGGGCCCCATGGGCTGAAGTGGGAGGGGACCAGCCCATAGTGGGCTGGTGCGCCCCCCCATGGGCCTCCCCTGCACCTAGGGTTGGGAACCCTAGGGGTGGGGGCGCCTCACCTGGCTTGGGGGGGTAAGTGCCCCCCCTGGCCGCCGCCCCCCTAGGAGATTGGATCTCCTAGGGACGGCGCCCCCAGGGCCCCTATATATAGTGGGGGGAGGGAGGGCAGCCGACCCTATGCCCTGGCGCCTCCCTCTCCCCCCCGTGACACCCCTTCCTCCCTCTAGTGCTGCTTGGCGAAGCCCTGCTTGAATACCGCTGCATCCACCACCACGCCGTTGTGCTGCTGGATCTCCATCAACCTCTCCTCCCCCTTGCTGGATTAAGAAGGATGAGACGTCGCTGCACCGTACGTGTGTTGAACGCGGAGGTGCCGTCCGTTCGGCGCTAGGATCATCGGTGATTTAGATCACGACGAGTACGACTCCATCATCCACGTTCTCTTGAACGCTTTCGCTCGCGATCTACAAGGGTATGTAGATCCACTCCCCTCTCCCTTGTTGCTAGATGACTCCATAGATTGATCTTGGTGAAGCGTAGAATTTTTTTTGATTTCTGCTACGTTCCCTAACAGATACAACAATACGTACAAGTCACATGAATACAACAACATCAATACTAGTCGGATGCAAACATGAAAATCACAACGACATCCATCTGCTATCCCAGGCTGCCGACCCGGAACCTAACCCAAGACTAACGAAGAGGAATAAGAAAGAACTCCAACAAAAGAACATCGCTCTCACGTCAAGTCATCGAAAACCTGCACCTGCAACTGTTGTTGAAGTATCTGTGAGCCACAAGGACTCAGCAATCCCATAACCATGGGTATCAGGACTAGCAAAGCTTAATGGGTAGGAAGAGGTAAAGTGGTGAGGTTGCAGCAGCGGCTAAGCAAATGTATGGTGGCTAACTTACGAGTACCAGAATAAGATGAGCATCTACGTAAGCGGTCGCAAGCTAGTAGTGATCGCTAAAGATCCTGAACTACCTACGAGTCAAACATAACCCCACCGTGTTCTCTTCTCAAAGTGAAAAGAGACAGTCACAGTTACTCACGCAGTTGTGTGTTTTACTTCGGATCCTCTGTCAAGTTTTCTATAACCGAACATTAACAATTTCCAATCTGCCACATAACCGCGGGCACGGCTTTCGAAAGATCATAACCCTGCAGGGGTGTCCCAACTTGGCCCATCACAAGCTCTCACGATCAGCAGAGATAATAATAATGTTACCCCTTATCTTAGGGAAGGCCCGATCAGAGTCGGAATTCCGGGTGCACAAGACATTTCGACAATGGTAAAACAAGTCCAGCAAGACCTCCCGGCGTGCCGACACCCTTATAGTAGCCGCGCGTATCTCTTCTCGGGCCACAACCGGATAGGTGATCCTACGGGAGCCAGCCCACGAGTTTCCCCGTGGTGGCCCCGCGGTCTCCTCGTTTGGGACCAACACCATCAGCACTGGCCCCCCTGCTATGTAGAAAGAATCCTCGGGGACGCGACCCCCTACGCAATTTAATTAATTAAATAAGTTGTTATTATGAGGCAAATTAAAACCAATGTTGGGCCTTCCTGGAGGAGTTTTATTCAAAGAAGAACTGTCAAGGGGTCCCCATATACCCAACCGTGTAAGGAACGCAAAATCAAGGAACATAACGCCAGTTTATCGGCTCCTAAGGTGGCATGAGTGGAACAAAACACCAAGCAAATGGCCAAGCCTTCCACCCATTGCCAAGTATATAGGTGTGTTAATAATAATAATAATAGATATTGTGATATTCCAACAACAAGTTCCAACATGGAACGATCTTCGTCTTCACCTGCAACTAACAACGCTATAAGAGGGGCTGAGCAAGCGGGTAACATAGCCAAACTACGGTTTGCTAGGAAGGTGTCAAAGGTTAGAGGTTTCATGGCAACAAGGAGAGGCTGACAATAATGATGGGTAGCCGGACATATAACGACAGCATCGAGACATCTAGCATAGCCATGATAGTAAAGGTATCCAAGGTGATGGTCATCTTGCCTTAGATCCTGCAAGGAAGAAGAATGAGTCCATGAAGTAGACGAAGAAGAAGCCTTGAAGACGAAGCACGTGTAGACGAACGAATCCTCACGATCGCAACGGAAAAGAACTAGCGAGAAGAAAGCACACAACATGGTAAACACACCACTCATGAACATGAAAATATGCTCAACCAAGTATGATGCAATGCATGGCAAAGGATGAAGCACACAAGAACAACACCAACCAACAAGTTTAAATGAGGCCGGAATCAACATATAACTATTCCGGTAAGTCCCCATATGCACATTTCGAAATTGGTCCAGACCTGAACAAACCTTAAGTTAAAGTTGTTAAACAGCAAGTTAACATGCACCATGGTGATCTACTCGAAATTCTAGTCAAGTTACATATAAACTTTGTTTAATTCGGAGCTACGGCCTAGAAGATATGAGCAAAACAAGACAAGCATGTTAACGGTGCAAGATGCACCCAAAAATCAAGCAAACACACTCCAAATATGTAAATAACATGATATTAAGCTTCTACATTCAAAATCACACAAGTTTTATATAAGACACGCTCAAAACGGAGCAACAGGCTAAAAGATATGAGCAAAACAAGTTACAATGCAAAGCTGAAGTTAACAGCCACATAGCAACTTTGGAGCAAGGTATATATATGCTACATCACCCAAACATGATAACAAGATGCATGTATGTGAAATAGACATGATACTTAACAAGCATGAACTTAGAACACACCCAAAAGCTTGCTGGAACACAATTAACCAAGCATGGCAAGTTGCAATAAATTTATCCAGACTTAGCCAAAATCTAGGAAGGCAAAAACATCATCACGATGCTGCCTTCGGAGGCACAAAACAACAAGCATATCAACTCTAATAAGAACATAAAGATCATGGGCATGTAATAGACATAGCATACATCAAACAACTCCTTTGGATCATCTCCATAGAAGGCATGGATCAATAACAACAAGCTTCACGAAATTGATCATGCTGATAAAAGTATGACAGGTAAAATTTATAGCAACTTGAGAGCAAGAAATAAATAAGCTACAGCAGGCCATATGTGCAAACAAGGCCCTGAATGGATAATTCATAACATGGACAACAAGACATGATCATTTGACATACTAAAACATGCAAGGATTTGAGTGAGGCATCAAGCAAACATAGCATCATGTTTAACAGATTCCAGACTTAGCAGTTTTTCACTAAGTATAAAACAACAACATTTGCATGGCATGTTTACAAGCTTGTTTAAGTCACCTCAAGGCATATCATGGAAAGTGGATTGCACCACAGCAAAGACCATATGATTGTGCTTCTAAAACATATTGACATGTGGCATGAAGACAAACACACCAATAGCAATGAGCAATTCAAAACAGCATCTCACAACAAGTTTCAGCACTTAACAGCCACATGCACTTTTGCAACAGAGATTAACATGGCAAGATGGCACCTAACATGAATGCTACAGCAACCGTCATGTAGAGCACTTCACAATGAACATTTTGACATCTCATATGCTTCATTTGGATAAACATGCACAAAGTTATCTTCACCACAAGCATGCAACAAATTTACAGTCAACAACAGTTTTAAACTTATAGCACTCTTGCAATAGGGATTAGGGCATCAAGATGAACTCAAAAAAGCATGGCACAATGGAAAAAATGAAGAGCATATCACCACGATCATTTTGACATATCGTTTGCATCATTTGGATAAGCACACAAAAAGTTACAGCCATGCAAAGATGCAGACAAATTTATGACAGAAAAAGACTTAGCCATTTTTTACACAGGAAAAAAAACACAGGCGAGCGTGTTATAGCTAAAGTGTGCACAGGCGAGGGATAGGCGGCGCTCACCTCGTGGGCTCGGCCCATTGGAGAGGAGGCGAGGCAGGCCAGGCGGATGGGGGCGGTGTTGGGCCTCGCTGGAGCTGGGCCTGGCTAGGCTGCCTTGCTGGAGGAGGTGGGCCAGACGCGGGGCACAACGGACCATGCGAGGCAGGGCGGCAAGGTCGCGGCCCACCCGTGGACGAGGGCAGCGACGCGGAGGTGTCGTCCTCCTCCCGAAACAAGGACGAGCGGCGGCGGGATTCGAACGACGGCGGTGGCTTGCAGACTCCGGCGAAGAAACGGAGCGGGAACGTCGGGGATGGAGCGATCCGGCGCAGCAGAACCAGGATCCGGCAAGGGCGGGGCTGGTCATGGCGCCACGGGCGGCTAGAGGCAGCTGGGCGGCGTGCTCAACGCCGGCGGCGGACAGGCTGGCGAAAGGCGGCGGGGCAGGCGCTGAGGTCGTCAGGGAGGTAGGCCACAACGACGGGGAGGATCGCCACGGCCGAGCGGGGAGTGGGCGAAGGCGGTGGGGCGCGGGCCTGGTGCGGAGGCGGCGGCGTAGATCCGGGCCCGGGTGGGTCCGAGATGGGCTTCCCCGGGCCGCGGCGGCTGGAGGCGTGGAGGCGGTGACGTGGCGGCGGGTGGGTGGCTCGCGGCGGCGGCGCGGCTGACGTGGCAGCCCCTGGTTGGCTGGGCGACGTGGCTATGGGTGGTGGACATGTCCGGTGGAGGAGTGGACATGTCCGGCGCGTGGTGGGAGCGGGGCTAGGGTTTCATGTGCGAAATTTCGGGGGGAGACACATATTTATAGGTAGAGGGAGCTAGGAGACTCCAAATGAGGAGCGGTTTTTGACCACGCGATCACGATCCAACGACCGAGAGCATGGAGGGGGTTAGGCTGGGCTTCGGGCTGTTATGAAAGGGATGCTGGGCCAAAAGGGAAAAGGCTTCCAGCGATTAACGCGGTTTACCGTTGGGCTATCAAACGAATTCCGAACGCGACGAAACTTGACAGGTGGTCTACCTATGCTATAATAAGACCACACGCCAAGTTTCATCCCATTCCGAGAACATTTTTCGGCCACTCATAAAATAAATAAACGGAGGTGCCGCGGGCATGTGCAAGTGTGTCTGGGCTCAGAACGGACAACGGAAAGGATGGGCGGACTCGGACGGATGCAAGTTTTGAAAACATGCTGATGCAATGCACACGATGACAAGGCAAAGATGCAACACGCAAGCGGATGACATGGCAACGACGACGAATAACTGGCTGGCACCTGGTGCACCGGTCTCGGGGTGTCACAACACTCCCCTACTAACAAGAGATCTCGTCCCGAGATTTTAGGAACAAGACGGAAGAGGAAAAAGGAAGAACAAAGTTCTTCGAGGACAAAAGAGTGAAGCCAAAGAACCTTGTGAGGTTGAGCCACTCGAAAGGAAGAATACGACGGAGAAGATTGAGATTGAGAAGCTTCGGTAAATTGAGGAAACAGGGCATACGACGAGAACCAAGAGCTTAAGTGGCAAAAGAGACAATGAAACCACTCCGGTTAACAAGAGTTAGTAAGGAATTTGAACAAAGTAATTCGGGGCAGCAGTCCGGCTGAGACTGGAAGAAATAGCACACCGGTTTAACATGAATGGAATGGAACAAGAACTTGATATGATGGAATGATACATGATGAGAAACAACACAATACCTCCGGACGAATAGAAATAGAGGAATGAAAAGAACGAATAAGAGAACAACAACTTCCACCATGAAAGAATTGAAAGAGCATCTTCAAGGAAGGATTGAACGGATTTGTTGAAGAATCAACAACAAAAGAATAAGCTTATTGTGGGCTTATGAAAATCATCCCGAAACTTGGGGTGATAATATGCCGCAACCAAAGTATTGATGAGCTGAGAAGAGCGAAGAATGCAAAACTCCACTTCAAAAGAATACGGAGAATTATTTGCATCTCGGGACAGAAAAGAATAATGCTTGAGCTGCTCACAAAAATTATTGAACACTTCAAGAATGAATTACCTCATGATGAACCACCATGAGGTACTCCGGTAACAAAATGATGATGATATAGAAATGACGAACGAAAGGAATAAGATTAAGCCTTGCGATTATTTAGACGAGGGTCTGACGAGAAGGCCGAGAAAACTTTGAACTCCGGGAAAGAAAAGATGAAAGTACTTGAAGCTAGAATTTATTCATCAAGAATAAACTCCGAAGGAAGGGATAAATCAATCCACAAGACGAATAAGAATTATGATATGCTTATCCTCCACCAATAAAATTGATGAGAAGCAATGGATTCGCATATCACTTTTTCTCGTTGAAATGATTAAAGAGGGATATATCTCAAACTTGAGAAAGTCTTCATGAAACACCGGTAGGATTGGAATAAAATGAATGGATTGATATGATGACACCGGAAGAGAACTCTCGAGCGGATCACCGTAAGAATTGAATCGAGTGAAGAAAAGGAACGAACCACCGGGAAGAATTAAAGAAAATGGAGTGAATACAAGAGAATGAATCGCCGGGAAGAATAAAGCACTTGGGGAATTTAGATACAAGATAACGAAGAGATCGCGAGCTGATAAAAGAATACTTGAACGAAGCACCTAACGAATGTGAGATGAACGACGAGGCATCAATGAAGAATATTTGGAGGACGAAGTTGAGAACTGAGAACGAAGAAATCTTCTGAATGATGGCCTTCGGAGGAACACAAAGAAAAGAACTCATGAAATACTCCGTATGGGTAAGGAAAAGAATTTATGACAATCAGAATAATTCGAGAGGATAGCATTAAGCTAGAAGCACGAATCTCCGAGAAAATGGAGAAGATTCAGGGGAAAAACGCTTCTTCGGTCTTCAAATGTCGACGAGAAACACAACCAAAATTATTGAGATACTCCGGAAGAATGAAAAAAAAGAGATGTTGAACCAACGCATGAAAAGAATTGCAAACGATCTTGGAGAAGGCATATGACTGATGGAATCCATTCTTACGTCACAATTGAAAAGAATTTCGGAACACTCCGGAAAATTAGGAGAGTCAGGTAAGATCCTGGGAAAAGACCTGTGGGTTATGAGCCCACTGAAAAGAAAACACCGTTGAAAAGGATTGTTTGAATAAGAAATGATGCACCGAAACGATTGAAAAACTCGAATGAGGTGACAGCCTCGAATTAATTGGAACACAGACGAATTTCCTGAGATGTCATCGGAACTCCGAAATAACTAATTAGCGAGAGGTGAACGAGCAAGGGAAAACATTTGAGCAGAGGGAAAAGAATATAAAGAACACCGAATACTTGAATTAACACCACCGAAAAAGAAAAGAGACGAAGAGGACGAACTAGACGAGAATTCACCGGTTGAAATAATTGAGGAAAGAGAGCAAAGACTTCACACGAGTAGGATGGACACTCGATTATGAACTCCGGCTCCGAGAAGAAAAAGGGGTGGGCGGGTGGAAAAAAGAAAGACAACTTCGAAAGGGGAAACAACATCGGTTAAAAGAACTGAGGTTGCACTTGCAAGGAAGAAGAGGGTCGAATCCACTTGACGAGAGATGCAACAGATGACAGAACTGACATCGCAACGAACGAAAACTAACCGCGTGATCCTAAAAAAAATTGAAGGGGAAGAGGAGTAATTCAAAACACCTACGTCAAGATTCCTCACCAGAGCGACGAAGGGGCTGAGGAGTAAAAAGTATTCCTACTCTCCGATATAACTAGACTCCAAAAAAGTTTTTGCTAGACTCGACAACGGCCAGACTACGATCAATCAAGGGGGCTCCTATGGTTGGTCGAGGCTCTGATACCAACTTGTCAGGCCCAAGATGCGATTCTATCCCGACCACGTGACACTTACGTGATTGGGGCACAACCGCATTTCAGGCGCTTAGCAAGATGGATATCATTACATCGTACCATTACATACATACATGGGGGATACAACAATACATACAAGTCACATGAATACAACAACATCAATACAAGGCATCCGACTACGGATGCAAACATAAAAATTACAATGACATCCATCTGCTATCCCAGGCTGCCGACCCGGAACCTAACCCAAGACTGACGAAGAAGAAGAAGAAAGAACTCCAATGAAAGAACATCGCTCTCATGTCAAGTCATCGGAAACCTGCACCTGCAACTGTTGTTGAAGTATCTGTGAGCCACGAGGACTCAGCAATCCCATAACCATGGGTATCAAGACTAGCAAAGCTTAATGGGTAGGAAGAGGTAAAGTGGTGAGGTTGCAGCAACGGCTAAGCAAATGTATGGTGGCTAACTTACAAGTACAAGAATAAGATGAGCATCTACGCAAGCGGTCGCAAGCTAGTAGTGATCGCTGAAGATCCTGAACTACCTACGAGTCAAACATAACCCCACCGTGTTCTCTTATCAAAGTGAAAAGAGATAGTCACGGTTACGCACGCAGTTGTGTGTTTTACTTCGGATCCTCTGTCAAGTTTTCTACAACCAGACATTAACAAATTCCAATCTGCCACATAATCGCGGGCACGGCTTTCGAAAGATCATAACCCTGCAAGGGTGTCCCAACTTAGCCCATCACAAGCTCTCACGATCAGCAGAGATAATAATAATATTACCCCTTATCTTAGGGAAGGCCCGATCAGACTCGGAATTCCCGGTGCACAAGACATTTCAACAATGGTAAAACAAGTCCAGCAAGACCTCCCGGCGTGCCGACACCCTGATAGTAGCCGCGCGTATCTCTTCTCAAGCCACAACCGGATAGGTGATCCTACGGGAGCCAGCCCACGAGTTTCCCCATGGTGGCCCCGCAGTCTCCCCGTTTGGGACCAACACCATCAACACTGGCCCCCTTGCTATGTAGAAAGAATCCTCGGGGACGCGACCCCCTATGCAATATAATTAATTAAATAAGTTGTTATTATGAGGCAAATTAAAACCAATGTTGGGCCTTGCTGGAGGAGTTTTATTCAAAGACGAACTGTCAAGGGGTCCCCATATACCCAACCGTGTAAGGAACGCAAAATCAAGGAACATAACGCCGGTTTATTGGCTTCTAAGGTGGCATGAGTGGAACAAAACACCGAGCAAAAGGCCAAGCCTTCCACCCATTGCCAAGTATATAGGTGTGTTAATAATAATAATAATAATAGATATTGTGATATTCCAACAACAATTTCCAACATGGAACGATCTTCGTCTTCACCTTGAACTAACAATGCTATAAGAGCGGCTGAGCAAGCGGGTAACATAGCCAAACAACGGTTTGCTAGGATGGTTTCAAAGGTTAGAGGTTTCATGGCAACAAGGAGAGGCTGACAATAATGATGGGTAGCGCGACATATAACGACAACATTGAGACATCTAGCATAGCCATGATAGTAAATGTATCCAAGGTGATGGTCATCTTGCCTGAGATCCCGCAAGGAAGAAGAATGAGTCAATGAAGTAGACGAAGAAGAAGCCATGAAGACGAAGCACGTGTAGACGAACAAATCCTCACGATCGCAACGGAAAAGAACTAGCGAGAAGAAAGCACACAACATGGTAAACACACCACTCAAGAACATGACAAGATGCTCAACCAAGTATGATGCAAGACAAGTCTATATTATGCAATACATGGAAAAGGATGAAGCACACAAGAACAACACCAACCAACAAGTTTAAATGAGGCCGGAATCAACATATAACTATTCCGGTAAGTCCCCATATGCACATTTCGAAACTGGTCCAGATCTGAACAAACCTTAAGTTAAAGTTGTTAAACAGCAAGTTAACATGTACCATGGTGATCTACTCGAAATTATAGTCAAGTTACATATAAACTTTGTTTAATTCGGAGCTACGGCCTAGAAGATATGAGCAAAACAAGACAAGCATGTCAACGGTGCAAGATGCACCCAAACATCAAGCAAACACACTCCAAACATGTAAATAACATGATATTAAGCTTCTACATGCAAAATCACACAAGTTTCATATAAGACACGCTCAAAACGGAGCAACAGGCTAAAAGATATGAGCAAAACAAGTTACAATGCAAAGCTGAAGTTAACAGCCACATAGCAACTTTGTAGCAAGGTATATATATGCTACAGCACCCAAACATGATAACAAGAGGCATGGATGTGAAATAGACATGATACTTAACAAGCATGAACTTAGAACACACCCAAAAGCTTGCTGGAACACAATTAACCAAGCATGGCAAGTTGCAATAAATTTATCCAGACTTAGCCAAAATCTAGGAAGGCAAAAACATCATCATGATGTTGCCTTCGGAGGCACAAAACAACAAGCATATCAACTCTAATAAGAACATAAAGATCATGGGCATGTAATAGACATAGCATACATCAAACAACTCCATTGGATCATCTCCATAGGAGGCATCGATCAATAACAACAAGCTTCACGAAATTGATCATGCTGATAAAAGTCTGACAGGTAAACTTTATAGCAACTTGAGAGTAAGAAATAAATAAGCTACAACAGGCCATATGTGCAAACAAGGGCATGAATGGATAGAGCATAACATGGACAACAAGACATGATCATTTGACATACTAAAACATGCAAGGATTTGAGTGAGGTATCAAGCAAACATAGCATCAGGTTTAACAGATTCCAGACTTAGCAGTGTTTCACTAAGTATAAAACAGCAACATTGGCATGGCATGTTTACAAGCTTGTTTAAGTCACCTCAAGGCATATCATGGAAAGTGGATTGCACCACAACAAAGACCATGTGATTGTGCTTCTAAAACATATTGACATGTGGCATGAAGACAAACACACCAATAGCAATGAGCAATTCAAAACAGCATCTCACAACAAGTTTCAGCACTTAACAGCCACATGCACTTTTGCAACAGAGATTAGCATGGCAAGATGGCACCTAACATGAATGCTACAACAACCATCATGTAGAGCACTTCACAATGAACATTTTGACATCTCATATGCTTCATTTGGATAAACATGCACAAAGTTATCTTCACCACAAGCATGCAACACATTTACAGTCAACAACAGTTTTAAACTTGTAGCACTCTTGCAACAGGGATTAGGGCATCAAGATGAACTCAAACAAGCATGGCACAATGGAACAAAATGAAGAGCATATCACCACGATCATTTTGACATATCATTTGCATCATTTGGATAAGCACACAAAAATTTACAGCCATGCAAAGATGCACACAAATTTATGACAGAAAACGACTTCGCCGTTTTTTACACAGGAAAAAAACTCAGGCGAGCGTGTTATAGCTAAACTGTGCACAGGCGAGGGATAGGTGGCGCTCACCTCGTGGGCTCGGCCCATTGGAGAGGAGGCGAGGCATGCCAGGCGGATGGGGGCGGTGTTGGGCCTCGCTGGGCCGCCTTGCTGGAGGAGGTGGGCCAAACGCGGGGCACAACGGCCCATGCGAGGCAGGGCGGCGAGGTTGCGACCCACCCGCGAACGAGGGCAGCGACGCGGAGGTGTCGCTCTCCTCCCGAGACGAGGACGAGCGGCGGCGGGATTTGAACGGCGGCGGTGGTTTGCACATTCCAGCGACGAAACAGAGTGGGAATGTCGGGGACGGAGCGATCCGGCGCGGCAGAACCCGGATCCGGCAAGGGCGGGGTTGGTCATGGCGCCACGGGCGGCTTGAGGCGGCGGGGCGGCGTGCTCAACGCCGACGGCGGAGAGGCTGGCGAAAGGCGGCGTGGCAGGCGCTGAGGTCATCGGGGAGGTAGGCCACGGCGGCGGGGAGGAGCGCCACGGCTGGGCGGCGGGGCACGGGCCTGGCGCGGAGGCGGCGGCGCAGATCCGGGCCCGGGCGGGTCCGCGATGGGCTTCCCCGGGCCGCGACGGCTGGAGGCGTGGAGGCGGTGACGTGGCGGCGGGTGAGTGGCTCGCCGTGGCGGCGCGGCTGACATGGCAGCCCCTGGTTGGCTGGGCGACGTGGCTGCGGGTGGTGGACACGTCTGGTGGAGGAGTGGACATGTCCGGCGCGCGGTGGGAGCGGGGCTAGGGTTTCATCTGCGAAATTTCGGGGGGAGACACATATTTATAGGTAGAGGGAGCTAGGAGACTCCTAATAAGGAGCGGTTTTCGGCAACGCGGTCACGATCCAACGACCGAGAGCATGGAGGGGGTTAGGCTCGGCTTGGCGGCGGTTGTGAAAGGGGTGCTGTGCCAAAAGGGAAAAGGCTTCTGGCGGTTAACGCGGTTAACTGTTGGGCTATCAAACGAACTCCGAACGCGACGAAACTTGACATACGGTCTACCTATGCTATAATAAGACCACACGCCAAGTTTCATCCCATTCTGAGAACATTTTTCTGACACTCATAAAATAAATAAACGGAGGTGCCCCGGGCATGTGCAAGTGTGTCTGGGCTCAGAACGGACAACGGGAAGGATGGGCGGACTGAGACGGATGCAAGTTTTGAAAACATCTTGATGCAATGCACACGATGACAAGGCAAAGATGCAACACGCAAGCAGTTGACATGGCAACGATGACGAATAACTGGCTGACACCTGGCGCACCGGTCTCGGGGTGTCACAAGGTGTTGGTACCTGGAGTTTCATACCTCAGTGCCATTGGAGCGCTTATGTATCTTGCAAATTGCACAAGACCTGATATTGCATTTGCAATGAATCTACTTGCTAGACATAGCGCAGCTCCCACCAAACGTCATTGGTCTGGAGTGAAGAATATCTTTCGATATCTCCAAGCCACAAAGGATCTTGGCCTATTTTTCCAGTTCCAGAGAAATCTGGACTCTGATATGATTGGATATGCAGATGCCGGTTATTTGTGTGGTCCCCATAATGCCAGATCTCAAACCGAGTTTGTGTTCCTACATGGTGGTACTGCTATATCATGGAAGTCTTCAAAACAGACTCTCGTGGCAACATCTACCAATCATTTTGAAATAATTTCATTATTTGAAGCAACATGCGAATGTGTATGGCTTCGCAGAATGATAAACCAAATACAACAGTCATGTGGAATTGGTTCGATAGAATCACCCACCATTATCTATGAAGATAATCCGGCCTGTGTTGCACAGATGCAAACAAGATACATCAAGAGCAATATCACCAAGCATATTTCTCCTAAATGGTTTTCCCCCCATAATCTTCACAAAAGTGGGGAAATAAGCATTCTGCAAGTCAAATCATGCGACAACCTTGCTTATTTATTTACCAAGTCTCTACCAAATTCAACATTCCATAAATATGTTTATGGAATTGGTATGCGGCGACTTAGGGACTTGCAGGTGTCAGGGGGAGTCTCTTCTTAAGATATCCTTATTTAAATGACATCACATTATGCTATCTTTCTTTGTGAGTATATGTTTCAGGTTCTCATGAAAGATTTTATGAAGAACTTTTGGAAGAGAATCTTTGAGATGATAGAACTTCCCGGACAATCACGAAGATGATTCTACATGGTCAAGCGTAGATTATGGGGGAGTGTTAAGATTAAATATAATCTGTAATTAAGGGAAAACCCCCCTTGTCCATCGAACGCGCGTTTGCACCCGCACGGACGCCTGTGTCCGTCGCAACCGTCACTTATCTCCCGTCCGCCTGGAACCGATGCATCTCTTCGGGATCATTGCGTCTCTCCAGGGGATATATTTCTCTCCGTGACCATCGACAAAGCAATTGATCATTCTGATTTCGGACACGGTGCACGAGGGCTAGCTTGGACCGAGTGCAGGGACCGCTTGAAAAGTTCATTTGAGAGTAATATATATATATATATATATATATACAGCCGGTCTATTCTCATAACATTATGAGAATAATATTCTCATAACACTTCCGAACTGCATTGCAAAAATGCATTGGAGAAGCGCACTGCTTCCGTCATCTGCTGTGCACCACATAGAGGTGCAGCAGGAAACATTCATCTAGCATCGTTTCTGGCTAGTTTCACTGATTTGTACTGGTTTATTCGCGCTTGCGCTGATTTAATTTGCGGTTAAGCACTGAATTCTGCGAGAAAACGATGGAAATCCTTGGATTTTGGCGGATCTGCGTCCGTTCGTCCGCCTTTCTCTGTTTCTCTGTTCTCCCCAGTGCGGATCGAAATTGCTGCGTTTTGTTTGTAATGTTCTGTTGTTTTCGACATTTACGGGCTGCTTTTGATCTATCCGTATTAATTGGAGCGGATTAAGTTGTTATTTTGGAAGAATTTTAAGTTTTCTGTCCACGTTTTTTTGCGGCGCGACTGGCTCTGGTCGTTTATCAAAAGATGTTCTTTGAGTTTTTTGCATTATATAGTTGTTAGAACTGCATCGCAGGCTGTGTTTTTCGTCTGTGAATCGTGGTCAAGAGCGGTGGACTGCAGTAATATGCAAAGGCGTGTTGAATTTTTTGTAGTGCGGCGAACTGCATTAATATGCAATGCGAGCCTGTATGAACTGCATTACAGCCACGGTTGCGTGGGGGTACTAGTTTTATAAGTTTTTTCGATTGGTCAAGCGAGGCGGACTGCTTTTTTTGCGTTGCTTCTGGTGTATTTTATTTATGAGAATTCTGAGCATAAGTGAAGTGCTCTTTAAAAATACAGCGAGTCAGTTCTTTTTTCGTTAGTTTTTTATATTTTTTTGTTTTTTAATGTGTGTAACGTTTTTTTTCTGTGTTTTTGCTTTTGTGCTACTAACCCCCCCACCTTTTGCCGTTTCTTTTGTGCAGGTCCGCGCTTTTCCTGCACAGGAATCCTATCGAACTCTACACCGTGACTGTGGACTACATGTTCTTAACTTTCACCAAAGGTGGTTTTATGGACTCGGAATTGATGGATCATATCATCAGGTTCTGGAAGAATGACGAGAGTATGAATGTGGTTTATCGATCTGGCGAACGCGTTCTGCTGTCCCCTTTGTTTATCACGGTATTTATCTTTTTTTTATTATTTTTTTCTGCTCTAGTGAACTGCAGTAAATAGTGTATAATAATTTGTTTTTTAGAATGTACTGAACTGCATACATTTTTTTGTGTGTCTTAACCGATGCATCTTAAAACGAAACAAATTATGGTGAGAATTTGTGAACTGCATACTGTTTTTTAGAGAAGCGTGATCCGTTTTTTTATTAAGCGTCGGAGCGAATATATTTTTAAGGTGAACTGCATTAACTTTTCTTTTGTGAATTACCCACACGCAGTATGTGCTTCAAATGAATGATCGCGCGGATAGAGATGCAGATGGAAATGTTGTGTTGCCTTTTGTCAACAGCAAGTTTAACGTCGAAGATGCAGCACAGCAGTTCGAACTATATGTCCATGATGACGAGAACCTTCTTGATTGCAAATTAGTAAGTTATCAGATTTGCTTTTGTTCAGCCTTTTTTGTATTTATTTTCTCTCCAATTTTTTTACAGTAATCCCTTTTCACTGATCGATTCCATAACAAATTTGATGAAACAAAATCAGATTCTGTTACCACGGTTGAAAGACCAGCATTATTCGCTATACACGATGAATAGGCACCGCGAGACCCTTGACATTCATGACAACTAGGAGGTACAGCGGACCGGTTGATCAAACGACGCGGTGGCATAAGTCTGAATATCACAGAGACCGCACTGAAATGGTAAAAAAATTCCCTTTTTCACCTTTCTTTGTTTTTTTTTCATGCGTGGGCGTGTTCAACAATTTTTGTTGTGATGTGTTTTTATTTATTTATTTTTCCACCAGATGATCAGGATGACTGCATTGTTGAAGAGGGTTTATGGTGAAAAAGAGTACAAGAGAAAGGAGTCGGTAGACTGGGTGGGTGTTTCAAAGAAAGCTAGCTATTTAGGCACCCCTGAGCAGGGCCCCAACGAGTGCGGCTTTTATGTTCTGAAGATGGCTCAGTATTTCGACGGCAAAACCTTTGTTGTGAAATTCGGAAAGCGTAGTGTAAGTATCTTCTTTTTAACTCAGCAATATGTCCTCATTCCTTGATATTTTTTTCGTCAATTTTTTTCGTAGATGATGTTGTATATTTGTTTATTTTATTTTTTTCTTCATCGTAGGAAGCTGTTATTCAGGATTGGAAGGCTGAGTTTTTGTTCCAGATTTTGTTCCACCCAGAAAACATGGTCGTTGTCACCGAGTTCCCGGAGGATCTAAGAAATCTCTGCATTTCTCTTGGCTTCTCTCCAAGACTGGATTCGAAGGAACAGGATGAGGCATAAATGATAGCAGATCTTTTTTCTATGTGTGTTGATGTCTTGTTTGTGTGTGCTCCAGAACTTTATGTAAACAACAATGTATGGTCGCTGTGTGTAGTTCTCGATGCCCAAAGCTGTAAACACCATGATGTGTGCTTTTGTATATATCGGTCTAGTTAGTTTTTGTGTGTGTTTTTTTTGGTGGCACATGGTGACAATGTCAAATATGTGCATAATGGAGCTTTGAGCCAACTCCTCCTTGTGAGTTGTAACATGTTCGCAGCGCACTGCGTTATCTCATATGATTAGCAGCCAAGTTTTTTTTTAAATATATGCATCCGCACTGCATCTCACCTTATCACATGGGACTGCAAAGACGAATTCAGCGTGTTTGTCGTTGAGTTTCAAAATTCATCCGCACTGCAGCCAAGTTTTTGTTTTTCACATTTTTTTTGCACTAAGCGCACTGCATTGTGTACTCGAAGCGTACTGCAGTACAAGCTTTTAAACGCGACGCACGCACTGCAGTGTACGCGAATCCTAGTCTGACTCTACATTTTTTTGTCTTCTAACTACATTCTGTATTGATTCATGGTCATGTCAGGTTCTATACGACGAAGAGAACTGCATTCTCCAAATGACATTCCGATCTCAGAGTTCTTATACAGAAGAGAACCGCATTCTGAGATCTTATTTTCTTTTTCGTATAGAAGAGAACTGCATTTTATCAAACATATTACAAGTTAATATGTTTTTTTAAATGTAAAACTGCATATGTGTTGATCTACTCCCTTTTTCCTAGTGCTTCTTCTCAGATTGTGTAATGCAGTTCGCATCCACGACGAATGAGATGGAGTAGTCATCTTTGCAGTTCGCTTCCGCCTGTCATGCATGAATGAGGCAGGATGCTTCAGCGGCGGATCCCCCCGGTGGTCTTGGGGCGAAGGTGAGGTGCGCCGTCGCTTCCTAAACGCCGCCGCGGAAATATCGTCGCCGGCGGACTACATTGCCGGTCGTTTCGGCTCGCTATCCGTGGTGCTTGGCGCGGAAAAAGGAGGGGATGTGTGGGGGGTGGCCGTCGGCCGCCGGGGCGGTGGCACGGAA
>LR738713.1:478103594-478159922 GCA_902687465.1 Secale cereale
ATATATATAGTGTTACTATTCGTCACCCGGGATGGAGAATAAGTTATTCTTCACACGAGGTAATCTTACGACCGTTTCATTATAAATTACATTTGAAATACAAATATTTACATTCATATTGAATCACTACGTAAAATTTGGCAAAAAAAATCGAGGTCATAAGACCAGGAAAATTGCATTTTATGTATATTTTACACTATACTTTTACGTTTGTAATTTTACACAACATAAAATATTTTTTACGGCGATTATATATTTTCTTACATTCTCCTTTTATGTATGAAATGAGATAAAATTTACGGAACGTAAAATTACGGTGCATTGATGTAAATATAGAGGGGGTGAAGAATAATTATTCCTCACCCAGGGTGACGAATAGTCAATCCCTATATATAATTGCAAATCTCCACTACTGATAAAAGATCAAACGTGAACTTCACTAAACACACCTCGTAAAACATAAATGGACCCATTACCACCATGACCAGGCCCACTAATCACAATCCAACGGCTGACCGTACTCCACCATTGAGAAAAATAGAGGCCTCGCACGCGCTCGACCAAACCCTCTACAATCACAAAGGCCACAAAAAAAATGAAACATATGTATAAAAATAAGAACAGATCCCCAGGTTGATCCCGTTGCCGCGCAGAAGCGTTGTCGCCTTGGTGGACAGTGACCTTGTCGCATGGCAGTAGCGTCACCTTCTTGATCGGCGCCCTCACTGCCTTGTACCCACCCTTAAGTGTGTGGTTGTTCCTCCATCACCTCTCAGCGCGGATAGGCCATTGGCCCCCTGCATCGCTTTCGCCAACCTCTGAAACACCACGCAAGATTTTAATACGTATTACACATCTCGTCTTCTTGTTTTTTAATTAGAACGAACAAGAATGTTTACATGGTGCGCCTCATGCCTCTATCCAAATAAATGTTCTGACTAAAATGAGCAGATTCTGGGTTTTTAAGTGCATATTTCAGTGAGGTAAATTATGGGTTTTTAAATGCATATTTCACTGAAGTAACAAAACAATATTGTCATATATTACTCTAGCATCCCATCATGGATTGGACCAGTTTCTTGCAATTGATTCGAAAAATTAGTTCGCTCAATTGAGGGCACCCTGGTTGTCGTGGATTTAGCACGACAGATGTCCTAGCAAAAGGACTTAGTCGTGAGGCCATCGCTATGGGTTAGCTTAAAGGGGTTAAAACGGACGAGGGATTTTATACTAGTTCGGCCCCTTCGATGAAGGTAAAAGCCTACATCTAGTTTGGTGTGGTATTGCTTGGGCTTCGATGACTAGGGAGCGAATCCGCTTTGACTGTGTCTCGAGCTGTGGTTCTCTGTCCTGAACCGTTGCCGGATCGTCCCTTTATATAAGAGGTGACGCCCGGTCAGGTTTACAGAGTCCCGAGGCCGGCTCATAAACGTGTCCGCCTCAGTCTCTGTTCTTTCTATCTTACATCCCGAGTTACATAGTATGACGGTTTACAAATCATGGGCCCTAACACATGGGCTCTAAGCCTCTTGGGCTACAGTCTTCTACTTCATACTCCGCTGGGCTTTTGATAATATAGTCTTGATAACGTAAACCGGCCTACCTGGTAGTAATATCCCTGACATTAGGCCCCAGATTGATTTGAACTTGTTCATGTCAATCTTCAAAGTCTTGTACAGATTTTTCCTTTTTGCAGCTTCAATGCGCTCTGTAAACCGGCATGACGTCATCTCCTCAGGTCGCTTTAAACCGTCGTGACGCCATACGCGCATTTAATGCATGTACATGTTTTTTTACCTTTGCTTATTAAAACTCCGAAGATCGAGGCGACAACACCATCCATATCCAATTTTTGGTCTCCTCAATTCCCGCGCCTGCCGTTTTATCCCTTCGGCTTATAAATAGGGCCCAAAGGGCATCTCTTTCTCCCCCCTGCTTCTTCTTCCTGTGTCCTCCAGCGCTCAAGCTCTGCCGCCGTCCATCGAGCTCGTCGTCTTCACCAAGCCCGACCGCTGCATCAACCTGAGTGTGTCCAGAGATTCGCCGGTGCCCTTCCACTTCCATCGACTCAGGTATGTTAACTCATCTTCTTCCCGTAGATCCCAGCTCTAGGGTTTCCCGTGCGTTTATAGATGAGCTCCTGTTCTTCGCGGCTCTTCGCCATAGATAGGGTCGTGCTGTAGATCCTCAAGCCTTTTAGGTTAATTATCATTAGCATGACCCCGCTTCGTCACTGCAACCTTATTTCCCCGAATACTGCTAGTTAAACTGGATCTGTAAAAAACCTTTGCCGTCTCCGATGAATATGACTTGAATTATCTTGAGTTTTCCATACGCTGTAGATCCATATTTTACTGCTGCTCGTGCTAAAGTTGTTTCCCATACGTTAGATCTGCATCTCATTTGCCTATGTCGACGGTTCAGTCTTAAACCTGCGCCTCATATGCCTGTGTCGATGGTTTAGCTTTAGATCTGCATCTCACCTGCCTGTGTTTTGGCGGTTTAACTTGTTCCTTTCAAACTTCATAATCCGGTAGATGTTATGTTCATAGTTATTCCAGATCAGTAGATACCATTAGTCCCCTGCTTAAACCGCCAATTAGATTAATGCCTTCATAGAACATGCCGGTTTATATCTGCGTGGATCGTAAACCGGATCTTGTATTTGTATTTTCCAGTGTCCCCCCTTTGAAAAAGATGACCTCCGGGTCCCATCCCGGATTACCGAGGATGACTTAGAAAAGATGGCCTCGATCGGCGCTTTAGGCCCGAAGGAGGTTCTTCACTCGAGAGCTCCTGGCAAAGAGTGTCCTCCCAAGCCTAAGGAAGGAGAGATTATTGTCTTCTTTGATCACCTGGCCGGGGCTTTAACCCTCCAGGATCAAAATTCTTCCGCGATGTGTTGGCAGACTTTCAGCTCCATCCCCAAGACATAGGTCCCAACTCCGTATCAAATATCTGCCACTTCCAAGTCTTCTCAGAAGCCTATCTGCAAGAGGAGCCATCTGTAGAGTTATTCCGGTACTTCTTCCATTTGAACTGTCGAACTGAGTTTCACGATGGCCCAAATACTGACCTTGGCGGAATGAGCATCCAGAAGAGAAAATATGTCAGCTTTCCTCACACCACTCTTCATAGCCATCCCAAGGATTGGAATCAAACTTGGTTCTACTGCGTCGACACTTCACCAGAAGGAGAGAATCCACTGCCGGGTTATCGTTCTCACCGTCTGACAGCGGATCATCCTTTCCCGCAGCGCTTGAGTGCCCAAGACCGGGCTCGATATGCCCCCAGCTTTCCAAGCTCAGGGCCTTTGTAGCCAACGGGTTAACCGGAGTCGATTTTGTCCGCTGCTGGCTATCTTGGAGTATTATCCCGTTAAGCCGGTGCTCCGGTTTAATGTGTGAATATACTGGCAACCCCAAGGACACTCTGCGTCACACGGAGACTGTGCTTCCGGAAAAGGAAGTTAATGAATCTGCCAAGAAGATGTTAAATATACCTCTGGAAGAGTGCAGCCAGACCGGATTAGCACCCTTCGGCGTGAACAACAAACCGCCGTCGGTAAAAAATTCTTCCGTCTCTTTGCTTTATTTTAATCCGTCCATATTGCTTGGCATAATATGCTTTTATTCCTTTAAACAGGTTGATGACCCTTTGTGGAAAAGGAAAGCCCATGACAAACCGGCGAGGCCATCTCGCAAGAAGAGTCTGGCTATAAAGAAACATAAGAAGAAGCCTGCCACTGCGTCCAGTTCAAACGCAGAAGAAGATGATCCGGCCTCTGAGGTACCGTTTGCTTTCTTATGAGTTTTAATTTTTCCTTTGTCTGTATCTCTATTAACAATGATTTTTCCCAGGATCCGGCTGAAGGTAGTAAAGCAGATGAAGTTGAGGTAATCTCTCTTCCTCTGATTCAGAACCATTGCCACCCAAAGTTCGTCGGGTAGCACGGAAATATCCGTTTTCTCATCCTTATGCTCAACTGGATCCTGATTTTCTTTTGAAGAAACAGCAACATGAGGCTCGCCGCACCACACGCCAGAGTGGTCATGTGGTCGAGTCGACCGGATTGACCCACACTCCGGCTCGAAGACGCTGCTCAGAGGTTTTACTTACTCCAACTATTCTTCATCCCAAAGCGGGTCTTATTCATAAACCTCTTAAACCGTCTGATCCAAATTATCAAGAGACTCCTCTATCATCTTCTGGCGAGTCAACCGCCACCCAAGTCCCTGTGCTCAAGACTGTCCACGGGTAAACTGTCTTTCACTTTATCCGGTTTATCCTTTCACTTTTGTCTTGTGATTTTCATTGTCCTTTTAATCTTTCCTCAGTATGCCCAGGCCTAGCAAAAAGGCGAAATTGAATAAACCGGCCGTCGAAAACACCACTTCTGAACCGACAGAAGATCCTGAAATTGCCAACCCCTTGGAAGAGAATGTTGAAGTCCCACACGATGATCCTTCTCCTATGGATCAAGAAGATCTTGCCGCTCCGGAGGATAACCCCATAGAACATACTACTAAACCGGCTAGCCCTGCCCGGACTAGCCCTGCTGCTGATCCTTCCAGGCCAACCACTACTTCAATAGATGATGTTGAGATTACTGGGACTGGCTTTACCAAGTCAGGAGAGCCTGTCGCTTTGGCCAAGCACACTGCCAAGGAAGATCTTCTCAATAAAGATAAGGGCAAACGGAATACCGATCTGTCCAGTTGTGCACAACTTAATGCTCAGAAACTCCACTCCGGGTTTTTAAACCGGCTATACACCAGCCGTGACTACGAGGCCGGCTTGGTAAATTTAATGAAAGAACGATATGAGGTAACTTCTTTACATTTGCCTTTCATTTCTGCTTGTGTTTTGTAGCTGTACCTTTAGTCCATTTTAGCCCCCAAGTGCCGGTTTAGCCTTTAGGGTGAACCGGGACTTTGATAGATCAACTGGAATATTTTGACTTGCACGTGTAGCCCCCAAGCGCCGGTTTACTCCATTGCGGGTGAGCCGGGACTTCTCCTATGTTTGAGAATGATATCACATTAGCCCCCAAGTGTCAAGTACATAACTTGTTATGTGCTTGGGACTTGTCTGAAAAATTGCCTTCTTTCACTTCAATTGTACATTAGTCCCCAAGTGTCAAGTGCATAACTTGTTATGTGCTTGGGACTTTGATTTAATTGCTTCCTTTATAGATATCTGATATGTTTTATCCTTGGCAGACTAATTTGAACCGGAGGGCCACTGAAATAACTGAGATCCGGAATAGCCTATCCTTCCAAGAGACTACTTCGACTAAAGCCAAGGAAGAACTTACCCTTGCTTTAGCTAGTATGGAGAAACTCAAGAAAGATTTTGAAGCGGAGCGGTCCACTTGGGAGGTGGAAAAGGCTGCTTTGGAGAAAAGAGCTAATGATGCTGAGGCAGCTCTTAACCCGGTGACGGAAGAGTTGTCCGGGTTAAGGCAGCATATAAATGATATGACATCTGCTATCTTTGGTAAGTTTTTGTTGACATAAGCTTATCCTTGCTTTCTTGTACTGCTCCGGTTTAACTCATCGTTTGTACACAGGGAGGCGTGTTACCCATCATGGGGATTATATGCGGAAGAAACTGAAGGCTGCATACACTTTGGTGGAGTAGTTATATTCTGGCGCACAAAGGGCCATTAGTGCTATCTCCCACAATAAACCGGCTCCAACCACTATCCAAGGTACTCTGGAAAAACTATCCATCTTGCCTGCCCAAATTGTCGAAGTGAAGAAATCCTCCGCAAGAGTTGGCTCTCTAATGGCTTTAACCCGGGCTAAGGCGTGGGTTCTGGACTTTGATCTCGCGGAGGCCATGAATGGTTATCCAAGTATGAAAGAGGACGGATCAGCTTTCTCCGCTGAGGATCTTCGCGCCTTAACCAAAGATATGCGGCCTCTTGCTAGTAAGCTTGCTGATGAAGCAGACTTATCAAGGTATCATCCGGGTTATGATCTGGAGAACGCGCGGGTAGAGCGTCCGTCCTATGACATTGAAAATCTTATTCCACCCGTTCGTAAGCATACCTTCGCTCCTGACATTGAACCGTCAGAACTTATAAATGATGAAGTGTATTTCCGTGCCCTTGCCAAGATTGACTGGAGCACCCCTGAGTTCCAATAGCTGCTAGAACTCATCGAAGACCCGGAACAAGCTGACCCTCAGTCTTCACAGCGAGCCAAAGCAGACTCCTAAACCGGCTCCGGTTTATTTTTATATGTTGAACACTTCGTGAGAAAACTAATATTCTTTTGGGCCTGCCAGTGCCTTGTAATAGAATAGTTAAGATACTGTCTTTGCCCCACACTATCTTTCATGGCATTACTTTGTTTGTCAACTCCTAAATTATCTCCTGCTTGCAATGCTTTGACAGTTTATATTACCTGTGTTTGCATAAACAATGCTAAAAATATCCTGGCGGTTTATCGCCGGACGGGTTATATTGCCCAAACACATGATCTAAGTAAATAACTTGAACTGTGTATAAAATAGAAGCACGTGCCATACCTGTGATTAAGTGTATATGTAAACTTTAACCCGGCAGGAACAATCCAAGGTGTAAGTACTGATGACTCCCTTGGCTCTTTGTCGGCTCATCATGAAGGCCGATCCGGGTTACAATGAACGCCGGTTTAACTGTAAACTAGTACTGGTGTTTATAACCCAGACTATAACTCTGTAAATACAGATGTAGTGACAACTTTGTAGTTATCCAGTCTGGAATCAATGGACTTGGTTGAAAAACCAATGACCTTGAAGATAAAGATTTGAGAAAACATAAAAAAAAATGAAAAATAAAGTTTTGGGGCAAATAAGACCATGTAGTCGAGGCTTTTTACGAGCTGCCACGCTCCAAATTCGAGGCTTTTTATGAGCTGCCAGGCTACTATCATTAACCATTTTAGCAAAGCCTGTTAAGATGATCCGCAATTCTTAACCAAATCATCAATGTCAAGTGCTACTAATGTTCAAAATCTTATAAAGATTTGACTTGTGTAATTACTTGATGATCGTCAATTTAACATTACCAAGTTCAGGGTCTCGAAGGATTGACTTGTGTGTACGTTCGATGGGTCATACCAGGTTTACCTGGACGGAGGGATTTACTTGATGCAGGAAGGTTAATCTGGGGTTTTAGGTGTATACACCCAGCTTCCAAGCCGTGTTCACTACAAGAGTTTTCAACTCGCTGATGAACTTGCATCAGGAGCCCCCAGGTAGCGTTTGAGCATTGCTCGTCGGGGCCTATGTTTGAGTTGTGCTAGGCATCAAACTCTCTTTTGCCCCTCATCATCATGTGGAAATTGCTGAAGCAACCAGAGCTGTGCTCTTATGATGGTCTTGATGTGGCCGCCGGGTTAAGAGGCCATAGGAAACTTCCTTGCCCGTGGAAGCCCCCATGTGATTCTCTTTATGTACAGAAAAGACGGCTGATACCTTGATTTATCAAGGGCGCCGATTTAAGAGGCCATAGAAAACTCCCTTGCCCGCGGAAGCCCCCATGTGATACTCTTATGAAAAAAATGGTTGATCCCTGGTTTACCGGGGGCGCCGGTTTATTATATTAATCATAATATATACATTGTACATAAAGCGGAGCCAATGGCTCAAGTATAGTAAGGTCGAAGAAGAGCGATGTTCCACGGCCGCTTGGTCTCCTCCTCTGCCGTGCGTGAGTCCTTATGTTCTCGAACGTCAACGAGGTAGTATGAACCATTGTGCAGGTTCTTGCTGACCACAAAGGGTCCTTCCCAAGGTGGGGATAGCTTGTGCAGGTATGTCTGGTCCTGGATGAGCCGGAGCACCAGATCTCCTTCTTGAAATGTCCTGGTTTTAACCCGACGACTATGGTACCGGCGTAGGTCTTGCTGATAAATCGTCGATCGAGCTGCTGCCGTGTCCCGTTCCTCGTCCAACCGGTCCAAGGCGTCATGTCTTGCTTGTTCATTATTCGCTTCAACATAAGCCGCCACCCGTGGCGAGTCATGACGGATATCACTAGGGAGGACCGCTTCAGCTCCATATACCATGAAGAAAGGCGTGTACCCTGTGGATCTGTTAGGTGTAGTGTTGATGCTCCATAGTACAGAAGGTAACTCCTCCACCCAACAACCCGGTGTTCTCTGCAAAGTAACCATAAGCCGGGGTTTGATGCCTCTCAAGGTCTCTTGATTGGCTCTCTCAGCTTGGCCATTAGACTGAGGGTGGGCTACCGATGATACATCAAGACGGATGTGCTCTTGTTGACAGAATTCCTCCATAGCCTCCTAGGATAGATTGGTGCCATTATCAGTTATAATGCTGTGTGGAAAGCCAAACCGGAAAAGCACCTTTTTGATGAACTGAACCGATGTTGCTGCATCACACTTACTGACAGGCTCCGCTTCAACCCATTTTTGTAAACTTGTCCACAGCCACTAACAGGTGGGTTTTCTTGTCTTGGGATCTCTTGAAGGGTCCAACCATATCAAGCCCCCAAGTCGCAAATGGCCAAGTAATTGGGATCATCCTCAGCTCATGCGCCGGTATATGAGCACGTCGCGAGAATTTCTAGCAAGCATCACATTTTCTGACTAAGTCTTCTGCATCGGCGTGAGCCGTCCACCAGTAGAACCCATGACGAAAAGCTTTAGCCACCAAAGATTTTGAACCGGTGTGATGACCGCAATCCCCTTCATGAATCTCCCTAAGGATATCACAACCTTCTTCTGGTGATACACATCGTTGAAAAGCTCCAGAAATGCCGCGGTGATGAAGTTCTCCGGATTATCTGTCGGGCTTTGACCTCGTCCTCTGGTAACTCACCTCAGTTCAAATATGCCAAGTAAGGGAGCGTCCAATCCGGAATGACATGAAGTGCTACGACCAATTGTGCTTCCGGATCAGGAACAACCAAGTCCTCCTCTGAAGATACCTTTACCGACGGATTATGCAACTCATCCCAGAAGGTATTAGGTGGAACCGGTTTACGTTGGGAACCCAGCCAGCTTAACGCATCGGCTGCTTCATTCTTTCGCCGGTCTATATGATCCACCTGATATCCTTTGAAGTGTCCAGCGACAACATCCACCTCTCGTCGATATGCTACCATGAGTGGATCCTTAGAGTCCCACTTGCCAAATACTTGCTATGCCACCAGATCTAAATCGCCAAAGCACTTAACCCGGCTCAAGTTCATCTCCTTGGCCATCCGCAGACCATGGAGGAGAGCTTCATACTCAGCAGCATTATTAGTACAAGGGAACATTAACCGGAGGACGTAGCAGAACTTATCACCTCGTGGGGAAGTTAATACGATTCCAGCCCCCGAGCCCTCCAATTACCTTGAACCGTCAAAGTGAATAGTCCAGTATGTATGATCCGGCTTCTCCTCGGGTGCTTGCAACTCTGTCCAATCGTTGATGAAATCCACCAGAGCTTGAGACTTTATCGTAGTATGGGGCACATATTTTAATCCGTGCGGGCTAAGCTCAATGGCCTACTTTGCAACTCGACCAGTAGCTTCTCTGTTCTGGATTATATCCCCTAACGGAGCTGAACTGACAACGGTGATTGGGTGGCCCTGAAAATAGTGCTTGAGCTTCTGGTTTGCCATGAAAACTCCATACACCAGCTTCTGCCAATGCGGATATCTCTGCTTTGACTTGATGAGCACCTCACTGATGTAGTAAACCGGACGTTGAACCGGATATTCTTTGCCTGCTTCCTTGCGATCTACCACAATGGCAACACTTACTGCACGGGCATTAGCAGCCACGCAACAATGGCTCATTGTCAACTGGGGCAGCAAGGACCAGCGGCTCTGCCAATTGCTTCTTCAAATCCTCAAACACATCATCAGCAGCATCACTCCAGACGAAACGGCATGTCTTCTTCATCATCTGATAAAGCGGGATTGCCTTCTCCCCCAAACGGCTAATAAACCGACTGAGTGTTGCAATACGGCCCGCTACACGTTGGACATCGTTGATGCATGCTGGTTTGGCCAGGGACGTAATCGCCTTGATCTTCTCTGGATTAGCCTCAATTCCTCTGTTTGACACCAAGAACCCCAGGAGCTTGCCTGCCGGAACACCAAAAATGCACTTCTCCGGATTAAGCATCATTTTATAGACTCGGAGATTATCAAAAGTTTCCTTTAGATCATCTATCAGTGTTTCCTCCTTCCTGGATTTTACCACATGTCCTCGACATATGCATGAACATTCCGCCCAATCTGCCCTTGAAGGCAGTTCTGCACACAACGCGGGTAGGTCGCCTGGGCACTCTTGAGCCCAAATGGCATAGATACATAGCAGAAGGCTCCAAAAGGAGTTATAAAGGCTGTCTTCTCCTGGTCCTTAACTGCCATCTTGATCTGATGATAACCTGAGTATGCATCCAAAAAACTTAGCCGCTCACATCCTGCCGTAGCATCAATAATTTGATCAATATGGGGGAGAGCAAAAGGATCAGTTGGGCAAGCCTTGTTCAGATCTGTGTAATTAAAACACATTCTCCAAGTTCCATTTTTCTTAAGTACTAGCACCGGATTAGCCAACCATTCTGGATGAAACACTTCAACTATAAAGCCCGCAGCCAAAAGCCTAGCCACTTCTTCTCCAATAGCCTTGCGTCTCTCCTCATTGAAGCGGCGCAGATACTGCTTGACCGGTTTAAACTTAGGATCAATATTAAGATTATGCTCAGCGAGTAACCTCGGTATACCTGCCATGTCAGAAGGCTTCCACGCAAAGATATCCCGGTTCCCACGGATGAACTCGATGAGCGCGCTTTCCTATTTCGGATCTAGGTTAGCGCTGATAGTGAACTGCTTGGATGAATCGCCCGGAACAAAGTCCACCTGCTTAGTCTCTTCAGCTGATTTGAACTTCAACGCCGGATCATGCTCTGTGGTTGGTTTCTTCAGCGGAGACATATCTGCCGGATCAACATTGTCCTTATAGAACTTCAGAGCCTCAGTTGCACAAACTGCTTCAGCATAAGCAGCGTCTCCTTCCTCGCACTCCCATGCAATTTTGCGGCTCCCATGAACCATAATAGTTCCCTTATGGCCTGGCATCTTGAGCTGTAGATAAACATAACACGGTCTAGCCATGAACTTGGCATAAACTGGCCGCCCAAACAAAGCATGGTATGGGCTTCTAATCTTTACCACCTCAAAGGTCACAGTCTCTGACCTAGAATCATGCTCATCTCCAAAGGTGACCTCCAGATCGATCTTGCCAACTGGATAGGCCGATTTACCGGGTACCACCCCATGGAACACTGTATTGGACTGTCGAAGCTTCTTATCTGTCAGCCCCATACGCCTAAAAGTCTCATAATACATGATGTTGATGCTGCTGCCTCCATCCATAAGCACTTTGGTAAACTTGTAGCCACCTACCTATGGTGCTACCACCAGAGCCAACTGACCAGGATTATCAACCCGGGGTGGATGATCCTCTCTACTCCACACAATGGGTTGCTTAGACCAACGCAAAAAACGTGGTATCGCTGGTTCAATAGAATGCACTGCCCTCTTCAGAACCTTCTGATCCCGTTTACACAAACTCATGGTGAAGACGTGATACTGCCCACTCCTCAGCTCCTTCGGCTTATTCTGATATCCGGATTGCTGCTGCTATTGACGCTGCTGATTCCCTTGGTTATTGTATCCGCCCTGACAATGCTGCTGGTTATGCAGATTGTGCCCATTGTGGTTATTGTTGTTGCCTTGATATCCTGAACCGGACCCACCACCTTGGTAACCCGGACCTTGGAAGCCAGGGCCTGATCCGCCGGGGGGCCCATGATCATACCTATTCCGGTTCATGAACTCCTACATGATGAAACAATCTTTCCAGAGATGCATAGCTGGTTTTTCCGGCGTACCATAATTTGGGCAAGGCACGTTCAACTGGCGCTCCAGATCAATAGGCGGCCTCCCGTTACGTGGGGGCGGTCTACCCTTGCGGCATTGCCCATCCTCCTGAGCGTTGGTGTTGGCCACAAAATTTGAGCTGCCATCCGCTTTATGCTTACCATTGTATCCTTGGTTCGCCGGATTGGCTTGCGGCGGTTTACCATTCTTGCTTGCTTTCCCTGACTTGTCTCCATCTACGTCTGGATGCTTGGTGTTGTCAGAGTCTCCATACTTCACTAAAGCACCCATGAGCGTTCCCACGTCATTGCAATCACGTTTAAGCCGCCCCAACTTCTGCCTCAAAGGTTCAAACCGGCAATTACTTTCCAAGGTTACCACCGCTGTGCTTGGGTTGATGCTATTGGAGGAGTGCAAGATTTCGGACACTCGACGCACCCAACTGCTTGTAGACTCCTGCCCTCCTTGAATGTAGGCAGCTAAGTCGACAACATACATTGGCTGCTTGCATGTGTCTTTGAAATTTTTGATAAACCGGCTCCGCAGCTCAGCCCATGATCCAATGGAATTAGGTGGTAAACCCTTCAGCCATGTTTGGGCCGTGCCCTCGAGCATCATTGTGAAATACTTCACGCATGCTGCCTCATCCACATCGAGCATCTCCATTGCCATCTCATAACTCTCAACCCATGCCTCTGGAGCAAGATCCGCCGTGTAGTTGGGCACCTTGCGCGGACCTTTAAAATCTTTGGGTAGTTTCACGTTCCGTAAAGCGGGGATGAGACACGACACGCCCAGGGAACTGGACATGACCCCCGGTTCAACTGTGGTGGTGGGACGAACCGGTGTCGCCTGACGGGCTTCGTACTGCGCTGTCACTTCGGCCTCCCGGCACTGTCTGGCCTGATCCACCACCTATTGAGCGTGCGCCTCTTCCGCTGCCGGATTATCCCGCCTCTGCTGATGATGCCTCCGTGCGCTGCTTGATACGGCCGGTTCATCCAGACGCCTCATATAACTCCGGCTCAGATGGGGGGTCGAATGAATCCTCTCCCGGCTACAGGAATAAGCTTGCTATTGAGTTAGCGCCGTGTCCAACAACTCCTTGGCCCGTCGCGCCTCTACTGCTATGGGGGACGCTCCTTCAATGGGAAGGGCGGCCAGTCGTGAAGCGGCAGCAACTATGTTGTCCAACAGATTAGAATAATGACCAGGAGGGGTGGGCACATGTTGGGTCGGCACAACCTGGCGGTTTGGCTCTGCAGCCGGTGGCTGAACTGATGCGCCTGTTCCTGGTGCTCCTCCCCGGTTTACCTCTGGCTGGTTACTGGTTCCTGCGCCTGGCGTGCTAAAGAGATTCCTTGCCTCATAAACCGGCGGCAGGCGAGATCGTTGCCTTCTCATCATTACCCCTTGTGAAGCGGTCTGATCTAACATGAGTCGATAGGCTTGAGCATCTAGCTCCGCCTGCTTTGTAGCCATCCTAGCTTTCTCGACAGCCAGGTCCAACTTGGCTTGTTCAATCCGGCTCTTCACCTGAGCGACCTCCGCATCATGCTGCTCCTTGTTGGCATGTTCTACCTCTGCTGTTACCAGCGCTGTCAAAGTATCGACCAAGATAGACAATGTATCAGACGGCGGCGGGGGAGGATCTCCAGCTCTAGCTCCCATTGCCTCTGATATCAACGCCCCTGTTGTTGAGGACTGCTGTACGGGTTGTGATCCGGCCATGAAGACAACAACCCTGTTTGGCGGATCAAGGGGGTCCAGAATACTGTCACCATCGGAACAGCCCTCAGACCGGCCATCCTGCAGCAGATACAAAGATTCGGTCTCTCTGGAAGAAGATTCATCACCGGAATAGACAACAGTCTCGCCGCCAGAGTCCGATCCGTCCTCGGCTTGTACTCCATGCACTGCTCCAATGAAGACGTGCTTCACGACGGGCTGAATCCGGGCAGGTCTCGCATGCTGAGCCGACTCGACGATGTTGGGGAAGATGTCCGGCTCAGGGCCCGGATCGCCGATCTTGTCGATGAAGACGTGGATGCCGCTGAAGGGGACCCGATACCCGTATTCGATTGAATCGGTCTCGGGGCCCCAGCCTGCATCGTCGATGTAGATCCGGCCGCGACGACTCTTGGTCATCCGGCCCACTGCGTAACCCTTGAGTCCTTCAAAGCTGCCCTTCAAGAACTCGAAACCATCGTGCGATAGCTCCACGATGGGCGCCAACTGTCGTGGATTTAGCACGGCAGATGTCCTAGCAAAAGGACTTAGTCGTGAGGCCATCGCTGCGGGTTAGCTTAAAGGGGTTAAAGCGGACGAAGGACGCAGGGATTTTATACTAGTTCGGCCCCTTCAATGAAGGTAAAAGCCTACGTCTAGTTTGGTGTGGTATTGCTTGGGCTTCGATGACCAGGGAGCGAATCCGCTTTGCCTGTGTCTCGAGATGTGGTTCTCTGTCCTGAACCGTCGTCGGGTCATCCATTTATATAAGAGGTGACGCCTGGTCCGGTTTACAAAGTCCCGAGGCCGGCTCATAAACGTGTCTGCCTCGGTCTCTGTTCTTTCTATCTTACATCCCAAGTTACATAGTATGACAGTTTACAAATCATGGGCCCTAACACATGGGCTCTAAGCCTCTTGGGCTACAGTCTTCTACTTCATACTCCGCTGGGCCTTTGATAATATAGTCTTGATAACGTAAATCGGACCCTCCTGGCTGGTTTATACCTGGTAGTAATATCCCTAACACTGGTTACAAAATATAGTCTAGATACGCAAGTGGAAGTTCTAATCAAAACAAGCCAACCATCAACTAGATAATCCATGATAATGCCCAGTTGCTAAGTTGCATATCCTACGTCATACCTTCTAACCCGCGTGCCAAATGAATTCATGACAAGATGATGAAGTGACTATATCTAGCTTTATGACAAGATGATGCTGGTTTAACATGAGTTTCTATTATCTCCTATAACAAAGGTGTGCACTGCATACTGTAGATCATAGACACATACATACATTGCATAAGTGCTAAAGAGCATCTACAGATAAGGTCGGGTGGAAGTGTGTTCTTATAGAATGCATGCATCTCTAAGATGATAAAGGAATTTAGTTGTATACAAGATGATGCACCAAGATGGGTATTAAAGAGAGCTAAAACTTATTTGGAACATGGTATGGCGAGTCTCAGTTCCGTACATATTACTATGAATTCAATCGAGGACAAATGTTCGTATAGATGGGACCTAAACTAACAAAAAACCCTTTTTCAAATATTCGTTCCAGTAAACATTGAAGACTTCATTGGTACCTAGCAGTTATAAAGACTAGGGTGCATGCATTCACGTGCTTGACTCGCTAGGCACAGGAATTCTCCGCAAAGACGTACTAAAATGGTTAGTTATTAGTCCCACTGCACCATCTGTTGATAAAACGATTTCTATTATTCTTCACTTGTGATGCTAATACTTTGTCATTTGTTCATGCAACAGTTGGAAGGACTAGAAAGTGTATTCAAATTTGCATCGGGTTCACATCAAACCTTAGTGATGACCCTAAGTAATTTTTATTAGTGCCTGTGTTGAGCATGAACATTATATCTGGATCTTGTTTAATGCGAGACAGATACTCATTTAAATCAGAGAATAATGGTTGTTCTATTTATATGGGTAATATCTTTTATGGTCATGAACTCATTGTGAGGGGTTTATTCTTATTCAATCTCGATAGTGATGATACACATGTTCATAACATTGATGCCAAAAGATATAGAGTTGATAATGATAGTACCACTTTCTTGTGGCACTGCCGCTTAGGTCGTATTGGTGCAAAGCGCATGAAGAAACTCCATGCTGATAGACTTTGGAGTCACTTGATTTTGAATCACTTGACACATGTGAATAATGCCTAATGGGCAAGATGACTAAAACCCCGTTCTACGGAACAATGGAACGAACAAGTGACTTGTTGGAAATCATACATACTGATGTGTGCGTTCTGATGAGTGTTGACGCGTGCGGTTGAAAGTGCAATCATGCCCTTGATCGCATGTTGATGTTTATGACAATATACTCATAGGGGACAAATAAAGTTTGTCAAGTATATCTTAGGTGTTTGTCCCCTCTGGATTGTGTGTATGGATTATGACTACGGAAATACTTATCGCTCTCAAGAGCGAAGAAACAAATCTACTGGCTTAGGCCCTTTCTGTGTTTGTTCTTGACTTTAGGGATCCCTCACTATTAAGAGGGGAACATGGGGTCTCGCAAAAGTCTTGCTCAAATGGTCTTTTAAACAGTCATCTTCCGAACACTATCTCTGTCGGACGACCCACACATGTCGGACGGTCGGTCTCCACCGGACGTCCGACACTTCTAATACAGAGACAAAACGTTGGATTTCCGGTGTCTACCGGACATCCGATATTTCCTTTACAGAACCAAAACGTCGAACTTCCGCTGTCTACCGAACATCCGTCATTTCCATTACAGAACCAAAACGTCAGATGTCCTGTATCCACCGGATGTCCGGTACCTTCTATACAGAACCAAAACATCGGACGTCCGTTCTGTGTCAGACGTCTGGTCTGTGTCGAACGTCCGGTGTTTGTCGTGGCCTCGAATGTCCGGTGTGTGCCGAGGCCTCGGACGTGCGGTATGTCTTGGACGTCCGACAGTTGACGCGTTCCAGTGCCTCCAACGGCCACTTATTGAGGGATACTATAAATACCTCTCACTTATCCCGTGGGAGGTTTGACCATTCACTTCAAACATCTTCAAGAACACTTTTCACTCACTCTCTCTCTCTCTCACTCCTACACCAAATCTTAGATCCCTAAGGGATTTGAGAGCATTTGAGAGAAGTTGCCCACTCAAGTGATAGATCCACTCCTTCCCCTTCTTTGCACCAAAGTAATCCGTGATTTGAGCAAGTCTTGAGCTTTTCCCCATCGTTCTTGTTACTCTTGGAGGTTGGAGACTCCTAGGCGGTAGGATTCATTCGGAAAGGAATTGACCATTGTGATTAACCCTGAAAAGTTTTTGAGGGTTTGGAGACCACCTAAAGGTCTACCACTAGTGGTTGGGAATCGCCTTTGTGGTGATATATCAAAGAGAGAATAGGGTGAGCCTTTGTGGCATTGGTGTGCCTTCGTGGTGACACCCACCTCTCTAAACGGTGACGTATCTTCCCTCCAAGGAAGTGAACATCGGCATACATCCTCGTCTCTCGGAGTTGCGGTTATTCCTAACCCTAACTTCATACTTGTGGTTACTTGTCTCTTAGTCCTTACTTATATCATATTGTGTTTGCTTACTCTCATACTTGTGTACTTGCTTACCTTGCTTAGCTCTTAGCATCTTACTTGCAATTGTTAGGCACACTTTCATATTCCGCATTATTGCCTAAAATTGCTAAGTAACAATTAAAATTTGTAATTGTACATATCAACCCCCCCCCTCTAGTTCCATATCGATCATTTCAGTTGGTATCAGAGCCTTGTGCTCTATTCTTGTGGCTTAACCGCTCTAGAGCGAGATGAACCCCGATGGGACTCCCCTTGTTGTGGATCCGAAGGATAAGAGCGTGGCTTCCACGGAAGCCAAGTCCTTCCGTTCCGAGGATCTAGAACGGGCTCTTGCTAAGAGAAAGGAGGAGCATGATGCTTCTCTTGAGGCCTTGGTCCAACTGAGACTAGCCACATTAACCACGATGCTTGCACCACTTTCGGGTGGTGCGGCCTCGAGGCCAACTGTGCCTACTCCTTCACTTGGCCAACAACCTCCTAGTAATGATCACTCCAGTGTTCCTTGGCTTTATGCAAGACCTCAAATAGAGAAACCAAAGTATAAACCTCCAGGCAAATCTCCTTTACTTGATGATACTACCGATTTTTCTTTGTGTAAAATTGCTATGCAGGATCATCTTCGATATGGTAATTATGAGATGTTGGATATCTTGGAGTATCACTAGTACAACGAGCTGCTAAACAAACAGTTTTAAACCCCTTTCCACGACGGCCTTCAGAACCGTCGCCAAGTGAGTGTGGGCGATACGGGGGTCCTTCCCACACGACCCAGAAACCGTCGGGGATATGCCCTCCTGGCACACACGCTTGGCAAAATGAGGTCGTGTGCGACCGATGAGCGCTCAAATACGGAAATACATACAGTAGAGCTAAAAAATATAATTATACGGCGAAATTGTTTCCGGTCGCAAGTACATCCCACACAGTCAGTCCCCGCTAAACGTTTCCGTTCGTATGTACATCCCACACAGTCACTCCAAGGAAAACGTTTTCGTTCACAGGTACATCACACACAATTTGTCCCGTTAAATCGTGTGTGATAGCGTTTCCATTGCACACGGTATTAACAATTTTATTGTTTGTGTTATTGAATGCATCACACATGATGCGTAGAAGAAACTGTGTGGCAAAGGTTGTCCATCACACATAGTTTTTATGTGGTAAACGTTTGCGCAAGGTGGCCTAACGCGAACAGTTTTCAAGAGAAGGTCGTGTGTGATTGTTCATTGATCCAACACATTTTATTCCTAGAAACCGTGTGCGTTATTGAATGCATCGCACACGGTGTTTTCTCAATAACCGTTTGCAATAGGAAACCCCAATTAGCAGGCTAATTATCCAATTATTCATAATCCATTTAGTAATCTATTTGACATTTCATACTAAGCACACAATATATTTCATTTTCATAATCGAAATACATCAGAGTACAATATCATATAGCTTCAGCACTCAGCTACCCCATTACACAACTACACCAGGACCAAGTTTCGCATGCAACATCTACAACCTTTCGAAATTAGCATCATAGACGGTACATAGACAGATGTATCTCATTTGGAAAACTGCTGAAGCAGAAGGCGAATATTGAGCCTTCATTGATGTTGAAGGTCTTTGTAACTTTAGGCCAGTGCATGTGGATGATTGACCGTCCATCCTTCGTCCTCTTCAGGAACACTTCAATATTGAACCTTGGGTGTTGTATGAATACCTTCCTCACCTCCTGACCATACAGGTGGTTTGAGAGGTAATCATCAGTGAACTGCTTTGGAAAGGCCTGAAAACAAGAATGTGCATAAATATCTTCTCTATATTGGAAATGGGGCAAAGGAATAAAAAGGCAAGGTAAAATAGTTAGTACTATCCTGTAGTGAACTGATGTCTTCTTCGTTGTGCAGACAAAGATCTTGTTGTTTTTTGTCGCTAATTTCTTTATCCTAACAATCTTTCTGAGTTTCTTGACTTGACTGATATTCATGGACAACTCACTTCCCCATATGCAAAAAGGGTCGAACAGTGGGCCAAAACCTTTGATAGCAGGACCTACATGTGCAAGACCAAAATGTTAAAAACCAAAATATTAGAATGGTTCATGCAATTGCACAAATGTGCTATTAGACAACGGACCATGCACGTGCTAACCTCGATTGTAAACCCAGTGCTTCCCATTGTTAACCTGCAACACATATAAGGTAGTTAGTCATCAGGTTAAGTAAGGGTTCGCATGCTATTGGTAAAATATGTTAATGGAAAATAAGCACATTGCAGATTCATCAGGTTAATTCAAGCCGCATGGAAAACCCATTTATCCAAACCAAGCATGATTAAGAACTAGGAAATATAGCAATGGTATATGTTTCTCATGTATTAAGTGCGGTCAAATTCGATTTATTCCTCACATGCACAATAATACAAAATTCTACCCACGACAATTGAACATGACAATGTAGAATTGAACCAAGCAGTTAGCTAAACACCACAACAAATGAACCAAACATTAACTGAGCACCACATTGCACAATATAACATACTCCTAATAGAAGATCAGACAGTTAACCAAACCAAGCATGCTTAACAACTTGGAAATATAGCAATTGTATTTGTTTCTCATGTATTTAGTACAGCCAAATTCGATTTATTTCTACATGGTATACAATAACAGAATGCAGCCACAACAATTGAACATCGCATTGCAGAATTGAACCAAACAGTTAACTAAACACCACAACAAATGAACCAAACGTTAACTGAGCACCACATTGCACAATATAACATACTCGTAATAGAAGATCAGATAGTTAACCAAACCAAGCATGCTTAACAACTTGGAAATATTGCACCCTGAAGAATTGAACATCACATTTGCAGAATTGAACCAAGCAGTTAACTGAACACCACATTGCACGGTATATAGAACATATACACTATAGAAGAAGATTGCATGGTAAAAGTAGATAGCACAGTTCACTAGAATTTGTTAAGGAAAGTCAGTAGCTAGCAAACGATGGCCTCGAGAAAACTCCACGAACTGTCCTTTAAAGAAGCCAACCGCATCACGACGTCGGCGCGTGAGGCGTCAATGGTGGCCTCGATGGCGAGGTGATCCTCCAAGATCTGGGGGTCAGCACTGATGGCAGCCATCGTGACCTCATTCACACGTGTGGCCGTGATTTGCTTCTCCGCTGCCAAATGCTCCTTGAGATCCTGGCTATACGGCGTGCGCCATGGCTTAGGGCGGCGCTTATTTGGTGGAGGGGTCGGTGATTTGGGTGGAAGGTGTCGCGCTCGTGCCGGCGGTCGGGGCATGTGGGATGTGGAAGGAGGAGGATGGGGGTCGGGTGTGGATTACCTTCCTGGATAGGCGAGGCCGAGCAGCGTGAAGGAGGGTCGCCGGCAAGGAGGCGGCGGCGTTGCAAGCAAGGAGTAAAGGTTTCAAGTTGGAAAGGAAGGCGCGCGGAAAGAGGGTAAATGTGGCTTTTGATAAGGGGGAGGGGCAGGGAGGTATATATTTCCGTGGAAGCCGAAAATTTGGAATCGCTTCAGCAAAAAAACTGGCGCGAAAAGTGTCATCAGACACGGTCCCTTATTCAGAACTGTGTACGATATGTGAACATCACAAACGATTCAGATAGCTTAACCCGTATGTGTTGAGTTTGAACATAAAAAATTTTGGTTCGAATTTCCCTGGTTATAGTGGTCATCCACGTCATTGCATAATGTCGGTACACAAAGGAGACTAACTTCTTAATCGAGCAAGTTCAGTAATTAAACAGAGCTAGCTGACCTAAACATTACTCTAACAAATTAAAGACCGGTGCTCTTAATTAAACAAAACAAAGAGTACTACTACGGCTGGTGCTCGTCGATCTCCGCCGCCACCTCCATGTCCAGCTCGTGCCCGACGGTCTCCTAGGGAAGGGGCTCCATAGCATCAATTGCACCATACTCGGCAAGCATCTCGCCATCCATGCCCGCCATATCTTTGGCATAGGCCGCCACAAGCTGGGCGTGGGCGGCCGCGATGTGGGCTCTGGCGGGCTCCGTCGTGGCAAGGTATGCCGCGCAGGAACGGACGGCTACTCGAACTCTCACGGTGATTGCCAGCTCTTCGGCCGTGGGTTGCAGATTGTTGTCGGAGAAGCTTCGTTCGATTTGTGCGGTGACCACCATGAGATGGGCTTTGATGGCCTCGACATGGTAGTGGGCGGCCTCGATCAGGGCTAAGGCCGCCGCTACGGAACGGACAGCTGCTGTGCCGCTCTCGCCAGTGGCTATCCTCGAGGCACGCCCTCATGAAGCTTGTTAGCACGCGCCTGGCGGCTGCGGCCGCTCTCTCGCCGGAGTGGGCCGCCGAAGTTTCCCTCATGACGTGGGTCCACGTCCCCATCTTTCACCGGCGATGAATGCACAATGAAATGATATTTGGGGGGTGAGCTAGCGTGCTTGACACGCCGGCTGTCGACTGTAGCCGACGCACCTTCTCGTGTAAGCCATAGGCGTACTATACACCGATGGTGCTCCAAGATATTTTGTGATGCATCTCACACAGTTGGTGATAATAAACTGTGTGCGATCTACTTGATTTACCGTCTTTATTTGAATTACGTAATGTGGTCACAGCTAAAAAGGATGGCGTTTGAATTATTTGAACTTTTATCTGCAGTGAACATTCAACTATAGGTGTGTCGTAAAAAAATTGGAATTTTTCGGGGTTCGTCTGGACATTTTTATGCATTAACTGGGTTTTCGAGGCATTTTATTCGCATAATTCAAATTTGAACTACATGCACATTCTCCAGTGCATATAAACTGGTTGAAAATTCAATATGTGTCCTTGGTTGCATGCTTAGGTCCCATGCAAGAAATCGGAATGAATTTCAAACACCCTGCCACCGTCACTCGGCCGCAAACATTGAGATACCCTGTTTTTTAAATTCTAGTAAATACAAAACTCGTCTGAAATTCATGAAACTTGGCATGCTATCATGGAGCGGAATCAACATGCCGTGGTAAAATTTGTCCCATTTGGGGCAGGTTTGGGTATAAGCTTCTCACAAACCAGAGCTTCTCACAACAAGCGTGATGGTTTCGGTAGGGAATGTGCCACCTTTGGGGACAAAACGATATCCGTTGCCTCTTATTGCTTTCAAAATCTTTCGATTGTCAACATAGAACAACATGAGTGTTGTGTTCAATTTTGAAATTTTTCTGGGTTTGTTTGGACATTTGTATACATTAACTGGGTTTTCGAGGCATTTTATTCGCATAATTCAAATTTGAACTACATGCACATTCTCTAGTGCATATAAACTGGTTGAAAAATCAAATATGTATCCTTGGTTGCATGCTTAGGTCCCATGCAAGAAATGGGAATGAATTTCAAACACCCTGCCATCATCACTCGGCCGCAAACATTGAGATACCTGGTTTTTTAAATTCTAGTAAATCCAAAACTCGTCTGAAATTCGTGAAACTTGGCATGCTATCATGGAGCGGCATCAACATGCCGAGGTAAAAAATGTGTCCCATTTGGGGTAGGTTTGGGTATAAGCTTCTCACAAACCTTAGCTTCTCACAACAATCGTGATGGTTTCGGTAGGGAACGTGCCACCTTTGGGGACGAAACAATTTCCATTGCCTCTTATTGCTTTCAAAATCTTTTGAGTGTCAACATAGAACAATACGAGTGTTGTGTTCAATTTTGGAAATTTTCGGGGTTCATTTGGACATTTTTATACATTAACTGGGTTTTCCAGGCATTTTATTCGCATAATTCAAATTTGAACTACATGCACATTCTCGAGTGCATATAAACTGGTTGAAAAAACAAATATGTGTCCTTGGTTGCATGCGTAGGTCCCATGCAAGAAATGGGAATGAATTTCAAACACCCTGCAACCGTCACTCGGCCTTAAACATTGAGATACATGTTTTTTAAATTCTACTAAATCCAAAACTTGTCTAAAATTTGTGAAACTTGGCAGGCTATCATGGAGCGGCATCAACATGTCGTGGTAAATTTTTTGTCCCATTTGGGGCAGGTTTGGGTATAAGCTTCTCACAAACCTTAGCTTCTCACCACAATCGTGATGGCTTCAGTAGGGAACGTGCCACCTTTTCGGACGAAACGATATTCGTTGCCTCTTATTGCTTTCAAAATCGTTCGAGTGTCAACATAGAACAACAGGAGTGTTGTGTTCACTTTTGGAATTTTTCGGGTTCGTTTGGACATTTTTAAACATTAACTGGGTTTTCCACGCATTTTATTTGCGTAATTCAAATATGAACTACATGCACATTCTCTAGTGCATATAAACTGGCTGAAAAAACAAATATGTGTTCTTGGTTGCATGCGTAGGTCCCGTGCAAGAAATGGGAATGAATTTCAAACACCCTGTCACTGTCACTCGACCGCAAACATTGAGATACCTGGGTTTTTAAATTCTAGTAAATCCAACTCGTCTGAAATTCGTGAAACTTGGCATGCTATCATGGAGCGGCATCAACATGCCGTGGTAAAACATTTGTCCCATTTGGGGCAGGTTTGGGTATAAGCTTCTCACAACAATCGTGATGGTTTCGGTAGGGTATGTGCCACCTTTGGGGATGAAACGTTATCCGTTGCCTCTTATTGCTTTCAAAATCTTTCGATTGTCAACGTAGAACAACAGGAGTGTTGTGTTCAATTTTAGAATTTTCCAGGGTTCGTTTGGACATTTTCATACATTAACTGGGTTTTCCAGGCATTTTATTCGCATAATTCAAATTTGAACTACATGCACATTCTCCAGTGCATATAAATTGGTTGAAAAATCAAATGTGTGTCCTTGGTTGCACGCTTAGGTCCCATGCAAGAAATGGGAACGAATTTCAGACACACTACCACCGTCACTTTGCTGCAAACATTGAGATACCTAGTTTTTTAAAATTCTAGTAAATCCAAAACTCATCTGAAATTCGTGAAACTTGGCATGCTATTATGGAGCGGCATCTACATGTCATGGTAAATTTTTTGTCTCATTTGGGTTAGGTTTGGGTACAAGCTTCTCACAAACCTTAGCTTCTCACAACAAGCGCGATGGTTTCGGTAGGGAACGTGCCACCTTTGGGGATGAAACGATATCCGTTGCCTCTTATTTCTTTCAAAATCTTTCGAGTGTCAACATAGAACAACAGGAGTGTTGTGTTCAATTTTGGTATTTTTCGGGGTTCGTTTGGACATTTTTTTTACATTGACTGGGTTTTCCAGGCATTTTATTCACATAATTTAAATTTGAACTACCTGCACATTCTCCAGTGCATATAAACTGGTTGAAAAATCAAATATGTGTCCTTGGTTGAATGCTAGGTTCCATGCAAGAAATGGGAATGAATTTCAAACATCCTGCCACCATCACTCGGCCACAAACATTGAGATACCTGGTTTTTTAAATTCTAGTAAATCCAAAACTCGTCTGAAATTCGTGAAACTTGGCATGCTATCATGGAGCGGCATCAATATGTGTCCTTGGTTGCATGCTTAGGTCCCATGCAAGAAATGGGAATGAATTTCAAACACCAGGGCACTGTTGGTTGCTGGTAAAATGTTGAGATACTTTGTTTTTAAATTCTAGTAAATCGAAAACTCGTCTGAAATTCATGAAACTTGGCATGCTATAATGGAATGGCACCCGACATGCTGTAGTATTTTTCGTGTCCATTTTGAGAGAAGGCGCACTCGAATAACAGCCAACAAAGTCATTTTGAAACAAATAGCTGCCACTGTAACATATCAAACGTTTTGTATAATTTAAATTGTGTGCATTCTGTTAACCATTCATGTGATGCCACGCCTCACTCTTTTAATGGCTAGGAGGTGTTGTGCGGACATGTGCTTGAGTGCTTGACTAAACGAAAGGCGTGCGAGCTGTACTCCAATGCGGAGGCTCAACAACAAGCGTGCGAGCTGTACGCCGCGCAGGCTCATCGGGAAGCGAGCCTTTGACTTCCATGGCCGCCCGCCTTGCTCGCAAACGTTTTAGTTAGAATACCCGTATGCAAACCGACAGCTTCGCCAGGAAGCCAAGGGAAAATGTGTCGAGCGGGATTTGTGCAGCTCTTGGTCGCAAACGTTTTAGATAAAACACCCATATGCAAAGTGAGAGCAGCGCAGGATTTGTGCATCCCTTCAACGCAAACGGTTGTTTTGGATGACCCGTGTGCAACCACGTACAAACAATTTGGTAACATTTGCATCTGTCATATTGGGTATGTTGCCATTTGTCAAACTGGAAATATTTACATTTGTTGATCCAGTAACGTTGCCATTTGTCTATCCTTGTAACACTGTGATTTGTCAAAATATGCAGCTAGAAATCACTAGCACTATCTAATTTTTGCAATTAAAATTTAGTAATTAAGCATAGATTTCATTCATAGATTAAGTAGTCGTTCTTAATTTATACAAACAGATCAACTCGACAGCTAAACTGTCAGGACCCCGATCCTAAGTCACACCGATCTAGCTGTAACACGTCATATCACTTTGCGGCCTCACGCACGGTAACCCCGCGGGTGCCACCTTACCTGGCCCGGGACCGTTTGCGCATTTTGGCACACGTATATGACAGTGTCGCTAGCATCCATATGACATAGAACCCGGGCCGACATGGCTAGTTATAATCCAAAAGTGGCACTAAATTACAGAGACAGGCATCCATGACCCAGCAACGAACGTGTCGGTCATCAACGTATGAACCCAAGTCGTAGCAAGCTACATGGACTTAAAGGAACAACGCGTGACATTCCCCCTAAGGGACAGACACAGGAACGAAGAAGGACACATGCCGGCCAGCCTACGTGTTCCGAGCAGTAGCAAGCTACCAAGGCTCATTGGAATCACTAGGAGGCATTTCCCTGTAAGATAGGCTACCAAAGGAAAACAACTAGATGTCGGATCCCACACATACCAAGCATTTCAATCATACACGCAATATGCTCAATATGTGCAAATACAACATTGCATCACAACAGAACTCTAAGACTCAAAGTACTTTATTTAAAAGGCTCCAAGAGCCATACATAACATAGTCATATAGGTAGGGGTCACATGACCCAACACTCAAGTCATACAGTCATACAAGCACAAGAGGAAGCTACATGTCTGAGTACAGACAACTTAGAAAATAAAACAGGCTTAGTGTAGCCTGACTATCTACAAGGCCCTTCACAAGCTCCAGATCACCGTCTGGGTGTCAAGCTACTCGTCGACGTCAACGTCTATGTAGAACCCATCAGCAGGGGCAGGGTTCTCCTCTGCAACAGTTATTAAGCAAACATGAGTACAAAGGTACTCAGCAAGTCTTACCACAGAACCTATCATACATGCAACATTATCAAAGGGGGTAGTGGAGTTTATAGCAGAATGCCAGCTTTGACCTTGGCTAACCTATACTACAACTTCCAACAGATTGCAAGATGTTATTACGAACACGAGTCCTCTAATCACCACGTCAATACACTACCGAGGATCCTCTTCCGTCATCCTACAGAAGGGCCATCCACGGCACTCACGCTTATCTTGAGGCTTTTAGTAGTATCCATCAACTTGTCTATGAACTGTAAGAGTAACCAAGTAGTTCGTACCGCGAACAACGGCTATTCGAATAGTTGGATAACCCTGCAGGGGTGTACTTCTTCACACACGCTTCCACCACTTATCGCCGTTTACTCGGCGTGTACTCGGCAACCTTCAAGCGGAAGCCCAGCGGGGGTGTCGGCCACGACCTGACTAACTACACAAGTCTCTCGTCCAGGTTTATCGCCTATTTGGGTTCCATCCGTGGGGAGATCCGGCCGGGGTGTCGCTCACGGCCCCAAACGATGTGTACAGGGTTCCCGAGTCACCAAACGGGCAACCGGTACACCGTGCCACGTACCTGTCGCATCACAACCCACCCCGAGGGTCAGCGTTGTGCACGACCTCCAGTAAGCTATAAACACCAGAAACTAGTTGCAACTCCTGGACAGAGATCAAGGGTAATTAATAAGCCGAGAGGGTCAATTAAGGATCCCAATGCATGGTAGTAGCTGTAACTTGAACCACACATACAGATCTCGGGTCCTATGGACGATTCCAATGAAACAACCCACCATGTACTCCTACATGGCCTTTCATCGATACCTTTACCAAAAGTATTCCACACTTCCTCCTCTTATTGGTAAGATCATTTCACTCTGATCCATCACACAGATGAACCAGACCAGACACAACTCTAAGCATAGCAGGCAACATAAGCAAATAGCATGGTGGATCACACATCACATGGCTCAATCAACTCCTACACATGCTAGTGGGTTTCAACTATTTACTGTGGCAATGACAGGTCATGCAAGGGAATAGGGTTCAACTACCGCAGCAAGTAGCAGTTCACGCGCTGTTGCCTTAATGCAGTAAAAGAGAGCAGAAGCGAGAAGATTGGGTTTGTATCGGAATGATCAATGATTGCTTGCCTGACAAGGTAGCTGTCGGGTACTGCTCTTCAACTGGATACGCAGCAGTATCCTCGGGAGCAGGACCTAACACAGGAAATACCGACGATACAATCATTAACAAACAAATGCAACAATATGATGCATGTTTATGACATGGCAAGATGCATGTGTGTTGGCTAATGCAACTAAGACCAGAGGGGTTTGAACCTATTTGAATCAAGGATTCAAATTGAAGTTTCAAACTAGTATTTGAATAAGTGCATTATCATGTTTTTGATATATACAGCAAGTTAACTTGTTCAAACATGCATGAAACCAGTGCCATTAGATAGATTGGATTTTTCTGATCATTTTTCATATATAAATCTTTTCCATCTGAGCTATGGTTGATTTTATATGATTTTTAGAAGTTTTGGGTATTTTCTGGAATTTCCTGAATTAATTTAAATCTAAAAATCCCAGAAAAACCTTTACTGCGTCAGCATGGCATCATGCTGACGTCAGCCAGTCAACAGGGCCAGTCCAGGTCAAACCTGACCAGTGGGTCCCACATGTCAGTGTCACAGCTAATTAACTGAGTTAATTAGAGTTAACTAAAACTAATTAGCTGTCAGTGGGGCCAGGGCCCACATGTCAGTGACTAAACTAATTAACTAATTAAAATTAACTTAACACCTAAACTGAGTTTGACTTGCGGGCAGGGCCCACATGTCATTGACCCAGGGGGTCAAACCCGTGGTCAAAACAGGTCAAACTCGCCGGCGTTTAGCCGCCGGCGAGGCCAAACGCGGCGGTGTGCCTCGGAAAACGTCTGTGGTGCACGGTTCGAGCTGTGGTTGGGTGCGTTGGAGAGCCCTTGCTCTTCCGCATCGGATGGAGGTGGTCGCCGGACCTGGGGTGGCCGGAGTCGACGGCAACAAGCTCGACGGCGGCGACCGGCGTCGGGCGTGTGTGGGGATGCGGCTGCAGGTGCCTAGGCGATGCGTGCGTAGCACCATTCGCATCTACGGGCTGCGGTGAGTGCGATGGACGGGTGCCCGTGACCAAAAGGTCACCGGAGCATCGTCGGCGGCGAGCACGGCGGCGGTGCGTTTCGGTGATCAACAGAACGGCGGCTACTCGGTGCAAAAGGAACGGAGGAAGGAGGGGTTCGACGTAGAAGCTCACTGCGGTGCTAATGAGCTCGACGGCGGGGTCGGGGACGCGCTGTAGCTTCGTAACGACGGCGAGGTACTCCGGCGATCCGAGGAAGGGGACGACGGCGTGGGGTCGTTGCAGGGCTTCCGGTGGCTCGTGGCTCAGCGAGGAGGAAGAGGACGACGCGGCGGATCCTCTGGACACACTCACGGGGCGAGGGGGTGGCTCTGAGTGCGGCTACGGCGAGCGGCGGCGACGGCGGCTCGGTGATGGAGAAGAAAGAGCCAGGGGAGGGCGAAGGAGACAAGGGGGAGAAGTGAGAGCGGTCGGGGCAGCTGCGTGTCGACTCGTGGAGTCATCCAGGCCATCGGGGAGGCAGGCAAGCAGCCTGGAGGTGGCCGGGCGCGTGCCGGCGCGCGGCGGCCACGCGCGCGTCCTTCTGGCGCGAGGAGGAAGACGACAGGAGGAGGGCTGGTGGGCTGGGCCGGCTTGCTACAGGGCTGGGCCGAGGTAAGTACTTCTTCCTATTTTCCTTTTCCTATTTCTATTATGTTACATATCTTTTGCAGCTTTGTTCAATTAATAAAAATGCCTAAACATTTTTATAACTCATGACACTTGTCATACCTGCTGTATATAATATGAACAGTAGGAAACATTATAGTTCATGATTATTTGAGCATTTAAAGTATTTACTAATATTTAAATGCCCAAATTCAATTACCATATGAATTAATCCAAAGCCCTAGATTGTCCTAGAAAATTGTGCACCATTTTTGGCAGAGGTTTAAGACCAAGGCAGAAATGATGAACATTTTGAAGGGCATTTTGGGTACATTGGAAAATATTTTAACAAACCCTAGTTGTTAGGGGAGGGGGTGCTGGGGTTTCTGTTAATCCCATTTCAAATTTCTTTGAAAGTAAACATGATGCACACTCTAGTCAGGTCCTAATGCAAGGGTTAGCTAGGGATGTGACATAAACCGACGAAACTTTTCCCCAATTGTTGCCAACCACGTACTGAAATAGCTAGTTCAAGTATATATCTTTCCCTAATAATAAAGCACGGATTGACTTTGTCGGGTTCACCGTCACAATGCGCTTTCTTCTCATGTCATAATACGCTTTTACGATTTGTATGGACATAATCGTAATATAAACGAGGTGGTACTAATAGCATATTTGTCTGTCCAGATTTGTGCCATCGGTCAAGTAAAACGATTAGTTCATTGGGCTTGTTTTGGGCTAACGAACCCAACTTGGCGGCTGGGTCATGTTCCTACATTGGGCTCTTCCTGCGCTGCCTCCTTTGTCTCTTCCCCTCGCTTCATCCTTTTTTTCCTAAAGAAGAAAAATCCAATCCTAATTCATCTACAACTCAGCTGGGTCATGTTCTATGAGACCAGGTCTCACGGATTAGCAGGTGAGACCCATCCTGATGGATGACACGTGGAAATTTACAAATCACAAAGCACCTACCCCACCCCCACCTGAAATCAGGGGGAGAGATTAGATGCTTTGTGATTTGTGAATGCCATGTGTCATCCATCATGGCGGGTCTCACCTGCATTATATGAGACCTGGCCTCATATAATTTTTTCTCTTCCTGCAATGCCTCCTTTGTCTCTTCCCCTCGCTTCATCCTTTTTTCCTAAAGAAGAAAAATCCAATCCTAATTCATGTGCAACTCAGAGAAGATTTCTATTACAAATCAAAGAACAAGGAAATCCATCAGTTAATTTGTCTTCGATTCAAACCATGCCGTCAACTTACAAACGATGGGGCCGCGTCGTTGGCGGCGGCGGAGCATGAGTGCGACAATGGCAGCCCTGGCGGTGCTTTGCCTCAACCACGCGCCAGGAGTGCATCTGTGATGCGTGCGTCTGTGAGGTCGTCCGGTCCCTTTTTCCGTGAGTGCGTCTGTGATGCGCCACACCCAGGAGGGGTCTCCGCAATGAAGCCGTGTCCCACGTCGTACGGCAGTTAGCGGTTTGCGCGGACGCTGTGATGATGTCTAGCTCCTCCGCCGCTGCAAACGCACTGGTGCTCCTAGGCGATGGTTCATGCGTGGAGCGAGTATTGCGTCCGTGGACGAGAAAGATGAGAAAGCACAGCTGGACTGCTCGAGGAAAGCGGGCTATGGAGGAGGGCAAGATAGTTCTCCCGAAGGCGCACGTGGTTGCGGCGCCACACCATGGCAGTGATCCCCGTGGACGTGGTGTTGTGCTTGAGTGCCTGGTTTTGTTCGGCGTGTGGATGGCGGCATGCCTTTGGTTTAGCTTCAGTTGTGTGCAGCGGTTAAGGACATTATTCCGAGATCGTAATTACAAGCTATTATGTGCAGGTGCATGGTTCTCTTGTCAGCATATTGCCCATGAAGGGCTTATATGTCGTCTTATTGTGCCAATTAGCCAGCCATTAGCTAGATCGGTCTATTATCTTCAGTTTTAACTTCCAGATAATCTGAATGATTTTCAAATATATTGTGTTAATTATTCTGGCAAAATGTAGACGGTAGTGTTGCATAGAAAGTCCAGTTCTGGTAAGTAACTTACTTGGCTTCTAACATGTGGACGGCAGCTTGCTTCCCTTTTTTTACCATGCACACTAAACATGTTTCATTAACTCCAACAACGTCTTGATTCTTCTTCTCAGATGCGAGATAATGTTCACTTAAAAGAGATGACTATGAGGTACGTGCAAGTGCAAGGGTGCAATGGCATGTATCCCTATCTTACACTTTTTTAACATAAAAAATGCTTGTATGTTTTTCTTGATTTGATTTATTTTGTATGTGCAGTATCAATTCGGTCAATTTGTTATTCATTCGAAATGACATGAAAATGAATGTCCTATAAGTGAGTTGAATCTTCGGTTCAACACAATACATCTTTTTAGGGGAATTAATGGTGCTAACTTCACTACATATGAGTGTAATATTAAATCTCATGTTTCATACTGACTTATGTACCAAAATTTATGTTAAACGTGAATAAATTCTTTTTGGTTGCATTTAATATCGCTGTATAATACTAACATCTTCAGTTACTGAACATGCATGCAAGCATAAGTGTGCATGTAGGTAAAATATTGATGTTCATTTTTGATGAATACCAATTAATGTGTTTTCACTAGATATAGGTGACCGCGTGTGACGAATGGCAAGTTGTTCGGTCAGATAACCTGGGTCTGTGGCCAAGTTGGTGGCTCTCACCTCAACTACAGGAACATCACCAAAGCAATTGATAGTAGGTCGGTCACTAACCCTACATGGTTTTAATCGTAAATTTAATTTTATTCTTTTTTCTGACCAACAATAGTAGTTATTGATGTTGTATTAAGATTCCAACAAGAATCTATAAAGGGCTCTAAGGGAGAAGAAGAAAATAAATGACTCGCAAAGCAAAGCGAACTTCGGATACTACTCATCAGTAAGAAGACCAAAATATACACATACAAACTCCCAAACATTGCATGCCAAAGAGCTTTCTTCTGTTTAGAACTTAATAAGGTACTTGATCATTTATTCTAAGTTCATTAGTATGAGCATTTTTTGTTTGGAACGATTGTTAAACTATGTTTGTGCTAGGAAGTGCTATATATTTTTCTCCCGTGGCAACGCATGGGCATATTTCCTAGTACTTGCTAATTTTAAGTATGTTGTACAATTCGATCACACATCTATAGTCAGATGAACTGAACAAAATAGCCCCTAAATACTACTACTACCACGGAGGAGCTTTGTGCTACTCCCGGCAGCCTCTCCTCTGTCGAGCGCACTCAGTAAGAGGCAGAGGAGGAGGAGGAGACTACCGACGAGCTGGAGAAATGCAATATGGTGCCTGCCGCTGCTGCATGTTCATCTATGCTCGCCAGCTCGAACGCCCGCTGCTGCTCCAGACGATCCCTCTCGAAGTGGCTGGACTGCTCGTAGATCTCCTGATTCCTCACCTCTGTGTCGGCGTGTGCTGTGACCACGGCTGTGGTATGACTCTTTGCGTGCTGGATGAGGTGCTCCTTCTCCTCCCGCAGGACCTCGATGTAGCACGCAAGATCGCTAACGCACGTGCGGCCCTCCACCTACGCCTCCCTCCTCCGGGTGGCGGTGGCGAAGCGGGTGATGATCCCGGCGGTCGACGGTGGGCTGGCAGCCACGGCGGCCGACGATGGGGTGGCGGCCACGACCACCACCTCCGCCTTCGGGCCGCGGCGGCGGAGCAGGTGATGGCCATGGTGGCCGGCAGTGGGGTGGCGGCCACGACGGCCACCTCCCACCTTTGGGCTGCGGCGGCGGAGCGGGAGATGGCCCTGACTTTCGACGGTGGTGTGGTGGCAACGGCGGCGGAGCATGTGGTGGGTATTCCGCGCACACCCAACAGGGATGCCACGCGCACTACACTACACCGGGGACTGCGCCGCTGCCGCGGTGTAGCCTCCCAACTGGAGCTGTCCTCTGATGATGGTAGAGTGGCTGAGCGACGACGTCAGACCGGTGCCATTGGCGACTGTGGGAGAAGAAGACGAGATAAGCTACAGGGAGGGAGGGGAAAATGCGACGCAGGACTCGCCGCCCGTGAGGGTTTTTATAGCAGGCCGGTAAGCATTTGGATTTTGGGGATTTCACCGAGTCGGGAGTGAAGCTTGCGCGGTAACCTGCGAGGTTGCGCGGGAACGGGCCACCCACGATTCAGTGGCACCACTGTTTGGCCAAAAGAACGCCCCCCCCTCCCCCGCGCGCGGCGCAAGCTTGCGATGTGAGACGTGTGCGGCAGTTGGGTGACAAGACGTGCAAGAGGAGGATGAAAGGACACATACACATACGGTTAATAAAAAAATGTTTGCGATTTAATTACCTACTATATCCACGTCCTGGTTTAGAAGTAGGATTTAACTAATAAAATACGAATGCATGTCGCCAAAGATTATATCGTTGGAGTCGTATTTGAATATAGTTTCCAACTATACAAGTTTTCTAACATGCATTAACATTTTTTGGGTTAAATTTAAGGTTATATACCAGCAAGCATTTTCCCGCAACACACACGGCTTATTCCATCATAAACAGCTCGGATGGATCAACTGTATGCCACGTATCGCACACACAACTCTAGTCTGATTCGTGCTTGATGTCTCCGACATTGCATGTGCCACGTATCACTGTGCCGACCTCTGCTCGCGTCCCTCAGCAAGCTCTGCTCGCCATTAGGCATCGGGGCGCGCTTTGCTCGTTTCTGTTGGTGCGCTCTTCTCGCATCCGTTGGCACGCTCGGCTCGCGTCCCTCCGCGCGCGCTCTACCAACGGTTGGGCGTGCGCACGATCACGTCGGGGGCCCCGTATGCATGCGGTTGCGCCGCGCGCGTTGCCACACGATGCAGTTATGTGCGACACATGGAGTTACGCGCTGCAAATTAGAACTTCCGTCAAGGGCCTGCCTATATTCCTGTCTGTCCGGCTTCCCCTTTAATACCCACAGCCATTATAACCTCAGTCTCTTCAACCTTTCAATCGCGCCCCACAACACAACAAGCACACCCACGACGACACATAGAGAGGGGATGTCCAGCGGCGCTCCAATGGAGTTCAGCGAGCATAGAGTGGAGACCCACGTGAGGGAGACGGATCTGTCGGTGGTGTACACCATCGACCCAGCCGTGGTGGATGACTACATCAACACCGTTGAGCAGTTGCTTGCTGGAGACAAGTACAAGTTGGTCGGCATCGACCTCCAGTACACCGCCGGTCATCCCGACATACATCAGAAGGTTGTCGTTGCCCAGTTGTGCGTGCCCATCATGTCCTCATCTACCACTACTGCATGGCCACAGAGCTTTGCGGCTGTTTCAACATGTTTGTCAACAGCACTGACTACAAGTTTGCCACGGTGGAAACCACCGACGATGTAAAAGCGTTCAGGGTTACGGGCTTGGCCTGCCAGAACCTTGTCAAAATCCGTGAGCACTATAGGGTCTGGGGCAACACGAAGAAGGACTCCCTGGTTGAACTCGCCTCGGCCATCATCGACCCCTACTATGAAAAGATGAAGCAGGATGCCAAGAGGACAGGTCTTGTATCCTGGCACAGGGCCTGGATGCGGCAACTGGATAAACCTCACCTCAGGTTCGTGGCCAAGGGCGTGTACACATGCTACGAGATGCACAGGAGGGTCGTTGACATGAGGAAGTGCCTTGTTACCCAAATCGACGAGCTCGGATCGAGCCACAATCAGAGCAAGCATCCCAAGAAGTAGATGATGATCAGATGATCGTTTATGCTAGTTTATCATGCATGTAATATATAGTTTACTTTATTGGTGTGTGGAAATGTCATGTGTGTAATAGCCACCTATGTAATTATGCATGTACTAGTTTACTTTGGTGTGTGCAAATGCCATGGTTGTATAGTAGCCACCTATGTAAGTGGATGTTTAATTTGGTTATGCAACCATGTCCTTATAAGTGTGTATATATATACTATGTTGTTCTCTATGCATGCAATCCCATCGCACAACACACACGTCTTATCAGCAGCAACCGTCTGTGTTATTATCGGTCCTAGCACACATTTTTTTATTATAGACATGTTTGCCGCGTATCACACACATCTTCTTATATTGAACCGTTTCTGTTCTCTTGTCTCAACACAAATAGTTCATCTGAGTGAACCGCATGCCGTATATTGCACACCCCTTGATCTGCCTGACCGTTCCTTTTGTGTTGCCTAATCACAAACAGTTCATCCGACTGAACCATATGCTCTACATCGCACACACCTTCATCTGGCAGCCCGTTTCTTTTGTTCCTCCTCATCGCAAACAGACAATTGACTTGAACCGTATGCCCACCATCGCACACACAATGATAATCTAAACCATGTTGATGCATCCTCCATCGCAAACATTTTGCACCTTTTTTGACAATTTTTTTACACCCCCGTTTGCGATTATGGCAAAGCACACAGTTTCGTCGAAGGGCCTCTGATCGTAGTGTCGTGTTAGCAGCAACCTGCAGTAGTGTATGGTTACCAAGTTGTTAACCCAAAGAATATTACACCAAGAGAAATATATGACAAATATCTCAATGACACCGCAACGATGTGCATAAGGAAGGTATGACTGACAAGCAAAGGAGACCATATGTACATATCACAAGTGCCAAGGAATTATGGGATAGCATTGTTGTTGGGTTCTACCGTAGGGTGCGTCGACTGCAAATTAAAATTTTCCTATGCACAGAACATCCAGGAATGGATCACAGATCGCTACCACTAGACGCGCAGTGCCGTGCAGCGGAAGTAGAGTTGGGTCAGCGCGTCTCTGGAGTCGTCTCCTCCTCGTCGGACTCCCACGTAACCGATCATATCCCGCGAACTGGTTTGCCGCAGCAGCGCAAGTGCATCGCCTCTAACGGTATCCGCGCGTGCAGGAGGAACGTCGTGCGACGGACTGCTAGGTCCGATCACACAACCGGCGGCGAGTGGAGGTGGCTAGTTGCAGCAAATGCAATGCCATAATGAAGGTGCAGAACCGATCAACCAAATGAGTGTGCCGCACCTCCACTATTTATAGGCATCCGCCGCGGGCTCAACATTTGGGCCTCACACGGACCCTAAAGCCCAAAGTATGTTCGGTCTGTATCCGAGTCCGAGTAGGACCAAGTCTGACTCGTGGAGTCGGATCCAACCTCACAGGTTCCTTCCCTTTAAGCGCGCAACCCCTTAGGTTCAAGTTGGCTTGGTCACAGTTCGGATCACCTCCGACCTGTACGGTTGGTAGCGGCCTCTAGCAATGTGTGCCGACCACCAAGCAGACTATGAAGATCGTTAGCGAACCTGTACAACATGTCACACTTCCATTCCCTTTGCCACATGATATATGTTGTCGGTCTCAAGGAGAGTCAGTCATCCTTGTGCTAGCCCGACCTATTTCTCGTTCCAGTGATGCCGACCCAAAACAGGTTATCTCATAATCCTTGTCGCATGGCCATGCTTATCCTCGTCAGATCACACGAGGGGCCCAGAGTATATCTCTCCTGATCGGAGGGGCAAATCCCATCTTGATCGACCACGTCTCACAGCATGGGTCTGGACAAGCCCGAAACCTACCTTTGTAACTACCCAGTCACGGAGTAGGGTTTGGTTGGCCGAAAGCAAGTCTGTCACCATCCCGAGTACATGCGTCGGCTCAGGTCTTAGGACATAGAACGTATATTGTACTAGAGACTCACAGATGACATATTGTTGTGTCTCATAGTTGGGTTTGTCCGACTCGGACCTTATCTCGACTCGGATCCGACTATGTCAAATCCGACCGGATCTTTCCAAGTCCATATTGTCCGGTTAGCATCCAATGCCCCATGGCTAGTGAGACCGAGCCATCCACCGTGTCATATGCTAGTCTAGTCCGACGTGTGTCCACACATCACTTACGACTAGGGACCATTTAGGATGTATCATACAACATAAGATCTCACAGACAAGTCACGTACTTGCCAACAAGTATCATTGATTACATCCAAGGACTATATTTATTCATAAACACATAGGAAATATCATCATACATGATTGCCTCTAGGGCATATCTCCAACAATTGTGAGGACCAAGACTGGTATCTCTACTGTCCGGCTTGCTCGATATGAAATTGCCAAGGGTCAATTGCAAAACTTTTGTATGGAGAAAGGTGAATCTCCCAAGAAGCTCCTTGAGCATCTCATGACTCTCACCGCCGACATCGAGTCTTGTGTTTGTGATAAGACACAAGATGGATTCATCTTAACTAAGCAATTTCTCGTGGACAAGTTGCTTCATGCTCTTGCTCCTCATCACCAAATGGTGTGGGACATAAGACAATACCATGGATTCAAGGAAATGACTCCGGGTGACATCATATCCAATTTTCAACTATTTGAAGAGTCAAAGGCAAATGCTACAAAACATCGTGCCATGCATGGTACCTCAACATCAAAGATCAATCTTGCATTGAAGGCCAATCATGTATGTGAAGAAGAGCAAAGTGAAGAAGATGATGATGATGATGATGATGATGACGATGGTGATGAGATTGACTCCGATGAGAGCCCTTCGTATGAAGACATTGCCCTCTTTGTCAAGAAGTTTAGCACGGGAAAATTCAAGGGAATATTCCAGAAGAAGAAAGTGAGAAAATGCTACAACTGTGAAGAAACCAACCACTTCTCCAACGACTGCCCTTATGAGAAGAGAGAAGATAAACCAAGGTTTCCCAAGACCTTTCCCAAGAAGAAGTTGCCAAATCCTTTGAACTTCAAGCTCAATAAGAGAGATGGGAAAGCAATGGTTGCTCATGAAGAATCAGATCCAGATGATGTTAGTTGTGTTGCCGAAGTTGCTCAAGATTCTCAAAACACCTTGAGGCTAGTCAACAAGAGTGGTGATGTTGTCACCTACAACTATATGAAATACTACAAGGGCGACGCTCACAAGTGCCTAATGGCAAAGGCCATGGTATAAGATGGAGAGGACCAAAACTCTCCTGACAAGGTTAAGGTAACCCCACGGTCAAATCCTCCTCTTTTCACCCCTTCTGCTCATTGTGATGAATATCTTGATGCGGAGGATAATTATGATGATGATGATATAGATGATCCTATGCTTGCTAAACTAAATAAGTTCATGTGCTCCCTCAAAGGAAAGAAGCTCACTATGTTTCGTATGCTTATGGAGATGGAGAGTAAGCACACCATCACCATTAAGGAACTCGAAACTGTCGGCGTCCTGGGAACGGGGGTACCCAGACTTCCCTTCATGTGGCCCATGATGTGGCTCCATCGATGGCCTGGTACAACCCAGGTTCAAAAACCACATCTCAAGACCCTCGCGAGGGGCCAAGCCTCGCGAGGCGGACGATGGTAAGACCTCCCTGGGGGTAGCCTCTTTAGGCTGGCTCCCAAGGAGCACAGACTTCTATGCACGATGCACCTCGCGAGGTTCAAGTGGCGTGAGCCATGACGACCAAGGCCAGGCGGGCGCCAGCGGGCGCAGTGTACCAGTTTCCCCATTGGTGCCAAGGGGGCAAGCGCAGGCGTGGAGTCTCGGGGAATCAAGCAAAGGTTTCCATATCAGTGCAACAAGACCAAGGACTGCCATGATGACAGGATGGAGGTCACCGTGGAGCCTAGCGTGGCGTCACCACCAGAGCCTTTCGCAGGCGAAGACCGCTTTTGTCAGGATAGCTTGTACTAGTTGTTCCCCTTCAAATTTGCCAGTTGTCGGATCCCTTCCCGCCTACATTTGGTAAGAGGACCAAGGACGCTATAAATAGGGCCTAGCCACCACCATAGAGAGGGGCGATTAACCTGTTGGAAATATGCCCTAGAGGCAATAATAAAAGAGTTATTATTATATTTCCTTGTTCATGATAATCGTTTATTATCCATGCTATAATTGTATTGATTGGAAACTCATATACATGTGTGGATAAATAGACAAACTTTGTGTCCCTAGTAAGCCTCTTCAGGACTAGCTCGTTGATCAAAGATGACCGCGGTTTCTAGGTCATAGACATGAGTTGTCATTTGATAACGGGATCACATCATTAGGAGAATGATGTGATGGACGAGACCCAAACGTTAAACATAGCTTTTGATCGTATCAGTTATCGCTATAGTTTTCTGCATGTCAAGTATAAGTTCCTATGACCATGAGATCATGTAACTCACTGACACCGTAGGAGTGCTTTGTGTGTGCCAAACGTCGCAACGTAACTGGGTGACTATAAAGGTACTCTACAGGTATCTCCGAAGGTGTCTGTTGAGTTGACATGGATCGAGACTGGGATTTGTCACTCCGTGTGACGGAGAGGTATCTCCGGGCCCACTCGGTAATACATCATCTCAATGAGCTCAAAGTGACTAAGTAGTTAGTCACGGGATTATGTATTACGGTAACGAGTAAAGAGACTTGCCGGTAACGAGATTGAACTAGGTATAGAGATACCGACGATCGAATCTCGGACAAGTAACATACCGACGAGACAAAGGGAACTGTATACGGGATTGCCTGAATCCTTGACATCGTGGTTCATCCGATGAGATCATCGAGGAACGTGTGGGAACCAATATGGGTATCCAGATCCCGCTATTGGTTATTGACCTGGGAGTGTCTCGGTCATGTCTGCACAGTTTCCGAACCCGCAGGGTCTACACACTTAAGGTTCGGTGACGCTAGGGTTGTTAGTGAGAACAGTGCATGGTTACCGAAGGTTGTTCGGAGTCCCGGATGAGATCCCGGACGTGACGAGGGTCTCCGGAATGGTCCGGGGACGAAGATTGATATATAGGATGAGAGTGATCGGAGTCCGGAAGTGTTCCGGGGAGTATCGGGAAGACGGCGGATGACCGAAAGGGGTTTTCGGGGTCCCGGAAAGAGTTTCGGGCCTAATGGGCCACAAAGGGGAGACGCAACAGCCCTCCTAGGGCTGTGCGCCCCCCCCCCCCTGGGCCCTCTCCTCATGCGCCAAGGGGGCTGGACCCCCCTAGGGCTGCCGCACCCCCTTAGGCTTGGGGGGCAAGGCACCTGGGGGGGGGGAACCCTAGCCCCAGGGGGCGCCGCCCCCTCCCCATCTGCCCTGGCCGCGGGCCCCTAGGGGAAACCCTAGGGCGCCCCCTCCCCTCTCTTCCCCCTATATAAAGAGAGGCAGAGGGAGGGCAGCCACACACGTTCGTGCCTCGGCGCTGCCCTCCCTCTCCCACAACAATCTTCGTTTTCCCGCGGTGCTTGGCGAAGCCCTGCTGGAATCCTCCACCACCATCTCCACCACGCCGTCGTGCTGCCGGTGTCTCCATCAACCTCTCCTTCCCCTTGCTGGATCAAGAAGGAGGAGACGTCCCCGAGCTGTACGTGTGAAGAACGCGGAGGCACCGTTGCTTCGGTGCTAGGATCTTCGGCGATCTGAATCGCGGCGAGTACGACTCCATCAACCGCGTTCTTGAACGCTTCCGCTTAGCGATCTACAAGGGTATGTGGATCCAACTCTCCCCTCGTAGATGCATCTCCTAGATTGATCTTGGTGAGCGTAGGAAAATTTTTTGTTTCCCATGCAACGTTCCCCACAGTGGCATCATGAGCTAGGATCTTGCGTAGATGCTTTCACGAGTAGAACACAAAAGGGTTTGTGGACGTTGATGTTTAGATTGCTTCCCTCCTTAGTCTTTCTTGATTCAGCGGTATTATGGGATGAAGCGGCCCGGACCAACTTTACATGTCCACGTACATGAGACCGGTTCCATCGACAGACATGTGACTTTTATTGCATAAGATGGCTGGCGGGTGTCTGTCTCTCCTATCTTAGTTGAATCGGAATAGAACAAGGCGGTCCTTGTAGAAGGTTAAATAGCAACTTAAATATCACCGTTGTGGCTTTGCGTAGGTAAGAAGCGTTCTTGCTAGATACCCATAGCAGCCACGTAAAACATGCAACAACAAATTAGAGGACGTCTAACTTGTTTTTGCAGGGTATGTATGTGATATGATATGGCCAATGACATGATGAGATATATTTGATGTATGAGATGATCATGTTGTAATAGTTAATATCGACTTGCATGTCGATGCATACGGCAACCGGCAGGAGCCATAGGGTTGTCTTTAATTTTTTGTATGACCTGCGTGTCAATCATTAAGCGCTTTGTAATGCTTTACTTTATCGCTAAACGGTAGCAATAGTAGTAAGAGCATGGTGGGCGCGCGACAACCCCAATGGCGACACAATGATGGAGATCATGATGATGGGGATCATGGTGTGGCGCCGGTGACGATGGAGATCATGCCGGTGCTTTGGAGATGGAGATCAAAAGCACGAGTTGATGGCCATATCATGTCACTTATGATTTGCATGTGATGTTAATCCTTTTATGCATCTTATTTTGCTTAGGACGACGGTAGCATTATAAGATGATCCCTCACTAAAATTTCAAGATAAAATTGTGTTCCCCCCGAGTGTGCGCCGTTGCGAAGGTTCGTCGTTTCGAAGCACCACGTGATGATCGGGTGTGATAGACTCTACGTTCGCATACAACGGGTGCAAGCCAGTTTTGCACATGCAGAACACTCGGGTTAGACTTGACGAGCCTAGCATGTACAGACATGGCCTCGGAACACGGAAGACCGAAAGGTCGAGCATGAGTCATATAGTAGATATGATCAACATGTAGATGTTCACCATTGACACCACCTCATCTCACGTGATGATCGGACTTGGGTTGGCGGATCTGGATCATGTCACGCTTGAATGACCAGAGGGATGTCAATTTGAGTGGGAGTTATAAATAATTTGATTAGGTAATAACTCACTTATCATGAACAATAGTCTAAAAATGTCTTTGCAAATCTTTTGTTGTAGATGGCTCGCGCAGTAGCTCCCCTGAATTTTAATGCGTTCCTAGAGAAAGCTAAACTGAAAGATGATGGGAGCAACTTTGTGGACTGGCTCCGCAATCTGAGGATCATCCTCACAGCTGCCGAAAAGGTTTATGTCCTAAGTGCACCGCTAGGTGAACCCCCCGCTCCGGCCTCTGTGGACGTTATGAACGCCTGGCAGACGCGCTCGGATGACTACTCAGTCGTGCAGTGTGCCATGTTGTATAGCTTGGAAGGAGGACTTCAAAGACGTTTTGAACGTCATGGAGCATATGAGATGTTCCAGGAGTTGAAGTTCATCTTTGAGAAGAATGCTAAAATCGAGAGGTATGAGACCACCGATAAATTCTTTGCTTGCAAGATGGAGGAGAATTCGTCTGTCAGTGAGCACTTGCTGAAGATGTCTGGGTACTATACCCGCATAGCTGATCTGGGACTTGTGTTCCCGGAGGAGGCTATCATTGACAGAATTCTCCAGTCACTCCCACCTAGCTACAAGAGCTTCGTGCAGCAGTACAACATGCAAGGGATGAACAAGTCCATCGCCGAGCTGTTTTCAATGCTGAAAGTCGCTGAGGCAGACATCCAGAAGGAGTATCAAGTGTTGATGGTCAATAAAACCACCAGTTTCAAGAAAAATGGCAAGGGCAAGAAGGGTAACTCTAAGAAGGGTGGCAAGGCAGTTGCTCATCCAGTGAAGAAACCCAAGGCTGGGCCCAAGCCAGAGACTGAGTGTTTCTATTGCAAGGGGAATGGCCACTGGAAGCGGAACTGCCCCAAGTATCTGGCAGACAAGAAGGGGGCCAACAACAACAACAAGCAAGGTATATATGATATACATGTTATTGATGTGTACCTCACCAACTCTCGTTGTAGTGCCTGGGTATTTGATACCGGTTCGGTTGCTCACATTTGCAACTCTAAACAGGAACTACGGAATAAACGGAGGCTGGCGAAGGACGAAGTGACGATGCGCGTGGGGAATGGTTCCAAGGTTGATGTGATCGCCGTCGGCACGCTCGCTCTTCGATTACCATCGGGATTAGTTATGAACCTGAATAATTGTTATTTAGTGCCTGCATTGAGCATGAACATTATATCTGGATCTTGTTTATTGCGAGACGGTTACTCATTTAAATCAGAGAATAAAGGTTGTTCTATTTATATGGGTAATATCTTTTATGGTCATGCACCCGAAGTAGGGGGTTTATTCTTATTGAATCTCGATAGTGATAATACACATGTTCATAACATTGATGCCAAAAGATGTAGAGTTGATAACAATAATACCACTTTCTTGTGGCACTGCCGTCTGGGTCATATCGGCGTGAAACGCATGAGGAAGCTCCATGCTGATGGACTTTTGGAGTCTCTTGATTTTGAATCACTTGACACATGCGAGCCGTGCCTCATGGGCAAGATGACTAGGACCCCGTTTTCAGGGACAATGGAACGGGCAAGTGACTTATTGGAAATCATACATACTGATGTGTGTGGTCCGATGAGTGTCACGGCGCGCGGTGGATATCGTTATTTTCTCACCTTCACTGATGACTTAAGTAGATATGGGTATATTTACTTAATGAAGCATAAGTCTGAAACTTTTGAAAAGTTCAAGCAATTTCAGAGTGAAGTTGAGAATCATCGTAACAAGAAGATTAAGTTCCTACGATCTGATCGAGGGGGAGAGTATCTGAGTTATGAGTTTGGCAATCACTTAAGAAAATGTGGAATTGTTTCACAGTTGACGCCACCTGGAACACCACAACGTAATGGTGTGTCCGAACGTCGTAATCGAACCCTATTAGATATGGTGCGTTCTATGATGTCTCTTGCCGATTTGCCACTATCGTTCTGGGGATACGCGTTGGAGACAGCTGCATTCACTTTAAATAGGGCTCCATCTAAGTCCGTTGAGACAACACCGTATGAACTATGGTTTGGTAAGAAACCTAAGTTGTCTTTTCTCAAAGTTTGGGGTTGCGATGCTTATGTCAAAAGGCTTCAGCCAGAAAAGCTCGAACCCAAAGCGGACAAATGTGTCTTCATAGGATACCCAAAAGAGACAGTTGGGTACACCTTCTATCTCAGATCCGAGGGCAAAGTGTTTGTCGCTAAGAACGGGTCCTTTCTCGAGAAAGAGTTTCTCTCGAAAGAATTGAGTGGGAGGAAGGTAGAACTTGATGAGGTTATTGAACCTCTGCTTCAACCAGAGAGTAGCGCAGCACAGAAAGATGTTTTTGTGGGGCCTGCAGAGGTCGAAGAGGAAGCCAATGATGATGATCAAGAAGCTTCTGATCAAGTTACTACCGAACCTCGTAGGTCGACAAGGGTACGCACTGCACCTGAGTGGTATGGTAACCCTGTCTTGGAGGTCATGTTGTTGGACAACAGTGAACCTACGAGCTATGGAGAAGCGATGGTGGGCCCGGATTCCGACAAATGGTTAGAGGCCATGAAATCCGAGATGGGATCCATGTATGAAAACAAAGTATGGACTTTGGAAGTATTACCTGAAGGGCGGAAGGCCATTCAGAATAAATGGATTTTTAAGAGGAAGACGGACGCTGACGGTAATGTCACCGTGTATAAAGCTCGACTTGTGGCAAAGGGTTTTTCACAAGTTCAAGGGATTGACTACGATGAGACTTCCTCACCCGTAGCGATGCTTAAATCCGTCCGAATCATGTTAGCAATAGCTGCATATTTCGATTATGAAATTTGGCAGATGGATGTCAAAACAGCGTTCCTTAACGGTTTTCTTAAGGAAGAGTTGTATATGATACAACCGGAAGGTTTTGTCGATCTAGAGAATGCTGCCAAAGTATGCAAGCTCCAGCGTTCCATTTATGGGCTGGTGCAAGCATCTCGGAGTTGGAATCTTCGCTTTGATGAGGTGATCAAAGCGTTTGGGTTTGTACAAGTTTACGGTGAAGCTTGTATTTACAAGAAAGTGAGTGGGAGCTCTATAGCGTTTCTAATATTATATGTGGATGACATATTGCTGATTGGAAACAATATAGAATTTTTGGATAGCGTGAAGGGGTATTTGAACAAGAGTTTTTCGATGAAGGATCTCGGTGAAGCTGCTTTCATATTGGGCATCAAGATCTATAGAGATAGATCAAGACGCTTGATAGGACTTTCACAAAGTACATACCTTGATAAAGTTTTGAAGAAGTTCAAAATGGATCAATCCAAGAAGGGGTTCTTGCCGGTATTGCAAGGTACAAAGTTGAGTAAGACTCAATGCCCAGTGACTGCGGAAGATAGAGAAAAGATGAGTGTCGTCCCCTATGCTTCAGCCATAGGCTCTATCATGTATGCAATGCTGTGCACAAGACCAGATGTCAGCCTTGACATAAGTATGGCCGGAAGGTTTCAAAGTAATCCTGGTATGGATCACTGGACAGCGGTCAAGAATATCCTAAAGTACCTGAAAAGGACTAAGGAGATGTTTCTCGTTTATGGAGGTGATCAAGAGCTCGTCGTAAAGGGTTACGTCGATGCAAGCTTTGACACTGATCCGGATGACTCTAAGTCTCAAACCGGATACGTATATATTCTCAACGGGGGAGCGGTAAGCTGGTGCAGTTCCAAGCAGAGCGTGGTAGCCGATTCTACATGCGAAGCGGAGTACATAGCTGCCTCGGAGGCAGCAAAGGAAGGTGTCTGGATGAAGGAGTTCATGACAGATCTTGGAGTTGTGCCTAGTGCATTAAACCCAATGACTCTGTTTTGTGACAACACTGGTGCCATTGCTCTAGCCAAGGAACCAAGGTTTCACAAGAGGACCAGACACATAAAGCGACGCTTCAATTCCATCCGCGATTCAGTCAAGGAGGAGGACATAAGCATTTGCAAAGAACATACGGATTTGAATGTTGCAGATCCGTTGACTAAGCCTCTTCCACGGGCTAAGCATGATCAACACCAAGACTCTATGGGTGTTAGATTCATCACCTTGTAATGCTAGATTATTGACTCTAGTGCAAGTGGGAGACTGTTGGAAATATGCCCTAGAGGCAATAATAAATGAGTTATTATTATATTTCCTTGTTCATGATAATCGTTTATTATCCATGCTATAATTGTATTGATTGGAAACTCATATACATGTGTGGATAAATAGACAAACTTTGTGTCCCTAGTAAGCCTCTTCAGGACTAGCTCGTTGATCAAAGATGACCGCGGTTTCCAGGTCATAGACATGAGTTGTCATTTGATAACGGGATCACATCATTAGGAGAATGATGTGATGGACGAGACCCAAACGTTAAACATAGCTTTTGATCGTATCAGTTATCGCTATAGTTTTCTGCATGTCAAGTATAAGTTCCTATGACCATGAGATCATGTAACTCACTGACACCGTAGGAGTGCTTTGTGTGTGCCAAACGTCGCAACGTAATTGGGTGACTATAAAGGTACTCTACAGGTATCTCCGAAGGTGTCTGTTGAGTTGACATGGATCGAGACTGGGATTTGTCACTCCGTGTGACGGAGAGGTATCTCCGGGCCCACTCGGTAATACATCATCTCAATGAGCTCAAAGTGACTAAGTAGTTAGTCACGGGATTATGTATTACGGTAACGAGTAAAGAGACTTGCCGGTAACGAGATTGAACTAGGTATAGAGATACCGACGATCGAATCTCGGGCAAGTAACATACCGATGAGACAAAGGGAACTGTATACGGGATTGCCTGAATCCTTGACATCGTGGTTCATCCGATGAGATCATCGAGGAACGTGTGGGAACCAATATGGGTATCCAGATCCCGCTATTGGTTATTGACCTGGGAGTGTCTCGGTCATGTCTGCACAGTTTCCGAACCCGCAGGGTCTACACACTTAAGGTTCGGTGACGCTAGGGTTGTTAGTGAGAACAGTGCATGGTTACCGAAGTTTGTTCGGAGTCCCGGATGAGATCCCGGACGTGACGAGGGTCTCCGGAATGGTCCGGGGACGAAGATTGATATATAGGATGAGAGTGATCGGAGTCCGGAAGTGTTCCGGGGAGTATCGAGAAGACGGCGGATGACCGAAAGGGGTTTTCGGGGTCCCGGAAAGAGTTTCGGGCCTAATGGGCCACAAAGGGGAGACGCAACAGCCCTCCTAGGGCTGTGCGCCCCCCTGGGCCCTCTCCTCATGCGCCAAGGGGGCTGGACCCCCCTAGGGCTGCCGCACCCCCTTAGGCTTGGGGGGCAAGGCACCTGGGGGGGAAACCCTAGCCCCAGGGGGCGCCGCCCCCTCCCCATCTGCCCTGGCCGCCGGCCCCTAGGGGAAACCCTAGGGTGCCCCCTCCCCTCTCTTCCCCCTATATAAAGAGAGGCAGAGGGAGGGCAGCCACACGCGTTCGTGCCTCGGCGCTGCCCTCCCTCTCCCACAACAATCTTCGTTTTCCCGCGGTGCTTGGCGAAGCCCTGCTGGAATCCTCCACCACCATCTCCACCACGCCGTCGTGTTGCCGGTGTCTCCATCAACCTCTCCTTCCCCTTGCTGGATCAAGAAGGAGGAGACGTCCCCGAGCTGTACGTGTGAAGAACGCGGAGGCACCGTTGCTTCGGTGCTAGGATCTTCGGCGATCTGAATCGCGGCGAGTACGACTCCATCAACCGCGTTCTTGAACGCTTCCGCTTAGCGATCTACAAGGGTATGTGGATCCAACTCTCCCCTCGTAGATGCATCTCCTAGATTGATCTTGGTGAGCGTAGGAAAATTTTTTGTTTCCCATGCAACGTTCCCCACATAACCCACAAGAGAGAGATTCAAGAATGGAAAAGAACTTCCATGACATCTTTTGTCCTACCCTCCCGTGGCAGCGGGGTCCTATTGGAAACTAAGGGATATTAAGGCCTCCTTTTAATAGAGTACCGGACCAAAACATTAACACTTAGTGAATACATGAACTCCTCAAACTACGGTCATCACCGGGAGTGGTCCCAATTGTTGTCACTTCGGGGTTCCGGATCATAACACATAGTAGGTGACTATTGACTTGCAACATAGGATCAAGAACTCACATATATTCATGAAAACATAATAGTTTCAAATCTGAAATCATGGCACTCGGACCCTAGTGACAAGCATTAAGCATAGCAAAGTCATAGCAACATCAATCTTAGAACATAATGGATACTAGGGATCAAACCCTAACAAAACTAACTCGATTATATGGTAAATCTCATCCAACACATCATCGTCCAGCAAGCCTACGATGGAATTACTCACGCACGGCGGTGAGCATCATGGAATTGGTGATGGAGGAAGGTTGATGATGACGACGGTGACGGCCTCCACTCTCCGGAGCCCCGAACGGACTCCAGATCAGCCCTCCCGAGAGAGATTAGGGCTTGGCAATGGCTCCGTATTGTAGAACGTGATGAATCCTTCTCTCTGATTTTTTTTCTCTCCCCGAAAGTGAATATATGGAGTTGGAGTTGAGGTCGGTGGAGCCTCAGGGGGCCCACGAGACAGGGGAGCGCGCCCAGGGGGGCAGACGCGCCCGCCACCCTCGTGGATAGGGTGTGGGGCCCCTGGTCTTGATTCTTTCGCGAGTATTTTTTATATATTCCAAAAATATTCTCCGTGGATTTTTAGGTCATTCCGAGAACTTTTATTTCTGCACAAAAATAACACCATGGCAATTTTGCTCCAAACAGCGTCAGTCCGGGTTAGTTCCATTCAAATCATGCAAGTTAGAGTCCAAAACAAGGCAAAAGTGTTTGGAAAAGTAGATACGTTGGAGAATGATCATGATAAAGATGGCTCTTCGTAAAAGAATTGCAGAAACACAATATGTTGGCCATCTTATGCTCCCATCTCTGATTAAGGCATTGCATGCCAAGGCAAGAGGACTAAGGATGAAATGCATTCGACCGTCAACATACGAGGCTGGGTGACATACACTGATAGTAAAAATAGGGAATGGAGATATCTAGTGAACCTTGCAACTAAGGAATGCAGTTGTAGGCAATGGCTGATCCGCGGGAAGCCGTGCATACATGCCCTACATCTCATGATTGTTATTGGAGGTGAAGATGGTGAAGTTGATCAGTATTGCTCTGAATATTTCTCTTTTGCCAAATTTAGGGCTGCTTATACTGAAAATGTACCAGCACTCTTGGGAAAATACCAATGGAACATAGTAGACCCAGGGTTCAAACTCCATTCTCATGTACAAACGAGACCACCAGGAAGACCAAGGAAAACAGGATAAGAGCTGATGAAGAGGGTCGTGTAAAAACAGCGTAAGTGCAAAAGATGTGGTATCCTAGGGCATATTCCTAGGCGTTGTACCAATCTAGTTGATGCATCATTTGGAGAAGAGGAACAATGGGCAGCAGCAAATGCAGAGGAGAATGCAGTAGCAGAGGAGAATGCAGCTGAAGTAGCAGCTTGGTATGTGTGCACCCTTTCCCTTTTTGCATTTGTTCTCTTTTTATCAATGGCTAAGCTTATTTCTGTTTGACACAGCCCAAGGATAATTAGAGGCATAGGACAGAAAATACCTAGAGAGGAAGAAACTTTGGTTGAACCATCATCTGATGCAGAATTAGAAACCATGGCCCATGAAAGTTTTGAAGCTATAAGAGAGGAGGCAGTTATTTTGTCTGAAGTTCCATTAAGGATTAGTGAACCCACAGATGACCGTCAACTGGTCATCACTTGCTCGAACAGTCAAAGCTCAACAAAACCGGCACAACCAGAAGTGAAGATCAGAAACAACAAGACAAAGCTTTCAAAAGCACGGAATATCCTAGCTAGGGAAACCAGGAGAAAGACGGTTAACCCATCCTGAAACACAAGGACCATGGCAAATATTTGAATTTGAACTTGAATGCAAGTCATAAACTTTGAACTTTCAGGATTTGTAATAAGGATTCTATCTTAAATTTGAACTACTGTGAAAACTTGCAAGGTGTAATAATTCGGTTTGTAATTTGATGTGAAATTTGAGGTAGAATACAAAACTGAGGCAAATTTTGAATTTTAGGTAAACTTTAAATTTGAACCAACACTTGAAGTGCATTGCCCTGTGGTGTGAGTTGCAAAGTTTGCTAAACTATTATAAACGTTAGGTGATCAATCCGGTCTCTTTTGCGTGGCAAAACTTGATGTCATGAGAAATGTGCTCCAAATGAGCTCCCAAGCTAGGGTAAACAACCCCATTTGTAATCAAGTTTTTTTGGATCTACTCTAAATGAGGCAAATACTTTTTTATTAACACATATTCAATCTATATAGTGTAGATTCGAAGTCTCGTTATTTTTTGAATTAATCTTCATATTTTTACTATTTCTTTTGAAAAAATATGCTTTAGAATAAAAAAACTATTAAAAACACGTTTAAAATATGAAAATGGAAAACTAAGTTCAAATCCTTCTTATTCACTTCGAAATAAAGCTTCGGTGTTTTTTGTTTTTTTTTAATTTTTCAAAACAGAAGGTAACCCTACCTCCTCTCCTTGAACTCTATGAAATGTTGTACATGATAGCTCATATGTGTGAAGGGTTTTTCATGGAAATGACCATAGACCAGGTTTATGATTTTTGGTTGGTAGCATGTCACATAAGACAATATTGTGTGCAGGTTTAATATATTTTTTTATATTTATAAATTAATGGTGCTCATTTGACCTCGATCGTGCGAGCTAGTTTTTTTAAAATGTCCATATACCAAGTTTAGTATTTTTCCTCGTTATTATGTCTTATAAAACGACGAACGGTGAAGGTTTCATATTTTTCGATTTTTTCTAAATTAGTTATGCTCAGTCAAAGCCTTGGAAACCCCGTTGACCAGCTCAAAACCCCCCAAAACCCCGCAGGGTTTCGCCTAACCCTAGCTCCGAACGTCAGCCATCCGATCATACCCTAGTGCCAAGCGACGGCCCTCGGATGTGGTCTTCTAGAAGTAATTCGGTGGGCAGGCTGCGTGTAGGCTCCGTGCCATTGGATCGCATGGACGACTCTGCATCGTTAGATCGTGGGGCGATCCGCGAGAGTTGTTGGTTGTGCTCGCCCACCCTTGCCTCCCCTTTCTTCTCCTGCTTATTCTGCGGGGATGAGAGGAGCCACTCCTCTTCTTTTTCTTCTCCGGCAACGAGAGGAGCCACTCCTCTGCTTCTTCTTCTTCTCTGGCGACTTTGGGCGATATGTCGAGCTCCACCTCAACCTCCCACCCCTCATGGACCCAGTATGGTCCACCTCCCATGGAGCGATGTCCTGACTGCCCATGCAGCGCGCCACTGATACGACTGACTTTGAAGGAGGTCCAGAATGGCAAGTATGGGCGCGAGTTCATGAAATGCGAGAGCAAGCCAAAGGGGCAGGTTATATCTCATGACTTTTCTCTGATTTCATTTTCTATTTGCTTTTAATTCTTTTTCATTGGATCTAGGATTTAGGGTTCATGTTATCGTTTCAGATCGTGGAGAAATGCACACATTTTGAATGGCTAGATGACTACGTTAAGCGGATTCAATTCAATGGGGCCCCAACCCGGGAGCTCAATCTGCCGTTAGAACCAACGAATTTCGTCTCTGAAAGTGCTGCTCTGACAGTTGGGGATGCAGATCTGAAAGGGGAATTAAAGAAGATGAATAAGAACTTGAAGCAGATGATTCAATTGAACAAGCAAGCGAATTTGATAGTTTTAGGATTTTATTTTTGTATAGTTGCTCTAGGATTTGGTTACTTGTTGGTCATCACTCGTTAGAGATATTATTAGTGTGGTGTAATGTGCTCTAGGATTTTGTTAAATCTGTGGATCATGTGCTCTAGGATTTGCTTAAATTTGTGGATCATGTGCTCTAAGATGTGCTTAAATTTGTGGATCATGTGCTCTATGCTATGTGTTGCTTAATTTGTGGATCATGTCCGTTTCGTCAGTTTTGTACACTTTCAGTTTCGTTAGACAACACCGACCGCAGAAGAAAAAAAAACGTAGTTCTAGGACCCAAATTGAAACTAAGCTCTGGTTGGGCCGTCGCATTGCGTTGAGTGTCGAAGGCCCACAAAGATAAAAGAGGCCTACAAAATAGTGCATGCGCTGGCTCCGTTTTTTGACCCTTGTTTTTTTGCTTGATTATTGCCATGGTAAATCCATTTATTGCCATGCCGAACAAAATAGTGCATGATGGTAAATCAATTTATTGTTAGCAGTACAACTTTTGTCTCGTGGCATTTTTGTACAGATAATTGCCATGGCGAACTTAAGAATAACTTTTTCCATGTCATTGTTAGTGTAGATACCATGACAAATTCTTTATTGAACTTGCCCATGTCAAATTTATTTGTACATATCGTGGCAATTTCCTTCTGTATATAGCCTACGACGCAACACTTTGATTTTTGACATGCGGGTATTATAAACATGTTTTTGTTGCAAGAAAAATATTGTATACACGATTTTTTGTTTTTGTTTTTGTTTTATACACAATTTTTTTAGAACATGGCAAATTTATTATTATAAGGGCATGACAGATTTAATTATGTAGATCATGATATCCATCAGAAACCATGTCTAAAATAAAGTGTGATGGCACCATTAGCCACCATATCCATCTAGAGAGCATGTCTAGGGCTCGGCTACGACACCATATCCATCTAGAGAGCATGTCTAGGGCTTGGCTACGGCACCATATCCATCTACCGATATCTCACGTAGCAAGCATACATCCATAACATAGAAAGTAGCAAGCATATATAGCATAGTTCTTACATAAACCATAAACCCTAAAACATAGGGTGCATAAAATAATTCTCGGTACAACCAACGACACATAACATAAAAATATATAAAAAGCCATAACGGGCAAGACAAGCTTCACGAGACCGGCCATGCCTTCACCACCATCTTCACTACGCCTTATTTTTAGTGCTCCTCCTCCATGTCATCCTCACCGAGGTAGTAGGGTAGACTGTGCATACCGTTGCGGGTGGGGAAGATGCGGTCGAAGTTTGTGAAGGTGTTGTGGGTTGTGAATGCGATGAATTCGCATCCACACCAAAACACCTTGCCGAAGAGGTAGTACGCATAAAATATGTTGGTGAAGTTCACGATGAGACCGATCGGCGGAGTGCTGGCGTTTGGACGCACATCCTCCAGTCGGAACCTCACCGGCGAGGCCGCCGGGAGGTGGGCGAAGCCCGCACCGAGGAACCACTGGGCAAACTCCCTTGCACCCCTCCAGCGTGAGAACGCCCACACGCCGAGCGTCCTCTCCACGACGACGCCGGTCGTATACTGTCTCTCCGGCACGGTCGGTGGGAGCCGGAAGGTGGGGCCATTGTACTGCATCCTCGCCTCGCTTTGAGAGTGATCTGGGTTTGGGTGAAGAAGAGAAGGGGGCGGCTGAAATAGATGTGTGGAGAATAGGTGGAGGGGTGGGTGGTTTAAATAGCGAAAGGCGAAGGGAAAGGGAGTGGCACCGGTCGCGCTGGATTGGCTACGTTCAAACGAGCCCCATCGATCGATATGCCACCTTAATTGCCAATTGGTTTTAATTGCCGCATTGAAAAGATGGGATTGGATAGAAAGTGTGAAACAACGCTCTACATCGAGGAGACACGCGTGCGAGATGAGACGAACCAGCGGGAGCGACCGTCCCTGCGTCCGTGGCGGCTCATGTGCAGAAAACATCCCGGTTAGTGTCCGTGGCGGCTCACGTGCAAAAAGAGCCCGTCAGCGCATTGTGGCGGCGGGCAGCGGTGCATGCAAGTAGGCTAGCTACATGCATGCATAGCAGGCTAGTTGGACATGTCGTGCATGTATAACAGGCTCCTGTCGTTGCGGCGCGCGCATGGCCCAACTGTCTAACCACGGCCCAACAGGCCAACAGCGACACCGTCCGACGCGACCCCACTCATCAGGTCCAACGGGCGACATAGTCAGTGCGGCCCCACTCGTCAGTGTTAACGGTCAAAGCACTGGCCCAACGGCATCCATCGTTTGTCTCCATTTCTAAGGGTTTCATACAAGATGGTGGGGAAAAGTGAGCAAATGTTAAGATCGTGGGGATGAATGAGTTTGGCTAAGGAACCAGGGGCACAGATGTAAAAAAAAACCTTGATAATTTGGTATGTGGGTTGATCGATGTTTAGGTGCTGTTCTTACTTGAATAAACCTCATACTTATGATTAACCCCGTCACAAGCATCCGCAACTACGAGAAAAGTATTAAGATAAAATCTAACCATGGCATTAAACATTTGGATCCAAATCGGTCCCTTACGAACTAGCGCATAAACTAAGGTTTAAGCTTCTGTCACTCTAGCAACCCATCATCTAATAACTACTCCACAATGCATTCCCTTAGGCCCAAACATGGTGAATGTCATGTAGTCGACATTCACATGACACCACTAAGGGAATCACAACATACATATCATCAAAATATCGAACACATATCAACACGTGATTACTTGCAAAACAAGATTTCTCCCGTGACCTCAAGAACAAAAGTAACTGCTCACAAGTGATATACATGTTCACGATAAGAGGGGTGTTGAATATCATAATGGATCTGAACAAATAATTTTTCACCAAATAAACCATATAGTAATCAACTACAAGACGTAAACAACACTACTAGTTACCCACAAGCATCTAAGCTTCCGGTACAAAGATTTAACACAATAGATGAACTAGGGTTTGACAGGATATGGTGATGTGGAAGATGTTGATGGATATTACCCTCCCCAAGATGGGAGGGCTGTTGGTGATGATGATGACGATGATTTCCCCCTCCGGGAGGGAAGATCCCCCGGTGGAATCGCTCCACCGAAGGGCAAAAGTGCTCCTGCCCAAGTTTCGCCTCGAGACGGCAGCACTCCATCCTGAAAGTCCCCTCCCTGATTGTTTTAGGTCAAAATGACTTATATACCAGAAGGTGGGCACCGAGGTGGGCCGAGGAGGGCACAACCCACCAGGGCGCGTCTGGGCTCCCTCGCGCGCCCATGTGTGTTGTGCCCACCTGGTGGGGGCCCTCTGGTAGTTATTTGCTCCAATAATTCTTATATATTCCTTAATAAATCCTCATGATGTTTCAGCTCCTTTGGAGTTGTGTAGAATAGGTAGCCCAACGTTGCTTTTCAGGTCCAGATTTCCAGCTGCCGGTATTCTCTCCCTTGATATAATCCTTCCATATTATGAGAGGAAATGCATTAGAATTGCTCCAAAAGGCATTATTATGCATAAGAACATTATAAATAACAGTAGAAAAACATGATGCAAAATGGATGTATCAACTCCCCCAAGCTTAGACCTCGCTTGTCCTCAAGCGAAAAGAGATATAGAAAAACATGTCCACATGCTTAGAGAGAGAGGTGTCGATAAAAAGAAAATACGAACATATAAGCATCATGCATATTATTGTAACAGCAACAAACTTCATTAAAACATAATATAACATAGCTCTATCATATAACTTCTCATGAGCAAGTAACAATTCATCACACTATTGAAGTATAAAGCATAAACTCTATTGAAAACCAACAAACTATATTCTCGGTCAACTTTGCAATTACAATTCATCATCTTTTTAGGAAGGGTCACGTATCGGAGACTTTAGGCAAGTCCACATACTCAACCATCATATAGTCTTCTATGATTGCTAACACTCATCGCATACAGATGACCAAAAAGTTTCAACCGGACACATAAAAAGATAGGGGCTTATGGTTTCTGTTGGGGAACGTAGCAGAATTCAAAAAAATTCTACGCTTTCACCAAGATCCAACTAAGGAGACATCTAGCAACGAGCAAGTAAGAGTGCATCTACATACCGTTATGTAGATCGCGTGCGGAAGCTTTCGAAGAAGCGTGGATGAAGTAGTCGTACTCTTCGCGTTCTTCGTCACCGATGATCTAGCGCCGAACGGACGACACCTCCGCGTTCAACACACGTCCGGTACAGCAACGTCACCTCCTTCTTGATCCAGCAAGGGGGGAGGAGAAGTCGTCAGAGATCCAACAGCACAACGGCGTGGTGGTGGATGCAGTGGAGATTGCAGCAGGGCTTCGCCGGGCGCCCTGCATTAAGGAGACGGAGGTGTGACGGGAGGGGGGGAGGCGCCAGGGCAAGGGTGCGGCTGCCCTCTCCCCCCCCCCCCC
>LR738713.1:478159957-478175311 GCA_902687465.1 Secale cereale
GATCCAACAGCACAACGGCGTGGTGGTGGATGCAGTGGAGATTGCAGCAGGGCTTCGCCGGGCGCCCTGCATTAAGGAGACGGAGGTGTGACGGGAGGGGGGGAGGCGCCAGGGCAAGGGTGCGGCTGCCCTCTCCCCCCCCCCCCACACATATATATAGGGGGCCAGGGGGTGCGCCAGCCCCTGCAGATCCAATCTGCAAGGGGGGGGGGCGGCGGCCAGGGGGGAGTCCTTGCCCCCCAAGGCAAGTGGGGCGCCCCCTCCCCCCTAGGGTTTCAACCCTAGGCGCATGGGGAGGAGGGCCCAAGTGGTGCGCCAGCCCATTAGGGCTGGACACTTCCCCCTTGTGGCCTAGGGGCCCCACTAGGATGGGTGGCCCCACCCGGTGGACCCCCGGGGCCCCTCCGGTGGTCCCGGGACACTCCCGGTGACCCCCGGAGATCAACCCGATGGCCGAAACCTGACTTCCTATATATCAATCTTTACCTCCGGACCATTCCGGAACTCCTCGTGACGTCCGGGATCTCATCCGGGACTCCGAACAACTTTTGGGTTTCCACGTGCATCTATCTCTCTGACCCTAGCGTTACCGAACCTTAAGTGTGTAGACCCTACGGGTTCGGGAGACACATAGACATGACCGAGACCACTCTCTGGTCAATAACCAACAGCAGGATCTAGATACCCATGTTGGTTCCCACGTGTTCCTCGATGATCTTCATCGGATGAACCACCGTGTCAAGGATTCACTCAATCCCGTATGTCATTCCCTTTGTCCATCAGTACGGTACTTACCCGAGATTCGATCGTCGGTATTCCCGATACCTTGTTCAATCTCGTCATGGCAAGTCTCTTTACTTGATCCGTAATCCATCATCCCGTGACTAACTACTTAGTCACATTGAGCTCATTATGATGATATCTTACCGAGTGGGCCCAGAGGTACCTCTCCGTCATACGGAGTGACAACATCCCAGTCTCGGTTCGTACCAACTCAACAGACACTTTCGGAGATACCCGATGCGTACCTTTATAGCCACCCAGTTACGTTGTGACATTTGGCAGACCCAAATTATTCTTATGGCATCCGGGAGTTGTACAACATCATGGTCTAAGGAATAAATACTTGACACCGAAAAGCTTATGCATTACGAACTATACGATCTCGTGCTATGCTCAGGATTGGGTCTTGTCCATCACATCATTCTCCTAATGATGTGATCCCGTTATCACTGACATCCCATGTCCATGGTCAGGAAACCGTGACCATCTATTGATCAACGAGCTGGTAACTAGAGGCCTACCAGGGACTCATTGTGGTCTATGTATTCACACATGTATCGCTGTTTCCGTACAATACAATTCAAGCATGAATAACAAACGATTATCATGAACAAGGAAATATAATAATAATACTTTTATTATTGCCTCTAGGGCATATTTCCAACAGTCTCCCACTTGCACTAGAGTCAGTAATCTAGTTACATTGTGATGAATCGAACACCCATAGAGTTCTGGTGTTGATCATGTTTTGCCCGTGGAAGAGGTTTAGTCAACGGGTCTGCAACATTCAGATCCGTATGCACTTTACAAATATCTATATCTCCATCTTGAACATAATTCCGGATGGAGTTGAAACGGCTCTTGATGTGCTTGGTCTTCTTATGAAACCTGGGCTCCTTGGTAATAGCAATAGCACCAGTGTTGTCACAAAAGAGAGTCATCGGGCTTGACGCACTTGGAATGACTCCTAGGTCGGTGATGAACTCCTTCATCCAGACTCCTTCCTGCGCTGCTTCGGAAGCAGCTATGTACTCCGCTTCACATGTAGATGCCGCCATGACGCTTTGCTTGCAACTGCACCAGCTGACTGCCCCACCATTCAAAATATACACGTATCCGGTTTGAGACTTAGAGTCATCCAGATCTGTGTCGAAGCTAGCATCGACGTAACCCTTTACGACGAGCTCTTCGTCACCTCCATAAACGAGAAACATATCCTTAGTCCTTTTCAGGTACTTCAGGATGTTCTTGACCGCTGTCCAGTGTTCCGTACCGGGATCACTTTGGTACCTCCCTACCAAACTTATGGCAAGGTTCACATCAGGTCTGGTACACAGCATGGCATACATGATAGAACCTATGGCCGAGGCATAGGGAATGACACTCATCTTTTCTCTATCTTCTGCCGTGGTCGGCGACTGAGCCTTGCTCAATCTCATACCTTGCAAAACAGGCAAGAACCCTTTCTTAGACTGATCCATATTGAACTTCTTCAATATCTTGTCAATGTATGTACTTTGTGAAAGACCAATGAGGCATCTTGATCTATCTCTATAGATTTTGATGCCTAATATGTAAGCAGCTTCTCCAAGGTCCTTCATTGAAAAACTTTTATTCAAGTAGGCCTTTACATTTTCCAAGAATTCTATATCATTTCCCATCAGCAATATGTCATCCACATATAATATGAGAAATGCCACAGAGCTCCCACTCACTTTCTTGTAAATACAGGCTTCTCCATAAGTCTGTATAAATCCAAACGCTTTGATCACATCATTAAAGTGAATATTCCAACTCCGAGATGCTTGCACCAGCCCGTAAATCGAGCGCTGGAGCTTGCATACCTTGTTAGCATTCTCTGGATCGACAAAACCTTCCGGTTGCATCATATACAACTCTTCCTTGAGGAAGCCGTTAAGGAATGCTGTTTTGACGTCCATTTGCCATATCTCATAATCATAGAATGCGGCAATAGCTAACATGATTCTGACTGACTTTAGCATCGCTACGGGAGAGAAAGTCTCGTCATAGTCAATCCCTTGAACTTGTCGATAACCCTTAGCGACAAGCCGAGCCTTATAGATGGTCACATTACCATCCGCGTCTGTCTTCTTCTTAAATATCCATTTATTTTCTATGGCGTGCCTGTCATCAGGCAAGTCCACCAAAGTCCATACTTTGTTTTCATACATGGATTCTATCTCAGATTTCATGACTCCAAGCCATTTATTGGAATCCGGGCCCGCCATCGCTTCTTCATAGTTCGAAGGTTCACCGTTGTCTAACAACATGATTTCCAGGACAGGGTTGCCGTACCACTCTGGTGCGGAACGTGCCCTTGTGGACCTTCAAAGTTCAGTAGTAACTTGATCTGTTTCTTCATGATCATTATCATCAACTTCCTCCCTTGTCGGTGCAGGCACCTCAGGAACAGTTTCCTGCGCTGCGCTACTTTCCGGTACAGGAGATGTGACTGTCACCTCATCAAGTTCTACTTTCCTCCCACTCACTTCTTTCGAGAGAAACTCTTTCTCTAGAAAGCATCCATTCTTGGCAACAAAGACTTTGCCTTCGGATCTGTGGTAGAAGGTGTACCCAATCGTTTCCTTTGGGTATCCTATGAAGACGCATTTTTCCGATTTGGGTTCGAGCTTTTCAGGTTGAAGTTTCTTGACATAAGCATCGCAACCCCAAACTTTTAGAAACGACAGCTTCGGTTTCTTGCCAAACCAAAGTTCATACGGAGTCGTCTCAATGGATTTCGACGGAGCCCTATTTAAAGTGAATGCGGCAGTCTCTAAAGCATAACCCCAAAAAGATAGCGGTAAATCGGTGAGGGACATCATAGATCGCACCATGTCCAACAGAGTACGATTTCGACGTTCAGGCACACCGTTACATTGAGGTGTTCCGGGCGGTGTCAATTGTGAAATAATTCCACAGCTCCTAAGGTGTGTGCCAAATTCAGGACTTAAATATTCACCCCCACGATCTGATCGTAAGAACTTTATTTTTCTGTCACGTTGATTCTCAACCTCATTCTGAAATTCCTTGAACTTTTCAAAGGTCTCAGACTTGTGTTTCATCGAATAGATATACCCGTATCTACTCAAGTCATCTGTGAGGGTGAGAACATAACGATAGCCTCCGCGAGCCTCAACACTCATTGGACCGCACACATCGGTATGTATGATTTCCAACAAGTTGGTTGCTCGCTCCATTGTTCTGGAGAACGGAGTCTTGGTCATCTTGCCCAAGAGGCATGGTTCGCACGTGTCAAATGATTCATAATCAAGAGACTCTAGAAGTCCATCTGAATGGAGCTTCTTCATATGTTTGACACCAATATGACCAAGGCGGCAATGCCACAAGTATGTGGGACTATCATTATCAACTTTACATCTTTTGGCATCTACACTATGAATATGTGTATTACTACGTTCGAGATTCATCAAAAATAAACCATTGACCAGCGGGGCATGACCATAAAACATATCTCTCAAATAAATAGAACAACCATTATTCTCCGATATGAAAGAGTAGCCATCTCGCATAAGACGAGATCCAGAAACAATGTTCATGCTCAAAGCTGGTACTAAATAACAATTATTGAGGTTTAAAACTAATCCCGAGGGTAGATGTAGAGGCAGCGTGCCGACGGCGATCACATCGACCTTGGAACCATTCCCGACGCGCATCGTCACCTCATCGTTCGCCAGTCTCGGTTTATTCCGCGGCTCCTGTTTTGAGTTACAAATGTGAGCAACTGCACCGGTATCAAATACCCAGGAGCTACTACGAGTGCTGGTAAGGTACACATCAATAACATGTATATCATATATACCTTTGACGTGGCCGGCCTTCTTGTCTGCTAAGTATTTGGGGCAGTTCCGCTTCCAGTGACCCATTCCCTTGCAATAAAAGCACTCTGTCTCAGGCTTGGGTCCATACTTTGGCTTCTTCCCGGCAACAGGCTTGCCGGGCGCGGCAACTCCCTTGCCGTCCTTCTTGAAGTTCTTCTTACCCTTGCCTTTCTTGAACTTAGTGGTTTTATTGACCATCAACACTTGATGTTCTTTCTTGATGTCCACCTCCGCTGATTTCAGCATTGAATACACCTCGGGAATGGACTTCTCCATCCCCTGCATATTGAAGTTCAACACGAAGCTCTTGAAGCTTGGTGGGAGCGACTGGAGGATTCTGTCAACGACCGCTTCATCTGTGAGATTCATTCCCAGCTGAGACAAGCGGTTGTGCAATCCAGAAATCTTGAGGATGTGATCACTGGCAGAACTGTTTTCCTCCATCTTACACCTGTAGAATGCGTCTGAGACATCATATCTCTCGACTCGGGCATGAGCTTGGAAAACCATTTTCAGCTCTTCGAACATCTCATATGCTCCGTGGTGCTCAAAACGTTTTTGGAGCACCGACTCTAAGCTGTAAAGCATGCCGCACTGAACCAGGGAGTAATCATCACTACGCGACTGCCAGACGTTCAAAACGTCTTGGGCCGCATCGGGAGTAGGTGCATCACCTAGCGGTGCTTCAAGGACATATGATCTCTTGGCAGCTATGAGGATAATCCTCAGGTTACGGACCCAATCCATATAGTTGCTACCATCGTCTTTCAGTTTGGTTTTCTCTAGGAACGCGTTGAAGTTGAGGGAAACTGGAGCGTGGGCCATTTGATCTACAAGAGATATTGTAAAGAATTTAGACTAAGTTCATGATAATTAAGTTCATCTTAATCAAATTTTAATGAACTCCCACTCAGAATGACATCTCTCTAGTCATCTAAGTGATACACGATCCGAATCGACTAGCCCGTGTCCGATCATCACGTGAGACGGACTAGTCATCAACGGTGAACAGCTTCATGTTGATCGTATCTTCTATACGACTCGTGTTCGACCTTTCGGTCTTCCGTGTTCCGAGGCCATGTCTGTACATGCTAGGCTCGTCAAGTGAACCCTAAGTGTATCGCGGGTGTAAATCTGGCTTACACCCGTTGTATGCGAGCGTTAGAACCTATCACACCCGATCATCACGTGGTGCTTTGGAGCAACGAACTTTAGCAACGGTGCATAGTTAGGGGAAACACAATTCTTGACATTTTTAGTGAGAGATCATCTTATTTACTACCGTCGTTCTAAGTAAACAAGATGCATAAACATGATAAACATCACATGCAATCAATTAAAGTGACATGATATGGCCAATATCATCTTGCTCCTTGGATCTCCATCTTCGGGGCACCATGATCATCTTGTCACCGGCTCGACACCATGATCTTCATCATCATGATCTCCATCATCGTGTCTTGAAGAAGTCGTCATGCCAACTATTACTTCTACTACTATAGCTAACGTTTAGCAATAAAGTAAAGTAATTACATGGCGTTATTCAGTGACACGCAGGTCATACAATAATTAAGACAACTCCTCTGGCTCCTGCCGGTTGTCAAGTTCATCGACATGCAAGTCGTGATTCCCTATTACAAGAACATGATCAATCTCATACATCACATATATCATTCATCACATCTTTGTTTTGGCCATACCACGTCACATAGCACATGCTGCAAAAACAAGTTAGACGTCCTCTGATTGTTGTTGCAAATTTTTACGTGGCTTCTATAGGTGTTCTAGCAAGAACGTTTCTTACCTACGCCAAAACCACAACGTGATTTGTCAATTTCTATTTATCCTTCATAAGGACCCTGTTCATCGAATCCGATCCGACTAAAGTAGGAGAGACAGACACCCGCCAGCCACCTTATGCAACTAGTGCATGTCTGTCGGTGGAACCAGTCTCACGTAAGCGTACGTGTAAAGTCGGTCCGGGTCGCTTCATCCCACAATACCGCCGAATCAAGATTGACTAGTAACGGCAAGAAAGTTGAACAAACTCAAACGCCCACAACTACTTTGTGTTCTACTCGTGCAAGATGCTACGCATTAAACCTAGCTCTGATACCACTGTTGGGGAACGTAGCAGAATTCAAAAAAATTCTATGCTTTCACCAAGATCCAACTAAGGAGACATCTAGCAACGAGAAAGTAAGAGTGCATCTACATACCGTTATGTAGATCGCGTGCGGAAGCTTTCGAAGAAGCATGGATGAAGTAGTCGTACTCTTCGCGTTCTTCGTCACCGATGATCTAGCGCCGAACGGACGGCACCTCCGCGTTCAACACACGTCCGGTATAGCAACGTCACCTCCTTCTTGATCCAGCAAGCGGGGAGGAGAATTCGTCAGAGATCCAACAGCACAACGGCGTGGTGGTGGATGCAGTGGAGATTGCAGGGCTTCGCCGGGCGCCCTGCGTTAAGGAGACGGAGGTGTGACGGGAGGGGGGAGGCGCCAGGGCAAGGGTGCAGCTGCCCTCTCCCCCCCCCCACATATATATAGGGGGCCAGGGGGGTGCGCCAGCCCCTGCAGATCCAATCTGCAAGGGGGCGGCGGCCAGGGGGGAGTCCTTGCCCCCCAAGGCAAGTGGGGCGCCCCCTCCCCCCTAGGGTTTCAACCCTAGGCGCATGGGGAGGAGGGCCCAAGTGGTGCGCCAGCCCATTAGGGCTGGACACTTCCCCCTTGCGGCCTAGGGGCCCCACTGGGATGGGTGGCCCCACCCGGTGGACCCCCGGGGCCCCTCCGGTGGTCCCGGGACACTCCCGGTGACCCCCGGAGATCACCCGATGGCCGAAACCTGACTTCCTATATATCAATCTTTACCTCCGGACCATTCCGGAACTCCTCGTGACGTCCGGGATCTCATCCGGGACTCCGAACAACTTTCGGGTTTCCACGTGCATCTATCTCTATGACCCAAGCGTTACCGAACCTTAAGTGTGTAGACCCTACGGGTTCGGGAGACACGTAGACATGACCGAGACCACTCTCTGGTCAATAACCAACAGCAGGATCTGGATACCCATGTTGGTTTCCACGTGTTCCTCGATGATCTTCATCGGATGAACCACCGTGTCAAGGATTCACTCAATCCCGTATGTCATTCCCTTTGTCCATCGGTACGGTACTTACCCGAGATTCGATCATCGGTATTCCCGATACCTTGTTCAATCTCGTCATGGCAAGTCTCTTTACTCAATCCGTAATCCATCATCCCGTGACTAACTACTTAGTCACATTGAGCTCATTATGATGATATCTTACCGAGTGGGCCCAGAGGTACCTCTCCGTCATACGGAGTGACAACATCCCAGTCTCGGTTCGTACCAACTCAACAGACACTTTCGGAGATACCCGATGCGTACCTTTATAGCCACCCAGTTACGTTGTGACGTTTGGCACACCCAAAGTATTCTTACGGCATCCGGGAGTTGTACAACCTCATGGTCTAAGGAATAAATACTTGACACCGAAAAGCTTATGCATTACGAACTATGCGATCTCGTGCTATGCTCAGGATTGGGTCTTGTCCATCACATCATTCTCCTAATGATGTGATCCCGTTATCACTGACATCCCATGTCCATGGTCAGGAAACCGTGACCATCTGTTGATCAACGAGCTGGTAACTAGAGGCCTACCAGGGACTCATTGTGGTCTATGTATTCACACATGTATCGCTGTTTCCGTACAATACAATTCAAGCATGAATAACACACGATTATTATGAACAAGGAAATATAATAATAATACTTTTATTATTGCCTCTAGGGCATATTTCCAACAGTTTCGCCATCCAACATACTCACCTCAAGGGTGATGTCAACAATAATAATTCATGCTCACCCATATTCAACTGGATATATGTGCCTAGATCTTTCCTCACCACATGAAGCTTGCCAAAAATAAAAAATAAAAAGGGAAAGAGAGAAATACTTTGACTCTTTGCATAAAAGTAAATACATAAAAGTAAAATATAGGCCCTTCGCAGAGGGAAGCAGAGGTTGCCATGTGCATTTTTGGTTGCATGCTCGATCTCTTAGTGCAAAAGAACATCCCGTTATATTGCCCCTTATGATAGCAACCTTTATTATGTAGTCTGTCGCTTTTATTGTTTGCCATCACAAGTTCGTACAACGCTCAAATTTCTCTTACACTAAATGATCTTACACATTTAGAAGCAATTTTTATTGCCCTTTTTGCACCGATGACAACTTACTTGAAGGATCTTACTCAATCCATATGTAGGTATGGTGGACTCTCGTAAAAGATTTGGGTTTAAGGGTTTTTGGATGCACAAGTAGTATCTCTACTTAGTGCGGAATTTTTGGCTAGAAAAGATATTGGGCAAGCACCACATGTTAAAGGATCTATGACAATATAACTACTATGTAAATATGAACAAACATAAATCATTACGTTGTCTTCCTTGTCCAACGTCAACCGTTTTGGCATATAATATTTTGACGGGGGCTCATAATCACAAAAGATGTCTAAGATAGTATATTTGCATGTGAATCTTCTCTTCCCTTATTAATTCTTTCATGAATTGCGTCATTGACCAATGCTATGTTTGTCAATCTCCAATCAATTTTACTACTTATACTTTTCCTTATGCGATGTCATTACTTACCATAAGATTAACATATGATCTTTTTCATTTATTTCCTTTATTTTTATTGAAACAAAGAAGGTAAAGAAAGCAAAACTCAAACTAACTTTATTATAAATCTCGCACATGATTACATAGATAGAAAGATGGATCACTAAGCAAGCTTCTCAAAGAAAGATCGATATAAACTTTTATTCAACTAATCCAGAAAAATAACTAAAGATCAAAGTAAGGTAGATAAAGGTAAAGATAGTGATGTGATACGATATCAGGGCATCTCCCCCAAGCTTGGCTCAAGCCAATGGGAGTGCCCATACCTGATACTCAATTCTCCTTTGGTGGTGAAGAAGGTGTCGGTGGTGGTGATGAAGTAGTAGCGAGCTTGTCCTCCGGCTTCCATGGCAGAGGCTCGCCATCATAGGATGAGGCAAGAGTCTCACGGGTCCTGCATCTGCCAGCCAAACTCATACCTTTAAACCTTACCTCATATTCAAATACTTGGTTTTGGAGATCATAGATTTGGCTTTGTTGAAAGTTGATTCGCTCGTTGAGGGCGAAGACGACATCCTTCATGGACTGGCTATCCACCTTGTGATCACGGGTAAAGTCCATAATCATGCGGTGGTCGACATCGAGCCCACGCTCCACCATCCCCTTGCACTTGAAAACTTCTTGCTCCATAGCTTCAAGCCTGGCCTCCATGGTTCCTTTCCCCTTGGGACCCTAGGCATCTCGGATGTGGCGCACACCCTCTCGCATATCAATGGATTGAGGGTGCTTCATCACCTTTTGACAAATAGGGGTTGATTACCCTCTCGAAGAACTTGTCCTTGGAGGTGCTCGGAGCGGCCATGGTGATTTAGATCTGTCAGAAAACATCAAAAAAATGAAAACACAAGATTTCTTCGTGATATGAGGTCAATATGTTCGGGGGGGTATATAAAGATTTTTTATCTTGGGAAAGAAGAAAACAGGAGAAAACCGGAGTCCGGAAGGTACCTGAGGTGGGCACAACCCACCAGCCAGGCGCGCCCTGGTGTATTTTCCCTACCAGGGTTGTCTTCCTGGTTGCTTCTTATTTTCCTAATTTTTCTAATATTCCAAAAACCGATAAAAAATATTTTTACAGATTTTTCCAAGTCCGTTTACTTACTATATCACGTACCTCCTTTATTTTAGGATTCTAGAGTGTTCCGGAAGGTTTCTTTTATGTGTTCCTCCGGTGTCATGGTTTGGATAATAATGCTTTCAACATTAATAGGCGTACCTGAGATATAATGTGTGATTCTTTGACCATTTACCACCTTCAGGTTTGTTCCTTCGACATTATTTATTTTGATGGCTCTAGAACGATAAACTTCTTCGATAACATAAGGTCCTTCCCATTTAGAGAGAAGTTTTCCTGCAAATAATCTAAAATGAGAGTTGCACAATAAAACATATTCACCCACTTTGAATTCCAGCTTTTGGATTCTTTTATCATGCCAAATTTTAACCTTTTCTTTGAATAGCTTGGCATTTTCATAAGCTTGGGTTCTCCATTTGAAAGGATCGATATGGTTGACTAGAGGGGGGGTGAATAGGCAGCTAACAATTTTTAGCTTTTCTTAACCAAATTAAACTTAGCATCAAAGTAGGTTGTCTATATATGCAACTAGGTGAGCAACCTATATGATGCAACAACTACAAGCACACAAGCAAGCAAGGGATACAACATAATATAAGTTTGCACAAGTAAAGGTAAGAAATAACCAAGAGTGGAACCAATGGAGACGAGGATGTGTTACCAAAGTTCCTTCTCTTTGAGAGGAAGTACGTCTCCGTTAGAGCGGTGTGGATGCACAATGCTCCCCAAGAAGCCACTAGGGCCACAATATTCTCCTCACGCCCTCACACAATGCGAGATGCCATGATTCCACTGTTGGTGCCCTTGAAGGCGGCGATCGAACCTTTACAAACAAGGTTGGGGCTATCTCCACAACTTAATTGGAGGCTCCCAACGACATCACGAAGCTTCACCATAATGGAATATGGCTCCGAGGTGACCTCGACCGTCTAGGGTGCGCAAACACCCAAGAGTAACAAGATCCGCAAGGGATTAGTGAGGGGAATCAAATTTCTCTTGGTGGAAGTGTAGATCAGAGGTAGCTCTCCCTCCCCGCCCTTCCTCCTCCGCCATGGCGCCCCCGAGTGGCAGCTCCGACGACCTCTCCCTCAGGTCCTCGGGCTCGCGTCGCTGGATGGACTCCGATGGAGAATCCTCTCCGCGGTCCTACAACGACGTCGCTCGAACCCCTCCGCCCTCGACTGGCGCGCCCGCGCCGACGTCGGCCGCGCGCGGAATGGCCGTGCCCCCCCAGTGTGCCCCCGCCGCCTCTCGCCTGGGGCCGCGCTCCGAGGTCCACCGCGTCGATGCCGCCCCGGAGGTTGATGTGGACGGCTTCCAGCGGCCGCGTCGCAGGAACAGGCGCCGTGGCGCTCGCTGCGCTGACGCCCCAGTCCTCTAGCCTCCGCGCCGCCGCAGTCCGTCCCCGGAAGCGGTCGCCGGCCTCTGCTTCCGCTGCCTCGACCCGGGCCACCCTGTGTGTGACTGCACCAATGACATCTGTTGCCGTCGCTGCCTCTACTCCGGCCATGGCTCGCGCGACTGCAAGAAGTACCACAAGGGTGTTCTGCGCGCTCCCCCCGCTGTCGTGGTTCTGCCCGCCGTGGCGACACCGGAGGTGCCGCCCCGTGGATCACCGACCCCGCCCACACCCCTTGCCTCACCCATCGACCCGGTGCGTGTCATCCTGTCGCGCTCTGTGGAGATGGAGGAGGCCGACCTGGTTTTGTGCCGTGCGATGGTCGTGTCTATCACCGGGGCCAGGCCGGCGGTCGCCTCCAGAGACATTGAGGAAGTGTTATATTCCTCCCTCTGCCTCCAACCTGGCGACTTCACCATCCACGCGCACCACCCCGAGGACTTCCTTGTCATCCTCTCCACACGCGAGCTCATGGACCGCCTCGCCGGCGCCACTTCATCAACGGGCCCGGTTTCACCTTGTCGCTCCGCCCCTGGAGCAAGCTAGCCCATGCCATCGTCGACTCCCTTGGCCTCAGCATCCAATTGGAGCTCCGAGGCATCCCGGCGCAGGCCTGGCACCTGTCCACGGCGGAGCACCTTCTCGGCAGCAGCTGCTGGATTGAGCGTTTCCATTCGAGCACGCGCTTCCGCGCCGACCTTGCCACCTTTCGGCTGACGGCGCGCACCCGCGACTCGGCATTCATCCACCGTGCAGCCATCCTTGAGATTGTGGAGCCAGTCCTCGCCCGTGACCACGGCCCGCCCGCCGTCCGCACCCTCTCCTACCCTATGACCATCACGCTCGCTAGCGCTCAGGCCGGCCAAACGGCCATGCCACCCGCCCGCCGCGGTCAGGGCCCGAGCGACAACGCGCCCGAGGGAACGAGGGGGATGTTGGCTGCGGACACGACGCGAGCCGCAATCGCGGCCGCTGCCGCGGACGCAAGTGGAGACGCTCCTCCGACGACTCCTCCGGCTGGCGCGTCACCGCCCACCGCCAGGCCGACAAGATCGTTGTCGATGCTGGCTGGGGCGCCCCACGTCGCCGTACAGCGCACGCGGCCCCCGAGGCCCGTATCGTGGACCCCTGGCCCTCTTCCAACGGGTTGTGGCGCCCTCGTCGCTTTTCCAAAATGGGAAAGCGGGGAGGCAAGCGCAGGCTGGCAACAGAAGAGGTCAGTCGGGCTAGAGCTGCACCCCTACGACTTCCTCGCCAACTGGCTCGCCCGAGCGCCCCGACGCGCGCTGGCCCTGGCTCCCTCGCTGCGCGCCCCGACATTGCAGCATCAGCCAGGCCCCTCTCGTCGCATTGCGTGGTTGACCTCGCCCGTGATGTGGTTGTGCCTGCGGCGGCCAATCCCAGCGCGCATGCGGATCCGGCTGGCTCCGTGGACCGCCTGTCTTTGGATAGCGAGGTCCCGGATTCCCAACCCTCGGTCCTCGCGCTTGATCCGGTGTCGGGGCAAAGTGGAGGCTTGTCTCCGCCCTCTCCTGCACCCGCCTCGTCACATGCTGCCCAGTCCACGGCGTGCTGCCCCATGCTGGGGCCTGCCCTACATGCTGCCCAGGGCCTGGCTCCCCTGGGAGATCCCGCTCGTGGTGTGCCGAGCAAGAATTCCCTAGACCCCCTCTCGGCCCAGCCACCTGTGGCCCTGCATGCGGCCCAGCATGAAGCGCAGCCCGATGAGGCGTGTCTCCAGGCCCAACATGGTGCACTTGTAGCTGACGACGCCCACGCTGCGTGCCCCACTACCCCAGGCCCGGCCACGCGCTTCACGTCGCCGCCCATCACGATGCGCCGATCCCGTCCCCGCGCGGTGGCCACGACAGCTTGGACCCTCAGCGACTTCCTCGCTGCTGCCACCAAGCAGATTGACGCGGCCCTCCCGACCCCTGGCAGGCGGCCGCGACGCCACCCGCCTAACTTCTCTCCGCGCCGCGGGCGTTCGGCGTCTGTCGCGGCTTGCCAGGCTACTGCCCCCCCACGGCCGAGAGGCGCGCCCAAGTCCAAATCCTCCACATGCTCGGCGTCGTTGGGGTGAACCAGAGGATCACAGCCACCGAGATGAAGGCCTATGATGACCTCTTCGCTGCGGCCATCTCCCTGTCAGTGCTCTCGGCCATTGCCGCCCTGGTGGATCGCGAGCTCCCTGCTGATCCCGCTGTCGCGCCAATCACCATGGTGGTTGCAGGTAGCCCAATCGAGGCCTAGCTGCGCCCCTGCACCCTCCATCGACATCGTCCCCATGGAGCACAACCCCAAGATCCTTATTTGGAATGTGCGTGGCCTCAACGCGCGCGCGTGACGCACTGCTATCAGATCCCTTGTTGTAACCGCTAACGCGTCCCTGGTTTGCTTAAAAGAAACAAAGATGGCCTTGATCTGCTCGTCGACTGTCCTTGAAGCCCTTGGCTCGAAATTTGATGACTACACGTATCGCCCGCGCTCGGAACCCGTGGTGGCATCCTGTTGGCCTGGAAGAGCAAGAAGGTAGTCATCATAGACCCCCTACTCACCGCCAACACCCTGTCTGCCCGCGTTTCCACCCCCACCGGCGCGGGCACGCCATGGTGGATCACCGTCGTCTACGGACCACAGTCGGACGAGGCCAAGATCGCCTTCCTGCAGGAGCTCTGTGACATTCGCTCGGATTGCATTGGGCCCTGGATGATCTGCGGCGACTTCAACCTCATATATCATGACGCGGACAAGAACAACGGAAATGTCAACCGAAGGATGATGGGCCGCTTCCGGCGCGCTCTAAACGACCTAGCGCTCAAGGAGGTATACCTCAACGGTCGCCGCTACACGTGGTCAAACGAGCAGTCCCCCCCCCGACGCTTGTCCACCTCGACCGCGTGCTTTGCACCACAGACTGGGATGAGTTGCATGGCGAATACCACCTCCGTTGCCTCGCCTCGGTCATCTCGGACCACAGTCCTTTGCTTCTGGACTGCTCGCCGATGCCGCCGGCGCATCGCCGCTTCCGCTTCAAGGATTTCTGGACGAGCATGGATGGGTTCCATGAAACCGTGGAGGCCGCGTGGCAATCCGTGACCAACGCCGACCCCTTCCGCCGCCTTATGCTGCGCTTGCAGGCGATCGCGCACGGGCTCACAAGCTGGAGTGCCAAATCGGTGGACAACGTGCGGCTCAAGCTTGCGATCTCCCAGGAGCTGATCCTACGGTTTGACACCGCGCAAGACTACCGAGCCCTATCTCCTCACGAGGATTGGCTGCGCCGTCAAATCAAGGCATCCTACCTCGGCCTCGCCTCTCTCGAGCGGACTATTGCCCGGCAGCGCTCCCGCCTCACTTCCCTCAAGGAGGGCGACGCCAACACGTCCTTCTTTCACCGGTAGTGCACCTATCGGCGGCAAAAAAACAGGATCCACAATCTTGTGGTGGTAGGGCAGGTGATCACGGACCCCTGCGACATGGCAGTGGCACCGTTCGAGCACTTTGACGGCCTCCTCGGC
>LR738713.1:478177327-478350940 GCA_902687465.1 Secale cereale
CGAACCTTCATCTTGCCATGACCCCAACAGAAATATTTATCTCCAAAACCCTCTTCACACCTTAGGACAAGTCTCTCATGAATTCCAGTAAGTTTTGACCTTATTGGGATTTTTCCTCTCTTTATTTCACTCCAAAAACTATTTCTGTCTTTTATAGTGGACCTTGGTGATTTACAAAGGAGCCACCCTTTCCATCCAGATAATGATTCCAAACCAACTCTCCTAGATGGTCCTTAGTGCCTACAACCTACATCCATCTTGTTTCACTGGTCCATAGTTCAAAATTTTCAAATTTCACCTACTGCAAGTTTGGACCAGATTTGCAAAATTTGGTGAAATTCATATTTATCTTCTTCCAAAAATCCTGTGAAAAATCAGGCAGCCTCTAGATGCATCAAGAGGCCACTCCACCAAATATCAGCACCAGAAATATTTCCCACATGCCAGAAACATTTCATCAAACACTTAGCATACACTGTACTGTTAAGTTCAGAAGCTGTTAACTGAAACTGTCGACAGACAGTTTGACAGTTCGTCAGTTTTGTCAGTTTCGTCAGGCTCTTCGACAATCTCACCAGTAATCTCCTTGGCTCAATGCTGCACTGCACCATCTTCTTATCCAGAGCGCCGCACGGTTGCTTGGCTGCATCTGGGCGTTGGTGGCGCCCTGGCCCGACCGCGCCGGCGACTGCCACGGCAACAGCGCCGCCCGTGGCGGCTGACAGAAGTAACCGTCATTTAGCGCCGCCCAAATCACCCCAGCGCTTCGCGTGTCCACTTCCAGTGCCAGCGCACGCCTGCCGCACCATCACCGTGGCCTGGCGCGCGCAGAGCGCGATTTCTGCCGCCGACGTGCCGCGCGGCCGTTCCGTCGAGGACAACCCGTAACTCCCTCTCCCCTGCTGAGTTAGGTGCGGGAACGGAACCACTACACCTCCTAGACGATGCTCAAGCCCCTAACTCCGCCGTCCAACCACTGCAGCACCGTAATCGACTCGCCGGACTTATCCATTCACGGCAACCACCTCGGGCCGGCTATATAAGGCACCCCCGAGCTCGTTCTCGAGCCCGCACACCTTCACTACCTCCCTAGACCACGCCCAGCCTCTGGAAGAGCCTCGAGGGGCCCTTCTTCCCCAACTCCGGCCAACTCCCTCCGCCTCGGGCTCCAGCATCGTTCACTCCGGTGAGAGCTTCTCCGCCGCTGTGGACTCGAGCGTAGCACCCTGGCACCCACCTAGACCTAACCCCCACCTCAATTTGATCCCAGGAACCCTCTCCGACGAGGCCCACGACAACCCGAGCCGCCGCCCGCCGGAGACAGGGTCGCCGTCGACATGGAGCTCGCCGACGCTCAACTCCACCACCATTCGACGCGGAAGATCACCGAGAAGCCGTACGTATCACTCCCCTCCCCTAACTCGCCGTGGATCGGCGCCGGCGACCACCGCAGCACCGGCGCCGGCGCGACTGTGCTCCAGTTTTCAAACCTAACGCGTGGGGCCCCTTGTCAGCCTCACACCTCTCCCCTCCGAACCGTTTTCTGTAAGCGCATTCAGGTAAAGTACGTTTCCCCTCTGCGGTTGACGTACTGTGTACCGATTCGCTTTGCTGTTTTCTATTCTAGCCCCTGGAACTTTTCTGTTTCATTACAGATGAGTCCCTGGACAGAAACTCTAATATCTTTAAAACTAAAGATGATTTTGAGTTGATTCTTTTTCTGTCCTCTTTAGTTTTCTGTCTAGTTTTTCGTCATATTTATGTGAAAAAAATTGGAGCAACTTTGTTTGCACGCGCCGTATTTATGTTAGTATTTTTTTTTGAATACGTAGATACCGGAGGTCGTGACGGAGACGCGAACCACACCGAGTTAGACTCCGACTTCTCAGAACCAGGCAAGCATGTTTGAACTTTTGATATGATGAGTGTGTTGCATGGTTGCTCGAGTAGTTCGTTTCGTAAGCATGATCATATGGGCATATGTGTATGGTTATATTTTATGTAAGTAAGCTTTGGGTGAGCCCCGAAAGATAATGTTTGAACCACCTCGATCATATGGTGATATGATGGGTGGAATGCTGGTATTGTTGGAGCATGCCAGTAGTTGGTTAACTCAGTATCAACGGAGATCATGTCATGATTCTGTTCGTCTCTTTTTTCGGTACTATCATAGGCCGTCTGTTGGGATTACGGTCTAGTCAGTTGCAAACCACTTCCCGAGTACACACCAAGTAGAGGGGCCGGGATGAGGGTTCCATGGCCCTGGATTAAAGCCCGTCATCCGGTCAGGGGGCATGGGTGTTTCCGGTTGGGACCGAGAGGGGGGCACCCCTTAGAGGGCGCATATATAAATTTGATCCCATGCTATTCGAGGTTGTAGCCTCCCCGTCTTAGAGTTTTTCGTGAATGTTGTCATGGGTGATTCCGGACAGCAGGATGTTAAATGGGTGTGTACTGGTTAGCTGGGTTTCTACTAAAAGACCGTAGACGGAACTAGTCCCCATGGCTAGCAGAGTCCGTCGGCTATGAACTAATAGTACAAGCTCTGCAGAGTTAAAATTCCTTCAGTAGCCATGTTTATGGCCTAGGGTCAATCTTCATGTCAACCTGGTGACCGTCTCAAGTATGTTCTTGTTGGTAACCAGAGTAGTGTTATTGTCAAGTTCATTTGGTAGATGAACTCACCAACTATCTCAGCATTGATTTACTTTCAGAAGTATTTCATCTTTATTCTATTGTTATTTATAAGCCCTTTATGTGATGTCGCTCAGATGTCCGATTGTGGCATTATTTTTATTTATAAGCCCTTTATGTGATGTCGCTCAGACGTCCTACTGTGGCATTCTATTTATTTATAAGCCCTTTATGTGATGTCGCTCAGACGTCCGACTGTGGCATTCTTTTTATTTATAAGCCCTTTATGTGATGTCGCTCAGACGTTCGACTGTGGCATTCTTTTTATTTATAAGCCCTTTATGTGATGTCGCTCAGACGTCCGACTGTGGCATTCTTTTTATTTATAAGCCCTTTATGTGATGTCGCTCAGACGTCCGACTATGGCATTCTTTTTATTTATAAGCCCTTTATGTGATGTCGCTTAGACGTCCGACTGTGGCATTCTTTTTATTTATAAGCCCTTTAGGTGGTGTCGCTCAGACGCCCGACTGTGGCCTGCTATCATTTATTATTTTCTTACGAGGCGTCACTCAGACACTCGTTTAGTCTCCTTCTATTTATCTTTCGGATTTCGGGAGGATTACCGCCCGACTTCCATCATTGCATACAGCACATTAATATTTTATTCCGGTCGCATTTTTGCTGGAATACTCATATGCATCATGTTGGCATTTGTTATATCTTAAGTCCGAACTGTCTTGCGAGTACATTCAAAGTACTCACCTGGCTTGTTGATTTGGCCAGATGTGGACGAGGGCGATCTCATGGATGAAGAGTTCGATAGCGAGTCCGACGTCTAGTGGAGTCCCAGTCAGTCCCTTGCGATCCTGGAGTTGATCACTGTTTTATAACCGCTTCCGCCTACCACCAAATAAATTCATCGGGTCTGACTCCGATACTCGATGAGCTGTAATATATTGGAGTCACATCACCCACTTCACTGTGACATATCCACCACCTTTTATTACGAGTTAGTAGTATGCCACCCTGCCTTGTGTCATATCCGCCTCTATGTATTATATTGGCGCGCTTGTAATAAAATTGTTGAGAAACCCCAGCTCAACCTTGTGTAATATTCAGCGTACTGGAATTCTGTGTCAAGGATTTGTCTGCCAGCAGGTAATAATATCCCTCGCTGGTTTAATAAAAAGGTTGGCATTCCGGTAATTATTTTACTGAAGGACCGGTCTTGACAACCTTGGTACCAGAGCCAGGCTGACTGTTGGAAGCCACTAGGTGCGCTCGCTAATCGGTTATTAGCGAAAAATTTGCTTTTCAGCATTTTTACATCTGTAGCAATTTTCTGTTGGTCAGCATAAATTTATGACTTGACTATTCGGAATTTTTGTCTACTTTTGTAGATGGCCAGCAACGACTGTGATGCACAGGTGTTCGCCAACATTCCTGAGGGGTTTGTCAAGCTCCTCTTCGCCATCACGAAAGTCGCGATCGGGCCATCCACCCGTCCCGAGTTTACACTCTACCATCACAAGCTCAACGACAGCGTGTCTATGCATCAGGCCGTGGTGCACTTCAAAGGAGGGCGTTCTGAAGCGCGCCGCCTCCGATTTGTGGGTAGATCCATGCCTACGGAGAGGCATGCCATGTAGATGGCTGCCCGTGAGGCGATAGCTCGTCTCCGGGACATTCTTCCTTATATGAAGACTCGTCGCTACCGTTACCTCCCATGCCACGTGCCCTACACGTGCCACTATGCATTTGCGTGCGCAAATGAGGAGCGTGACGAAGCCATTGAATCAATGGTTGAGTACCTCAAAGCACTTCAGGCAGCCTTTGATAATCTGGTGGACGACCTGGTGGCCACCCGTATGGAGTTGGTCCAGTGTGGCTCCGCCAACAGGAGGGAGCTACTCCACACTGCACCACCAATGACATTTGTCTCGTCCGCCGCATCCTACGCACCTTCCATCATAGCCACCGCCCGCCGTCTGCCTATCATTGAGGAGTTTGATCAGGTCATTGCTCCTACCCCAGTCAGAGCTGCACCGCCTGCTGCACCTGCTTCGACACCTCGTACCCTTACTCCGTGCCTGGAGCCCATTAGTGAGGAGGAAGTTGAGTCTCCGGCACCACTGGGCCTTACCCTTGGCAGGCCGAGGGAAATCTTCAACATCTCCGACTAGCGCGTTATTCCGTGACGCACTGTGCTCGCTTGTAATATGTGTGTGATATGTAAAATAGGTTAATGGAAGTAGTTTGTTTGCGCATCATGTAGGATCTTGGAGGAGTGCACTAGTTTTAATAACATGTCAGGATGTGTACGCACACCCTGAGTGACGTATGTATAATTAGAACCTGCGTGTAAAATATGTACTAGCAGCCCTTCTCCGTGCGCAATCAACCAGTTATTTTCGAAAATCTCTTTCGAGCTCGTGTTTGGTCGCTTTGCAAAGTCTTGGTTTATTTTGCTGCTCGGTTCTTCTCAGGATTTCTGCTTTATTACCCCAGAGTAAGAAATGAGTCGTCCCTGGACACGTTCCATGCCAAGTCCGCCAGAAGAAAATTATGGCACACAAACAGACAACAATTTCACACAGGGGCAGTCAAGTCAGCAGGGCAGTGAGACCGCATTTTCTCAAGTGTGCCGTCTTTACGAGCAAAGTCAGCAACAACACCAAGAAATGATGAACCATGTCATTAATATGGGATACCACCGTGAGCCATACCAACAGCACTCAAAATTGTCTGAATTTCAGAAGACACGTCCAACAACGTTTTCGAACACAGACAAACCTCTTGAGGCCGATGATTGGCTTCAAGATATTGAAAGGAAATTAATTGTGGCACAATGCTCAGACCGTGAAAAAGTGATGTACACACCACATTACCTTACTGGAGCAGCCGCGTCATGGTGGGAAAATTTCCTGCTTATGCATCCCAACATAATAATATCGTCTGGGAAGATTTCAAGGAAGGCTTTCGCGGGGCACACATCCCTAAGAGTATTATGAAGATCAAGAAAAGAGAATTTGATGACCTCAAGCAAAGAGGCATGGCAGTACAGGAGTACAACAGTCAGTTTGCGCAATTATCGCGTTATGCCAACGAAGAGCGAATCACGGAAAATAAGTAGATGGAGAAATTCCTGGACGGACTGGCACCAGCACTAAAATGCCAGTTAGTCGTACACACTTTTCCAGATTTCAAGACACTGGTAGACAAATCCATTACGTTGGAAAATGAACGTCGCAGTCTGGAAGACATTCGCAAGAGAAAAGGGATCAAACCAACCACCCCCGCAACAACAAGAATAAGGTGAATTTCCAGAGGAATGGGGCGAACAGACCCACGACCAATGACACACGTCCAAATAAGAATTTTCATGCAAGAGACAAGGATTTCACCTATCGCCCGGGTGTTACCTGCTACGCATGTGGAGAAGAGGGACACTATGCTAAACAGTGCCCTAAGCCAAGAAACTCAGCACCGAAGCCAAACAGCAACAGAAACAATTCCGCACCCAAGCGTAACAACTTCAACCCAAATAACAATCACAGGAAAGGCCACCTGAACCATGTGACCAAGGAGCAAGTACAGGATGCTCCGGATATCGTACTCGGTACGTTCCCTGTCAACACAATACCTGCCACGGTTTTGTTTGATTCTGGAGCTTCTCATTCGTTCATTTCGAAGAATTTTGCTTTGCAACATGGTTTTTCAATGCTTCCCTTGGGAAAATCAATGACCATCAAGTCCCCCGGAAGTAAGCAGATCACTCATAATTATTGCCAAGGTTTGACCATTGAAATTGAGGGATTAAAGTTTCACGCAAACCTCATCGTGTTGGAAAACAAAGGACTGGATGTTATCCTGGGTATGGATTGGCTAACCACCAATAAAGGATTTATCGACTGCTTCAACAGGACAGTGATTCTTACTCATCATCATGGAAAAACAATAAGAGTCGCAGCTCAGGAAAGACCGGTGTCGCGACAACCAAAATTAAACAAAATTGATACTTCTGAGTTAAGCAAGGTTCCAGTTGTATGTGAATTTCCGGACGTATTTCCCAAAGAACTACCAGGCATGCCACCAGACAGAGAAATAGAATTCATTATTGAGCTAGCACCGGGAACCACCCCCATATATAAGAAACCATACAGAATGGCACCATCCGAGTTGGTTGAATTAAAGAAGCAAATAAAGGAACTGCTAGACAAAGGATTTATACGGGCCAGCTCCTCACCTTTGGGTTCGCCGGTATTGTTTGCCAAAAAGAAGGATGGGACCATGAGGTTGTGTATAGACTACCGAGCGCTCAACATGGCACAATCAAGAACAAATATCCGATGCCACGGATAAATGATTTATTTGACCAGCTCACGCAAGCCAAGGTTTTCTCAAAGGTTGATCTAAGGTCAGGTTATCATGAACTGAAGGTACGAACAGAAGATATCCCGAAAACAGCATTCACCTCAAGATACAGACTTTATGAATTTACAGTAATGCCGTTTGGACTGACCAACGCCCCCGCATATTTCGTCCACCTCATGAACAAAGTATTTATGAAATTCATGGACAAATTTGTGGTGGTATTTATTGATGATATCTTGGTATATTCAAAGACACCAGAAGAACATGCTGAACACCTCCGCATCGTACTGGGAGAATTAAAGAAACATCAACTTTACGCCAAATTCAGCAAATGCGAATTTTGGTTGAGACAAGTGGGTTTCCTAGGACACGTATTAACACAAGAAGGAGTTGCCGTGGACCCAGATAAAGTCAAGGCTGTACTTGGCTGGAAGTCACCAGCCAGTGTAACGGATATACGAAGTTTCCTTGGTATGGCCGGATATTACAGAAGGTTTATTGAAGAATTTTCCACCATAGCCAAACCAATGACACAGTTACTCAAGATAGAGAAGAAATTCGTGTGGACCGAAGCATGTGAGAAAAGCTTCCAAGAACTCAAAAAGAGATTAACAACAGCCCCAGTATTAATTGTACCAGACATACACAAGAGTTTTGAAGTATATTGCGACGCATCCCGGAAAGGCCTCGGATGCGTACTGATGCAAGAAGGCAAAGTAGTCGCCTACGCTTCCCGGCAACTGCGAAAACATGAAGAAAATTATCCTACTCACGATTTGGAGTTGGCAGCAGTCATACATGCACTCAAGGAGTGGATACACTTTTTGCTTGGAAATCGCTGTGAAATATATACGGACCATAAGAGCCTCAGATATATTTTCACGCAACCAGAACTCAATTTACGACAATGACGCTGGCTGGAACTGGTGAAAGATTACGATGTTGGTATCCACTATCACCCTGGAAAAGCAAACGTGGTAGCAGATGCTCTCAGCCGTAACCCCAGCCCTAACAGCGGCAGCATACATAACCTGAGACCCGAATTTCAGCAAGAATTCGCCAGACTCAACCTAATGATGGTCACGGAAGGCGAAGTATCCAAGCTAGAAATACAGCCTACGCTAATAGAGCAAATAAAGAAGGCTCAGCTTGGACACCCCAGCATCGAAGGGATAAAAAGAAAAGTAAGTCAGGGCAAGGCCTCAAAATTCACCATAGACAGTGAAGGAATATTATGGTTCGGAGACAGACTTTGCGTACTGAATAGCAACGACCTTAAACAGCAAATTCTAGCAGAAAGCCACACCGCTCCATACTCAATCCACCCTAGAGGTACGAAAATGTACAAGGATATTCAGGAAAGATTTTGGTGGCACGGCATGAAGAGGGATATAGCCACATTTATTGCATGCTGCGATTCATGTCAACGCATTAAAGCCGAGCACCAAAAACCCGCAGGGCTATTACAGCCAAACAAGATATCAGAATGGAAATGGGACGATTTTGGAATGGATTTTATTGTTGGACTACCACGGTCACAACACGGTAATGATGCCATATGGGTCATCACGGATAGACTGACCAAGGTGGCACATTTCATACCAGTCAAGACAACCCACACCACCCAAAAGCTCGCCAAGCTTTACCTTGCCCGTATAGTATGCCCACATGGGGTTCCCAAGACTATAATATCCGACAGAGGCACTCAGTTCGTCTCCAAATTTGGGGACCAGTTGCAGCAAGCCCTCGGAACGCAACTAACGTTCAGTACAGCTTATCACCCCCAGACGGGAGGACAAACAAAACGAGTAAATCAAATACTCGAAGACATGCTAAGGGCATGTGTCCTCACATATGGGACCAGTTGGGAGGAAAGCCTACCATATGCCGAGTTTGCATATAACAATAGTTACCAAGCTAGCCTGCAAATGGCACCTTTCGAAGCTTTGTACGGACGAAGATGTCGTACTCCATTAAACTGGTCAGAAACAGGGGACAGTCGTATATTCGGTCCAGATGTTAAAGGAAGCTGAGGAGAGGGTAAAAGTAATACGGGATCGACTCAAAACCGCTCAAAGCCGACAGAAGAGCTATTACGATCCAAAGCATCGGGAAATAAGTTTTGAGCCCGGTGAAAACATATACTTACGTGTGTCACCAATGAGAGGACTGCAACGATTCAAAGTCAAAGGGAAACTAGCACCCCGATTCATCGGACCCTTCCGTATAATTGCACGAAGAGGCACAGTAGCCTATCAGCTGGACCTTCCCAATGAACTGTCAGACGTCCATGACGTGTTCCATGTCTCGCAACTACGGAAGTGTGTAAGCAACCCAGAGAAACATGTGTCACATGAAAACCTTGATGTGCAACCAGATCTCACCTACCGAGAACACCCAGTAAAGATTTTGGAGGAGTCTGAAAGGAGAACCCGTCAGAAGTCAATTAAATTCCTCAAGGTTCAGTGGAGCAATCACACAGAGGATGAGGCAACATGGGAAAGGGAAGATTTCCTTCGGACAGAACACCCACACCTATTTGAGGATCAGCTGAAATCTCGGGGACGAGATTTTTCCTAAGGGGTAGGTGTTGCAACACCCCAAATTTTTGAGTTGGTTTTCTTCCAAAATTTTGGCCTTTTGGAAGAGGGTTATTTGATCTTTTCTTGAGCCTCTTCTAAAATCTTTCTGGCCAAGGTTTTTGGAGATTTCTCAAGCTTGGTTTTTGACCTTGAAGATCTTCTCTTGGGTTGGCTCAAGCCCAAGTTGAGTTTCAAAGAGGTTGTTTGTTTTCTCCCCTACTTGAGTTATGTCTTTCAAATTTGATCTTGGGCTTATCTTCCCCCCCCCCCCAACCTTCATCTCGCCATGACCCCAACAGAAATATTTATCTCCAAAACCCTCTTCACACCTTAGGACAAGTCCCTCATGAATTCCAGTAAGTTTTGACCTTATTGGGATTTTTCCTCTATTTATTTCACTCCAAAAACTATTTATGTCTTTTATAGTGGACCTTGCTGATTTACAAAGGAGCCACCCTTTCCATCCAGATAATTGATTCCAAACCAACTCTCCTAGATGGTCCTTAGTGCCCACAACCTAGATCCATCTTGTTTCACTGGTCCATAGTTCAAAATTTTCAAATTTCACCTACTGCAAGTTTGGACCAGATTTGCAAAAATTGGTAAAATTCATATTTATCTTCTTCCAAAAATCCTGTGAAAAATCAGGCAGCCTCTAGATGCATCAAGAGGCCACTCCACCAAATATCAGCACCAGAAATATTTCCCACATGCCAGAAACATTTCATCAAACACTTAGCATACACTGTACTGTCAAGTTCAAAAGCTGTTAACTGAAACTGTCGACAGACAGTTCGACAGTTCGTCAGTTTCGTCAGTTTCGTCAGGCTCTTCGACAATCTCACCAGTAACCTCCTTGGCTCGACGTTGCACTGCACCATCTTCTTATCCAGAGCGCCGCACGGTTGCTTGGCTGCATCTGGGCGTCGCTGGCGCCCTGGCCCGACCGCGCCGGCGACTGCCACAGCAACAGCTCCGCCCGTGGCGGCTGACAGAAGTAACCCCGCAGCTCGACGCCGTTTAGCGCCGCCCAAATCACCCCAGCGCTCCGCGTGTCCACTTCCAGTGCCAGCGCACGCCTGCCGCACCGTCGCCGTGGCCTGGCGCGCGCAGAGCGTGATTTCTGTCGCCGACGTGCCGCGCGGCCGTTCCGTCGAGGACAACCCGTAACTCCCTCTTCCCTACTGAGTTAGGTGCGGGAACGGAACCACCACACCTCCTAGACGATGCTCAAGCCCCTAACTCCGCCGTCCAACCACTGCAGCATCGTAATCGACTCGTCGGACTTATCCATTCACGGCAACCACCTCGGGCCGGCTATATAAGGCACCCCCGAGCTCGTTCTCGAGCCCGCACACCTTCACTACCTCCCTAGACCACGCCCATCCTCTGGAAGAGCCTCGAGGGGCCCTTCTTCCCCAACTCCGGCCAACTCCCTCCGCCTCGGGCTCCAGCATCGTTCACTCCGGTGAGAGCTTCTCCGCCGCCGTGGACTCGAGCGTAGCACCCTCGCACCCACCTAGACCTAACCCCCACCTCAATTTGATCCCAGGAACCCTCTCCGACGAGGCCCACGACCACCCGAGCCGCCGCCCGCCGGAGACAGGGTCGCCGTCGACGTGGAGCTCGCCGACGCTCAACTCCACCACCATTCGACGCGGTAGATCACCGAGAAGCCGTACGTATCACTCCCCTCCCCTAACTCGCCGTGGATCAGCGTCGGCGACCACCGCAGCACCGGCGCCGGCGCGACTCTGCTCCAGTTTTCAAACCTGACGCGTGGGGCCCCTTGTCAGCCTCACACCTCTCCCCTCCGAACCGTTTTCTGTAAGCGCATTCGGGCAAAGTATGTTTCCCCTTTGCGGTTGATGTACTTCGTACCGATTCGCTTTGCTGTTTTCGGTTCTAGCCCCTAGAACTTTTCTGTTTCATTACAGATGAGTCCCTGGATAGAAACGCTAATATCTTTTAAACTAAAGATGATTTTGAGTTGATTCTTTTTCTGTCCTCTTTAGTATTGTGTCTAGTTTTTTGTCATATTTATGTGGAAAAAATTGAAGCAACTTTGTTTGCACGCGCCGTATTTATGTTAGTATTTTTTGAATACGTAGATACCGGAGGTCGTGACGGAGACGCGAACCACACCGAGTTAGACTGTGACTTCTCAGAACCAGGCAAGCATGTTTGAACTTTTGATATGATGAGTGTGTTGCATGGTTGCTCGAGTAGTTCGTTTCGTAAGCATGATCATATGGGCATATGTGTATGGTTATATTTCATGTAAGTAAGCTTTGGGTGAGCCCCGAAATATAATGTTTGAACCACCTCGATCATATGGTGATATGATGGGTGGAATGCTGGTATTGTTGGAGCATGCTAGTAGTTGGTTAACTCGGTATCAATGGAGATCATGTCATGATTCCGTTCGTCTCTTTTTTCAGTACTATCATAGGCCGTCTGTTGGGATTACGGTCTAGTCAGTTGCAAACCACTTCCCGAGTACACACCAAGTAGAGGGGCCGGGATGAGGGTTCCATGGCCTTGGATTAAAGCCCGTCATCCGGTCAGGGGGCATGGGTGTTTCCGATTGGGACCGAGAGGGGGGCACCCCTTGGAGCGCGCATATATAAATTTGATCCCATGCTATTCGAGGTTGTAGCCTCCCCGTCTTAGAGTTTTTCGTGAATGTTGTCACGGGTGATTCCGGACAGCAGGATGTTAAATGGGTGTGTACTGGTTAGCTGGGTTTCTACTAGAAGACCGTAGATGGAACTAGTCCCCATGGCTAGCAGAGTCCGTCGGCTATGAACTAATAATACAAGCTCTGCAGAGTTAAAATTCCTTCAGTAGCCATGTTTATGGCCTAGGGTCAATCTTCATGTCAACCCGGTGACCGTCTCAAGTATGTTCTTGTTGGTAACCAGAGTAGTGTTATTGTCAAGTTCATTTGGTAGATGAACTCACCAACTATCTCAGCATTGATTTACTTTCAGAAGTATTTCATCTTTATTCTATTGTTATTTATAAGCCCTTTATGTGATGTCGCTCAGATGTCTGACTGTGGCATTCTTTTTATTTATAAGCCCTTTATGTGATGTCGCTCAAACGTCCGACTGTGGCATTCTTTTTATTTATAAGCCCTTTATGTGATGTCGCTCAGACGTCCGACTGTGGCATTCTTTTTATTTATAAGCCCTTTATGTGATGTCGCTCAGACGTCCGACTGTGGCATTCTTTTTATTTATAAGCCCTTTAGGTGGTGTCGCTCAGACGCCCGACTGTGGCCTGCTATCATTTATTATTTTCTTACGAGGCGTCACTCAGACACACGTTTAGTCTCCTTCTATTTATCTTTTGGATTTCGGGAGGATTACCGCCCGACTTCCATCATTGCATACAACACATTAATATGTTATTCCGGTCGCATTTTTGCTGGAATACTCATATGCATCATGTTGGCATTTGTTATATCTTAAGTCCGAACTGTCTTGCGAGTACATTCAAAGTACTCACCTGGCTTGTTGATTTGGCCAGATGTGGACGAGGGTGATCTCATGGATGAAGAGTTCGATAGCAAGTCCGACGTCTAGTGGAGTCCCAGTCAGTCCCTTGCGATCCTGGAGTTGTTCACTGTTTTATAACCGCTTCCGCCTACCACCAAATAAATTCATTGGGTATCACTCCGATACTCGATGAGCTGTAATATATTGGAGTCGCATCACCCAGTTCACTGTGACATATCCACCACCTTTTATTACGAGTTAGTAGTATGCCACCCTGCCTTGTGTCATATCCGCCTCTATGTATTATATTGGCGCGCTTGTAATAAAATTGTTGAGCAACCCCCAGCTCAACCTTGTGTAATATTCAGCGTACTGGAATTCTGTGTCAAGGATTTGTCTGCTAGCAGGTAATAATATCCCTCACTGGTTTAATAAAAAGGTCGGCCTTCCGGTAATTATTTTACTGAAGGACCGGTCTTGACATGGGCGCAAGACATCCAGGGCACCATGGGAGTCCAGGAAATTGGGCAATACCTTCAGCTCTGGCACAAGATCGAGCACACCACTCTCTCCACTGAGCCGGACCGCCTAAGCTGGAAATGGAGTGTGAACGTCGTCTACTCTGCGCGATCGGCCTACTTGGCCACGTTCCACGGCTCCGTCACCTACAACGCTTGGAAACTCACTTGGAAGAGCTGGGCGCCGCCGCGCGTCCGTCTCTTCCATTGGCTTGCGCACCAGGACCGATGTTGGACAGCGGACCGCCTCGCCCGTCGCGGCCTGCCACACCCCGCGGCGATGCCCACTCTTGAACCAGGCGCCAGAGACCATGAACCACCTCCTCCTCGCCTGCCCCTTCGCCCGGCAGACATGGCATGAGACGCTCGGCCGGCTCCAGGCCCCATGCCCCCTGCCTGCCCTCGAGCCCTCGCTCAACGCCTGGTGGCAGCTCACGAGGCCGCTCGTGCCTAAGGCCATGCGCAAGGGCCTCGCCTCTGCAGTCATGCTCGTCCCTTGGATGCTATGGAAGCACCGCAATGACTGCATTTTCAACCAGGGCCGCCCCTCGGTTACGGAGTTGCTCGCGAAAATCAAGGAGGAGGCCGCCCTTTGGGCTGCCGCTGGCACGTTAGGACTTAGAGCTATCCCCGCAAACTTGGAACGTTCACTGACTTCCATCTGGAGTTGTAACCGCCTCCTAGGAGGACTGTAATTATTTACCCTCTTTTCAATACAAAGTAACGCAAGCTCTTTTGCGTTTTCTCGAAAAAAGAAGTGTAGATCAGGGCCTTCTCAACCAATCCCTAGAGAATCAACAAGTTTGATTGGCTAGGGAGAGAGATCGGGCAAAAATGGAGCTTTGAGTAACAATGGAGTTTGGGGAGGGAAGAGGTAAGTCTTATTGGAGAAGAATACCTCCTTTTATAGTGGGGGAACAAAACCAACCATTATCCCCACTTCGGCATGCACAAAGCGGTACTACCTCTCAGAGGAGTGGTACTACCGCAGCCTCCAGCGGTACTACCGCGTAGACAGAGAACAGGGCAGAACAGGGGAAACGAAAGAGAAAGGAGGGGGTTGAGCGGTACTAGCCGTGGTGGTAGCTGCGGTACTACCGCTGCTACTACCGCACAAGCCGACACGAGGAAATATGCCCTCGAGTTGAGGGAGTAGCTGTGCCAAACCAGGGCGGTACTCTCGCTGATGTCCCCGAGCGGTACTACCGCTGTGGACAACGGTACTACCGCTTAAGGACCATAGTGAAGGAAATATGCCCTAGAGGCAATAATAAAGTTGTTATTTATATTTCCTTATATCATGATAAATGTTTATTATTCATGCTAGAATTGTATTAACCGGAAACTAAGTACATGTGTGAATACATAGACAAAACAGTATGTCCCTAGTATGCCTCTACTAGACTAGCTCATTGATCAAAGATGGTTATGTTTCCTAGCCATAGACATGAGTTGTCATTTGATCAACGGGATCACATCATTAGGAGAATGATGTGATGGACAAGACCCATCCGTTAGCATAGCACTTTGATTGTTTAGTTTTACTGCTATTGCTTTCTTCATGACTTATACATGTTCCTATGACTATGAGATTATGCAACTCCCGAATACCGTAGGATCACCTTGTGTGCTATCAAACGTCACAACATAACTGGGTGATCATAAAGATGCTCTACAGGTGTCTCCGAAAGTATTCGTGGTGTTGGCATAGATCAAGATTAGGATTTGTCACTCCGAGTGTCGGAGAGGTATCTCTGGGCCCTCTCGGTAACACACATCATAATAAGCCTTGCAAGCAAAAGACTAATGAGTTAGTCACGAGATGATGTGTTACGGAACAAGTAAAGAGACTTGCCGGTAACGAGATTGAACTAGGTATAGAGATACCGACGATCGAATCTCGGGCAAGTAACATACCGATGACAAAAGGAACAACGTATGTTGTTATGCGGTTTGACCGATAAAGATCTTCATAGAATATGTAGGAGCCAATATGAGCATCCAGGTTCCGCTATTGGTTATTGACCGGAGATGAGTCTCGGTCATGTCTACATAGTTCTCGAACCCGTAGGGTCCGCACGCTTAACGTTTGATGACGATCGGTATTATGAGTTTATGAGTTTTGATGTATCGAAGGTAGTTCGGAGTCCCGGATGAGATCACGGACATGACGAGGAGTCTCGGAATGTCCGAGACATAAAGATTGATATATTGGACGACTATATTCGGACACCGGAAGTGTTTCGGAAAAGTTTCGGATTTAACTGGATTGCCGGAGGGGGTTACCGGAACCCCCTACAAGGGGGGATGGTCCATAGTGGGCCTTAAGGAAAAGAGAGAGGCAGCCCATAGAGGCTGGCCGGCGCCCCACCTAGGGATCCTAGTTGGACTAGGATTGGGGTGGCGCCACCTCTCCCTCTTTTCCTTTCCCTCTCTTCCTTCTTGATGGACTCCTACTAGGAATAGGATTGCAATCCTATTCCTAGTAGGATTGCCCTAGCCGCACCATAGGAGGCCGGCCGGCCCTCCTCCCTTTCTCCTTTATATACGGGGGCAGGGGGCACCCAAAGACACACAAGTTGAATTGTTCCAGCCGTGTGCGGTGCCCCCCTCCACAGAAACACACCTCGGTCATACCGTTGCAGTGCTTAGGCGAAGCCCTGCGCCGGTAAATACATCATATCCGTCACCACGCCGTCGTGCTGATGAAACTCTCCCGTGAAGCTCAACTGGATCAAGAGCTCGTGGGACGTCATCAAGCTGAACGTGTGCTGAATGCGGAGGTGCCGTACGTTCGGTGCTTGATCGGTTGAATCGCGAAGAAGTTCGACTACATCAACCGCGTCACTTGACGCTTCCGCTTCCGGTCTACGAGGGTACGTAGACACACTCTTCCCTCTCGTTGCTATGCATCTGGTAGATAGATCTTGCGTGATCGTAGGAAAATTTTAAAATACTACGTTCCCCAACAGTGGTATCAGAGCCAGGTCTATGCGTAGATGATATGCACGAGTAGAACACAATGAGTTGTGGGCGATACTAGTCATACTGCTTACCAGCATGTCATACTTTGCTTCGGCGGTATTGTGAGATGAAGCGGCCCGGACCGACATTACGCGTACGCTTACGCGAGACTGGTTTCACCGTTACGAGAACTCGTTGCTTAAAGGTGACTGGCGGGTGTCTGTCTCTCTCACTTTAGCTGAATCAAGTGTGGCTACGCCCGGTCCTTGTGAAGGTTAAAACAGCACATACTTGACGAAACATCGTTGTGGTTTTGTATGCGTAGGTAAGAACGGTTCTTGCTAAGCCCGTAGCAGCCACGTAAAACTTGCAACAACAAAGTAGAGGACGTCTAACTTGTTTTTGCAGGGCATGTTGTGATGTGATATGGTCAAGACATGATGAGTTATACGGTTTTGTATGAGATGATCATGTTTTGTAATGTTATCGGCAACTGGCAGGAGCCATATGGTTGTCGCTTTATTGAATGAAATGCAATCGCCATGTAATTGCTTTACTTTATCACTAAGCGGTAGCGATAGTCGTAGAAGCAATAGTTGGCGAGACGACAACGATGCTACGATGGAGATCAAGGTGTCGCGCCGGTGACGAAGGTGATCATGACGGTGCTTTGGAGATGGAGATCAAAAGCACAAGATGATGATGGCCATATCATGTCACATATTTTGATTGCATGTGATGTTTATCTTATTATGCTTCTTATTTTGCTTAGAACGACGGTAGCATTATAAGATGATCCCTTACTAAATTTCAAGGTATAAGTGTTCTCCCTGAGTATGCACCGTTGCGAAAGTTCGTCGTGCCGAGACACCACGTGATGATCGGGTGTGATAAGCTCTACGTTCAAATACAACGGGTGAAAGCCAGTTTTGCACACGCAGAATACTCGGGTTAAACTTGACGAGCCTAGCATATGCAGATATGGCCTCGGAACACTGGAGACCGAAAGGTCGAGCGTGAATCATATAGTAGATATGATCAACATAAGATGTTCACCATTGAAACTACTCCATCTCACGTGATGATCGGACATGGTTTAGTTGATTTGGATCACGTGATCATTTAGATGACTAGAGGGATGTCTATCTAAGTGGGAGTTCTTAAGTAATATGATTAAATTGAACTTTAATTTATCATGAACTTAGTCCTGGTAGTATTAGCATATCTATGTTGTAGATCGATAGCTCGTGATGTTGCTCCCCGTTTATTTTTATATGTTCCTAGAGAAAACTGAGTTGAAAGATGTTAGTAGCAATGATGCAGAATTGTTCCGTGATCTGAGGATTATCCTCATTGCTACACAGAGAATTACGTCCTTGATGCACCGCTAGGTGACAGACCTATTGCAGGAGCAGATGTAGACGTTATGAACATTTTGACAAAAGCTCGGTATGATGACTACTTGATAGTTTAAGTGCACCATGCTTCACGGCTTAGAACCGGGACTTCAAAAACGTTTTGAACGCCACGGAGCATATAAGATGTTCCAAGAGTTGAAATTAGTATTTCATACTCATGCCCGTGTCGAGAGGTATAAGACTTCTCACTGTACTTTGCCTACAAGATGGAGGAGAATAGCTCAACCAGTGAGCATGTGCTCAGATTGTCTGGGTACTACAATTACTTGAATCAAGTGGGAGTTAATCTTCCAGATAAGATAGTAATTGACAAAGTTCTCTAGTCACTATCACCAAGTTAGTAGAACTTCGTGATGAACTATAATATGCAAGGGATGACGAAAGGAATTCCCGAGCTCTTCGCGATGCTGAAATCGGCGAAGGTAGAAATCAAGAAAGAGCATCAAGTGTTGATGGTTAACCAGACCACTTGTTTCAAGTAAAGGGCAAAGGGATAGAAGGGGAACTTCAAGAAGAATGACAAGCAAGTTGTCACTCCCGTGAAGAAACCCAAAGTAAACTCAAGCCTGAAACTAAGTGCTTCTACTACAAAGGAAATGGTCACAAGAAGTGGAACTGCCCTAGATATTTGGCGGATAAGAAGGATGGCAAAGTGAACAAAGGTATATTTGATATACAGATTATTGATGTGTATTGTACTAGTGTTCATAGCAACCCCTCGGTATTTGATATTGGTTCAGTTGCTAAAGAGTAGTAACTCGAAATGGGAGTTGCATAATGAACAGAAACTAGTTAAAGGATGAAGTGACGATGTGTATTAGAAGTAGTTCCAAGATTGATATGATCATCATCGCACACTCCCTATACTTTCGGGATTAGTATTGAACCTAAGTAAGTGTTATTTGGTGTTTGTGTTGAGCATGAATATGATTTGATCATGTTTGTTGCAATACGGTTATTCATTTAAAGTCATAGAATAATTGTTATTCTGTTTACATGAATAAAACCTTCGATGGTCATACACCCAATGAAAATAGTTTGTTGGATCTCGATCATGGTGATACACATATTCATAAAATTGAAGCCAAAAGATGCAAGGTTAATAATGATAGTGCAACTTATTTGTGGCACTGCCGTTTAGGTCATAATGGTGTAAAGCGCATGAAGAAACTCCATAGTGATGGACTTTTGGAATCACTTGGTGCTTGCGAACCATGCCTCATGGGCAAGATGACTAAAACTCCGTTCTCCAGAACAATGGAGCGAGCAACAGATTTGTTGGAGATCATACATACAGATGTATGTGGACCAATGAGTGTTGAAGCTCGCGGCAGGTATCGTTATTTTCTGACCTTCACTGATGATTTGAGCAGATATGGGTATATCTACTTAATGAAGCACAAGTCTGAAACATTTGAAAAGTTCAAAAATTTCAGAGTGAAGTGGAGAATCATCGTAACAAGAAAATAAGAGTTTCTACGATATGATCGTAGAGGTAAAATATTTGAGTTAGCGAGTTTGGCCTTCAGTAAAAACAATGTGAAATAGTTTCACTACTCACGCCACTTGGAACACCACAGTGTAATGGTGTGTCCAAACGTCATAACCGTACTTTATTAGATATGGTGCGATCGATGATGTCTCTTACCGATCTACCACTATCGCTTTTGGGGTTATGCATTAGAGACATCTACATTCACGTTAAATAGGGCACCATCTAAATCCGTTGATACGACACCTTATGAACTGTGGTTTGGCAAGAAACCAAAGTTGTCGTTTCTTTAAGTTTGGGACTGCGATGCTTATGTGAAAAAGTTTCAACATGATAAGCTCGAACCCAAATCGGAGAAGTAAATCTTCATAGGATACCCAAAAGAAACTGTTGGGTACACCTTCTATCACAGATCCGAAGGCAAGGTCTTTGTTGCTAAGAGTGGATCCTTTCTAGAGAAGGAGTTTCTCTCGAAAGAAGTGAGTGGGAAGAAAGTAGAACTTGATGAGGTAATTGTACCTTCTCCCGAATTGGAAAGGTAGTACATCACAGAAACTCGTTCAAGTGATTCCTACACCAATTAGTGAGGAAGCTAATGATGATGATCATGAAACTTCAGATCAAGTTTCTGCTGAACTTCGTAGATCGACCAGAGTTCGTTCCGCACCAGAGTGGTACGGCAACCCAGTTCTGGAAGTCATGTTACTAGACCATGATGAACCTACGAACTATGAGGAAGCGATGATGAGCCCAGATTCCGCAACATGGCTTGAGACCATGAAATCTGAGATGGGATCCATGTATTAGAACAAAGTATGGACTTTGGTTGACTTGCCCGATGATCGGCAAGCCATCAAAATAAATGGATCTTCAAGAGGAAGACCGACGCAAACGGTAATGTTACTGTTTACAAAGCTCGACTTGTTGCGAAAGGGTTTTGACAAGTTCAAGGAGTTGACTACGATGAGACTTTCTCACCCGTAGCGATGCTTAAGTCTGTCCGAATCATGTTAGTAATTGCCGCATTTTAAGAAATCTGGCAAATGGATAACAAAACAGCATTCTTTAATGGATTTATTAAAGAAGACTTGTATATGATGCAACCAGAAGGTTTTGTCAATCCTAAAGGTGCTAACAAAATGTGCAAGCTCCAGCGATCCATCTATGGACTGGTGCAAGCATCTCGGAGTTGGAATATACGCTTTGATAAGTTGATCAAAGCATATAGATTTATACAGACTTGCGGTGAAGCCTGTATTTACAAGAAGTGAGTGGGAGCACTACAACCTTTCTGATAAGTATATGTGAATGACATATTGTCGATCGGAAATGATGTAGAATTTTCTAGAAAGCATAAAGGAGTGTTTGAAAGGAGTTTTTCAAAGAAAGACCTTGGTAAAGCTGCTTACATATTGGGCATCAAGATCTATAGAGATAGATCAAGACGCTTGATAAGACTTTCGATGAGTACATACCTTGATAAGATTTTGAAGTAGTTTAAAATGGATCAGTCAAAGAAGGAGTTCTTGCCTGACTTGTAAGGTGTGAAGTTGAGTAAGACTCAAAGCCAGACCACGGCAGAAAAATATAGAGAGAATGAAAGTCATTCCCTATGCCTCAGCCATAGGTTCTATAAAGTATGCCATGCTGTGTACAAAACACGTTGTGTACCTTGCCATGAGTTTGACATGGAGGTACAATAGTGATCCAGGAGTAGATCACTGTACAGCGGTCAAAATTATCCTTAGTAATTGGATGACTAAGGAAATGTTTCTCGATTATGGAGGTGATAAAGAGTTCGTCGTAAAGGGTTACGCCGATGCAAGCTTTGACACTAAATCCAGATGACTCTAAGTATCAATCTGGATGCGTATTGAAAGTGGGAGCAATTAGCTAGAGTAGCTCCATGCAGAGCATTGTAGACATAGAAATTTGCGAAATACATACGGATCTGAATGTGACAGACCCGTTGACTAAACTTCTCTCACAAGCAAAACATGATCACACCTTATTACTCTTGGGTATTAATCACATAGCGATGTGAACTAGATTATTGACTCTAGTAAACCCTTTGGGTGTTGGTCACATGGTGATGTGAACTATGGGTGTTATTCACATAACGATGTGAACTATCGGTATTAAATCACATGGCGATGTGATCTAGATTATTGACACTAGTGCAAGTGGGAGACTGAAGGAAATATGCCCTAGAGGCAATAATAAAGTTGTTATTTATATTTCCTTATATCATGATAAATGTTTATTATTCATGCTAGAATTGTATTAACCGGAAACTTAGTACATGTGTGAATACATAGACAAAACAGTATGTCCCTAGTATGCCTCTACTAGACTAGCTCATTGATCAAAGATGGTTATGTTTCCTAGCCATAGACATGAGTTGTAATTTGATCAACGGGATCACATCATTAGGAGAATGATGTGATGGACAAGACCCATCCGTTAGCATAGCACTTTGATCGTTTAGTTTTACTGCTATTGCTTTCTTAATGACTTATACATGTTCCTGTGACTATGAGATTATGCAACTCCCGAATACCGTAGGATCACCTTGTGTGCTATCAAATGTCACAACGTAACTGGGTGATCATAAAGATGCTCTACAGGTGTCTCCGAAAGTATTCGTGGTGTTGGCATAGATCAAGATTAGGATTTGTCACTCCGAGTGTCGGAGAGGTATCTCTGGGCCCTCTCGGTAACACACATCATAATAAGCCTTGCAAGCAAAAGACTAATGAGTTAGTCATGAGATGATGTGTTACAGAACGAGTAAAGAGACTTGTCGGTAACGAGATTGAACTAGGTATAGAGATACCGACGATCGAATCTCGGGCAAGTAACATACCGATGACAAAAGGAACAACGTATGTTGTTATGCGGTTTGACCGATAAAGATCTTCGTAGAATATGTAGGAGCCAATATGAGCATCCAGGTTCCGCTATTGGTTATTGACCGGAGATGAGTCTCGGTCATGTCTACATAGTTCTCGAACACGTAGGGTCCGCACGCTTAACGTTTGATGACGATCGGTATTATGAGTTTATGAGTTTTGATGTACCGAAGGTAGTTCGGAGTCCCGGATGAGATCACGGACATGACGAGGAGTCTCGGAATGTCCGAGACATAAATATTGATATATTGGACGACTATATTCGGACACCGGAAGTGTTCCGGAAAAGTTTCGGATTTAACTGGATTGCCGGAGGGGGTTACCGGAACCCCTACGAGGGGGGATGGTCCATAATGGGCCTTAAGGAAAAGAGAGAGGCAGCCCATAGAGGCTGGCCGGCGCCCCACCTAGGGATCCTAGTTGGACTAGGATTGGGGTGGCGCCACCTCTCCCTCTTTTCCTTTCCCTCTCTTCCTTCTTGATGGACTCCTACTAGGAATAGGATTGCAATCCTATTCCTAGTAGGATTGCCCTAGCCGCACCATAGGAGGCCGGCCGGCCCTCCTCCCTTGCTCCTTTACATACGGGGACAGGGGGCACCCAAAGACACACAAGTTGAATTGTTCCAGCCGTGTGCGGTGCCCCCCTCCACAGAAACACACCTCGGTCATACCGTTGCAGTGCTTAGGCGAAGCCCTGCGCCGGTAAATACATCATATCCGTTACCACGCCGTCGTGCTGACGAAACTCTCCCGTGAAGCTCAACTAGATCAAGAGCTCGTGGGACGTCATCAAGCTGAACGTGTGCTGAACGCGGAGGTGCCGTACGTTCGGTGCTTGATCGGTTGAATCGCGAAGAAGTTCGACTACATCAACCGCGTCACTTGACGCTTCCGCTTCCGGTCTACGAGGGTACGTAGACACACTCTTCCCTCTCGTTGCTATGCATCTGGTAGATAGATCTTGCGTGATCGTAGGAAAATTTTAAAATACTACGTTCCCCAACACATAGGTGGTACTACCGCTCTGGCAGCGGTACTACCGCAACCACCTCACAAACTCCACTTCCGTCGAAACGGTAAACTCCAAGGAGAGGAAAGGAGCTGGGGTGCAAAAGTGATGTGTATGTGTTGATTCCACCCTCGGCTTTCCAATGTGACCCCCTCTTGATAGTAAAGTGTCTCCTACGACTCAAGTCCACCAAACCAAAACGAAGGAGACGACACGTCTTCACTTATAGCTTCGAGCGAAAGGAATCGTCTCATGCCAAAGGATGAATCTCTGAAATACTTAGCACACACGATTAGTCCGCAAAAGCATTGTCATCAATCACCAAAACCACTTTGGATGGTTCATGCCCTTACAATCTCCCCCTTTTTGGTGGATTGATGACAATACAAGATTTGCACAAAGAAATAACAAGAGAGTAAGCAAACCCCAATGACTACAAAATATAGACGGGCTCCCCCTAGATTGGAATGCAAAGTGCACACATTAGGATCAACACTCCCCCTGTATTTTATAGTGGGACAACATTTAACTTAGAGAAGAGACATATATGATCTAGGAAGCAATAGAGTAGTAAGTGAGCAAGGTATATAGGCAGGAGATAAGCATGCAACTCACATACTACCAAGGTACTAGACAAACATAGATAAAATAGGATTGGGTAGCATATGTCTCACACCATATGAAAGGTAACTAGGTCTCACGAGCATAAACCAAACCAACGCAACAGACAAGAAGAGAGTTTGCGAGGGGGAAAGACAAGGCAAATAGGACACACACTCGCAACTCAATAAATACTCGACAAATCCCTAAACTCTCTCCCCCTTTGGCATCGAGACACCAAAAAGGGAAAAGAGTGATGCTACCGTCACAGGTGATAGCATAACAAATGCCCTCCATCATCACATCCCCGCGTGATCGTCCACTCCTCCGTCATCAGCAGGGCCTGCTCGGGGTCAGAGTCAGTCCAAGGGCAGTGCTGCTGAACCCACTCCTCCTCATCGGTGATCTAGCCCTCGGAACTGCTGACAACTGTCGCACCAACCTGATGCATGAGCTCCTTATGGCGGCTCCTGGCCTTCTTCTCAGACACATGATCCAAGTATAGACCGTGAGACTCCATGTAGAAGTGTTTCTTCATCTTGCGCTTGAGCTTATTTGCCCATGAGGGCTCCGCTCCAGAGGGCACATAATCCTCATCATTGTCAGCATCAGCCTTTGCCTCAACCTCGTCAGCACCTGACGGAATCCCAGACTGCGAAATCAGAGTGCCCCAGAGCTCCTTCTTCCTCAGACGCTTAACCTCATGAGAGACCAACTCGCCAATCTCTAACACAATACCAGGATAAGTGTGCTACCATGCCTTCTCAATCAGCAACATGAGAAAGGTGGAATAAATGGGACACTTGCGCTCAGATATGGCGGATACAAGCTCATACCACATGACATGAGAAATATCCAGGGATTCTTGAGTGTTTTCTTCCTTCTCATGTTGGCAGAAAAGTAGCATGTCCACGAGAAATGAGTGAACCATATCCTAGTTCCCAATGCAAGGAAAAAGAGTTTCCCTGAAGATGCGATGAAGAATATCTAGAAAGGCAGGCAACTCATAAGTCTCCTTTTTCGTCTCGGGGTTAACCCTCAAAGTGCAGTAAGGTCAGAGAGATTGCTTGTGAGTAGAAGCTGCATTGCGGTGAGGACGAAAGCCAACCGGATTCTCAAGCCCTTGATCTTCAATCCCAAGTAATTCCATGAATGCCTTCCATTTGACAGAGAGAAGTTTGCCATTTGTCATCCAAGTCAGAGATCTTTCCTCATCAGTGCCAAGATGGACCATGGCATAAAACTGAGCCACCACGTCCGCATCAAAATCCTTGTCGAACTCCATGATGCTAAGAATGTTCAACGAAGTACACATCTGCAGAGCTTCGCCAAAGTAGTTAGGATCCTTCTTCATATAAGCAATATCAATGGAGCGGACATCCACAAAGAGATTTCTCTTGGCCTTGATCACATCAAAATAGATTGCCCACTGAAAACAGTTCTAGAAGGGACGGTTGACCAAATCGGGCTCTTGATCGTGCTCATAAGGATTGCGCCGACGCTTCTCCCATAACTCCTTGGTAGTCATCTGAGTGACGGACTTGGGCTTCGTCTTGGGCTTCTTCACAGTATTCTTCGACGACTGCTCGGACTGAGTGGGCGGAACACTTGAAGAAGCACCCGCTGCCTCAGAGGTGGGATAGCGCTTTGAAACAGAGTGCCCTGGGTTGATACGACGGGCATGATGCTCCGAAGGTCCATGACCTAGAACCAAACACATGAGCACGAGAAACAACACGAAAGAACGAGCATAAGCCACTATAAAAAGCAACAAGGACCAATATTTGATAAGGGAATGGTGGAAGTTGGCATCCAGCGGTAGTACGATGCTTAGTAGGCGGCAGTACCGCTCAAGCAACAGTACCGCTCTAGGGGAGCACTAGTACCGCTTCATGCGGGGAACGGCGGTTCCCTTACTGTCGTTGCCAAATCTGGTACTGCCGGGGTGCCAAATTCAAAAATAAGCCTACCAAACATCAATCCTAGCAGTTTAGAAGCCTTCACCATCCTACTCAAGCTTTGATTTGGCCGAAAATCGAAGAATGCAAAGCCTATTGCCCCTAAATCCTAGATCTGAAACCTAGAAGCAAAGAGAAAGAGATGGGGGGCAATACCAGTATCCATGGCCTGAGGAAGGGGTAGGGATTGATCCCACCATAGGAAAAGATGAAAAATGGCCCGAAGGAGGAGGCCCACCGGCGTCCTCCTGTGGCAAGTTCGTCGCTGGTGCACGAAGAGGACATGAGGGTAGAATGGGTATGGGGGAGAAGAAACTCCCCTGTCCAACTTAACCCCCAGTCCCGCCACGCAGCGGTAGTACCGCTCGGGTGGGCGGTAGTACCGCTTAAGTCAATGAGCGGTAGTACCGCGCGCACCTAGCAGTAGTACCGCCCAGCCAAGAACCCGTAGACTAAACTAAAAAATAGCTTAGCTCAAGCAATGAGAGAACACAAAGAGGAGAGGGAACAAACACAAAGACATGACACAACCAGGAAAGAGATAACACGAGAAAAAAAACCACACAACTCTCAAAGAGAGGGCGGTAGCCGAGGCCGCCTATTTTTGAGTCAAATGGTATGGCACCGCGAAGATTTTAACCTTGGGCCCATGACAAAAACTCATCTTTGAAGCACAAGTACCATCAACAATGGTGAATCTGGAAGAGTTGATCAATTTATGCATAATGGGGGAGGGAAAGTTCATTGAGAGAACAACACCCCCTGTGTCCATGCCTACACCTAAACAAGACAACATGATGAGTGTGATGGGGTGTGCAAAGTTTCAAGCCACATTGCTCAAATCAATGATATTTAGCTCATGCCTTAACTCACGAAATCTTGCTTCATCAAAGGGCTTCGTGAAAATATCTGCAATGTTATCGTGAGTGTTGACATAGTGAAGATCAATCACCCCTCGCCTAATATGATCCCGGATGAAGTGATACCGAATCTCAATATGCTTCGTCTTGAAGTGTTACACCGGGTTGAGAGAAATCTTGATGGCACTTTCTTTGTCACACCAAAGAGGCACTTTGTCACAAATGATACCGTAATCCTTTAAAGTTTGCCTCATCCATAGGAGTTGACCACAACAACTATCGGCGGCCACATACTCGGCTTCGGAGGAGGAGAGAGATACACAACTGTAACATCCCAATTTTCAATATGGATGTTAACATAGATCATTCATATGCATACATCATTTGAGCATTTTGAATTTGAATTTATTTGAAAATTGCTCCAAAGACTTTAAGCAACTCAAGGACCCAAGGGAGAGAGTTGGAAGTTTTCCAAAGAGGACCCACTATTTTTTTAATTTTATAAGTGGGGTTTGGATCAAATATTATTTTTGCCAATTTTCATTTTCAATATTTTAAAATAAATGAGAGAAGATAATATGACTTCTTCAAAAACAGAATAAAAATGTTGAAATTTGAATTTTTATTAAAAGTAATTATATTGGATTTTTATTTTGCTGTTTATTTATTTTAAAATTGCATTAAAAGTTAATTTTATTTTTAGGCATTTTAGTTCAGAAAAATATTCACTTTGTTCCAAATATTAGTAGGGAACGGTGAAAATTGTTTCTGCAACTTTAGGATTTATATTTATATTTATTTTGGATATTTCTTCGTTCTATGAATTTAAAAAAAAATGGACCGGGCCGACTGGGCCAAAGCCCAGCCGCCGGCCCAGCCCGACGCGCCATCGCCTCCGCCCCGCCGTGCGCCGGCCGGACTCGGAGGAGTCCGACTCCACCGCCACCTCCGCTTGCCCCTGCCGCAAGCCAGCCGCCCCCCGGGCCTTTAAAAGCCGAGCCGCCACCCCCCTCGACTCACCACCGCCCACTGCCGCCAGCCGCGCCCGCCACCGCACCGCCGCCGTATCACCACCGCTGTGCTGCAGCCGCCGCATCACCGCCCCGTGGCACAGCACGCCGCCGTCGTCGCCCCGCCCTACACCACCGCCGCGCCGCCGCCGTCGGACACCGCCGCCCCGCCACCCGACCCGCACCCGAACCCGAACCTGATCCGCCGCCGCCGAACCATCCGCTAGGTAAAAACCTAGCCCGTTTTTTTGTTTTTTTAAAACCTAGATCGTTTTTTTAGAAAACTAGGTTTTATTTAAAAGCGAACGTCCGCTGTTTAGTTCAAATAAATGAACGTTCGCTATTTAGAGTTTTTATTTTTCTGTTATTTTCATCAGGGACCTATCCGCAGTTAATGTTTTTATAGATCAGTCCCTGGTTTTCAAGCGATCATTAATTTTTACTCGTTAGTCAGAATTAGGTGAAACCAATGCCAATTTCTTTGTTTTGATCATATCTTTCCAGTAGTGCAACTCAAATTTGTTTTTGAAAGTTTTAAAATTTGAATTCAAACAGATTTGTATTTGAACTTATTTTGTTCGTAACTTGAATTTCGTAACTCCATTTGAGTTGATTCTTTTTCCAAATCGAAGCTCTTGACCTAAACTTTCTCATAAGGCCAAATTCACTTAATTTTGGTACTATTAGATTTTTCTGTTGCAAGAGTTCTTATAATAAGCAAGGTGTTCTTGAGGGCACACGAGAATTTCATCTAGTCACTTTCACCATATTGGCTTGATTTGTGTTCACTACTTTGATAATTTGGTATGTGGGTGGATCGGTGCTTACGTGTTGCTCTTACTTGAACAAACCTCCTACTTATGATTAAACCCCTCGCAAGCATCCGCAACTACGAGAAAAGTATTAAGATAAAATCTAACCATAGCATTAAACATTGGGATCCAAATCGGTCCCTTACGAAGTAGCGCATAAACTAGGGTTTAAGCTTTTGTCACTCTAGCAAACCATCATCTAATAACTACTCCACAATGCATTCCCTTAGGCACAAACATGGTGAAGTGTCATGTAGTCGACGTTCACATGACACCACTAAGGGAATCACAACATACATATCATCAAAATATCGAACGCATATCAAGTTCACATGATTACTGGCAACAAGATTTCTCCCGTGACCCCAAGACCAAAAGTAACTACTCACAAGTCATACACATGTTCATGATCAGGGGGTATTGACTAGCATAATGGATCTGAACATATAATCTTCGACCAAATAAACCATATAGCAATCAACACTACTAGTTACCCACAAGCACCAATCTAAGGTTCCGGTACAAAGATTGAACACAAGATATGAACTAGGGTTTGAGAGGATATGGCGATGTTGAAGATGTTGATGGAGATTGCCCTCCCCAAGATGGCAGAGTTGTTGGTGATGATGATGACAATGATTTCCCCCTCCGGGAGGGAAGTTCCCCCAGCGGAATCGCTTCGCCGGAGGGCAAAAGTGCTCCTACCCAAGTTCCGCCACGAGACGGCGGCGCTCCGTCTTGAAAGTCATCTCCCTAATTATTTTAGGTCTAAATGACTTATAAAGCAGAAGATGGGCACCGGAGGTAGGTCGAGGAGGGCACAACCCACCATGGCACGCCTGGGCTCCCTGGCCCGCCCAGGTGGGTACAACCCACCTGGTGAGCCCCCTCTAGTAGTTATTTGCTCCAATAATTCTTATATATTCCATAAAAAATCCTCGTGAAGTTTCAGCTCATTTGGAGTTGTGCAGAATAGGTAGTCTGACGTTGCTTTTTCAGGTCCAGATTTCGAGCTGCCTGATTCTCCCCTTGATATAGACCTTGCATATTATGATATAAAAGGCATTAGAATTGATCCAAAAGGCTTTATTATGCATGAGAACATTATAAATAATAGTATGAAAACATGATGCAAAATGGACGTATCAGCTGCCAAGGGTCCGAGCACCCGGTGCTTCCTTTGTCCGGGCACCCGGAGTGTCCAGGGGTCCTCATGGCTTCCTTGTTTAGTCTCCCCTCTCTTCTCCTTCTTTGTGAAGCTTCTTGTGTGCTTGAACCTCCCTCCTTGCTTCTTCATGGTCATCTCCTTGGTACCTAACAAGGCACAATGTTTCCATTTGAGGTAGGACCCAACTCTCATGTGAATCCAAATGAAGTTCGAAGAGGAAATAATTAACCTCGGTTTCGATGGCGCGTGCTCGTGTCATTGGCCCACCTCATGCTTGATGAGTTGTAGTGGAGTCCATGGGGATGATTTTGTGGGCCCCCTGTGACTCCCCTGCATCGCCTATTTTCCTTATATATTCTCAAATATTCCAAAAACCCTAGAGGGAGCAACGAAAATACTTTTCCACCGCCACAGGTCTCCGACCTCGTGAGATCCCATCTTGAGGCCTTTTTCAGTACTCTCCCGAAGGGGGATTAGATCACAGATGGCTTCTACATCAACCTTGTTGCCCCTCTGATGATGCATGAGTAGTTTATCATAGACCTAGGGTCCATAGCTAGTAGCTAGATGGCTTATTCTCTCTTTCTTTGATCTTCAATACAATGTTATCCTCAATGTTCTTGGATATCTATTGCAAGTAATCTTCTTTCGCGATGTGTTTATCGAGATCTGATGACTTGTGGATTTATGATCAAATTATCTATGAATATTATTTGAATCTTCTCTGAGTTCTTATATGAATGATTTGATATCTTGCATTTCCCTTTGAATTATTGGTTTGCTTTGGCCAACTAGATTGGTAGTTCTTGCAATTGGAGAGGTGCTTAGTTTTGGGTTCAATCTTGCGGTGTCCTCACCTAGTGACAGAAGGGGTAGCGAGGCACGTATTGCATTGTTGCCTTCAAGGATAAAAAGATGGGGTTTATATCATATTGCTTGAGTTTATCCCTCTACATCGTGTCATCTTGCTTAAAGCGTTACTCTGTTCTTATGAACTTAATACTCTAGATGCATGCTGGATAGCGGTCAATGTGTGGAGTAATAGTAGTAGATGCACGCAGGAGTCGGTCTACTTGTCATGGACGTGATGCCTATATTCATGATCAGTGCCTTATATATCGTCATAACTTTGCACTTTTCTATCAATTGCTCGATAGTAATTTGTTTACCCACCGTATGCTTTATTCAAGAGAGAAGCCTCTAGTGAAACATATGGCCCCCGGGTCTATTTTCCATCTTATATTTTTCAGATCTATAAAATCAAAAGCCCAAAAATATCTTGCCGCAATTATTTTGTGTTTACTTTATTTAGCTTTTTTACTTTAGTTTCAAATCTATCTCTATCTGATCTCACTCTTGCTCGTGACATTGAAGGGATTGACAACCTCTTTTCCGCGGTGTGCAAGTGTTTGTTAGTTTGTGCATGTGCATATATTGGAGACTTGCTTGTACCTCCTACTGGATTGATACCTTGGTTCTCAACTGAGGAAAATACTTATCTCTACTTTGTTGCATCACCCTTTCCTCTTCAAGGGAAAAATCAACGCAAGCTCAAGAAGTAGCAAGAAGAATTTCTGGCGCCGTTGCCGGGGAGGTCTACATCAAGCCTACCAAGTACTTATCATAAACTTTCATCTCTTGCATTTACATTATTTGGCATTTGCCTCTCGTTTTCATCTCCCCCGCTTATAAAACGTTTTCAGAAAAACACAGAAATATTTGCTTTTTTTATTCACCCTTTTTCCGTTCGTCTTTTTGTTGGCTTGTGTGCTCGATCGCTTGTTTTTGTCAAAGTATGGTTAGTCTGTCTGCCATTGCCAGTACCCCCGAAAGCGAGGTTCTTTATTTTAAACCAAAACAAGGAGAAAATTTAAAGGATGCTTGGTATAGGATGATAGAGTCTTGTCGCATCTATGCTATACAGGGGGGTATTAAGATTTTACTCCGGAACTTTTACATTGGTTTAACCATGCCCCATAGGCAACTTTTGGATTTTGCTGCTAAAGGAAATTTTATTGAGATTGATGCCAACACTACTTATGAGATAATAGAGGGTATGTTAGGAATACCACCCCTACAAAAGGCATTCAATTATACCCAATAAAGAACACAAGTCTTGGAAAAGTTGTGCGAAGTACAGAAAAATTTGGTTGATTTACAAAAATCTAGTGAACCTCTCAAAAATATTAGTGGAAACTTCCACCGCATGAACATGTTGATCACTCTTTGCAACAAATAGTTGGATGCTTTAGATATAAAGATCGCCGAAGATGATGGGAAGCATAAGGAACCTCCCGGATTTGAGCATAACCTCACTAGAAGGATTAAGAGCAACGATGACTATACCTAGATCGTTGCTTTATGCCTAGCTAAGGGCGTTAAACAATAGCGCTTGTTGGGAGGCAACCCAATTTTATTTTGGGTTTTACCTTTTTCTTGTCGTTCTTGAATAAATCTATCATCTAGCCTATGGTTAGATGTGTTTTCATGTTTTAATTTAGTGTTTGTGTCAAGCAAGATCTTAGGGATGATTTGGAAGATAGTGGATTGGTTTTCTGGAAAACAGAAACTTTTGCGTACAGTGTCAAAATTGTTTTTGATTGTTGGAATGTGAAAAAACTCCGACTATTTTACATGTTTCTTAACTGCAAATTGCCCACGTTGTCCTAATGCTTCAAAAAAATTAGAGATACAGAGGTTTCACCTTAATTTGCATCTTTACAGATTGTTTTGTTTTTGACAGATTATGTTTTCATTGTGTTGTTTGCTTATTTTGATGCATCTATGGCTAGTATCGGGGGGTATGTGTCGGGGATCGTTGCAGAAATTAAAATTTTCTACGCATCACCAAGATCAAACTATGGAGAAACCAGCAACGAGAAGGGGGTGCATCTTCATACCCTTGAAGATCGCAAAAACGGAAGCGTTACTAGAACGCGGTTGGTGGAGTAGTACACGCAGTGATTCAGATCGCGGTCGATTCCGATCTAAGCGCCGAACAACGGTGCCTCCATGTTCAACACACGTGCAGCCCGGTGACGTCTCCCGCGCCTTGCTCCAGCAAGGAGGAGGGAGAGGTTGGGGAAGACTACTCCAGCAGCAGCACGATGGCGTGGTGGTGGTGGAGGAGCGTGGTTCTCCAGCAGGGCTTCGCCAAGCGCTATGAAGGACGAGGAGGTGGAGAGGAAGGGCTGCGCCGAGAGAGAGAGAGAGAGAGAGAGAGAGAGATTCACGTGCATGACAGCCCCAAAAACCCCACTATATATAGGAGGAGGAAAGGGGGTTGCGCTCCTTAGATGGGATGGAGGGCGGCAACCAAGAGGGGAAGAGAGGGGGCGCGCCCTAGGGTGGGCCTTAGGCCCATCTGCACCTAGGGTTCCCATCTCTCCTCCTAGCTGCGCCTTGGGCCTTGGTGGGAGGCGCACCAGCCCACTCAGGGGATGGTCCCTTCCCACTCTTGGACCATGCAAGCCTCCGGGGCCGGTGGCCCCTCCCGATGGACCCCCGAAACCCTTCTGTGGTCCCCGTACATTACCGGTGACGCCCGGAACACTTCCGGTGGCCAAAACCTCACTTCATATATATAAATCTTTACTTCCGAACCATTCCGAAACTCCTCGTGACGTCCGGGATCTCATCTGGGACTCTGAACAACATTTGGTAACCACGTATATCTATTCCCTATAACCCTAGCGTCATCGAACCTTAAGTGTGTAGACCCTACGGGTTCGGGAGTCATGCAGACATGGCCGAGACAACTCTCCGGTCAATAACCAATAGCGGGATCTGGATACCCATGTTGGCTCCCACATGCTCCACGATGATCTCATCGGATGAACCACGATGTCAAGGATTCAATCAATCCCGTATACGATTCCCTTTGTCTACAGTATAGTACTTGCCCGAGATTCGATCGTCGGTATCCCGATACCTTGTTCAATCTCGTTACCGGCAAGTCTCTTTACTCGTTGCGTAACACATCATACCGTGATCAACTCCTTGATCACATTGTGCACATTATGATGATGTTCTACCAAGTGGGCCCAGAGATACCTCTCCGTCACACGGAGTGACAAGTCCCAGTCTCGATTCGTGCCAACCCAACAGACACTTTCGGAGATACCGGTAGTGCACCTTTATAGCCACCCAGTTACATTGTGACGTTTGGTACACCCAAAGCATTCCTATGGTATCCGGGAGTTGCACAATCTCATGGTCTAAGGAAAAGATACTTGACATTTAGAAAAGCTTTAGCATACGAACTACACGATCTTGTGCTAGGCTTAGGATTGGGTCTTGTCCATCCCATCATTCTCCTAATGATGTGATCCCGTTATCAACGACATCCAATGTCCATGGTCAGGAAACCGCAACCATCTATTGATCAACGAGCTAGTCAACTAGAGGCTCACTAGGGACATGGTGTTTGTCTATGTATCCACACATGTATCTGAGTTTCCTATAAATACAATTCTAGCATGGATAATAAACAATTATCATGAACAAGGAAATATAATAATAACCAATTTATTATTGCCTCTAGGGCATATTTCCAACAGTCTCCCACTTGCACTAGAGTCAATAATCTAGTTCACATCGCCATGTGATTAACACTCACAGGTCACATTGCCATGTGACTAACATCCAAAGAGTTTACTAGAGTTAATAATCTAGTTCACATCACTATGTGATTAACACTCAATGAGTTCTGGGTTTGATCATGTTATGCTTGTGAGAGAGGTTGTAGTCAACGGGTCTGCAACATTCAGATCCCTATGTATTTCGCAAAACTTTATGTCATATAGTAGATGCTGCTACCACGTTCCACTTGGAGCTATTCCAAAATGTTGCTCCATTATACGTATCTGGTATCTCTACTCAGAGCTATCCGGATAGGTGTTAAGCTTTCATCGACGTAACTCTTTACGTTGAACTCTTTATCACCTCCATAACCGAGAAACATTTCCTTATTCCTCTAAGGATAATTTTGACCGCCATCTAGTGATCCACTCCTGGATCACCTTTGTACCCTCTTGCCAGACATGTGGCAAGGCACACATCAGGTGCGGTACTCAACATGGCATACTGTATAGAGCCTATGACAAAAGCATAGGGGACGACCTTCGTCCTTCCTCTTTCTTCTGCCGGGGTCAAGCTTTGAGTCTTACTCAACTCCACACCTTACAACTCAGGTAAGAACTCCTTCTTTGACTGATCTATTTTGAACTCCTTCAAAAACATGTCAAAGGTGTGTGTTCTTTTGAAAGTATCATCAGGTGTCTTGATCTATCTCTACAGATCTTGATGCCCAATATGTAAGCAGCTTTATCCAGGTCTTCCTTTGAAAAACTCCTTTCAAACAGCCCTTTATGCTTTCCAGAAATTCTACATCATTTCAGATCAACAATAAGTCATTCACATATACTTATCAGAAATGTTGTAGTGCTCCCACTCACTTTATTGTAAATACAAGTTTCTAACAAACTTTGTATAAACCCAAAAACTTTGATCACTCCATCAAAGCGTACATTTCGACTCCGAGATGCTTGCTCTAGTCCATGGAAGGATCGCTGGAGCTAGCATACCTTTTAGCATCCTTAGGATCGACAAAACCTTTCTAATTGTATCACATACAACCTTTCCTTATGAAAACTGGTAAGGAAACTTGTTTGACATCCATCTGCCAGATTTCATAAATGCAGGTAATGCTAACATGATTCGGACGGACTTAAGCATCGCTACGGGTGAGAAAATCTCATCGTAGTCAACTTCTTGAACTTGTGAAAAACTCTTTGCCACAAGTCGAGCTTCATAGACGGTGACATTACCGTCCACGTTCATCTTCTTCTTAAAGATCCATTTATCTCAATGGCTTGCCGATCATCGGGCAAGTCTACCAAAGTCCATACTTTGTTTTGATACATGGATCCTATCTCGGATTTCTCGGCTTCTAACCATTTGTCTGAATACGGGCCCACCATCGCTTCTCCATAGTTCGTAGGTTCATTGTTGTCCAACAACATGACATCTAAGACAGGATCACCGTACCAATCAGGAGTAGTACATATCCTTGTCGACCTACGAGGTTCGATAGCAACTTGATCCGAAGCTTCATGATCACTATCATTAGTTTCCTCTTCAACAGTCGTAGGTTCCACAGAAACATCTTTCTGTGTTGCACTACTTTTCGGTTGAAGTGAGGGTTCGACAACCTCATCAAGTTCTATCTTCCTCCCACTCAATTCTTTCGAGAGAAACTCCTTCTCGAGAAAGGACCCGTTCTTAGCGACAAACAATTTTTGTCCTTGGATCTGAGATAGAAGGTATACCCAACTATTACCTTTGGGTATCCTATGAAGATGTATTTGTCCGCTTTGGGTTCGAGCTTTTTCCGCGTGAAGCCATAAGCATCGTAGCCCCAAACCTTAAGAAACGACAACTTTGGTTTCTTGCCAAACCATAGTTCATACGGCGTCGTCTTAACGGACTTAGATGGTGCCCTATCTAACGCATAACCTCTAAATAATAGCGGTAGATCGGTAATAGACATCATAGATCGCACCATATCTCATAAGGTTCGATTACGACGTCCGGACACACCATTACGCTGTGGTGTTCTGGGTGGCTTCAACTGCGAAACAATTCCACAATGTCTTAAATGATTGCCAAACATATAACTAAGAAAATTTCCCCTTGATCAGATCGTAGGAACATGATCTTCTTGTTATGATGATTCTTAACTTCACTCTGAAATTGCTTGAACTTTTCAAATGTTTAATACTTTTGCTTCATTAAGTAAATATACCCATATCTACTCAAATTGTCAGTGAAGATGATGAGATAACGATATCCACCACACGCCTTAATTCTCATTGGATCACACACATCAGCATGTATGATTTCTAACAAGTCACTTGCCCATTTCATTGTACCTGAAAACGGGATCTTAGTCATCCTGCCCATGAGGCATGGCTCGCATGTGTCAATCGATTCAAAATCAAGTGACTCCAAACATCCATCAGCATGGAGTTTCTTCACGCGTTTTATGCCAAAATGACCTAAGCGGCAGTGCCACAAGAAAGTGGTACTATCATTATTAACTCTACATCTTTTGGCGTTAATATTATTATCATGTGTATCACTATGATCGAGATTCAATAAACCATTGGGTGCATGACCATAAAGGTATTATTCATGTAAACAGAATAACCATTATTCTCTAACTTAAATGAATAACCGTATTGCAATGAACATGATCTAATCATATTCATGCTCAATGTAGACACCCGATAACATTTATCTAGGTTCAACACTAATCCCGAAGGTAGAGGGAGCGTGCGATGGTGATCTTATCAACCTTGGAAACACTTCCAACACACATCGTCACCTCGCCCTTAGCTAGTCTCCGTTCAGTCTGTAGCTTTTGCTTCAAGTCACTAATAATAGCAACTGAACCGGTATCCAATACCGAGGTACTACTAGGAGTACTAGTAAGGTACACATCAATAACACGTATATCAAATATACTTTGTTGAAGTTGCCAGCTTTCTTATCTACCATGTATTTGGGGTAGTTCCGCTACCATGTGATCGTTCCCCTTATAATAGAAGCACTTAGTCTCGAGGTTTGGGTTCAACCTTGGGTTCCTTCATTAGAGCGACAACTGGTTTGCCATTCATGAAGTTTCCCTTCTAGCCCTTGCCCTTTCTGAAACCAGTGGTCTTGTTAAACCATCAACACTTGATGCTCCTTCTTGATTTCTACTTTTGCGGTCTTAAGTACCGCTAATAGCTCCGGGATCATCTCCATCCTTTGCATGTCATAGTTCATCACGAAGTTCTAGTAGCTTGGTGATAGTGTCTAAAGAATTCCGTCAACCACTATCTCATCTGGAAGATTAACTCCCACTTGGTTCAAGTGATTTTAGCACCCAGACATTCTGAGCACATGCTCACTAGTTTTCGCTATTCTCCTCCATCTTGTTGGCAAAAGAGCTTGTCAGAGGTCTCATACCTCTCAACACGGGCATGAGCCTGAAATCCCAATTTCAGCTCATATGTCTTATGGCGTTCAAAACGTCATTGGAATCCCGATTCTAAGCCGTAAAGTATGGCGCACTAAACTATCAAGTAGTCATCAGGACGTGTCTGTCAGGTGTTCACAACATCCACAGACGACGTTGTAGGGGTTTGCACATCGAGTGGTGCATCAAAGACGTAAGACTTCTTTGTAGCAGTGAGGACACTCCTCAGACCACGGACCCAGTCCGCATCATTGCTTACAATATCTTTCAACTTAGTCTTTCTCTAGGAACGTATTAAACAGGGAGCTACAACGCAAGCTATTGGTCTACAACATAATTTGTGAAGACAACTTAGACTATTGTTCATGACAATTAAGTTCATCTAATGAACTCCCACTCAGATAGACATCTCTCTAGTCATCCAAGTGATACATGATCCGAATTGACTAGGCCGTGTCCGATCATCACGTGAGACGGACTAGTCATCAACGGTGAACATCTTTATGTTGATCGTATCTTCTATACGACTCATGTTTGATCTTTCGGTCTTCAGTGTTCCGAGGCCATGTCTGTACATGCTAGGCTCGTCAATTGAACCCTAAGTGTATTGCGTGTGTAAATCTGGCTTACACCCGTTGTATGCGAACGTTAGAGCCTATCACACCCGATCATCACGTGGTGCTTCAGAACAACGAACCTTAGCAACGGTGCACAGTTAGGGGGAACACAATCCTTGAAATTTTAGTGAGAGATCATCTTATTTACTACCGTCGTTCTAAGCAAATAAGATGTAAAACATGATAAACATCACATGCAATCAAAAAGTGACATGATATGGCCAATATCATTTTGCTCCTTTTGATCTTCATCTTCTAGGCTCCATGATCATCATCGTCACCGGCGTGACACCATGATCTTCATCATCATGATCTCCATCATTGTGTCTTCATGAAGTTGTCTCGCCAAACATTACTTCTACTACTATAGCTAACTGTTAGCAATAAAGTAAAGTAATTACATGGCGTTTTCAATGACACGCAGGTCATACAATAAAATAAGACAACTCCTACGGCTCCTGCTGGTTGTCATATTCATCGACATGCAAGTCGTGATTCCTATTACAAGAACATGATCAATCTCATACATCACATATATATCATTCATCACATCCTTTTGGCCATATCACATCACACGGCACATGCTGCAAGAGCAAGTTAGACGTCCTCTAATTGTTGTTGCAAGTTTTTTACGTGGCTGCTATAAGTTTCTAGCAAGAACGTTTCTTACCTACGCCAAAACCACAACGTGATATGCCAATTTCTATTTACCCTTCATAAGGACCCTTTTCATCGACTCCGATCCGACTAAAGTGGGAGAGACAGACACCCGCTAGCCATCTTATGCAACTAGTGCATGTCAATCGGTGGAACCTGTCTCACGTAAGAGTATGTGTAAGGTCGGTCCGGGCCGCTTCATCCCACGATGCCGCCGAATCAAGATAAGACTAGTAATGGCAAGTAAATTGACAAATCGATGCCCATAACTACTTTGTGTTCTACTCATGCAAGAAACTACGCATAGACCTAGCTCATGATGCCACTGTTGGGGATCGTAGCAGAAATCAAAAAAATTCTACGCATCACCAAGATCAATCTATGGAGTAATCTAGCAACGAGGGAGAGGGGAGTGCATCTACATACCCTTGTAGATCGCTAAGCGGAAGCGTTACAAGAACGCGGATGAAGGAGTCATACTCGTAGCGATTCAGATCGCGGTTGATTTCGATCTAAGCGCCGAACAACGGCGCCTCCGCGTTCAACACACGTGCAGCCCGGTGATGTCTCCCACGCCTTGATCCAGCAAGGGGAGAAGGAGAGGTTGGGGAAGACTCCGTCCAGCAGCAGCACGCCGGCGTGGTGGTGGTGGAGGAGCGCGGGAATCCTGCAGGGCTTTGCCAAGCACCGCGGGAGAGGAGGAGGACTTGGGAAAGGGGGAGGGCTGCGCCAGAACTTGGGTGCGGCTGCCCTCCCACCCCTCACGTATATATAGGGGCCAGGGAGAGGGGGGCCGGCCCCCTCAGATCCAATATGAGTAGGGGCGGCGGCCAGGGGGGGTGCCTTGCCCCCCAAGGCAAGGGGGCGTGTGACGCCCGAGACCGACGTCCCAGAAGATTCCAGAAGGTTCCAGAAGATTCCAGATGTTTCGGGCTGCCCGTGTGTTCTTTTGTGATTGTGTTATTTATTTTCGCATTGCATCATGTCATCATGCCTTCATGTCATATTTCTTTTGCATCTCAACCTAATAAATTGTGTGGGCCTTCGGTCCATTTAAATCGAGGGAAGATGTCTTCTCTTTATAACATATAAAAGCCTCCTAATATTTATGGAGCTATATAATAATATTCCATTGCTTCGGAATAACCCAACACACTTGCATTTTTTCCCCATGCCTTTTTCTTCTCAATCCCTTGCCAAGACCTCCTCCTCCTTTTTTTCATGTCTTTTGGAAGTGCTTGGTTGGCCTAAAGATTTATGCAAGTTTGAGTTATTTTCGAACTCGCATAAATTTGTAGTCTCTAAAAATTGCCAAAGCATTTTATTAAAATAGCCCACAATTCCAGGGTTGTAGGGATATTTTTATCTCAGTCAAAATCATCTCCAAACTCTCTGGGCATTTCTATTTCTTTGTTCTTTTTCTTTAAATGGGAAAAGAGTTGCAGAGAAGAGAGCCCAGCCGCCTGGGCCATTTGCATTCCTCCCGGCCCGTTTCCTCCTCCCAGCCAGGCCCATCTCCTCTAGGCCCTTTTTTTCCCCAAACCCTAGCCCGCAGTGCCTGACCGCAGCTCCTCCCTCCGTTCCTAGCGCGCGCCGCCAGCCTCGTTCCTCGAGCCCTCGCTCTCTTCCCTTCGCCCCGAGCCTCCCTCCGATCCCCTCGATTCCCCCTCGCAGAACCCTCTCGATCCCGCATCCCCATCGAGCCTCGATCTCCTCCTCGTAGCGCCGACCGCCTCCCTCTCGTTCCCGTCTGCGCCGGCCAGGCCCGAGCCCTCCCGCTCCAAGCCCGCGGCCAGAGCGCCCGCATGCCGCGAGCCACGGCCAGTCTCCCTCCTCTGCGCTAGCGACGCCGCGGCCGTGGCCTCGCCTGGTCTCCCTCCGTCAGCGCCTCGTCGTCAGCGCCAGGCGACCACCCCTCCTGGTGCTTTCATCCCCTCATTCAACTGCCTCGACCGCGCGGGTCCGTCCTCGTCCCTCCTCGAGCTGCCGCCGTCCGCCGTAAGGGTCGCCGCCCCCTGCTGCTTTCATCCCCTCAGGCCGCAGCTTCGTCCAGCGGCTCCATCCTCCAAAAGCCCCGCAGCCGTCTCCCTCCGTCCAGCGCGCGCGTCGGCGCCCGACCTCGCCTCTGCAGCCTCCTGGCCTCGTCGCCCCTTTGCTGTTTTTGTTTGTTTTTGTGTGTTGCCTTGCACTGTTAACTTGTCAGATGACCCGTGTACGAGTAAACCCGGCATTGCGGCAAGAACCTCTACATGACGGCTTGAACCCCTACGGCAAGTACCACGACCGCGACAAGTACCTCGACGAACCGAACATCTACGGAAAAACGAGCTCGTGAACGGCTACGGAACAAGTACCACTACATACGTGTACCACTACCGTCGACGTGTACATCTACGAGAACGTCTACTTCCGCTACCGTCGCCCGAGTACAACTACCGCCTCGTGAACAACTTCTTCCTCTTCGGAAACGTGAACGCCTTCTTCCTCTACGATCTCGAACCGCCCCGAAACGAGTGTTTCAAAGGTATAACCCCGAGACGTGACCCGTGTGATGCTTGCTTGTGTTGTATGAAATGTTTCCTTGTGTGCACCGTGCCCGTTCTGACCTTTTGTCATGTTCCTCGGTTGCCTCGTCACCGACTCGTGGGAACCCGGTAACGGGATCGCCCCACCTTTCATCTCGTTTGACCCGCTCACGCCATCTTTCCTTTTGCACCGGACTCTCAACGAGTTACCGGAACCGAGTTGTTGCCTTTGCATCATTTCGGATCGTTGCCGTGGCACTCTTTTTCATCCCACCACGGTGACAATACTTCATATCATCTTCTTGTTAACCTTTTAATAAAATTACATAAAACTTGAGCATGTCATCCGCATCATGTTAACAACATTGATATGGTTAATTGTTGTTGCTTTATAATTACTAAACATGCTCATGGGGATTTTCCGGATATGTTGTTGTTATTTCCGGCCTCATTTAAAATGCCTAATAGTGTAGTTTTACTTGCTTCACCTCTTGCCATGTTTAAAACATTTAATCTTGTCTTGTAAATAACGAGAGTCAATTAAATAATTAAAATGTGGTGTTTCGTCAATATGCAACTCATTGCATATTGAGCTCCACTTAACTTGTAGTGTTGTTTGTGCACCTTGCCATGCCTTGCATATTTAAACCGGACATGCATCATACTTGGATGTGCATCGTATGCCATGTTTAAGCTTGTGTGTTTACCGTGTTGTTTGTTTCTTTCCGGTTTGCTTCTCTTGATAGCTTCGGTTTCGTTCCGGAGTTGTGAGGTTTCGCTTGACTGTGTTGCTCCGTCTACTTCTTGGATCCGTTCTTCTCCCTTGTGGAATTCCAGGCAAGATGATCATACCCTTGGATACCTTTACTACCATTGCCATGCTTAGTTGTCTCAATGCTATCGTTACATGTCGCGCTACCCATTTTTATGTCAGCCCTCTCCTTGTTGCCATGAAACCTCTAACCTTGACACCTTCCTAGCAAAACCTCGGTTTGGCTATGTTACCCGCTTGCTCAGCCTTGCTTGCTCAGTCCCTCTTATAGCGTTGTTAGTTGCAGGTGAAGATGAAGTTCGTTCCAGGAGGGAACTTGTTGTTGTTGGAATATCACAATATCTATTAATATATATTAACACACCTATATACTGGGCATGGGTGGAAGGCTTGTTCTTTTGCTCGGTGTTTTGTTCCACTCATGCCACCTTAGGCGCCGATAAACCGGCATTATGTTCCTTGATTTTGCGTTCCTTACACGATGGGTGGATGGGGACCCCTTGACAGTTCGACTTTGAATAAAACTCCTCCAGCAAGGCCCAACATTGGTTTTATTTTGCTCATAATAACAACTTAATTAAATAATTAATTTGCATAGGGAGTTAGCGCTACCCGAGGATTCTTAATTCTACATAACAGGGGGGGCCAGTGCTGATGGTGTTGGTCCCAAACTAGAGCCACTTGCGGATACCACCCAGTTCGCTGGGATCTTCGGTATCTGTACGTACTGCTCATCCGGTCGTGGCCTGAGACGAGATACGCGCGGCTACTATCAGGGTGTCGGCACGCCGGGAGGTCTTGCTGGACTTGTTTTACCATTGTCGAAAAGTCTTGTGCTACCGGGATTCCGAGCCTGATCAGATTTTCCCTAAGATAAGGAGTGATGATATTATATTTATCACTTCAGCTAATCGTGAGAGCTTGTGATGGGCTAAGTTGGGACACCCCTGCAGGGTTATGATCTTTCGAAAGCCGTGCCCACGGTTATGTGGCAGATTGGAATTTGTTAATGTCCGGTTGTAGAAAACTTGACAGAGGATCCGAGGTAAAACACACAACTGTGTGAGTAACCGTGACTGTCTCTTTTCACTTTGAGAAGAGAACACGGTGGGGTTATGTTTGACCGTATGTAGTTAGGATCTTTAGCGATCACCACTTTTGCGACCGTTTGCGTAGCTTCTCATCTTATTCTGGTACTCGTAAGTTAGCCACCATATTGCTTAGCCGCTGCTGCAACCTCACCACTTTACCCTCTTCCTACCCATAAAGCTTTGCTAGTCTTGTTACCCATGGTTATGGGATTGCTGAGTCCTCGTGGCTCACAGTTACTACAACACCAGATGCAGGTTCAGCCGAGATCGATGCAGGAGCTGGTTCAAGTTCTTCACCGGGAGCTCGATGCAGAGTGTGTCCGTTTGTTTGTGACATTTTCGACGATCAGTAGTGGTTTCTACTAGGATTCGATCCTGACCTATGGCTTTATGTTGTTTTGGTTTCTTTCTTTTGGATCTTCACCCGTAGTCGGGTTGTGATGTTTTGAATGATGTCTTGCTTATGTAATGTATTGTGTGAAGTGGCGAGTGTAAGCCAACTATCTCCTTTTGCAATTTAATCCCTCTTTTACATGAGATGTGCAAAGATACCAAACTTGAGATCATTCTAGGATGGGCTTATACCTTTAAGTCGTGCCTCGACACGTAGGAGGTATAGTCCCATCCTGGGCATTACAAGTTGGTATTGAGAGCCTTCTCTGACCTAGAAGCCCCCACTGATTGATCGAATCGTTGACGGTTGAGTCTAGGCACACACTGAAAATAAAATTTGAGTCCTATATTATATCGGAGAGTAGGAATTCTTTGCTTCTCATCTCCTTTCTCTCTGGTGAGGACTCCTGACGACTACTCTTGTCTCTTCTACTTTCAAAAATTGCACCAATTTTTTTTTAGGATCCCGCGAGTATTCTGGGATTGTTTCGATGCTCTTGTGACAAGGATATTGTTCTCGATGCCTCCTGTTCCCGAGGAGTTGAGCTTCGGGGTATTGTTGTCACAAGCATATCGCGGCAGTACTAAATACTTAAGACGACCGACATCGAAAATCTCTCCTATACGGCCAGTGGCAAGATAACCCCGACATCACCCAGTACTGGGGAGGTAGTTCGAGAGTATTGCCATAGCTTGTTATAGTGGATGCTTTTCGAAGGTCCGAGGTACACAGTTTCCGAGAAAGACTGGTTATGTGTTGAAGGATGGATACACCTGGATGTAGGTTTAGAGTTGATTGCGCGGTGCTTCCCGTGTATCCCCAACACCTGATTGCATAACTGGAAACTTTCGGAAATCTATAGGTGGGTTCATCTTGTAGTTCTAGGCATTCTTCCAACGGATGCACGATATGAAGTTCGGGGTTCTACATTGAGTGAAGTGGTTTTATGGACTTGTTCTGATCGGGAGTTGCATCTTAAAGGGTCCTTGGCTATGCTGATCCGGGGATTGCAAAACCCTTTTGTAACACGTTACATGAGCTTTCAGCACGAAGATGTCGAACGAAGCTTCTATCTTGTATTTGTTCTATCTCCTCTTTGTTCCTTTTTTTTATTTACCTTTTTGTTCTCCAAGTGGCTTCTCGTCAGTTGATGTACCTACGGAATTCATCCGTTCAATTCTCTGTTCGGATGATATTATGAAGATCATGTTGCATATCTATCCTTTGTTCTTGTTGTGATTCTGGTATTCGAGTTGCTTCGATGTCAAATGTTGATTCCATACCTTTCCTAATCGATATTCTCATATTTCTATGGGAGTGCTAGTAATTCTTGATCAATCAAGATCTTCATGTTAATCCTTTTCAACCGGTGTGCCTTCTCTTCAAGTTATTCCGTACGGATGCCGTGGAGAAATCTGACGATTTGTCTGTTTCATTCATCTCAAGTTGTCTTTGTTTTCCCCACCCTCCCTCCCTTCTTTTTCTTGGAGCCAGAAATTCTCAAATGAAATATCCATTTTATTCATGTGATATTTCTTCATTCTTTTCCTTCAATGTTCTTATCCGGTGTTTTATCGTGAAGATGCTCGAGAGTTTCAAGTTCATCATTCTTTTGTTCTCTAATTCTGCCGGTGGATGTAATTCAAGATTTTGGTGTTAATCTTATCCTTTTCCTCATTTCACAATGCTTTCTTATTCCGGTGCTCCAATTAATCATTCTCCTCTTGCTATTCATATCCGGAGTGCTGAAGATTCATAATTCCATTCTTAATCCGTTCAGCTATTGTGAGGATTGTTATCTTATTCAAGCCATTTAATTCAACCGGTGTTATATCTCTTAAGCAATCTTTTCAACGGTGATTTTCTTTGAGTGGGCCCTAACCCACAGGCTTTTCCCAGGATCTTACTTGACTCTTCTAATTTTCTGGAGTTATACCCAAATTCTTTCAAAGTGTGACGTAAGAATGATTCCCATCAGTCACATGCCTTCTCCAAGCTTGTTTTCAACTATTTCCATCTTTTGCTCCACCTTCCTCTTGTCATTCGTTCGGAGTATCTCGAAATTCTCATGGCTTTTCTCGTCTTCATTCTCAACATTTGGAGACCGGAGAAGAGTTTCTCTTAAATCTTGGTCGTTCTTTTGAAGATTCGTGGTTCTAGCTTCATGCCATCCTCATTATTGTTCCAATTGTGAGGAATTCTTTTATACCGTCCGAAGCATTTCATGAATTCTTTTCTTTGTGATCCTCCGAAGGCCATCATTTCAGAAGATTCTTCGTTCTTAGTTTTCAACTTCGTCCTCCAAATATTTTTCATTGATGCCTCTTCGTTCATCTCCATATTCTTACGGTGGTTCTTTCAAGTTACTCTTCTGTTGTTATCATTTTAATTCATTTGTTCTTTTCATAATCCTACCGGTGGTTCGTTGAAGATTTATCCAAGCTTGTGCTAGATCCCTCTTTAATTATTTTCAACGAGAATAAGTAGTGTGCCAAATCCTTTGGTTGTCATCATTCTAAATTGGTGAAGGAGATGCATGACATAATTCTTATTCTTATTCCTTCAAGGTGATCTAATTCTTTTGTCTGGAGCTTGTTCATCATATCATATTCTCAGTTCTAAGTTGTTCATCTTGTTTTCCGGAGCTGTAATGCCCAGGATGGAGTTATACCTCCCACGTGTCGAGGCACGACTTAAAGGCATAAATCCATCCTAGAATGATCTCAAGTTTGGTATATTTGCACGACTCATGTAAAAGAGGGATTAAATTACAAAAGAAGATAGTTGGCTTACACTCGCCACTTCACACAATGCATTACATAAGCAAAACATCATACAAAACATCACAACCCGACTACGGGTGAAGATCCAAAAGAAAGATACCAAAACAACATAAAACCACAGGTCAGGATCGAATCCTAGTAGAAACCACTACTGAACATCGAAACGTCTCAAGCAAACGGTCACTCTTCAACGAACTCCTGGTGAAGCATTGAACCAACTCCTGCATCAACTCGGCTGAACCTGCATCTGGTGTTGTGAAGTAACTGTGAGCCACAGAGGACTCAGCAATCCCGTTCCCGGGTAACAAGACTGTTTAAGCCTTGGGTGAGGACAAGGCTGAAGAAAGAACGAGAGGTGAAGGAACAACAAGAGTCTGCAGCAGCAACTAGCACTAACTTACGTAATAGAGAGCGAGAAGAGAAGTGCATCGGTCTAAAGATGATCACGAAGTGATCCTAACTAAAGCCGGTCAAACATAACCCCCCCGTGTTCAACTCCCGAATCCCTATTCGGAAATTGAAAGTCACGGTACACACGCTGGTAGTGTATTGAAACATTGTGTCAAGTTATCTACAATCGGAATTAACAAGCTCCCATCTGCCACATAACCGCGGGCACGGCTTTCGAAAGTTCAAACCCTGCAGGGGTGTTCCAACTTGACCCATTACAAGCCCACGATCCGCGGAGTCGCAACTCCATAGGTGGGAAGACCCGAGTATTCTCGGAATCCCGTGCTCAAGTTAAACCGAACTAAGGTAAGGCTAATCCAGCAAATCCTCCCGACGTGTCGACACCCTGATAGGTAGCCGCGCGTATCTAGTCTCAGGACACGACCGGATGAGACATCCTACGGGTTTTTACCAGACCTCAAGTTTCCTTGAGGTGGCCCCGCAGTCCGCTCGTTTCGGACCAACACTCATGTGGAGCACTGGCCCGGGGTTGTGGAATTAACAATAAAAGAGGGTTTGCAAGGCCCTTATGCAAGTTTTATTAGTTTGTTATTAGGCAAAATAGTATCAATGTTGGGACTTGCTGGAAAAGACTTAGCACTTAGCGGTTTATCAAGGGGGTCCCATACACCCCAACCGTGTTAGGAACGCAAAATCAAGGAACATAACACCGGTTTATACGGTTCCTAACGGCATGAGTGGAACAAAACACCAAGCAAAAGGCTTAGCCTTCCACCCTTGCCAGTATATAGATGATTTCATTGTTAAGCATTTATATAGTGTGATATAACCCAAACAAACTTCAACATGAAGCAAGCATCTTTGATCTTCACCTGCAACTAACAATGCTATAAGAGGGGCTGAGCGAAGCGTACTTAGCCAAGCAACGGTTTGCATAGGTAGGTTAGTTAAACATGGCAATTGGTTACAAGTAGGAGGCTGACAAGAAGAACATGGGCATCGAGGCAAAACTAAAGAGCGGATCTACTAGCAATAGGCAAAGATAGTAATGGTATCCGGGTTCGGTCATCTTGCCTGGGATTCCACAAGGGAGAAGAACGGAACCATGAAGAAGACGGAGCAACAGTCGAGCGGAACCTCACAACTCCGGAACGAAACCGAAGCTATCAAGAGAAGCAAACCGGAAAGAAAGAAACAACACGGTAAACACACACATCATAAACATGGCATGATGCACAAGCAAGCATGATGCATGTCCGGTTTATATATGCAAGGCATGGCAAAGTGCACAAACAACACTACAAGTTAAGTGGAGACGAAACCCCACATATTAATTATTTAGTTGACTCTCATTTAATTACAAGACAAGATTAAAAGGGTTTTAACATGGCAAGAGGTGAAGCATAATAAAACTATACTAACTAGGCAATTTAAATGAGGCCGGAAGAACAACAACAATAAGTCCGGAAAATCCCCATGAGCATGTTTAATAATTATAAGCAAACAACAATTAAACATTCAAGTGTTGTTAACATGATGCGGATGACATGATCAAGTTTATGCAATTTTTATTAAAAGGTTAACAAGAAGATGATATGAAGTATTGTCACCGTGGTGGAAGGGAAAACGATGCCACGGCAACGATCCGAAAATGAAGCAACGCAACACCTCGGTTCCGGTAACTCGGTGAGAGACCGGTGCAAAAGAAGAATCGGCGTGAGCGAGTCAAACGAGATGAAAGAGGTGGGGTGATCCCGTTACCGGGTTCCCACGAGTCGGTGACGAGGCAACCGAGGAACATGAAAAAAGGTCGGAACGGGCACGATGCACACAAGGGTAACAACTCAAACAACCACAACATCTCACGGGCACGTCTCGGGTTATACCTTCGGGACAATCGTTCTCGGAGGGGTTCGAGGTCGTCGAGGAACGTAGGGGAAGTAGTCGTTCTCATCTCTTCTCCGAAGGTAGTCGTACACGTTCGTTCCGTAGAGGTACTTGGCGCATCCGGTAGTCGTACTCGTACGTCGTGGTACTTGTCGGGTCGCCGTGTACTCGTTCATGTAGTCGTTCTCGAGGTCGTCGTGGGAAGTAGTGGTTCACGGAGCTCGTTATCCCGTAGATGTTCGGGTCGGTGTCGTCGTGTAGGCGTTCGTAGTGGTACTCGTCCTCGTAGCCGTTCGGTCGTCGTGGTACTTGCGGCGTCGGCAGATGTACTTGACGATCCGGTCTCGGTTCTTGTAACGAAGAGGTACACGAGGTAGTCGGTCCGATCCCGGTGTAGTTGTACACGGAGCTCGTAGATGCACTTGAGGGGTCGTCGTGGTACTCGTCGTAGGGGTACATGAGGGTCGTCGTGTAGAGGTACTCGTCACGGTTCGTAGATGTACTTGCGTCGGAGGGGTACTTGTCGGTCCATGAGGTAGTCGAACTTGACGAATCCGGAAGGAACTCGGCGACCGACGGGTGTTTCAACTGCAGGGTCCGCATCAACAGGAAAAAAAACGCAGCAAGCAAAAAAAACGCAGCAACAGCAACAGGGTTCGGAGCTCGGCTCCACGGAGAGCTGGGGCGCCGGTGCTGGCCTGGAGGCAGAGGGAGGAACGGCGCTGCTGTACATGGCAGGGACGCGGCGGCGGCTGGAGGAAGCCACGACGCGCTGGAGCCCGTCTCCTGGCGCTCGGTGCTGGAGGGGCCTCGGGGCGGCAGCTTCTGGAGGCGAGGGCCTGGAGGCAGAGGTGCGGTGGCTGCCTGCGCAGGGAGGAAAAGGCGTCGGGGGCGCCGGGCTTCGAAGGGAGGAGCGCAGGGAGGCGGCCTTCGCGACGCGGACGGCGCCGTTTGGCCTGGCGAGGAAGAACCGAAGAGGAGGTGCGGCGGGTCGACTCGGGGAAGGAGGCGTCGCCTTGGCAGAGGACGGGCGGCGAGGAACGAGGCCATGGCGAGGCTCTGGACGAGAGAGGCACGGAGCTGAGGCCGGAGGGAGGATGGACGGACCGGCGCTCGCCGGGGCTTGGGGCGGCTCGCGGGCGCGGGCGCGTCGGAGCAGGGCCCGAGCAGGAGGACGCGGAGGGGTCAGGGCGGCCGCTCGCGGGGCACCAGGGGGCGAGGCGCAGGAGGAAGGGCGACCGAGGGGAGGCTCGAAGGAGGGGATCGGGGAAACGGGCACGATGGGGTTTCGGGCCGAGGCAGAGCGAGCAAGAGGGACGAAGGGTGCTGCGGCGCGAGGGAAAGAGAGGGTCGAGCGGAGAGAGCGAGGGCGCTAGGGTTAGGAGAGTTAGAGCGGGCCAAAGGGGGTTTTGGGCCGGCTGGGCCTGGAGAGGACGGAAGAGGAGAAGGAGGCTGTGGGGAAAGTGGGCCTAGAGGCTGAGATGAGGCCTCTTCTTTTTATTTCCCTTTTAGCAGAGTATAAAAGAGAAGAAAGAAAAAGAGGAGGAGTTAGGGCAAGAATTAGCACACGAGGTCAAAATCCCCGGGCTCACAAAATGTCAGGAATTTAATAAAATTGTTGGAGGGGTTTTTGGAAGAACCTCGAAACAACGGAAAGAATTATAGGCAAGGTTTAGAAGGTGAAACTAGAATTAAGAGACATGGGGAAAATTATGCAAGTGTGTTTGAGTAATTCCGAGGAATGGAATATTTTAATATAGCTCCCTAAAATAATGAGAGACTTTTATATGTTATAAAGAGAAGTCATCTTCCCTCGATTTAAATGGACCGAAGGTCCACACAATTTATTTGAGTTGAGATGCAAAAATAAGAACACGCTGGCATGATGACATGATGCAATGCAAAAATAAATAACACAAGCTCAAAAGAAACACACGGGCAACCCGGAACATCTGGAATCTTCTGGAATCTTCTGGGACGTCGGTCTTCGGGCGTCACAACTCTCCCACACTAACAGAGGATCTCGACCCGAGATCCTAGAGATATCACCGGGTAAAATGGAAGAGGAAGAGGTAAAACAAAGTTGCTTCTTTGACAGACGAGTGAAACCAAAGAACCTTGAGAGGTTAAACAAAATGAAAGAAGAATACAACAGAGATGAACGAATATGAAAACTCCGTTAGAAAAGAGGAACAAGGAGCATTACGAGAACCTTGAAGGTTGAAAGACATGAAACAAGAGCTCATGAACCAAAAGAATAAGAAACTGCAATGGTATAGCCAAGGAATAAGAATGACAAGATTCGGACAGCACTCCGTCTGAAAATGGAAGGAATTAACAATAACTTGCCAAGTTGAGAAGATACTTGATGAAATGAACAACATATAGCCTCTGAAACAATTAAAGGAATGGCACAAGGTAAAGAAAGATTGAGACATCACTCCGGTTGAAAAGAGAGGCAAAACATGAAAAGATGAGGGAACTAGAATGTAGATGACAACATTCCAGTTAAAAGACAAGCAAGGGAAGAATATGATCTCGATAAAACAAGATGATGGTTTGGAGAGAGCAACATCACCAAGCCTCCGGAATGAAAGAATAGAATATAGATCAACGAAAGAAAAGAATGGAGAAGAAAAGACAACTTCTCCGGCAAATGAATTGAAAGAGCATCCTTACGAAGAAGGGTTGAACGGAGTTGATGGAAATTCAACAACGAAAAGAATAAGCTCGAAGTGGGCTTATGGAAAACATCTCAAAATTAAGAGGTGACAACCAGCCACTAACTTAAACAATTGATTGGATTGAGATCAACAAGGAGACGAAAGGGTTATCTCACGGAGAGGATAAATGAAGAACTTGGGTCATTTATAAGCACCATAATAGCAACAATCCTTAGGGAAAACTTTTAGGTGAAATACAACCCAAGATAACTCCAACGAATAAATTGAAGGGTTGAAAAGATCTCCTGAACAAAGAAAATGATGGTTTTAAATATCTCAATCTTGACAACTCGTGAATCATGAAACATGAAGGAATTGACAAGAATGACATAACACCATCTCAAAAGATAAGGGAGAAAGAATAGCAATTGGAAAGCAAGATGAAGAATGCTTGAGCTCCAACAAGAATGTTGATGAAGACTTCGAGGATGAATTAAATGATGATGAACCACCATGAAAACTCCGGTAATGAAAACAAGAGAAGTGAAAGATGAAAAGAATATGAATCAAGGACTGCGATGAATAGATTGAGCTTTGAAATGATATAATTGAAATAACTTGGAGCTCCGGAAAAACAAGATGAACAACTTAGAACCGAGAATATGATATGATGAACAAGCTCCAGACAAAAGAATTAAATCACCTTGAAGGAATAAGAATAAGAATTATGTAATGCATCTCCTTCACCAATTTAAATTGATGACAACCAAAGGATTTGGCATACTACTTATTCTCGTTGGAAAGAATTAAAGAGAGATCTCGCATAAGCTTGGATAAATATTCAACGAACCACCGGTAGGATTATGAAAAGAACAAATGAATTAAAACGATAACAACGGAAGGGTAAACTAGAAAGAAGCACCGTAAGAATATGGAGACGAACGAAGAGGCATCAATGAAGAATATTTGGAGGACGAAGTTGAAAACTGAGAACGAAGAAATCTTCTGAAATGATGGCCTTCGGAGGAACAGAAAGAAAAGAATTCATGAAATGCTTCGGATGGGTATAAAAAGAATTCCTCACAAACGAAACAATAATGAGGATGGCATGAAGCTAGAACTACGAATCTTCAAGAGAACGGCCAAGATTTAAGAGAAACACTTCTCCGGTCTTCAAATGTTGAGAATGAATACGAAAAATGCCATGAGAATTGTTGAGCACTCCGGAATGAATAATTAAAAAGGTTGAACCAATGATGAAAAAAGAATTTGAAAGTAAACTTGGAGAAGGCATATGACTGATGGAAATCATTCTTATGTCACACTTTGAAAAGAATTGAGTATAACTCCGGAATAATTAGAAGAGTCAGGTAAGATCCTGGGAAAAGACCTGTGGGTTAGGGCCCACTAAAGAAAACACCGTTGAAAAGATTGCTTGAGAGATATTGCACCGGTTGAATTAAAAGGCTTGAGTAAGATAACAATCCTCAAAATAACTGAACGGGATAAGAATGGAATTATGAATCTTCAGCACTCCGGATATGAATAGCAAGAGGAGAATGAATAATTGGTACACCGGAATAAGAAAGCTTTGTGAAAAGAGGAAAATGATAAGATCAACACCGAAATCTTGAATTGCATCCACCGGCAGAATTATGAGAACAAAAGAATGATGAACTTGGAGGTCTTGAGCATCTTCACGATAAATCACCGGATAAGAACATTGAAAGAAAAGAATGAAGAAACATCCCATGAAGAAACATCCCATGAATAAAATGGATACTTCATTTAGAATTTCTGACTCCAATAAGAAGAAGGGTGGGAGGGCGGGGAAAACAAAGACAACTTGGGATGAACAAAATGGACACCGGTTGAAAAAGAATTTAACATGACCATCTTGATGATCAAGAAGGATTAGCACTCCCATAGAAATATGAGAACACCGATTAGGAAAGGTATGGAATCAACATTTGACATCGAAGCAACTCGAATACCAGAATCAAAACAAGAACAAAGGGTAGATAAGCAACATGATCTTCACAATATCATTCGAACAGAGGATTGAACGAATGAATTCCGTAGGTACATCAGCTTGACGAGAAGCCACTTGGAGAACAAAAATAAATAAATAAAAAGGAACAAGGATCAGATAGAACAAATACAAGATAGAAGCTTCGTTCGACATTTTCGTGCTGAAAGCTCATGGAACGTGTTACAAAAGGGTTTTGCAATCCCCGGATCAGCATAGCCAAGGACCCTTTAAGATGCAACTCCCGATCAGAACAAGTCCATAAAACCACTTCACTCAATGTAGAACCCCAAACTTCATATCGTGCATTCGTTGGAAGAATGCCTAGAACTACTAGATGAACCCACCTATAGATTTCCGAAAGTTTCCAGTTATGCAATCAGGTGTTGGGGATACACGGGAAGCATCGCGCAATCAACTCTAAACCTACATCCAGGTGTATCCATCCTTCAACACATAACCAGTCTTTCTCGGAAACTGTTTACCTCGGACCTTCGAAAAGCATCCACTATAACAAGCTATGGCAATACTCTCGAGCTACCTCCCCAGTACTGGGTGATGTCGGGGTTATCTTGCCACTGGCCGTATAGGAGAGATTTTCGATGTCGGCCGTCTTAAGTATTTAGTACTGCCGCGATATGCTTGTGTCAATGATACCCCGAAGCTCGACTCCTCGGGAACAGGAGGCATCGGGAACAATATCCTTGTCACAAGAACATCGAAACAATCCCAGAATACTCGCGGGATCCTAAAAAAATTTGGTGCAATTTTTTAAAGTAGAAGAGGCAAGAGTAATCGTCAGGAGTCCTCACCAGAGTGAAAGGGGAAGAGAAGCAAAAGAAATCCTACTCTCCGATATATATATAGGACTCAAAACATTTTTAGTGTGTGCCTAGACTCGACCGTCAACGATTCGATCAAACAGTGGGGGCTTCTAGGTCGGAGAAGGCTCTGATACCAACTTGTAATGCCCAGGATGGAGTTATACCTCCCATGTGTCGAGGCACGACTTAAAGGCATAAATCCATCCTAGAATGATCTCAAGTTTGGTATCTTTGCACGACTCATGTAAAAGAGGGATTAAATTACAAAAGAAGATAGTTGGCTTACACTCGCCACTTCACACAATGCATTACATAAGCAAAACATCATACAAAACATCACAACCCGACTACGGGTGAAGATCCAAAAGAAAGATACCAAAACAACATAAAACCATAGGTCAGGATCGAATCCTAGTAGAAACCACTACTGAACATCGAAACGTCTCAAGCAAACGGTCACTCTTCAACGAACTCCTGGTGAAGCATTGAACCAACTCCTGCATCAACTCGGCTGAACCTGCATCTGGTGTTGTGAAGTAACTGTGAGACACAGAGGACTCAGCAATCCCGTTCCCGGGTAACAAGACTATTTAAGCCTTGGGTGAGGACAAGGCTGAAGAAAGAACGAGAGGTGAAGGAACAACAAGAGTCTGCAGCAGCAACTAGCACTAACTTACGTAATAGAGAGCGAGAAGAGAAGTGCATCGGTCGAAAGTTGATCACGAAGTGATCCTAACTAAAGCCGGTCAAACATAACCCCTCCGTGTTCAACTCCCGAATCCCTATTCGGAAATTGACAGTCACGGTACACACGCTGGTAGTGTATTGAAACATTGTGTCAAGTTATCTACAACCGGAATTAACAAGCTCCCATCTGCCACATAACCGCGGGCACGGCTTTCGAAAGTTCAAACCCTGCAGGGGTGTTCCAACTTGACCCATTACAAGCCCACGATCCGCGGAGTCGCAACTCCATAGGTGGGAAGACCCGAGTATTCTCGGAATCCCGTGCTCAAGTTAAACCGAACTAAGGTAAGGCTAATCCAGCAAATCCTCCCGGCGTGTCGACACCCTGATAGGTAGCCGCGCGTATCTAGTCTCAGGACACGACCGGATGAGACATCCTACGGGTTTTTACAAGACCTCAAGTTTCCTTGAGGTGGCCCCGCAGTCCGCTCGTTTCGGACCAACACTCATGTGGAGCACTGGCCCGGGGTTGTGGAATTAAGAATAAAAGAGGGTTTGCAAGGCCCTTATGCAAGTTTTATTAGTTTGTTATTAGGCAAAATAGTATCAATGTTGGGACTTGCTGGAAAAGACTTAGCACTTAGCGGTTTATCAAGGGGGTCCCATACACCCCAACCGTGTTAGGAACGCAAAATCAAGGAACATAACACCGGTTTATACGGTTCCTAACGGCATGAGTGGAACAAAACACCAAGCAAAAGGCTTAGCCTTCCACCCTTGCCAGTATATAGATGATTTCATTGTTAAGCATTTATATAGTGTGACATAACCCAACCAAACTTCAACATGAAGCAAGCATCTTCGATCTTCACCTGCAACTAACAATGCTATAAGAGGGGCTGAGCGAAGCGTACTTAGCCAAGCAACGGTTTGCATAGGTAGGTTGGTTAAACATGGCAATTGGTTACAAGTAGGAGGCTGACAAGAAGAACATGGGCATCGAGGCAAAACTAAAGAGCGGATCTACTAGCAATAGGCAAAGATAGTAATGGTATCCGGGTTCGGTCATCTTGCCTGGGATTCCACAAGGGAGAAGAACGGAACCATGAAGAAGACGGAGCAACAGTCGAGCGGAACCTCACAACTCCGGAACGAAACCGAAGCTATCAAGAGAAGCAAACCGGAAAGAAAGAAACAACACGGTAAACACACACATCATAAACATGGCATGATGCACAAGCAAGCATGATGCATGTCCGGTTTATATATGCAAGGCATGGCAAAGTGCACAAACAACACTACAAGTTAAGTGGAGACGAAACCCCACATATTAATTATTTAGTTGACTCTCATTTAATTACAAGACAAGATTAAAAGGATTTTAACATGGCAAGAGGTGAAGCATAATAAAACTATACTAACTAGGCAATTTAAATGAGGCCGGAAGAACAACAACAATAAGTCCGGAAAATCCCCATGAGCATGTTTAATAATTATAAGCAAACAACAATTAAACATTCAAGTGTTGTTAACATGATGCGGATGACATGATCAAGTTTATGCAATTTTTATTAAAAGGTTAACAAGAAGATGATATGAAGTATTGTCACCGTGGTGGAAGGGAAAACGATGCCACGGCAACGATCCGAAAATGAAGCAACGCAACACCTCGGTTCCGGTAACTCGGTGAGAGACCGGTGCAAAAGAAGAATCGGCGTGAGCGAGTCAAACGAGATGAAAGAGGTGGGGTGATCCCGTTACCGGGTTCCCACGAGTCGGTGACGAGGCAACCGAGGAACATGAAAAAAGGTCGGAACGGGCACGATGCACACAAGGGTAACAACTCAAACAACCACAACATCTCACGGGCACGTCTCGGGTTATACCTTCGGGACAATCGTTCTCGGAGGGGTTCGAGGTTGTCGAGGAACGTAGGGGAAGTAGTCGTTCTCATCTCTTCTCCGAAGGTAGTCGTACACGTTCGTTCCGTAGAGGTACTTGGCGCATCCGGTAGTCGTACTCGTACGTCGTGGTACTTGTCGGGTCGCCGTGTACTCGTTCATGTAGTCGTTCTCGAGGTCGTCGTGGGAAGTAGTGGTTCACGGAGCTCGTTATCCCGTAGATGTTCGGGTCGGTGTCGTCGTGTAGGCGTTCGTAGTGGTACTCGTCCTCGTAGCCGTTCGGTCGTCGTGGTACTTGCGGCGTCGGTAGATGTACTTGACGATCCGGTCTCGGTTCTTGTAACGAAGAGGTACACGAGGTAGTCGGTCCGATCCCGGTGTAGTTGTACACGGAGCTCGTAGATGCACTTGAGGGGTCGTCGTGGTACTCGCCGTAGGGGTACATGAGGGTCGTCGTGTAGAGGTACTCGTCACGGTTCGTAGATGTACTTGCGTCGGAGGGGTACTTGTCGGTCCATGAGGTAGTCGAACTTGACGAATCCGGAAGGAACTCGGCGACCGACGGGTGTTTCAACTGCAGGGTCCGCATCAACAGGAAAAAAAAACGCAGCAAGCAAAAAAAAACGCAGCAACAGCAGCAGGGTTCGGAGCTCGGCTCCACGGAGAGCTGGGGCGCCGGTGCTGGCCTGGAGGCAGAGGGAGGAACGGCGCTGCTGTACATGGCAGGGACGCGGCGGCGGCTGGAGGAAGCCACGACGCGCTGGAGCCCGTCTCCTGGCGCTCGGTGCTGGAGGGGCCTCGGGGCGGCAGCTTCTGGAGGCGAGGGCCTGGAGGAAGAGGTGCGGTGGCTGCCTGCGCAGGGAGGAAAAGGCGTCGGGGGCGCCGGGCTTCGAAGGGAGGAGCGCAGGGAGGCGGCCTTCGCGACGCGGACGGCGCCGTTTGGCCTGGCGAGGAAGAACCGAAGAGGAGGTGCGGCGGGTCGACTTGGGGAAGGAGGCGTCGCCTTGGCAGAGGACGGGCGGCGAGGAACGAGGCCATGGCGAGGCTCTGGACGAGAGAGGCGCGGAGCTGAGGCCGGAGGGAGGATGGACGGACCGGCGCTCGCCGGGGCTTGGGGCAGCTCGCGGGCGCGGGCGCGTCGGAGCAGGGCCCGAGCAGGAGGACGCAGAGGGGTCAGGGCGGCCGCTCGCGGGGCGCCAGGGGGCGAGGCGCAGGAGGAAGGGCGACCGAGGGGAGGCTCGAAGGAGGGGATCGGGGAAACGGGCACGATGGGGTTTCGGGCCGAGGCAGAGCGAGCAAGAGGGACGAAGGGTGCTGCGGCGCGAGGGAAAGAGAGGGTCAAGCGGAGAGAGCGAGGGCGCTAGGGTTAGGAGAGTTAGAGCGGGCCAAAGGGGGTTTTGGGCCGGCTGGGCCTGGAGAGGACGGAAGAGGAGAAGGAGGCTGTGGGGAAAGTGGGCCTAGAGGCTGAGATGAGGCCTCTTCTTTTTATTTCCCTTTTAGCAGAGTATAAAAGAGAAGAAAGAAAAAGAGGAGGAGTTAGGGCAAGAATTAGCACACGAGGTCAAAATCCCCGGGCTCACAAAATGTCAGGAATTTAATAAAATTGTTGGAGGGGTTTTTGGAAGAACCTCGAAACAACGGAAAGAATTATAGGCAAGGTTTAGAAGGTGAAACTAGAATTAAGAGACATGGGGAAAATTATGCAAGTGTGTTTGAGTAATTCCGAGGAATGGAATATTTTAATATAGCTCCCTAAAATAATGAGAGACTTTTATATGTTATAAAGAGAAGTCATCTTCCCTCGATTTAAATGGACCGAAGGTCCACACAATTTATTTGAGTTGAGATGCAAAAATAAGAACACGATGGCATGATGACATGATGCAATGCAAAAATAAATAACACAAGCTCAAGAAACACACGGGCAACCCGGAACATCTGGAATCTTCTGGAATCTTCTGGGACGTCGGTCTTCGGGCGTCACAGGAGCTTCAAGTTATCTCAATTATATCATTCCAAAGCTCCATCTAATTCATCGCAGGCCTTGAATCTTATTCTTTTCATTTGTCACTTCTCATGCTTTCATTACCGGAGTTCTCATGGTGGTTCATCAAGATTTAATTCATCCTCGAAGTTTTCATCAAGATTCTTGTTGGAGCTCAAGCATTCTTCATCTTGCTTTCCAATTGCTATTCTTTCTACCTTATCTTTTCAGATGGTGTTATGTCATTCTTGACAAGTCCTTCATGAATTACGATTCACGAGTTATCAAGAATGAGACATGTAAACCCATCATTCTCTCTCCGTTCAAGAGATGACTTCAACCCTTCAATTTATTTGTTGGAGTTATCTTGGGTTGTATTTCACCTAAAAGCTTTCCTTGAGAATTGTTGCTAATTATGGTGCTTATAATGACCCAAGTTCTTCATTTATCATTCCGGTGAAATAAGCTTTTCATCTCCTTGTTGATCTCAATTCAATCAATCGTTTCCGTTAGTGGCTGGTTGTCACCTCTTAATTTTGAGATGTTTGCCATAAGTCCACAACGAGCTTATTCTTTTCATTGTTGATTTTTTCCCAACAACTCCGTTCAATCATTCGTCGTAAGGATGCCCTTTCAAATTCAATTTTGAGAGAAGTTGTCATTTTCTTCTCCGTTCATTTCTTTCATTGATCTTTATTCTATTCTTTCGTTCCGGAGGTTTTGTGATGTTGATCTCTTTGACCATCATCTCGTTTTTATCGAGATCATGTTCTTTCCTTGTTTATCTATTTAACCGGAGTGTTGTATTCTTCATTCAGTTTCGTCATTTATCAAGTTTTGCCTGTCTTTTAATCGGAGTGCATCTGATTCTTTCTTACCCCTTGTGCCATTCTTTTAATTGTTTCGGAGGCAATGTGTTGTTGATTTCATCAAGTATCACCCCATCTCCTCAAGTTCTTGTTCTTTTCCTTCCATTTTCAGACGGAGTGCTGTCCAAATTCTGCCATTCTTATTCCTTGGCTATACCATTGCAGTTTCATATTCTTTTGGTCCGTGAGCACTTGTTTAATGTCTTTCAACCTTCAAGGTTCTCATAATGCTCCTTGTCCCTCTTTTCTAACGGAGTATTTTTCATATTCGTTCATCTCCGTTGTATTCTTTCTTTCAAGATTGTTCAACCTCTCAAGGTTCGTGGTTTCACTCGTCTGTCAAAGAAGCAACTTTGTTTTACCTCTTCTTTTCGTTTTTACCCGGTGCTATCTCTAGGATCTCGGGTCGAGATCCTCTGTTAGTGTGGGAGAGTTCTGACGCCCGAGACCGACGTCCCAGAAGATTCCAGAAGGTTCCAGAAGATTCCAGATGTTCCGGGCTGCTCGTGTGTTCTTTTGTGATTGTGTTATTTATTTTCGCATTGCATCATGTCATCATGCCTTCATGTCATATTTCTTTTGCATCTCAACCTAATAAATTGTGTGGGCCTTCGGTCCATTTAAATCGAGGGAAGATGTCTTCTCTTTATAACATATAAAAGCCTCCTAATATTTATGGAGCTATATAATAATATTCCATTGCTTCGGAATAACCCAACACACTTGCATTTTTCCCCATGCCTTTTTCTTCTCAATCCCTTGCCAAGACCTCCTCCTCCTTTTTTTCAAGTCTTTTGGAAGTGCTTGGTTGGCCTAAAGATTTATGCAAGTTTGAGTTATTTCCGAACTCACATAAATTTGTAGTCTCTAAAAATTGCCAAAGCATTTTATTAAAATAGCCCACAATTCCAGGGTTGTAGGGATATTTTTATCTCAGTCAAAATCATCTCCAAACTCTCTGGGCATTTCTATTTCTTTGTTCTTTTTCTTTAAATGGGAAAAGAGCTGCAGAGAAGAGAGCCCAGCCGCCTGGGCCATCAGCATTCCTCCCGGCCCGTTTCCTCCTCCCAGCCAGGCCCATCTCCTCTAGGCCCTTTTTTCCCCAAACCCTAGCCCGCAGTGCCTGATCGCAGCTCCTCCCTCCGTTCCTAGCGCGCGCCGCCAGCCTCGTTCCTCGAGCCCTCGCTCTCTTCCCTTCGCCCCGAGCCTCCCTCCGATCCCCTCGATCCCCCCTCGCAGAACCCTCTCGATCCCGCATCCCCATCGAGCCTCGATCTCCTCCTCGTAGCGCCGACCGCCTCCCTCTCGTTCCCGTCTGCGCCGGCCAGGCCCGAGCCCTCCCGCTCCAAGCCCGCGGCCAGAGCGCCCGCACGCCGCGAGCCGCGGTCAGTCTCCCTCCTCTGCGCCAGCGACGCCGCGGCCGTGGCCTCGCCTGGTCTCCCTCCGTCAGCGTCTCGTCGTCCGCGCCAGGCGACCACCCCTCCTGCTGCTTTCATCCCCTCAGGCCACTGCCTCGACCGCGCGGGTCCGTCCTCGTCCCTCCTCGAGCTGCCGCCGTCCGCCGTAAGGGTCGCCGCCCCCTGCTGCTTTCATCCCCTCAGGCCGCAGCTTCGTCCAGCGGCTCCGTCCTCCAGAAGCCCCGCAGCCGTCTCCCTCCGTCCAGCGCGCGCGCCGGCGCCCGACCTCGCCTCTGCAGCCTCCTGGCCTCGTCGCCCCTTTGCTGTTTTTGTTTGTTTTTGTGTGTTGCCTTGCACTGTTAACTTGTCAGATGACCCGTGTACGAGTAAACCCGGCATTGCGGCAATAACCTCTACATGACAGCTTGAACCCCTACGGCAAGTACCACGACCGCGACAAGTACCTCGACGAACCGAACATCTACGGAAAAACGAGCTCGTGAACGGCTACGGAACAAGTACCACTACATACGTGTACCACTACCGTCGACGTGTACATCTACGAGAACGTCTACTTCCGCTACCGTCGCCCGAGTACAACTACCGCCTCGTGAACAACTTCTTCCTCTTCGGAAACGTGAACGCCTTCTTCCTCTACGATCTCGAACTGCCCCGAAACGAGTGTTTCAAAGGTATAACCCCGAGACGTGACCCGTGTGATGCTTGCTTGTGTTGTATGAAATGTTTCCTTGTGTGCAACGTGCCCGTTCCGACCTTTTGTCATGTTCCTCGGTTGCCTCGTCACCGACTCGTGGGAACCCGGTAACGGGATCGCCCCACCTTTCATCTCGTTTGACTCGCTCACGCCATCTTTCCTTTTGCACCGGACTCTCAACGAGTTACCGGAACCGAGTTGTTGCCTTTGCATCATTTCGGATCGTTGTCGTGGCACTCTTTTTCATCCCACCACGGTGACAATACTTCATATCATCTTCTTGTTAACCTTTTAATAAAATTACATAAAACTTGAGCATGTCATCCGCATCATGTTAACAACATTGATATGGTTAATTGTTGTTGCTTTATAATTACTAAACATGCTCATGGGGATTTTCCGGATATGTTGTTGTTATTTCCGGCCTCATTTAAAATGCCTAATAGTGTAGTTTTACTTGCTTCACCTCTTGCCATGTTTAAAACATTTAATCTTGTCTTGTAAATAACGAGAGTCAATTAAATAATTAAAATGTGGTGTTTCATCAATATGCAACTCGTTGCATATTGAGCTCCACTTAACTTGTAGTGTTGTTTGTGCACCTTGCCATGCCTTGCATATTTAAACCGGACATGCATCATACTTGGATGTGCATCGTATGCCATGTTTAAGCTTGTGTGTTTACCGTGTTGTTTGTTTCTTTCCGGTTTGCTTCTCTTGATAGCTTCGGTTTCGTTCCGGAGTTGTGAGGTTTCGCTCGACTGTGTTGCTCCGTCTACTTCTTGGATCCGTTCTTCTCCCTTGTGGAATTCCAGGCAAGATGATCATACCCTTGGATACCTTTACTACCATTGCCATGCTTAGTTGTCTCGATGCTATCGTTACATGTCGCGCTACCCATTTTTATGCCAGCCCTTTCCTTGTTGCCATGAAACCTCTAACCTTGACACCTTCCTAGCAAAACCACTGTTTGGCTATGTTACCCGCTTGCTCAGCCTCGCTTGCTCAGTCCCTCTTATAGCGTTGTTAGTTGCAGGTGAAGATGAAGTTCGTTCCAGGAGGGAACTTGTTGTTGTTGGAATATCACAATATCTATTAATATATATTAACACACCTATATACTGGGCATGGGTGGAAGGCTTGGCCTTTTGCTCGGTGTTTTGTTCCACTCATGCCACCTTAGGCGCCGATAAACCGGCATTATGTTCCTTGATTTTGCGTTCCTTACACGATGGGTGGATGGGGACCCCTTGACAGTTCGACTTTGAATAAAACTCCTCTAGCAAGGCCCAACATTGGTTTTATTTTGCTCATAATAACAACTTAATTAAATAATTAATTTGCATAGGGAGTTAGCGCTACCCGAGGATTCTTAATTCTACATAACAGGGGGGGCCAGTGCTGATGGTGTTGGTCCCAAACTAGAGCCACTTGCGGATACCACCCAGTTCGCTGGGATCTTCGGTATCTGTACGTACTGCTCATCCGGTCGTGGCCTGAGACGAGATACGCGCGGCTACTATCAGGGTGTCGGCACGCCGGGAGGTCTTGCTGGACTTGTTTTACCATTGTCGAAAAGTCTTGTGCTACCGGGATTCCGAGCCTGATCGGATTTTCCCTAAGATAAGGAGTGATGATATTATATTTATCACTTCAGCTAATCGTGAGAGCTTGTGATGGGCTAAGTTGGGACACCCCTGCAGGGTTATGATCTTTCGAAAGCCGTGCCCGCGGTTATGTGGCAGATTGGAATTTGTTAATGTCCAGTTGTAGAAAACTTGACAGAGGATCCGAGGTAAAACACACAACTGTGTGAGTAACCGTGACTGTCTCTTTTCACTTTGAGAAGAGAACACGGTGGGGTTATGTTTGACCGTATGTAGTTAGGATCTTTAGCGATCACCACTTTTGCGACCGTTTGCGTAGCTTCTCATCTTATTCTGGTACTCGTAAGTTAGCCACCATATTGCTTAGCCGCTGCTGCAACCTCACCACTTTACCCTCTTCCTACCCATAAAGCTTTGCTAGTCTTGTTACCCATGGTTATGGGATTGCTGAGTCCTCGTGGCTCACAGTTACTACAACACCGGATGCAGGTTCAGCCGAGATCGATGCAGGAGCTGGTTCAAGTTCTTCACCTGGAGCTCGATGCAGAGTGTGTCCGTTCGTTTGTGACGTTTTCGACGATCAGTAGTGGTTTCTACTAGGACTCGATCCTGACCTGTGGCTTTATGTTGTTTTGGTTTCTTTCTTTTGGATCTTCACCCGTAGTCGGGTTGTGATGTTTTGAATGATGTCTTGCTTATGTAATGTATTGTGTGAAGTGGCGAGTGTAAGCCAACTATCTCCTTTTGCAATTTAATCCCTCTTTTACATGAGATGTGCAAAGATACCAAACTTGAGATCATTCTAGGATGGGTGTATACCTTTAAGTCGTGCCTCGACATGTAGGAGGTATAGTCCCATCCTGGGCATTACAGGGCGCCTCCCTTAGGGTTTCCCCCAAACCCTAGGCGCCTTGGGCCCTTGGGGGGGAGGCGCCCAACCCACTAAGGGGCTGGTCCCTCTCCACATAGAGCCCATAGGGCCCTCCGGGGCAGGTGGACCCTCCCGGTGGACCCCCGGAACCCCTTCGGTGGTCCCGGTACAATACCGGTAACCCCCCGAATTATTCCGGTGATCGTATGATGACTTCCCATATATAAATCTTTACCTCCGGACCATTCCAGAACTCATCGTGACGTCCGGGATCTCATCCGGGACTCCAAACAACATTCGGTAACCACGTATATCTATTCCCTATAACCCTAGCGTCATCGAACCTTAAGTGTGTAGACCCTACGGGTTCCGGAGTCATGCAGACATGGCCGAGACAACTCTCCGGTCAATAACCAACAGCGGGATCTGGATACCCGTGTTGGCTCCCACATCCTCCATGATGATCTCATCGGATGAACCACAATTTCAAGGATTCAATCAATCCCGTATACAATTCCCTTTGTCTACGGTATAGTACTTGCCCGAGATTCGATCGTCGGTATCTCGATACCTTGTTCAATCTCGTTACCGGCAAGTCTCTTTAATCGTTCCGTAACACATCATCCCGTGATCAACTCCTTGATCACATTGTGCACATTATGATGATGTCCTACCGAGTGGGCCCAGAGATACCTCTCCGTGACACGGAGTGACAAATCCCAGTCTCGATTCATGCCAACCCAACAGACACTTTAGGAGATACCCGTAGTGCACCTTTATAGCCACCCAGTTACGTTGTGACGTTTGTTACACCCAAAGCATTCCTATGGTATCCGGGAGTTGCACAATCTCATGGTCTAAGGAAAAGATACTTGGCATTTAGAAAAGCTTTAGCATACGAACTACACGATCTTGTGCTAGGCTTAGGATTGGGTCTTGTCCATCACATCATTCTCCTAATGATGTGATCCTGTTATAAACGACATCCAATGTGCATGGTCAGGAAACCGCAACCATCTATTGATCAACGAGCTAGTCAACTAGAGGCTCACTAGGGACATGGTGTTTGTCTATGTATCCACACATGTATCTGAGTTTCCTATCAATACATTTCTTGCATGGATAATAAACAATTATCATGAACAAGGAAATATAATAATAACCAATTTATTATTTCCTCTAGGGCATATTTCCAACACTATGTGCTTCACTTATATCTTTTGAGCTAGGGTAGTTGCTCTAGTGCTCCACTTATATCTTTTTGAGCATGGTGGTGATGTTTATTTTGAAGAAATTGATGAACTCTCATGCTTCACTTATATTGTTTTGAGAGTCTCTAAACAGCATGGTAATTTTCTTGGGTTATGAATTTAGTCCTAATATGATAGGCATCCAAGGGGGTATAATAAAAACTTTCATAAAGAGCACTGAATATATGAAAAGTTTGATTCCTTGCAATTGTTTTGAGATATTAAGATGGTGATATTAGAGTCACGCTAGTAGTAAGTTGTGTAGTTAAATAAATAATTGTATTAAGGTTTGTGATTCCCATAGCATGCACGTATGGTCTTCTAGTCATGTGATGAAGTTGGAGTGCGATTTATTCTTGACTGTCTTCCCTTGTGTGAAAGTCGGGGGCGCCCGATGGTTAACTCCTACCAACCTCTCCCCTAGGAGCATGCGTAGTAGTACTTTGCTTTGAGGCTAATAAACTTTTTGCAATAAGTATGAGAGTTCTTTATGACTAATGTTGAGTCCATGGATTATACACACTCTCACCCTTCCACCTTGCTAGCCACTCTAGTACCGGGCAATTCTCGCCGGTGCATCAAACCGACCTTGTACCTTTCCTCAAAATAGCCACCATACCTACCTATCATTGCATTTTCATATTCATTCTGAGATATGTTGCCATGTAACTCCACGTTCCGTCATTATGTTGAGTTTACCATCGAGTTGTAATTTTGAGTTGTAAGTAAATAAAAGTGTGATGATCATCATTATTAGAAAATTGTCCCAGAGTTTATAAATAAAAGAGCCCAAAGAGCCCAAGTAATAAAAGAGGCCAGAGAGCCCCAAAAAGAAAAAAGTCTAAAAAAAGAGGAGTCTAAAAATGAGATAAAAAGAGAGAAGGGACAATGTTACTATCTTTTTCCACACTTGTGCTTCAAAGTAGCACATTGTTCTTCATGATAGAGAGTCTCCTATTTTGTCACTTTCATATATTACTAGTGGGAATTTTCATTATAAAACTTGGCTTGTATATTCCAACGATGGGCTTCCTCAAATGCCCTAGGTCTTCATGAGCAAGCAAGTTGGATACACGCACACTTACTTTTCTTTTTGACACTTATAGCTCTAGTGCATCCGTTACATGGCAATCCCTACTCACTCGCATTGATATCGATTGATGGACATCTCCATAGTCCATTAATTTGCCTAGTTGATGTGAAACTTTCTCCCTACTTTTGTCTACTACCACATTTTATTCCACCCATAGTGCTATGTCCATGGCTCATGCTCATGTCTTGCGTGAAGAGTTAAAAAAGCTAAAGCGCGTTAGAAAGTATGAAACAATTGCTTGGCAGACACCGGGGTGGACATGATTTATACTTTGTGCTGAGAAGAGGGAGCATAACAAGACACTATGATTTTGTAGGGATAACTTACTTGAGCCATGTTATTTTTTAAGCTTCACAATTTTCTTTCTAGTATGCTTGAAGTATTATTGTTTTGATGTCAAAGAACTTTTGTTTTGAATCATATGGATCTGAACATTCATGCCAAATAAAGAAGAAATACATTGCTAAATATGTTAGGTAGCATCCCACATTAAAAATTCTATTTTTATCATTTATTTACTCGAGGACGAGCAAGAATTAAGCTTGGGGATGCTTGATAAGTCTCCAACATATCTATAATTTTTTATCGTTCCATGCTATTATATTATCAACTTTGGATGTTTCATATGCATTAATATGCTATTTTATATTATTTTTGGGACTAACTTATTAACCTAGAGCCCAGTGCAATTTTATGTTTTTCCTTGTTTTTGAGCTTCGCAGAAAAGGAATATCAAACGGAGTCCAAACGGAATGAAACTTTCGATATGATTTTTTTCTAGACAAAAACACACCTACATGACTTGGAGTAGGAGCCAGGAAAGCCATGTGGTGGCCACAAGCCGTAGGGGCGCGCCCTAGGGGGGCGCCCCTGGGCTTTGTGGCCCCCCCCGTGACTCCCCTGCACCGCCTCTTTGCCCTATATATATTCTCAAATATTCCATAAACCCTAGAGGGAGCAACAAAAATACTTTTCCACCACCGCAGATCTCTGACCTCGTCAGATCCCATCTGGAGGCCTTTTCCGGTACTCTCTCGAATGGGGGGTTAGATCACGGAGGGGCTTCTACATCAACCTTGTTGCCCCTCTGATGATGTGTGAGTAGTTTATCACAGACCTATGGGTCCATAGCTAGTAGCTAGGTGGCTTCTTCTCTCTCTTTGATCTCCAATACAGTGTGTTCTCCTCGATGTTCTTGGATATCTATTCAATGTAATCTTCTTTTGTGGTGTGTTTGTCGAGATCCATGAATTATGGATTTATGATCATATTATCTATGTATATTATTTGAACCTTCTCTTTATTCTTATATGGACGATTTGATATCTTTGTATTTATCTTTGAATTATTGGTTTGGTTTGGCCAACTAGATTGGTAGTTCTTGCAATTGGAGATGTACTTAATTTTGGGTTCGATCTTGTGGTGTCCTCACCCAGTGACAGAAGGGGTAGCGAGGCACGCTTTGCATTGTTGCCATCAAGGATAAAAAGATGAGGTTTATATCATATTGCGTGAGTTTATCCCTCTACATCATGTCATCCTTCTTAAAGCGTTACTCTGTTCTTATGAACTTAATGCTCTAGATGCATGCTGGATAGCGGTCAATGTGTGGAGTAATAGTAGTAGATGCAGGCAGGAGTCGGTCTACTTGTCATGGAAGTGATGCCTATATTCATGATCATCGTCTTAGATATCGTCATAACTTTGCGCTTTTCTATCAATTGCTCAACAATAATTTGTTTACCCACCGTATGCTTTATTCAAGAGAGAAGCCTCTAGTGAAACCTATGGCCCTGGGTCTATTTTCCATCTTATATTTTCATATCTATGAAATCAAAAACCCAAAAATATCTTGCTACAATTATTTTACGTTTACTTTATTTAGCTTTTTTAACTTTAGTTTTCAATCTATCTCTATCAGATCTCACTCTTGTTTGTGACGTTGAAGGGATTGACAACCCCTTTTCCGCGTTGTGTGCAAGTGTTTGTTAGTTTGTGCAGGTGCATATATTGGATACTTGCTTATACCTCCTACAGGATTGATACATTGTTTCTCAACTGAGGGAAATACTTATCTCTAGTTTGCTGCATCATCCTTTCCTCTTCAAGGGAAAAATCAACGCAAGCTCAAGAAGTAGTAGCCGATGGCAAGGAGTGCGATGATGAAGCGGGCGAGGCAGTGTTTAGCGAGACCGACGAGGAGGAGGACAATGCCAAGGCCGTGCCCCGCCGCCACGACCACGATGTGCCGACACGTCCGCGCTCGCTGCCGGCAGCGAGAAAGAGTACTTCACAGTAGGTTGCCGATGCTTTGGTCCCAGGAAGGCCACTGCTCATCCCCTCCTGTCGACACCAAGCTTGGTGGGTTCAACATCAGTGGCTGATTAATCACTTGGCGGCGACGTGGAGGCGGACAACTTCAGTTCCCGGGGCTACAGAGGTGAAGGTTATGGAGGCGGAGCTGGAGAGCGCCAAGGCGAAACTAGAGATGGTGAAGCTTCAGTTCTTGGGGCCGATGGCTGAAAACGGGGACCAGACACCGGCGATCATTTAGATTAGGTATTAATTATACTCTAGAGCCCGACTAGCACCGCTTTGATGTAATTGTAATGAAATCCTTCATGTTTATATAAAATCCATGATGTTCATATGAAATTCGACATGTTTATATGAAATCTGATCGTGTTTATATGAAATCCGGGCTTGTTTGAACGAATTTCGTCCGGTTGGTTCAGAGTTGTTATGAAAATGTATGCGGCTACGCAGTGGCGGAGCTACACTAGCAAACTTGGTCCGACCGGTAGAAAGGAATGCCCACCATTTTTATTCTCACGACCCAATTTACGATCAATCTCCACTACATTTCCTATAGGCTGGGCGAGCCATTGCCCATTTCGCTAAGAACATCTCCACTCGTTCGCCCCCCCCCAGCGCACCTGGCGATTGCGGTTTGGCCGAAGCGCCGACGCTTTTCTGGCCCTAGGGGCGATCCAGTACCCAGCCGGGGCCCCATGTTTCGGCCCCAAGACGCGCATGCCGAGGCTTGTGAGAAGGGCAGAGAGCACCGACATAGAGTTGGCGTCGGCGAGGTTGTGTGCGCCGGCGATGAGTAGTTGTAGGGGGGGTACTGGACGCCGGCGAACGCGGGCGAGGGAGTGCGCTGGTCGGGGTTCATATCGGAGGGGGAGGCGCGCTGGTCATGCGAAAAGGTGATGTTTGTTTTGAATCCACCATGCGTGCTACCGTTGGCGTAGCTCGACGAGGAAGCACACCCCCAGGGTGGCGACGGCGATGCGACGCTCTGTTGGCTCCACGCCGCTTGCGGGACGTGGCCGCCGGGCGTATTCATCATCCTCACGCGAGACGTCCCTACATCTGCCGCCGCCGCCTTTTTCGCCACCGCGGTCGCGTCCCGAGCCTTCTTGACGTTGAGCCTGTTCCGCCGGTCAGTGGTGATGTCCTCCTGGCACTGAACCTCCGCCCTCCAGTCGGCGTTCGACATGCCCGGAGGTTTCGCAATTGGCGCCCTCGGCTTCCTCTGCTTCGGCTGGCTGGTGTCGCCGTCCGCAGCGATGCGAGGAGCCGAGTACTTCTTCGGCGGCATGATGGCGCCCGGATGGCGGGGGAGCGGGAGGGGAATGGCGGGAGAAAGGGGGAAGAAGGGGGGTGGAGGGAAAGGCGGGAAAAAGGCCTACCTCTCACCGACAGAGCGGACCCACACGACTTTATGCTTCGACCGACGCCCCCAAGCGCACCCCGGAGGGATGGATTCGGCTCGGGGACGCCGGTTGTTATTTCGGACCAAACCGACAATAAACAAGGGCCTATGGGCGCGACTGAGCCGTTTTTTCGCCGCTGGCGCTAAAAAATACGCACTGGAAGCATGTGTGTGTTTGGGAGGGGGATGGACTGGAGATGCTCTAATACGTAGCTCCGTCAATGCGGCTATGGTTGGATGGCCCTATCGGTTAGCCCATCCGGATGCTTGAGAGGGATTTGAGACTACCCACAGTGGGAGTAACATAGGTACTAACATCACACATATCTTGATAAAATATATGATGTGCCAAGCAATAAATGAAGAAATAGAGGCATGTGGTAACATAGCTAGTTACTAGTAGTATGAGTAACATCACACATATCAAGGCAAGATGAGTCTATAGCCTAATAAATGAAGTGTTGCATGTTACCACATATATGTTACTCCCCACTATAGAGGTAGTAACATATAGAGTAGTAACATGGACATGTTACTACTCTATGTTAGAGCATCTCCACTCGTTCGGCCCCCAGCACATAGGCCGGTGCTGTTTTGGGCTCCCCCTAGGCGAATTTTAGGCCCTGTGGGCGATCTAGGCCCCAACCATGCCCCAAGGTGCCGCCCCTAAGGCGTCTCAAATTCAAACTTTGTCCATTCCCGCTCCCTTAAAAATACCACAAGTCCGGCGATCACAGCGCCACAGATCGGCGTTCACGTTGCCACAGTTCGGCAATCAAAATAGAATTCGGCAATCAAAATAGAAAGTTTGTCTGCAAAAAGGCAGGTCACGTAGGCAAATGCATCAAACGGCGATATCGTCCTCCGGCGGCGTCGGGGTAGTCGGCGTGTGAGGGATGGGCGGCGTCGGTGCGACTTCAGGGCTGGGCGTCGACGCAGTTTCAGTGCTGGGCGGCGTCGGCGCGGCTTCCGTGCTGCTGGGCGTCGCGGGGGCATCATCGCTGGGGCTTGGAGGCGGCGTGGGCGTCGGCGTTAGAGTTGGTGGCGCCGTCGACGGCATCTGGTTCATGATGAGGTCGCGCTCCACCAAGTACCACGCCTTGAGCTATGGGTCGTCGCTCCGGAGCATGTCCGCCCCTCCCATCAGGAAAGCCATGTCGGTGTTCCTCTTCTTCGCGGCGACGTTGGTGCGGAGCAGGTCGAATTTGACGGCGTTGTTCGTCATCAATGCCGACCACCGCGCCTCGGTCTTCTCTTCCCGTAGGGCGACCCGGGTCTTGGCGTCGGCGAGGCAATGCTCGATGGACTCTTGCACATGCGCGGTAGCTGACTTGGCGTGTTTCCCCTTCTTGGTCCCTTCGTTGCCTTGAGGCCGGCCATCGGCCGCGCCCGGCATCGGCGCGTCCGGCTTGTACGTCTCCTTGGCCTTGGCGACGGTGCGCCGGACGTCCGCCCACTTCTCGCACTTCTCGATCAACCGGAAGACGTGGAGGTACTTGAAATCTTGGTCGCCGCTGTCCTGGCGAAACATGGCGAACATCCGCACCAACTTCGCCGAGGAACAACAGTCGGTGGGCGAACTCTCCGAAAAGGGGAAAAAGGGAGAGACCGACGTGCCCCATACTTGATCCTCGATGCTGTCGCCGCTCTCCCGGCGAGCCGCGATCTCCTCGACGATCCCATGCCATTTCTTGCACGCCGTTTGGATGAGTCCCCAATGGTTCGCCATTGCCTTCGACTCGCGCTGCGTGTAGACGCCTTTGAATTAGGGGTCGACGAGCTTGCGCTCGTCGAACTCGGCTTCCTCTGCTTCGGCTGGGCGACGGTGGTGGCATCTGTCGCGGCGTGGGGGGGGTGCGTACTTCTTCGGCGGCATGGCAGCGGGCTGGGAGGGGAGAGAAGGAGATTGACGGGAGGAATGAAGAATGGGAGGGAAGCCGAGGGGGAAAGCGGGAGGAAACGACGCGAAAAGGCCCTCCACTCGCCGACAGAGCGGCCCCACGCCCCTTTTTTGCTTCTGCCGGCGCCCCCAGGCGACCTCCGGGCGCTTGAGTTCAGCTCGGGATCGTCGGCTGTTATTTCGGTCCAAACTGGCGCTAAATGAGATCCTGGAGACGCGGGTGGGCCGATTTTCGGCCGCCGACGCTAAAAAAACATCTGGGAGCGCGGGTGAAGATGCTCTTGCTACCATTGTGGCTAGTCTGAGGCCGCGCCTATATATTGCCCACACGGCTTATTTGTCCTTTTCGAGACATGGAGGTGAATTGGCTTCACGGGCGACGCCGCGACGGAAACGGTCCATCAGCTGCCTGGTACGCCACGTGGAGATAGACCGCTGAGCCGTCCCTCCGTTGCGAATGGCGATGGTGCGTGGCCATCCGAAACGGCTAGACCTGGTCCACCGCTCCCAACTTCCGGAGAAGACTTTCTAAAAAGAAAGAAACCTGAAAGCGCGTCACCGTCCCTTTGCAATTCCATTCATTGCTCCCGTATCAACCATATCGAATCCTATCCAATCGAATCGCCGGAGGCGGAAGCGCGCATCGAACTCGGCCGGCAATGGCGAGCCTCACCTTGCCGCCGGCGCCCCCGAACCCCCGCCAGGACGCCATCGACCTCCACAAGGCCTTCAAAGGTCCGCGCCTTGCCTTTCCCCTCCGATTCCCCCCTCCCCCTCTTAATCCCGCTTTTTCTGGACCGATTTTCGGTCGGAGATTAGGGTCAGCCGACCGCGAGATTAGCCGGTCTCAGGTGAGTTTACCAGCTGGAGGAACATACCAAGGTAGAAATTGCTGTTCCCATCTAGCGGCTGCTCGGATTGAATTGAGTGGTCAAAAGGGATGCCGGCCACTTAGATTTATTTTGTACGTGAAATTGCTACGAGAATCCTGGTTGATGTGGATTTGTTATTAAGAGACTTTGGAGCGTCAGATGTTCAGATACGTGGATGTTAGAATGGACCATGGCCGGGTGAGTGATGGCAACTGCAGGACCTGTTTCTTGACCTGCTCTGAATTTAATTTGGAGCCAAGTGGACTGATATGAGGTCAAGGAGGGCGAGTTCTGTCTCAGAGAGACCGACTGTTCTTCTGCCAAAGTGCAAAACCGTGTAATCGCCGGTTACCCGATAATTAAATTATCCCAAGACTGGTAGACTTCTTTTTACAATTTAATGGTTCACAAAAATAAGAATCTGATCTTAGGCAATTTTATGGGCTGATAACCTGTACAATAATTGTGATTACTTGTATTCTTTATTGACGAGAAACCTGTAGCTTAAACCAGGCAAAACAACGGTGTTGCCAAACAAATTACAAGACTTGGAAAATTCTCTATCTGGAAGGCCGACAGAGTAATTTCGACAAAAGGATTCACAACAAATACAGCAAATATAAAACTAAAAACCAAACAGACCATTCCTCTTCAGAAAACCAAAACTCTAATTCCTTCTCTAGCCGGAATAGGACACAAAGTCCGTTAAAATCCACCACGAAAGTAGTCTGCCGTGTGGGGCAGAACCAGGATAACTGTCTTTGCACATGGGCCGGGGCATCACCCCGAGCTTGGCAAGGAGAGGGTCCGTTGTCTTGCCGCTGCTCCCGAAAGCAGGGATCCACATGAATCCATCAAGCCCAAAGGAGATGAAGTGAAGTCCTGCCATAGTGCCATGGTTGACCAAACCACTTTCCTGGAACCCCAGATCGACGTGACAGACACCCCACATCTCGATCGATGCTGGAGGCAAGGCCGCCATATCGAAAGCAAAAGGAGGACAATTATTATCTTGGCTAATTTTGTCTCCGCTGTAACCCATCCAACGAACAACGGCACTGGTGAAAAGTGCTAGGATGTTAAGGGGTGGCGGCTAGGGTTGTGATTACTGCTATTCTGGTTCACAAATTGATATATCGTCTCCTGATTTCCTTTTCTTTTATTATTATCTATTTCCTTTTTCCCCTTCCATTCATGATTCTCCTCCCCTCAACCACCCCAACAGTTTCCAACTTCGAGAAAACGCAAAAAGTATTGTGTCTTCATGCATTGATAGAAAAGGAAAGTTGTGTACAAGGCCAAAGAAGGGCCAGACATGAGAGTATACAGCGCTGCACCCCTAAGAGCTAGGCGCTGCCGGAAGAAGCGCCGCATGGCCAACCGCCCCTGCTCTCGCCCACAGTTGTGCTTCGGCCCTCCTATGTTTTCTGTACAGCTTAGAATTGAAAATTGTCAACTGCTAAGTGCTTCAATAAAAGGCTCGGGTTCTCATTGTAAAAAAGAAGGGCTCAGCATCTGACCAAGGTCTTTTAAGAATTTATTGTTATGGACGACCTGTGACATAATGGTGCCATAGTAGTTTCTGTAGCAGTGGAGTTGTAACTATTTGGGTTGTGGCCCAAAGTACCATAACTAGTCGAGTTGTACTCCTTTTTTCCATGATATTTGAGTTGTGCTCCCTAGTACCATACATATATGTATAATTGTACGTACTTTACCAGCAATTGTGTAGTAATATGCAGTTTAGTGGCAAACATGTGCATGTTAAGGTGCCTTTTTTGACGGTATGCAAGTACATCCATTTGAGAAGACAAACATATAATTTTGCATTTAGTGACCGTTACGGTTTATCGATATGATCTTAAGTTTGTTTTCTGCGGTACCATTACCAATGTTATTGTTTCTGTAAACTACATTATTATTTAGATAGGGCAGGAGTAATATACAGGGGTGGTGCCATGGTAGGGGTAGCCCGGTAGGTATGGGCGGCCGCCCCGGGTAGCTAATATACGCCTCAAATACCTGCTTATTTATCCATCTTGGTAGGCAGTGCCGATTCTTTTTGGAGTAGAGGAACAACGTGAGATAAGGAACGAGCAGGAAACAATTCACTTCGAACGTGGGCTAGCACTTATTTGATAGCGCATCTCTCCTTCACAAAGCACTCAAAAAAGAAAATCTTTCTTCATGTGAGATGGATGACTGCAGCAACGCTAATTCCTCATAAGAGCATCTCCAACTGGACTTAGCAAATCCATACCCTTGAACGTCTTTGGATGCGCCCGGACGCGTCCGAGGACAGTGATCGGTCACCCCTCAAATGTCCTCTTTCACAACCGGGTACATTATTAGCAAATTATCAAAATCCATACAGATACATACAATGCAAAACCTAGTCTAATCTTCACTGACACCTGTCCTTGGTTGTACCCTTCTGTTTCCATGTCCGGCAGCCGTGAGACCCGTGAAGTGAAGATCCGATCGTTGGCAAGGAAGAGTAGGACATGGACACTAACTTATCCACATGGGACACGAGGCACGCCGTCTGTCTCTCATGCCCTACTCTTCCTTGTCGGAGACCGTGGCCTAGACGTTGTTGGTCGACATGAAGTCGACGATAGACGTAGACGGGCCGGCCTCATGGTCGGATATCGGCTCAGCCACCCTGCGGGTCATGATGCATGTCGCACTTTACCTCTGACTCGAAGCCCGATACCGCAGGAAAGATGCGCCACCGAAGGGGTTGCGCCGCCGCCCTGGCGTTGGGGTGCCAGACATACCACACCGCCTCCAGGATGTGGCTGAAATGGAAAATTGTCACGACCACTTGACCACGTTTCAAGTAGAGTCCTAACCTAGCCGTCGCCCACATCCACTCATGACGTCGTCGTCTCTTGTACACAATGGTTTACCTCATCGGACGCGAGGCACCTGACCTGGCTAATGGAAGAACGAGAAGAAGTGTCTGGTGCAATGCCTGGTGTGGCCTGAGTGGGTGGCAGCAGGGGCGCGACATCGAGCTCGCACAAATGTTTGCAAGGGCAACATTTTGAACCATTAATTTTGATAGTTTTTGGGGCATATAGCTTCGCATTTGAATTTTATGAGTTTTGGTTGAGCGGACTTGCATCCGTACATCGAGAAAATTTAGCCCTTCATTATTTCGCCTCGGGTAAGTTCAATTCCTGGATCCGCCACTGGTAATATATATGCTCTAGTAATTCCTGCTGACTGTGATCAAGTGAGAATTACTAAAAATGATGCTTCAGCAAATTACTTCTTTGCACAAATTTTATGTTTCTACTTGAAATTATAAGATCCATTATTTATTCAATCAACCTTCATTATATGTCTTCAGTAAAAATAATTAATCCTTTGCATCCTGATTATGATCTTTTTTTCACTTGATTGTTGGTCTTACAGGATTTGGCTGTGATAGTACAACAGTTTCAAATATACTTGCTCACCGTGACTCAATGCAACGTGGATACATTCAACAGGAATACAAAACTATGTATTCTGAGGAACTTTCACGTCGTATATCGTCTGAACTCAGTGGAAACCACAAGGTATGGAAAATTGTAGAAAAATCTTTATTGCATGATAAATCAAACTATTACACAGCTATACTAGCTGAAGCGGTATGCTTAATTAATTGTGCCAGTATTCACCGAGTAAAAGTATGGATCTGCATAGGTTAGTTCTATATTTGTTAACTAAGTCTGTGTTATGCCAGTCCTCAGTATAGTTGAATTACTCAAAATAGTGTTGTGGTAGATATGAGTATACGACTAATCTTGTGGTATATGATTTCAGAAAGCAATGTCGCTGTGGATTCTTGATCCTGCTGGACGCGATGCGACTGTTCTGAAAGAAGCTCTAAGTGCTGAAAGTCTTGATCTGAAAGCAGCTACTGATATAATATGTTCCAGGACACCATCACAGCTGCAAATAATGAAACAGACATATTATGCAAAGTTTGGTACTTATCTTGAGCATGACATTGGTCAGCAAACAACCGGCGATCATCAGAAGGTTTCGTTTCTTAATTTGTAACTTCTTCATCTGATGCATGGCAGTTGAAAGCTATTTGCATTGCTTACTTATCTATTCAGGACTTGTGCTCGTACGTATCATTTCTTGGAACACAGAATTTTGCTGTGTTCTTCTCAGGCATATTGCAGTTACTAGTGAAAATGCTATGTTGATACCATTTTGTACTTTCGCTTTATTATATGTTGATGTCAAGTTGATCTGCTGCATGGTCTAACTTGCAGTTTAGACACGTATACTGTTTGGGTACACCTGTCCAAATTGTACTTTTTTGTGCTAATGAATGGTATGCTGTGTATTTCAGATCTTACTAGCCTATGTTGGCATTCCACGCTACGAAGGCCCGGAGGTTGATCCCACTATAGTGACACATGATGCGAAGGACCTCTACAAAGCTGGTGAGAAAAAGCTGGGCACAGATGAGAAAACCTTCATCCGCATCTTCACTGAACGTAGCTGGGCACACATGGCAGCTGTTGCTTCTGCTTACCATCACATGTATGATCGGTCGTTAGAGAAGGTAACACTTCTGTTCAGTTTTCCCTTCCCAGATACATTTTGGTGCTCTCCTGGAGTGTAATAATGAATTTCCTTTACTGATGGTAGGTTGTGAAGAATGAAACATCTGGAAACTTCGAAGTTGCTCTGATAACTATCCTCAGATGTGCTGAGAATCCAGCGAAGTATTTTGCTAAGGTATCTCACCCGTGCTGTCCTCCAAAAAGAATATGTAAACTTCATTATTTGATTGCAAGAGGCAAGCAGCCAAGCTTTCGTGTTTTTGATAAAGTGGTATTTTTGTACAGAGCATGAATTACAATAGTTTAACCTTTTTCATGCCACACTATTATTTCTTAACTTCTGATTGCCCCAACGTATGCTGTGCATAAAGCCTGCAGGATTTGAGTCTTGAATTTCCTTGTTTACTTTGTTTTCATGTTTCCTATTTTCAGTGAATATCTGTTACAATCCCGATGTGATATATTCTAATATTCTATAAATACTTTCGAATAGAAAATGACTTGATTGCTTTGGTACCTGTGCCTAATTTCCCACTATAATCCATAACTGTGCTAGCTGTATTTAGTATCCAGTCTGAACACTAGTATCATTATGGGAATATGCTACCGGACTATGCATTCATGAATGTTATTATCTGCTCATGTAGTAGTCCTACATTCGAATTGACTGATAACCATATAAATTATGACATCTTTATTATATCTCTTATATCAGGACCTCGCTTCTATTTTGTTTATCTCTAACTCTGTTCTCTTTCTTTGGTACTTGTCATTTTTTTTTCTGAACAATGTTAATTCAGGTGTTGAGGAAGTCCATGAAAGGTCTAGGTACTGATGACAAGACACTTATAAGGGTTGTGGTAACGAGGACTGAGATTGATATGCAGTATATCAAGGCAGAATATTACAAGAAATACAAAAAGCCGTTAGCTGATGCTATCCATTCCGAAACATCAGGAGGTTATCGGACGTTCCTGCTTTCTCTTGTTGGTACCCATTAGGTAATGTTCGCTGGTGCTACTGTCTTTAACGGTACCCGCTCACATATTAAGATGGTAGTGCTCATATTGACCTTGGGTTTTTCTCCACCCTTCGCATTTCTCAGGCTATGTTTCCTCGACCGTACACGCTGCTCTGTTGCATTACTTTACCCTAAAGGCCTAAACGCAGTGACTCTACCTGGCCAAAATGTATGACGTCGTCATCACTGTGTTCTGGAGCTTCGCTGACAACTATTTCTGCTTTCTCTTGGATTATGCTTGCCTAAAATGTGTGTATATATTATTTGGATCTGGGGACTCTAGTGCAGTTGCTGCTGCTGGTTCCATCTTTCATGGCATGTGTTACCAGTGCAGTTGGTTTGATGATTGTATTTGGCTTTACTGCTTTCACTGAAGTTCACACTGTTATTTAACTTTATTGAGGAAAAAAGAGTGGCGTACATCCAGGTTCTTTTCTTCTTTTGCAGTTGTTTCATTATGCACTTCCACCATGCCAAGTAACTGGGTCCTGGTTACGTAAAAAAAAAAGGCACCGACAGGATCCTAGGGTGTTTCTTTTTTTTGAGGGTAGGTGTTTCATATGCAAAAAGTAAAAACACAGGTTTTACCTCTGGCTCCGAATTCTGATACATATTAAAATTTCAGACATGCTACTCCAGAACTTAAACAACATCTCTATATTGTGAAAATTTATGAAATTCATATGTGTCGATGGTGTTCTGGACTGCTGGTGATGCACTGCTGCAGTGTTAGACCCTGGATATCTCGCCGCATCCCTTGGCTAACACCGTCAGTTGTTTTTTGCATAGTTAAAAAAGGCGCGCCTTTTGCATAGTTAAAAAATGCGCGCCTAAGCAAACGCTTAAGCGCGCCTAGGCTTTAGGAGTTGGCAAAACGCATTGTGCATAACTACGCTTAATCTGTGTATAATTGTGCATAAGCATGTGCTTTGTTCAGTAAAGCGCAAGGCGGTGGCAAAACGCATAATTAATGCCTAGCGCTTTTTTGAACTATGGTTTTTTGTCAGTCGAGGCGTCGAAAGGTTTGCCTTGATGGTAACACTATCGAGAGAACGTGGTGCACATCGATGTGGGCTGTAGAGGATACACACGCTGTGAGGCCTATCCATGTTTTCTCAGAATCAACATTCTGCTGTTGCTGGAGTCTCATCGTGAAGTCTTTGTTTTGAGACTGAAGATTTGGAGACCCTAGCATATAAAAACATAATCTGCAGAATACTTTTGGCGACATATTACGCATGCACAACCTATGCAACCCCAGTGGAAGAAATGCGTTTCTACAATCAGATTAGGCGACCCTATGAAGCAATATTTGGGTCACAGACTGAAAACTAACAACAAAACCATATGCCAGGACGAACTTTACATGAATCTCTGATCTACGCTGTTGTAAAGAAAGAGCAACCTGTTATTCACATAGCTAGCTAGATGCGTAGCTACACATGGTTCACATCATTGCAATGATTTATATCTATCTTATACAGACAGCCGTAGATCTGATCGCTAGCTTGTCGTGCCTACCGATCTCTTAGAACTAAGCAAGGCCCATGCATTTCTTAGCAGAAAACCAAATAATCCAGAAGAACGCGACCCAACCTGCAATGGTATGCATGTCAGACGGATTGCTGCAAATAATATGCTTGATTAACATTCTGCATTTAGATGTGCACATGTTTCTAGGTCATCGATAATGAGCAAAAATATGTGTGAAGAGCTCTGGTTTCAGTTCAAACACCATCTAAAAAGAAAAATCCGCGGGCCATGGGCGAAACTGTGTCAACGCCCTATTACCCTTTGCTCACGTTCCGATTTGAAGAACCATATTCATGCCTACCACATCCCAGTTTGTACTTGACCTGTTGCCTGTTGCTAACGTGTTTTTCAGACAAAACTTTTAACCACTACTTCATTTTTGAAGCTGAACATCTGATTACCATTTCAGAACGAACAACCAAATGACAGCACGTTGTTGCCATCTCATAACCTACCTTGATTTGAGGTGCTTTGTACTTATGATGAACTTTTATAACATATCTACGTAGATCTTTTTCGTAAAAAAGAGGTCGAGTACCACCCCAGAAAACAAGAAACGTCTCTAGCAAGAGTGGGACTTGGCAGAAAGATGAAACGTTAGACGTACCACTGGCAATCGTGATGGCAACGACTGTTGCCACGGTCGTTGCTGAAATAACAAGGACGGCGACTGACAGTGCCCCGACGTACATCGCCGCCGCGAAAGCGAACAGCACAGACACGAATCCTCCGGCGGCAGCCAGGGACATGACGATCGAAGTGACGATGGCGGTCGTCGTCGCCGCCGCGAGGAGGAATGCGCAGGCCAGGAGGACAGTCAGCGGTACGGAGGCCACGGATCCGACCTACGGGGGATCAACGATGTTATGGTTGCTGGGACGATCCAGATCATGGTGTCCTTGGGCTTATGAAAGCGGAGGCTCACCGATACGACGAGCAGCGCGCGGACGGAGCCGCCGTCCCTTGTCCACGCCAGCAGGCGGCGTGCGGCGTCCTCCGTCATCTGGCGCGGCCACCATCTCTCACCGGCGCGCGTCGCGTCGTCCAGGGGGCGTCGGGGCAGCGGCTGGCCACCGTTGACGTTGCCGCGGTGCACGGCCCGGGGGGTGTCCTCCTCTCCGGAAGATGAGCGGGAGGAGGTGGCCTCGCCGTTGGCGCGCGCGCCGCCGTCCGGAGCGTCGACCATCGATCATTCGGGCAGTGGTCGAGTGATCGAGCGAGAGTCAAACGCTAGCGCGAAAAATGCTGTTGGGACCGAGACCGATCCAACGGGCCAGTGTTGTCTGAGCTCACTATTGGGCTGGCCCAGTTGTCCCACATGTTGTGAGGGCACAGTGAGGGCACAGCGTCGTGCCATTTGCTTCCGCTGAAATCGCTAATATCACTAAGTTTCCCTCTCGTTAGGGTTTTGGTCCTCCCGAAGGCGATTCTACGCCGCCGTCGAGATCGTCTTTCCCTACCCCCACGCTTCTTCCCCTGATCCGCGCTGGCGGGTCTAGGGATTGTGGAGGAACTAGGGCTGCTACTACAGGGTCCGATCTTTCAGAAATCGGGGTAGGGATCGAGATGTCTTCGGACGGGGCTCCAGAACCGACAGCTTCAGATCATGGGGATGCGGATGAGGTAGAGAAGATGATGAAAGAATTGGGCTTGAGGGAGGAGGATCTGGACGACGTTGTGTTCGACGAGAAGGAAGCTCCACCAGAGGCTGTCAGATGGATTGCGCTGGCTAGGGTTCACTCAAACAAGACCTATAGCCAGTTTTGGTTCTTCAAGAATATGAGGGCTGCTTGGGACCTGGCGCAAGAGGCGAAATTCAAACCCCTGGAATACAATCTGTACACTATCCAGTTCTCGTGTTTGGGAGATTGGGAACGGGTTACCCTAGATGGCCCGTGGCACTTTATGTTGGGGAACGTAGTATTTTCAAAAATTTCCTACGATCACGCAAGATCTATCTACTAGATGCATAGCAACGAAAGGGGAGAGTGTGTCTACGTACCCTCGTAGACCGAAAGCGGAAGCGTTTATCAACGCGGTTGATGTAGTCGTGCACCTTCACGATCCGTCCCGATCTAGTACCGAACGTATGGCACCTCCGCGTTCAGCACACGTTCAGCTCGATGACGTCCTCGCCTTCTTGATCCAGCAAGACGGGCGAAGTAGTAGATGAGTTCCGGCAGCACGACGGCGTGGTGACGGTTGTTGATGAAGAACAATCTCTGCAGGGCTTCGCCAAGCACTACAGAAACTAGACGGAGGATAAACTAGAGGGTCGGGGTAGCCGGCACACGGCTTGGTGTATCTTGATGTGTCTTGGGTGCTAGCCCTACCCCTCTATTTATATGTTGAGCCTTGGGGTCGAAACTTGGAGTAAAAGCCTTCACAAAGTCGGTTTCACCCGAAAGGCAAGAGTCCTTCTCGGACTCCAGGGCCAGACGCCAGGGTTCCCGGCGTCTGGACCCAGACGCCAGGGACCCTGGCGTCTGGCCCCTGGACTCCGCAAAACTTCCTTTTGCGCCTTCCAAAAACCTTGTGTGCTTTCCCTTTTGGCCCAAATAAAGTGTTCTCGTACCCAAACACTTCGGGAAACATCCGGAACCCCTTCCGGTGAATTCCGGAACCCTTTCCGGAGGTCAAACACTATTATCCCATATATTAATCTTTATCTCCGGACCATTCCAGAGTTCCTCGTCATGTCCGTGATCACATCCGGGACTCCGAATAACATTCGGTCACCAACATACATAACTCATTAAATACTATATCGTCAACGAACGTTTAAGCGTGCGGACCCTACGGGTTCGAGAACTATGTAGACATGACCGAGACATCTCTCCGGTCAATAACCAATAGCGGAACCTGGATGCCCATATTGGCTCCTACATATTCTACGAAGATCTTTATCGGTCGAACCGCATAACAACATATGCTGTTCCCTTTGTCATCGGTATGTTACTTGCCCGAGATTCGATCGTCGGTATCTCTATACCTAGTTCAATCTCGTTACCGGCAAGTCTCTTTACTCGTTCCGTAATACATCATCTCGTGACTAACTCATTAGTCATTTGCTTGCAAGGCTTATTATGATGTGCATTACCGAGAGGGCCCAGAGATACCTCTCCGACACTCGGAGTGACAAATCCTAATCTTGATCTATGCCAACACCACGAATACTTTCGGAGACACCTGTGGAGCATCTTTATGATCACCCAGTTACGTTGTGACGTTTGATAGCACACAAGGTGTTCCTACGGTATTCGGGAGTTGCATAATCTCATAGTCATAGGAACATGTATAAGTCATGAGGAAAACAATAGCAGTAAAACTAAACGATCATAGCGCTATGCTAACGGATGGGTCTAGTCCATCACACCATTCTCCTAATGATGTGATCCCGTTGATCAAATGACAACTCATGTCTATGGCTAGGAAACTTAACCATCTTTGATCAATGAGCTAGTCTAGTAGAGGCATACTAGGGACATACTGTTTTGTCTATGTATCCACACATGTACTAAGTTTCCGGTTAATACAATTCTAGCATGAATAAAAGACATTTATCATGATATAAGGAAATACAAATAACATTATTATTATTGCCTCTAGGGCATATTTCCTTCACTTTAGAGGAGACGCGGTGATCATCAAGCCTTACGATGGCCTCATAAAACCTTCGACAGTTCCGCTTGACTCTATAGAGATCTGGGTGCAGATACACGATGTGCCAGAGCTATATGCTCATCTAGTCCCATCAATGGCGTCCAAGGTGGGGGAGGTGCTCTATGCAGAACCACAATCTCAAGATTTTGTTGGCAATTTTCATCGGGTGTGGGTCAGGATTGATGTCAATAAACCTGTCAAGAACGCTGTCTCAATGATCCGCGATGGAAAACGCCAGATCTACCGCGTAAAGTATGAAAAGTTACCTGATTGGTGTGCCGTGTGCGGGATGCTAGGGCATCTATTCAAAGAACATGGGAACGGCGTCCATCCTCCGTCGGCGCTAGTTTTCAAAGAACTCCGTGCAACCTGGACGATGAGGACGGGCAGAGGCCCATGCAATGGGAGAGGACGGCGAGGGGGCCGCCGGGGTGGCCAAAGCGGAGGCCGTGGTAGGAGCGAACGGGGTATTCCAGAGGATGCTACTGGATATGGGGAGTTCGAGGACAATAGGGATTCTGATATGCAGGATGCAGAGAATAACAGGAAGAGAGTCTCAGCATTAGCACAACAGTTTGCACCTCCAGCGTCAACGAGTTCAGAGCAAGCCAAGCATTTGGCTCTTCCTGCTCCTACTGCTCCAGCCAGCCCCAGTGGCACTCAGGACCTGAAGCGCGTGAAGCTAATTGCGGAATCAGAGAATAACAACTCGGTGAGGGCCGGTACACAGTTGAAAGGTGATCTGAATTTGGCGGGTCCGTTCGACGGGTGCCGCCGGGGCCAATGAGTACCTTTGTGTGGAACTGTCGCAGTGCGGGCAAAGCCGCGATGGTTAGAGAGCTTCGCGATTTCGCGAGGCAATTTGCCCCTACCCTATTGTGTATTGTTGAGACACAAATTGATAGTGCTAGGGTAGAAGCTTTAGCTAGTACCTTGGGTTTTGATAATGCTTATGCGGTTAGTAGTCAAGGCCGCAGTGGTGGTATTGGTTTGTTTTGGAATAATTCAATAAAGGTTGAGATTCTGGGTTATTCAGTCTATCATCTGGATGCTAAGATCGAGGAGCAGAACCACGAAGAGTGGAGATTGACTTGCGTGTATGGCAAGGCACAAACGCACCTGAGACATCAAACATGGACAATTTTGAAAAACATTAGTACTTTGAGCACTTTGACGTGGCTTTGCACGGGAGATTTTAATGAGGTTCTACGTCCGGAAGAACATGATGGTGTAGGGCAGCGAAGCAATGCGCAAATTCAAGCGTTTCGGGACACCATAGATATTTGCATGTTGCAAGACTTGGGCTTCAATGGAAATTTTTGGACTTTTGAGAAGAAGGTGTCGGGAGGAAGCTATACAAGATGCAGGCCAGATAGAGCCTTGGCAAATGCAGCATGGATAAACAGATTCTCTCTAGCAATGTTCACACATCTGTCTTGCGCCACATCTGACCACTCGCCTATTGTCATTGACTTTGGAAATGAGGTGCAAGCCCAGGCGCAGAAATCTTTCAAATATGAACTTATGTGGGAATCGCATGAAGGACTTAGCCAAGTCCTAACAAGTGCTTGGGCAGCTGAACCTCCCTGCTTATCGGTTGATGAAATGAGACAAAAACTTCATAATATTTCCAAAGAGTTGGTGAAGTGGAGTAGAGACACATTTGGTAGCGTCAGAAAGGAAATAAAAAAGCTGAAAAAGAACCTAGAGGGGATCCGTGGTGATCCATTGCGAGTGGCCCCCTCTCACGCGGAGCTGAAGATTAATGAGAGGCTCATCGAGCTATATCACCGAGAGGAAGTTATGTGGCGGCAGAGGGCAAGAGTGGAGTGGTTGTCGGCGGGCGACCGAAACACCAAATTCTTTCACCTCCGAGCTAGCATCCGTAGAAAGAAAAACATGATTAAGGCCCTGCAGAACTCCCTTGGAGTGATTGTGGATGACCCGGCTGAGCTTCGGGCTATGGTTAATGAGTTTTATCAGAGTTTGTATACCTCTGAATTGGTGCAGAACATGGATGCTGTACTTGATCACGTTACTAGGAAGGTGACGGATGAGATGAATGCTTCCCTTTGTGCCCCTTATACAAAGGATGAGGTAAAAGTGGCTCTTTTCCAAATGTTCCCAACGAAAGCGCCGGGCCCCGACGGATTTCCTGCTTACTTTTACCAGCGACATTGGGACATTTGAGGAGGGGAGGTAACAGAGATTGTCCTGAGAATATTACGTGGGGAGGACAACCTTGCACGCATAAATGACACTATTCTGGTCCTTATCCCCAAGGTAACTAATCCCACGCTCTTGTCTCAATACAGGCCAATAAGTCTATGCAATGTCCTTTATAAAATTGCATCCAAGGTGGTATCAAACAGATTGAAACTGATCCTTCCAGACATAATTTCAGAAGAGCAGTCAGCTTTCGTTTCGGGAAGACTTATAACAGATAATATTATCAGTGCATATGAGTGTCTGCATTTTATGAAACGTTCCAGGTCAAAATCAAACAGCTATTGTGCTTTAAAACTAGACATGATGAAGGCCTATGATCGGGTGGAATGGTCATATTTAAAAGCCATCATGACTAAAGTGGGATTTGCCGGAGCATGGATAGATACAGTCATGAGCATGGTATCTTCAGTTTCTTTCTCGGTTATGGTAAACAGGGAGAAGCTCGAATCTTTTAATCCTTCCAGAGGAATCCGGCAGGGAGACCCAATCTCCCCCTACTTATTCTTGATTGCAGCAGCGAGCCTTTCGTGCCTCCTTAAATCCAGTTCGTCATCCTCATTCGCAGGTATTAAGGTGGCCCCAACGGCTCCCACCGTTAACCAGCTTTTGTTTGCAGATGACAGCCTGTTGCTATTCAAGGCCAATGTAGAGGGTGCAAGAGTGGTGTCAAACCTACTAGAAACCTATTGTGCAGCTTCGGGACAGAGGATTAATCATGAGAAGTCTTCAATATTTTTCAGTAAGAGGTGCCCCGAAAACATAAAGGATGTCATGAAAAATATCCTACATGTGCACAAGGAGTCGCTAAGTGAACGCTACCTGGGTATGCCAACTGACGTAGGCCACTCAAAAAATGGTATGTTCAAATATTTGAGGGACCGTGTGTGGGAGAAGATCAAAGGTTGGATTGAGAAGCTTCTATCCTCGGCAGGCAAGGAAGTGCTAATCAAGTCGGTGGCTCAGGCAATACCAGTATATTCGATGTCATGTTTTCGATTACCAAGAGGCCTTTGTGAGAATATTATGTCTATCATCAGACAGTTCTGGTGGGGAAGCAAACATGGGAAGCGCAAGCCTAGCTGGGTTGCATGGGACATTATGACCAGACCAAAACACCTTGGCGGCCTAGGTTTTCGGGACTTGGAGATTTTCAATCTGTCATTGCTGGCTCGTCAAGCCTGGAGGTTGCTTACGGGAGATTCCTCTTTGAGCTCACGGATTCTGAAGGCTGACTACTTCCCAGGGGGTTCGATTCTTGATGCTGAGCTTGGGCCGCACCCCTCCTAGATTTGGCGTGCGATCCTGGATGGGCGGGATATTATGGCGCAAGGGATAGTGAGGAGAATTGGTGATGGCACAACTACGGACATATGGAGGCATAGCTGGTTACCAAGAGATGGGCTTAAACGACCGATAACTGCTCTTTCTCATGATCCACCCAGACTGGTCTCTGAGCTCATTGATAATACCTCAGCTACCTGGAAGGAAGATGTGATCCGAGAGACTTTCACCAGGTTCGATGCAGACGAGATACTCAAAATCCCCTTGTGTACTCGCCAGGTAGATGAGTTTTGGGCATGGCATGAGGAAGCGAGAGGTGCTTTCAGTGTACGGTCCGCTTATCGTATGGTTCTACGCACTAAAGTTGAACGTGAGTCTTGGCTGAATGAAGATGAGGGCTCATCAACTGTGCATGGTGAGTCGGACAAGTGGAGCAACATATGGCATATTCAAGTTCCCTCAAAGCTCAGAATGTTTGTGTGGAGGTTGGCGCGAAGATCAATGCCGACTGCGACCTGTTGAAGCACCGGAACATGGCCACTAAGGACAACTGCTCTTTGTGTGGGGCAATTGATTCATGGAGACATGCCCTTCTCACGTGCCCGATGTCGAGCAGTGTCTGGGCTTTAGCGCCGGAGGAGCTGGTTCATCATCTAGTGGACAGACAAGAAGAGAATCCCAAAGACTGGCTATTCGCGTTAAGTGAAGTAATGAGCAGAGATATGTTTGCACATATGATAGTCATCTTGTGGGCTATATGGAGGGCTCGGAGGAAAGCGATCTATGAAGATATTTTCCAATCGCCACATGCCATATATGGTTTCATAACGAGCTATCTTCAAGATATTAACTTGATCAGCATGAAGGAGGTTCAACACAGAGTTCAGAGCGTAATCATGCCATCGCAATGGCAGCCTCCAACCGCTGCTTGTGTCAAGATTAATGTTGATGCTGCTGCTCCAAGGCATGCTAGATATGGGGCGGTCGGGGCTTTATGCAGAAGCTCAGAAGGTACGTTTTTGGGAGCATGAGTACTAGTGGTGAGGCATGATACGTCCAAAACGTATCTATAATTTCTGCTTGCTCCATGCTTCTTTTGTGTGATATTGCTATGATATTGATGCACTTCCATGCACTTTTGATCATATTTGGACTAACCTATTAACTCAGTGCACCACAGTGCCAGTTCCTGTTTTCTGCTGTTTTTCTATTTCAGGTTTCCCCCATATTAAAAGTGCTCCAAAAATTCCAGGAAAAATATAGGAAAAATCAGCGTACAGGAAGCTTCGCGAAGAACCAAAGATGGGCCAGAGGGGAGCCAGGGGAGGCCCAGGCGGCCACCTGGCGCGGCCCCACCCCTGGCCGCGCCAGGGGGGCGCCTGGGGCCCCTGCTCCGCCTCTGGCTGCCCCCCTTCGCATATATATCCCTCTCGTCCCGAAACCCTCGAGGACAGTACCCTTTTTCGCGATCTCGCATCTGTTCCGCCGCCGCAGCGCTTCCAAGATCGGGAGCATCAGGAGAACTCTTCCCGGCACCCTGCCGGAGGGGAGAACCACCACCGGGAGCTTCTCCACCACCATGGACGCTTCCTGGATGAGTCGTGAGTAGTCCACCTTGGACCATGGGTCCATGATCAGTAGCTATGTGATGTTCTCCTCACCTCTTTGCTCTTCATGGTTTAGACCTCGTGAGCTGCCCTACATGATCGAGGCACATATGTAATCTTTCTGCTGTTGCTTTGCTGAGTTTGCCGGGATCTGATGGATTATGAGACTATGTTCAGATTGTGTTTGAGTAATATATTTGATTCACCTCTTTTATATCTTTGTTCTTGAGTAATTTTTGCATGTTCTCCGTTGCTGTTTATTGCTTTGGCCAAGTAGTAGGTAGTAACTCCAAGAGGGAGCGTTATGCTTGATTGTGGGTTCATGCCCCCTGATGACTAGCTTGAGTGACAGAAACATGAGTCTAGGGAATGTGCTGTTGCCACAAGGGAGAAAACAACGGTGCTTGTACTTGCGGGTGCAAGGATTGTTTACTTTACGCAAAGTTCTTTTAATGCAGTTGTCTGTTGCTTTGAGTTTACACTTTGGGTGGGATTCGCAACTTAATACCAACGAGATGTTCTGGATAGATATCTCAAGATGGATGATTAGTAGTAGATGCAGATGGATTTCGGTCTACTTGCCTTGGCGTACCGCCCATGCTTTTGAGTCTCTACCTTTCTTTGCAGCATAGTTAGCATTGGTTTGCGCACATAATCCTGTCAATTGCCCAGCTGTAATTTGTTTACCTCGCTTTGCTGTTTTATTGTATTTTGGGAGAGAGACATCACTAGTGAACATCATGGGACCCCGGTCCATATTACCACCGCTGATCACACCTTCTATTTACTTCCTGTTTTTATTTCCTAGTTGCAATCATAGCTATCATTATTATCTCTTGTGTTTGATCCTTTGTAAACAATAAGGCCGGAGGGATTGACAACCTCTCTGTACTCGTTGAGAGCAAAGTTATCTGTATCTGTGTGCAGGTCCCGTCAACCGCTAAGTTTCTGGCGCCGTTGACACCTACTTGTCGACCCTCGGAGTCTCACGGGATTCGATCCTTGGTATCTTTGCCAAGGGAAATTTGCCGCTACGCTACATCTCAACCTTCCACTTGGGGTAACCAACGAGGGGCGAGAAGCCATCAAGGCACGTTACCGACCCACAGATTCTTGAAGCCATCGCAATAAGGGAAGGTTTAGCGCTAGCCAAAGATCTCTACCAGAGGCGAGTTCATGTTGCTTCGGACTGCAAGAATGTGGTGGAGGATCTGAAGAAGGAGAATGCATCATCATATGGAGCGATTGTGCATGAAATTATAAACCACTCTTTAGCTTTTGATTTTTGTAATTTTAGTCATGAGTTTAGGAGCTCAAATTTTGAAGCTCACAATCTAGCGAAGCACGCTTTGTCGCTCGGGATTGGCCGCCATGTGTGGTTGGGCCAATCAGGGGATCTTACTTTCGTCTCTGTAAACATTGTGACGACTTAATAAAAGCTTCGTGAGGTTGTCTCAAAAAAAAAAAAAATTGCTTCCGCTGAAGGGAGCGAAATCACCAAGGGGCTACTTTATTTAATTGTGTTTTCATTTTTGAAGGGCGTGCTGTTAATTATGAAGGACATAGATTTTTTTTTGAGACAATGAAGCACATAGATTAGCTAGATTTTCTCTTTCTCAGGGCACGGGCCCCATGTCTGGCTTGGCAACCCCCATGACCCTCGTTTCATCCCACTGCATGTGGACTTTGGTGATGAATAAATTTATTTTCACCCCTAAAGAAAAACCAAGGGGCTACCCCTTTTCTTTTTGCGAGCAAAGGGCCGAAGGAACTACCCCTTTCATCGCTCCTATTTCCTTTTCTTTGGTGACGACAAGGTGGCGTAACAAAATCTTGAACCGTGTGTCCAAACTACGAACCGTTTAAATTGTTGTGTTTGTCACATTGAGATCTTCGATACTATCCCATGTTAATAGCTTTGGATGAATTTATTCTGGGCTATTTGCTTTCCAAGTTGTGCTTGCAACTAGCACTAGCATGCATGCTTCTAAGCGTTTTCTCTCTACCAACACTAACTTCTGCTCCTTTTTTTTTCGAAAAGGAGGTTGAAACCCTTCAAATTTGTGGTCTCTACATGTACTAACACGTGCTTCCGCAAGGATGAAGCAGAAATATGCTCCAACGAGGAAGCACACATGTACTTTCCAAGTGAACGTATGCTCCATGTGTGAAGCACACATATGCTCCCAACGAAAAAAATCAGGGAAAAATAAAAAAATATGGAAACAAAAAACCTGAAAAGTTCATAAAAAACAAAAACAAGGGGAAAAAATCGTTCCGGCGTGTGACACTTGATGATGTTGGGCCTGGGCGCACCGTGTGGAGAGCTCCAACGAGCGTCAAATAGGGTTTGCCGCGAGGGACCTCCTGTTGTTATCGCCAGTGGCTACCCAACGGGATAAACGTGCTTTTTTGGTTGAAATGGCGCGCGAAGCTATAGGCATTGTCAGATCCAAACATTTTGTCAAATTCCAAACTCGAACAATATTTTGAAAAACGTAATTTTTTACAAGCGAATAATTCTCAAATTTGAGAATAAAAAAAAAAGAACATTCTATGAATATGTGAACAAAGTTTTGATAAAGGGAACATTTTTTGAATATGTGAACAATTTTTGATGAAGGGAACATTTTTTTCTAACTCTGATTCCTTTTTGGAAACGCGAATAGTTTTTAAATCAGTGAACAATTTTTGAAATGTAAACATTTTTTCAAACTTGGAACAAAATTTGAACACGAGAATAGTTTTAAAGTTTTCGAACATTTTTTGAAAAACATGAATATTTTTTATGTACTAACGAACATATTTAAAACTGTGAAATGTTCTTAAAACGAAAAAAAATGAAAACGAAAAAGAGCAGGGGAAAAAGAGAACAGGAGAAAATAAGCAGAAAAAAACGAAAAAAAGAAGATAAAAAACAAAACTGGTAAGAAAACCTGAACAATCAGTAAAGTTAATAAAAAATGAACAAAAATGGATGTATCTAGAATTAAAATACATCTAGATACATCCCCTTTTATTTATTTTGATGACAAGTATTTCCAGACAGAGGGAGTATTTGGTAAGAAATTATTTAGCAAGTTTTTGTATGTAATCATCATGATTTACTTGCCATCTTGTTGTTATCACTTACTCCCTCGGTATCAAAATATAAGACTTTTTTGACACTACGGAGGGCTATTTCGTAAGAATTTAATCACTTACTAGAGATTTTTTTTTGCAAAGTTAATAAAAGCAGGACAGTTGAGTGAATTTTAGGGAAACCGATGGAGGAGAATCAAAAATATGGACAGGAAAAAAGAGGAGGGAGAGGGAACGTAGATAGAGAGGCTGGACAAAAAAGGTAAAACGAAAACCATATGTTCTTTTTTAAATAGTAGGATAGAGATACTAGAGAAACTATTGTTTTATTTTGGAAAGTTAATAAGACGTGGAACAATTGAGTCGATTTTAGGAAAACCGGTGGAAGAAAAATAAAAAATGGAAGGAAACAAAGAAAAAAAGGAGGGATGGGAGAACATACCTAGGGACGTTGGAGGAAAGAAAAGTGAAATGGGAACCTTACGTTTTCTCAAGTAGTAGAGAATATCGGAGAAACTACTATTTTATTTTTGGAAGTTAATAAGACATGGGACAAATTAGTTGATTTTAGGGGGAACGATGAGACAAAAATAAAAAATGAAACGAGAAAAGGGGAAAAAGAGCCGAGGGGGAACATACACAGAGATGTTGGACGAAAGAAAGATGAAATGGGAGCACTACGTTCTTTTCAAGTAAAAAACAAATAGAGAGGAGATAGAGATAGATATATGCATACTTTAAGAAAATATTTGAACCACTCCATCAATTTACACGCTTCAAAAACTAGTCATGACATTTAAAAAAAGGTTTGCACCATTGAAAGAAACGGTCATCATGTGTTTACAAATTTATCATCATATATTTATAAATTGTTAATCATGTTTTTAAAAAATGCCAATATATTTTCAAATATATTCACCATGTATTAGAAAAATGTTCACATTATATTGTAATAATGTTCGACTTGTATTTAAAAAATTATTAAACGTGTGTTTAAAAAAATCACCTTGTATTTCAATAATGTTCAACATATATATGAAAAATAATTCAGCATGTATTTAAAAAATATTAACATGTATTCAAAACATGTTCAACGTGTAATTCTAAAAGTGTTTAAGCATATTTTAAAAATATTTGAAAAAATAAGATGAAGAAAGCAGGGGAAAAGGAAAAAAAGTGAAAAAAATGAAAGCCACAAAAAGATGAAACAAGACAGAAAAACCAGTTAAGAAACAATAAAATTAAAATAAAGAAAAAAAGCTGTTGAAACCTTCTGAAAATCGCACCGAAGGTTCCCAAAACCATAGCGTTAGGTCCTACTGGGCCACAGCCCTCATTGGATCGCCCAGAGGCTAGTGCTTCCGGAGATCTAATATCTCGCTTATAACGAGAGTACCACAGGTGTCGCTCAAAGTTTTATGCCCGGTGTTGTAGCTAACGAGAGTACCATAGGTGTGGCTCAAAGTTTTACCCCCGGTGTTTTTTTATAGTTTGTTTTTTGTTGTTTTCCATCCGTTTCTTTTTGGTTCAACGCATGTTAACTCTTTTTCAGTGCACATTCAACATGTTTTGTATACATCTGAAACATTTTATATGCACACGACTAATTTTTTTCTGAACTCGTATTTTTATGTCTTTTTTTCAATACACATTGTACATTTTTGGTATATATCTAATACTCCCTCCGTCCCAAAATAAGTGACTCAAAAGTGACTCAACTTTGTACTGAAGTTAGTATAAAGTTGAGTCATTTTTGAGTCACTTATTTTGGGACGGAGGGAGTAATTTTTTGTAATATATGTTTAACATTATTCATGTACAAGTTTACACACACATTGTATATTTTTTATATACATGTGAAACATTTACTGTATACACATTTAACATTTTTTAAATGCTTGGTGACATTTTTTGAAATGTTTCATGGAAAGTGGGTTTTGCAATTTATTTACTTAAAATATTTGGAAGCATAATGAAAGTAAAAAAGGAAAGAAAAAACTAAAACAATAACAGGAAAAAAATATGGTTGTGGCCTCTCATGTGGCTGGGCCGGTCCATCTCGCTCTCTGCTTGATGCGAGGTTCCCTAGGACTCGCTATAAGCGAGACATAGGGGTGCCCCAGTGCTTCCTCCATCTCGCAGTAGGCGAGACATAGATGATTTAAAAATAAAGTATGCGAGACATAGCTTTTGTGCCCGCTAAAGGCTATCTCGTCCACGGGCTCTTCCATGCCCTGTGGGCTACTTTCAGTCGTTTCCAGCAGTACAACCATGGGGAAAAAACAAGTCAATATCCTTTCACCCCACACTCCTATGGACTACAAGGCGTCTGTTATATCTTTTAGCAGTTTAGTTTTTTCTGAGGTGACCATAGGGACATCCGGACATGGTGTACATACATGATTTATAGGGTGAATGTACGTGTGTGTTTGTGTTTGTGTCTGTGTTTGTGTTTGTGAGCGTCCGCATATGATGTTTCTAAAGAAAATTTACTCTAGATTGTGAGCAAATTCTTAGAAACTTCTCCTAGAAAAGTTCTTGAAAAGCTTGTGACAGTGCGATTTGCTGATTTACTGGCGAACCCTCTCCTTAAAAACCTGCCAACTTGCGAGTCACGGCCTGGTAGTCGTCGCTAGGTGGTTTACGGATCTGGTTATAATTTCTATTATTTCTGGTATTCATTGTACTGCCATGATTGAAGATGAATAGATCAAAAAGTTTCTCATAAAAAAAGATCTCACTTCTTTTGAGCACAACAACAACTAAAAAAATAATCTTCTTCTGAGCACAATTCGGGTGGCGACGGAAAAAAAAAGAAAGAAAAGGCAACGTCCTATTAAGCCACGGTGATGGGCCAAATTAATCAACGTCCAATTATACGTGACATTTATGCCCGATACTGTTCGTGCAGGTGTGTGTAGCTAGATAGACAGACAGATGCTATTACGTACTGACGATTGCTACAGCGTGTAGGTGCGCCATCAGCCAAAACCCCATCAATCATCTGGTGTACATGTGCGCGTGATTTTTTCTTGTTTATCAATCTTAGTTGCCGGGGTATCAACAGTACGATCTGGGCGCACACAGTGGGTGATAGTGTCGTGTGCCCTACAGCATAAGATGACACTCTATACGGGGAAGCCGTTGGCCATGTACGCGCCACCGGCCAAATGGGTATGACCTGCGCAAAGTCATTTTCCGCATTAGCGTGACCCACCGATAACATCAAGATGCGTGTGGTTGCTTGCTTTTTAAGCTTTTCTGCTATACACAATTTATACCTGACTAAATACAGCTACTTGGGTCCTCCCATTATTGTCCTTCACATAGCATGCATGGCTGAAAACCGATAGCATGCCCACGCTCTCTTCTCTCGCATAATAAACCCAACCTTTTATTACCCCTTTCCTAAATTAAATCATTCATATGTTTTAAATCATAAGTTTATTTATGAAATAATTTATATATTTGAACTCCTCACGTCAAGGTCTTTAAAACAAGACCAATCTTGGATACATTTTTATGTTTAAATTTCAATGTTTCACATTTCAAAAGTGGAAATGTTATTTGAAAAATGTGCAATCGAAATAGGTGTGATTTTTGTGAAACAGGCCAGTGCAATGTAAAATTTACGTGCTGAATTGTGAAATAGTAACCACAAAAAGTGAAATTGTAATGTATCAATGTGAAACTGTTTATTACAAAAGAGTGAAATATGTTATTTAAAAAGTGGGTAATCAAAATAGATGTGATTTTTGTGAAACAGGCCAGTGAATTGTAAAATGTAGGTTTTGAATTGTGAAATAGTAACCACAAAAGGTGAAATATAATGTATCAATGTGAAACTGATTTTTCAAAAGAGTGAACTATGAGGTTCCCTCCGCGACAGGGGCGATAGGCGACAGGGGCGATAGGCGACAGGGGCGATGCCGCCGGCGGCGATCACCGCTCGTGCTCCCGTTCCTGCCCGCTCGGTCGGGACTGTTGGGGGGCGCTTTTGGGCCCTCGCAGGATCAGACGACGGAGACGAAGCGGAGGCGGAGGAGGACGCGCCGGAGGTTAGTTCTCCAACACCGTCCGATTTGATTTGTGAAGCATTCAACCCAGGCTACTCGGTGGAGGAGGTCGCAGCCATCGTCGACGGGGTTGTTCCTTTGGACGACCCGGCGAGGATCGGACTGCGAAGAGATGAAAAGGAGGAGATCGTACGGCGGATCATTCATCGGAGAACGGAGGCTTCGATTCGGCCATGGAAGGGACCACTTCCTAAGGTTAGTCTACAGCCCCTAACATTGTCAGATTTCATTTTGCCAAGTACTTGGACTAAGGTAACTCGAAAGAAGAGGAGGAACAGGGGACGATTGGCAGCGCCGCCGGCGACGGTGCGTGAGATCCGGCCGGTGGCCGAGATCCGTTCCAACAGAGAAGCTCGTTTGAATTTCTTGCTGAATCTCTCTGGGCCTGAGGCTGTTTCGGCTGATACGGGCCGACAGAGCACCGAGTTGGACACAGAAAAGACCGTGGTCGTGGGTGATCTGGACTTGGGACAGGTGGCCCATCCAGGCGCTCAAGCCAGCGCGTCCGATCTGACGACATCTCCTGATCCATCGACCGCAGAAACTAGTGTCGTTCGACCTAGGGTTTTTCGTCCGCCGGGTTTCCCCTCGCTGGGTGAGGGACGAGCAGCCAGGCCGTCCGCCGCTTGCAAGATGGTGGGCCGGGGAGGCTGCCCTCCCGCCGCTAGCGCTGGCCGTGGCTCTTCGGCGAGGCAGCAGACGCCTGCCCAGCCGGTTACAGCGGCCGCTGCGGGAACCAACAGAGACGCAGCTGCTCCTGTAACAAGCGCGCAGAACAATACAACCGCTGCGGACCGAGCGAAGCCTGGCGCGCTCCGGATTGACGACAGGCTCCCAGAGGATCAGCTGCAAGCGCCGGTGACCAAAGCTCGTGCGTTGGGCCGTGGCGGTGGGCAGAACCAACGATGGGAAGGCCAGGGCAACAGAGGCTTTGGCAGGTATAATCGGTATGGATCATGGGGCGATGATGGGCACGATGCTTACGGAGAAGGTCAGCACCGCGGATCGTCCTCTGGTGGTGGACGAGGCAACAATTGGCACAATGGTGGAGGGTTCTTCAAGGGACCGCCCGGGCATTTTGTTGAAGGAGTGGCTGGACCTAATGACCGATACCGGGGAGGTTTTCGTCGTGGGAGAGGTGGGGCGAGACGCCCACCTCCTCCGCGGTACGTGCCTCCTGCTCAGACGCCAACAGCCACTCCCCCGGGAGCGGGGATAGTTACGTCTACGTCCGTTACACAACCTCTCCCTACTGTGGCTCTTGAAACAGTAAATGCTCTAGCGGAGGTGTCTATACCAGAGGCCACTGGGGTTGCTCAGAGTCATGATGCTGGAATGGGTAAGGCCTCAAACAAACCGGAAGGTGATAAACTCTCTAAGTGGGCAATTAAGAAGAAGAAATTGCCTTGCTATAGGTGTGGCGAACCAGGACACTTCGTGGCTGAGTGCACTAATGAACTGTGTGATTTTTGCCTTAAGTCTCAACATGCGTCCGGCGACTGTCCTCTCTTATCCGGGCCAAAACCAGGTGTTAGCATCTATGGCGTATGCTGCAAGGAGTTAATGTTTTTTGAGACACCGGAGGTGGAACCTCTTCCGCAGGTGGTGGAGAGCTCTTTCCCTGCAGTGGTCCGGGTCACCAATGGACAGCTGACTGAAGCTCAGATAGTGAGGCAGTTGCGGGATCTGGTTCCAGGGAATCATCCGTGGCATCTGGAAAAACTGGAAGGTCAGTCGTACAAAGTGGACTTCCCAACCAAAGAAGATCAGAAGCATTTTCTTAAGTGGGGTCTTTGCAGGGTTCCGAGTACTAGCACTGTTATCGCGTTTGATGAATGGAAACAGGACGAACCTGTGGGAACACCTTTGGAGAAGGTGTGGGTACGTTTTTATGGTGCACCATCCAAGTTAATTAACCACTTTATGATTGCATGGAGTCTGGGCTCTATGATTGGCAAGACAGAACAGGTAGACATGCCTTTTACCCATGCGCACGGGGCTGCGAGGCTTTTGGTCAGTGTTGTGAGTGTCGAGTTTGTTCCAGATGTGGTTCGATGGACCCATGCTGGAGTCACATATGTGCTTGAGCTCGAAATAGAGGACACTCCGACTACCTTGGATGGGGATGAGATTGAGGATATGGACACAACCGAGGGGGGCGGAGCCCCCGGTAACCAGGATAAGGGATCTGATAACACACCTCGCGAGCAGGGTAAGGGTCACAATGCACAATCAGATAAGGGTGATGATTCAACAAAAGAGGTACCCTCGCTTAATACTCCGATGAACTCACTCCGTTTTGGCTCGTTTGGAGCTCAGTCGGTACCCAGGCGCTTATGGAGTTCACGAGTGGAGATGGATGACCCGGTGGAATTGCAGTTACCACCGGTCCTGGATCATGTTTCTGAGATGGAGTTGACACTTGAGAGTTCAGACACGCAGCAGACGCCTCAAGGCGAGGCATTCGGACAGGAGGCCCACTATGCCTCGTCGATATTGGCTGCTCCGAGCGACGTGGGAGCACAGGGCGGTCAGGAGGATTGCCATGCTACTCTTGCGGCCGCCGAGAGGGGGAGTGGGACCACACAGCAGGCGGCTACACAGACACAGTCCCAGCTCCCTCTTTCTACTGCGGGATGTGTTACTGCGACCGTACCCCACTCCTCACCGACGTTCGGGGAAGGATGTGGGAATCAGGATACTTGTTCACGGGAGAGGACGGTGGAGGAGCTCATCACTTTCGGTGGGATTGCGGATCCGGTCACAGCTGGCAGGCGTGTTAGTGACCGGATTCAGGGACAGCCTGATGCAGACGACATGCAGCTAGCGCGTGCCAAGAGGGCAGCCATGCTTCGCCATGCCGAGGTCTCGACAGGTACGTCTTTTGATAAAAGTTGTTCAATTCTGCATTTCACTGAGAATGAAATAGTAGATAAAGCAAATGACCTAGGGATTTCTTTGGGTTCCAACGAAAGTGAGGTAGCTAAATCCGTAAATGACCTTTTAGACATGGAAGCGGAGAGAGCTTCCGAAATTATCCATAATCTTGCATCTATTAAACCTATGGATGATAGTGACATGACTAATCTAGGTATGGTTGCCCTAGAAAAAAATTGCGATAATCTTCTACCTCAGGCAGAGGATGAAGATGAGGACGAACCGGAGAATGTGGATACGATAGAACCTATCTTGACGGGGGGGATGGTATCTAAGATAGATGATCCTACTCCCCCACAGGGTACTGAGGAGAAGCTCAAACGACCCTGCAATAGGAAAATTTAACCCACATCGGCAATTAGGAGGAGTAATCGTATTAAGCTCAAGAAAAAATTCCATGATGAACTATGAAAGGACTATTTTGGAATAGCAGAGGTCTAGCTGACTTGGCTAAACAACGGTTCTTATCAGAAACTACGTTAGAACAGAATTTAGACTTCATCGCACTTTTGGAGACGGGACGAGATAATTTCACATCTCAATTTCTACATACTCTTTCTAATGGGATTGACTTTGATTGGCACATATTACCACCTAGAGGTAGATCCGGGGGGATTTTACTAGGGGTACGGTGCGATACGCTTCAGGTGCTTAATGTGGTCCAGGGTGAATTTTCGTTAAAATTTAGGGTGAAATCAAAACTAGACAGGTTTCGATGGTCCCTTGTTGTTGTATACGGAGCAGCACAACCAGAATTCAAACCGGACTTTCTGGCCGATTTAGTACGAATTTGTGGTGATGAAAATCTCCCGATACTTGTGGGAGGGGATTTCAATATCATTAGGAGGAGAGAGGAAAAGAATAATGACAATTTTGATAGTCGCTGGTCGATGATGTTTAATATGATTATTGAGAGTCTAAATTTGAGAGAAATAGAACTCACTGGTCGACAATTTACATGGGCCAACTCGTTACCAGTTCCAACATATGAAAAGTTGGATAGGGTACTGGCTAGTGTAGAATGGGAACAAAAATATCCTCTAGTGTCGGTGCACGCGATGCAGAGAGCGATATCGGACCATACACCTATTCTTTTAGACTCGGGTGTTGCCACTCATGTGGCAAATAAAAATTATTTCTCTTTTGAACAAAGTTGGTTCGAGAGGGAAGGCTTTCTTGACATCATCAGACGTGAATGGACGAAACCGGTGAGTGGTAAGTCACACGTTGATAGATGGCAGAACAAAATTAGACATCTTCGGCAGTTTTTGAGAGGTTGGGCCAGAAATGAGAGTGGTATTTATAAACATGAAAAAGAGAATCTTACTCAGCTAATTGAGACCCTAGATTTGAAGGCCGAACATACCCTTCTCTCGATTGATGAGCAAAGGGTCAAGTCTGATGCTGAGCAAAGTCTAAGAGCGCTCCTGAGGGAGGAGGAGCTTAAGTGGGCATTACGCGCTAAGACACTCAAGGTGGTTCAAGGGGACGATAATACACAATTCTTTCATATGATTGCAAATGGCAAACATAGGAAGAAGAGAATTATCCAACTTGAACAGGAAGAGGGGACAATAGTGGGGCATGAAAATTTGAAAGCATATATCTCGAATTATTACAAACAACTCTTTGGAGCACCTATTGCAAACACGGTAACATTAAATGAATCGGTGATTGAGGATATTCCCCAATTACATGAAGCGGAGAATGATGTTCTCTCTGCACCCTTTACTGAGAAAGAGATTCTTCAGGCCATTTCACAAATGAAACCGAATAAAGCACCGGGGCCAGATGGGTTCCCTGCTGAATTCTACAAGAAATGTTGGCATATTATAAAAGATGACCTTATGCCTATGTTTCAAGATTTTTTTAACGGACATTTGGAGTTGTTCCATCTGAATTTCGGTACAATAACATTGCTACCAAAGAAAGAGGAGGCAATCCGGATTGAACAATTTAGGCCCATATGTCTTTTGAATGTGAGCTTTAAAATCTTCACTAAGGTAGGAACCAATCGACTAACACAGGTTGCTACGTTGTCCAACCAAGCCAAACCGCTTTCATGCCCAGACGACACATTATGGAAGGGGTAGTCGTACTACATGAAACTCTTCACGAGATCCATTCGAAGAAACTAGATGGGGTTATCTTCAAAGTGGACTTCGAAAAGGCTTATGATAAAGTCAAATGGTCCTTTTTACAACAGGCAATGCGCATGAAGGGTTTTAGTGAAAGTTGGAGAAACCAAGTAGACACCCAAGTACAGAAGGGTAGTGTCGGAGTCAAGGTGAACGATGACATTGGTCATTATTTTCAGACCCATAAGGGGTTGAGACAGGGGGATTCCATGTCTCCTCTCCTATTTAATATTGTGGCTGATATGCTGGCTATACTTATAGGTAGGGCCAAGCAACGCGGACATGTCGATGGGTTAGTCCCTCACCTGGTAGATGGAGGGGTGTCCATTTTACAATATGCAGATGACACTGTTCTCTTTATGGAACATGACTTGGCTAAGGCACGTAACATGAAACTCATATTGTGTCTCTTCGAACAGTTGTCTGGTTTAAAAATAAATTTCCATAAGAGCGAGCTGTTCTGCTTTGGGAAGGCTAAAGACGAAGAACACAAATATAGACAACTGTTTGGATGTGAGTTAGGTGCTTTACCATTCAATTACTTGGGCATACCAATACATCACCGTAAACTATCCAATAAAGAGTGGAAATGTATTGAAGAACGAATTGAAAAAAAACTTAGCTGCTGGAAGGGAAAGCTTATGTCATATGGAGGACGGCTAGTCTTGATTAACTCAGTCTTGACGAGTATGTCGATGTTCCTACTGTCGTTCTTCGAAATTCCGATAGGAGTCAGAAAACGCCTTGATTTTTTTAGGTCTCGTTTCTTTTGGCAGTCAGACAAGGTCAAAAGAAAATACCGGCTGGCGAGATGGGATATTCTTTGTCGCCCGAAAGAACAAGGGGGACTCGGTATTGAGAACCTAGAAATCAAGAATAAATGTCTTTTGTGCAAATGGTTGTACAGGCTAGAGACCGAACCAGAGAGTATGTGGTCACAGATTTTGCGCAATAAATACCTACAATCTAAAACTTTAGCCCAGGTAACCATGCGACCAACAGACTCACCATTCTGGAAGGGCCTTATGAGAACGAGGAATTTGTTCTTTCACAGGGTCAAATTCTTGGTTGGCAATGGCTTGTCAACGAGATTTTGGGAAGATATGTGGTTAGGAGACTCACCCTTGGCCGTCCAATATCCACTACTGTATAATATTGTGCAACGAAAGGAGGCTTACGTGGGCACAGTTATGCAAAACACTCCCCTAAACATCCAGTTCCGACGTACGCTAGTTGGCGACAGATGGAATGCATGGTTACACTTGGTTCGGAGATTGATGGACGTTCAACTCTCTGACCAACCGGACAAGATACACTGGACGCTTACTAAAAATGGGATTTTTACGGTGAAATCCTTTTATTTAGATTTGATTAATTCTGGGCAAATACCAAGATCTTTGCACATCTGGAAGGTTAAGGTTCCTTTACGAATTAAAATCTTTATGTGGTTTGTCCACAAAAAAGTGATTCTTACTAAGGATAACCTAATCAAAAGAAGATGGGTGGGAAGCTCGCGGTGCTGTTTTTGTGATCATGATAAAACAATACAACACCTTTTTCTCGAATGCCCTTTGGCGAAAATATTGTGGAGAACGATCCATATAGCCTTCAACATTCACCCGCCTGCTGATATTGCGTCATTGTTTGGGGCATGGTTAGCTGGGGTTGATCAGATTAATGCAGCTCGTATTCGGATTGGAATATGTGCGCTTTTATGGGCTATATGGAACTGCAGAAATGATATGATTTTTAACAGACAACACAATTTAACTTTCTTGCAGGTTATCTTCAGGGCTACAACTTGGATCCGTACGTGGTCCTTACTCACTCCTATGGACTCCAGGGAGCCTTTGGTTACTGGGTGCAACCGATGGGAGATGGTAGCTCGGGCTATATTCAACCGGTTTGGATGGCGATCACATAACAGGATAGGAGCCTAGAGAGTCTATCCTATATTTATCTACTTCCGGTTGCTTGAGACATGATGTAATTTTGTTTTTCCCCATACTTTTGCTCCGTTTGCGAGCTGTAAGACCTTTTTTGGATTGACCTTTTTGAATTATCAATAATATAGCTGCATGCATCTTCATGATGCAGAGGCCGGGGGCACACCTCCATTTCAAAAAAAAAGAGTGAACTATGGTATTTCAAAAATATGTAATTGAAAAAGATGTGATTTTTGTGAAACAAGCAAGTGAAAAGTAAAATGTAGGTTCGGAATTGTCAAATAGTAACCAGAAAATGTGAAATTATAATGTATCGATGTGAAACTGTTTTTTTCTTCCAAAAAAAGTAAAATATGTTATTTCAAAAAACATGTAATTGAAATAGATCTGCTTTTTGTGAACCAAGCCATTGAAAAATGAAATGCAGGTTCTGAATTATGAAAGAGTAACTATAAAAAGTGAAATTGTAATGTATCATTGTGAAACTAATTATTCGACATGTGCAATAATTTATTTCAAAAGAGTGAAATATGTTATTTAAAAAAATGTGCAATGTAAATAGATTTCTTTTTATGAAACAAGCTAGTGAAAAGTGAAATGTAGGTTCTGAAATTGTGAAATAGTAACTACAGAAAGTGAAATTGTAATGTATCATTGTGAAACCGATTATTTTGATATGTGAAATATACATCCAAATTTAAATCTGGTTGAAAAATATCCAAGATTTATCTCATTTTAAAGTTTTGATGCAAGGATTTCATTTTTTTTGAAAAATGAACATATAGTTTAAAAGATATTCATTTTTGAAACTTTTTATATTGTGAGAGAGAAGAGATTACCTCATTATTTGATGAAGCTCAATGGACATAACATCTGAAAGAACGCCGTGTGTGGATACTGACTTGAATATGGTTGAATTTGGGATCGTAAATTTGAAAAACTACTTCACCATCTAGCTATATCAGATGTAATATTTTATATTTGAACTATTGTACTAGAATATTTGCATGCTATTTATGGATGAGTTGTGCCATTTCTATAATTATTTTGAGTGCTATGGACATAGGAAAAAACAGGGGCCGACATTTGATGCATAGTTTTGGATAGTCGGCTCCCCTATTGGTGTCTACGGACGCAGACGCAAATATTTGGTGATCCACATTGGATTTTCCCTCATAGAGACATGAACGGGGCTCGCGTGTCATGAGCCTCGGCCCTGATGGGCATAATATAGACTATTAGTAATGACTACCACAACCAAAAGAATTTATCGCCGATGGACCCAAAGAACACTTCCTGATGGTTTAAGGGCGTATTTGGTTACCTGCATCCTATTGGCATTCTTGCATCCGTGATCCAGTTCAGCCAGGGTGAGATAATGCAGGATGAAAACCATGCTATTCACCTAGCTTGGTTGCCCACAAAACCTCAAACTACATTAGAGCAAACTGCTAGCACGCCGTCTGGTTGCAAGTGTTATGTGCAAGACATTTGGTGTGGTAACCTAACTATAATAAATACTCCCTTTGCCCCATTATGTAAGATATTTTTGTAGATTATTTTAGCTTGCAAATCATCTTCTATTATGGGATGGAGGGTGTAGTACTTAACGTGAATCTTCATATGAATATGGAAATGAAACCAGTTTATAACATGAATATAAAGAGGCATAAGCCTAATGATAATAAATTCAATTTACTTCTGTCATTGCCGGCTTGAACACATTAGTCTAGAACACATGAAGAGCTCAATGATGATGTACTCCTCACTTTGTCCAGCTTCCAGACATTTGAGACATGTGGATCATGCATGCTCGATAAGATAACTAAGTCCCCTTTGGCAAAGAGTTACGAGAGGGAGTCCGAGTTGTTGGAACAGATACACAACGATGTGTGTGGTCCAATGAGCAACTCGGCCAAAGGTGGCTATCACCACTTTGTGGCTTATATCGATGACTTGAGCAGATATGAATATATCTACTTGTAAGGCACAAGTTGGAAACTTTTGAAAAGTTCAAAGAGTTCCAGAATGAGGTCAAAATTCAGGTCAACAAGACAATACAACTTCTACCATAAGATCGTGGAGGTGAGTACATGAACCAAGAGTTTGATGTTCATCTGAAAAAACAAGGGTATTGTACCCCATCTCATGCCTTCAAGTACGCCACACAGAGATGCCATGCATGTAGGAACGGAGAAACCAAACTCTGTTATACATGGTCTAGTCTATGATGAGCAAGCCAGATTTACGCTTGTCATTAGGATACATTGCAGGAACCACAATTTTCGCACTAAACAGAGTACTATTGAAGTCAGTAGATAATACACTATATGAGATATGGACCGGGAAGCATCCCAATTTGTCTCTTCTAAAGATTTTGGGCGAGGAAGCATAAGAGACTCATGCAAGACAATCTTACATCCAAGTCGGACAAATGCACATTCATGGGATATCTAAGGGAAACCTTATGATATAACTTCTACAGACGAGAAGAGAACACAATGTTTGTTGCTCAAAACGTGGTTTTCCTTGGGAAATAGTTTCTCAATCGGGAAGCTAGTGGGAGATCAGTTCGACTCGAAGGAATCTGAGAACAACTTGGGGACAGTTCGTCCGGTGTCCCAACGGAGCCATTTATTGAACCCAATAGAGTGGAAACAATACAAGAACTGTTGGGGAACGTTGCATGGAAAACAAAAAAGATTCTACGCACACGCAAGATCTATCCATGGAGATGCATAGCAACGAGAGGGGAGAGTGTGTCTACGTACCCTCATAGACCATAAGCGGAAGCGTTTATTAATGCGGTTGATGTAGTCTAACTTCGTCGCGACCCAACCGATCTAGTACCGAACGTACGGCACCTCCGCGTTCAGCACACGTTCACCTTGGTGACGTCCTCGCCTTCTTGATCCAGCAAGATGGGCGAAGTAGTAGATGAGTTCTGGCAGCACGACGGCGTGGTGACGGTGATGGTGATGCTATCTCCGCAGGGCTTCTCCTAAGCACTACGAAAATATGACCGAGGGACAAAACTATGGAGAGGGGCGCCGCACACGGCTAAGACAATGTTGTGTCCTTGTGTGGCGCCCCCTCCCACATATATATAGGTGGGGGAAGGGAGGAGCAGCCAAGGAGGCGCCCCAAGTAGGGTGAATCCTACTTGGGGTCCTCCCCAAGCCGCACCCCCTTTCCTTATTAGGTAAGCGAGGAAAGGCAGGGGAGGGAGTTGCCCCCCCTTTCCTTTCTCCCATGAGAAGGGGAAGGCAGGAGGGGCTAGCCCTCCCCCTTTTCCTTCCCTAGGGTCGGCGTCCAGGGAGAGGGGCGCACCAACCCCCTTGTGGGCTGGTCTATCCCCCCTTGGCCCATTAGACCCAAAAAATAATCGGGCATGTCCGAAACTCCTTCCGGTGACCCGATGACTACCTGGTGCACTCCGAAACTCTTCCGATGTCCGAATATCATCGTCCTATATATCAACAGTTACTTCCGGACCATTCCAGAGCTCCTCGTCATGTCCGTGATCTCATCCGGGACTCCGAACAACATTCACTCACAAATCACATAACTCATATAATACAAAATCATCATCGGACGTTAATTAAGCGTCTTGGTGTTGGCAAACGTAGTATTTCAAAAAATATCATACGATCACGCAAGATCTATCTAGGAGAAGCATAGCAACGAGTGGGGAGAGTGTGTCCACGTACCCTCGTAGATCGAAAGCGGAAGCGTTTAGTAACGTGGTTGATGTAGTCGAACGTCTTCACGATCCAACCGATCCAAGTACCGAACGTACGGCACCTCCGTGTTCAGCACACGTTCAGCATGATGACATCCCTCAAGCTCTTGATCCAGTTGAGGACGAGGGAGAGTTTCGTCAGACGGCGTGGTGACGGTGATGATGAAGTTACCGGCGCAGGGCTTCGCCTAAGCACTGCAACGATATGACCGAGGTGTGTAACTGTGGAGGGGGGCACCGCACACGGCTAAGAGATTGTCTGTTGTGCCTTTGGGGTGCCCCCTGCCCACGTATATAAAGGAGGGAGGGAGAGAGACCGTCCATCTAGGGCGCGCCAAGAGGAGGGAGTCCTACTAGGACTTCCAAGTCCTAGTAGGAAACCCTTTCCTATTTGGAGTAAGAGAGAAGGAAAGAGGGAAAGAGAGAGGGAGAAGGAAAACGCGAGGGGAGGGGGGGGGGGGCGCCGCCCCCTTCCCCTAGTACAATTCGGACCCATGGGGGGCGCCACCTCCCCTTAGGCCTGCCTCCTCTAAACTCGTATGGCCCAATAAGGCCCATTACTTCCCCCGATGAATTCTCGTAACTCCCCGGTACTCCGAAAAATACCCGAATCACTCGGAACCTTTGTGAAGTCCGAATATAACCTTCCAATATATGAATATTTACCTCCTGACCATTTCGAGACTCCTCGTCATGTCCGTGATCTTATCTGGGACTCCGAACAAACTTCGGTCATCAAATCACATAACTCATAATACAAATCGTCATCAAACGTTAAGCGTGCGGACCCTACGGGTTCGAGAACTATGTAGACATGACCGAGACACATCTCCGGTCAATAACCAATAGCGGAACCTGGATGCTCATATTTGCTCCTACATATTCTATGAAGATCTTTATCGGTCAAAACGCACAACAACATACGTCATTAATTCCCTTTGTCATCAGTATGTTACTTGCCCGAGATTCGATCGTCGGTATCATCATACCTAGTTCAATCTTGTTACCGGCAAGTCACTTTACTCATTCCGTGATGCATCATCCCGCAACTAACTCATTATTCACATTGCTTGCAAGGCTTATAGTGACGTGCATTACCGAGAGGGCCCAGAGATACCTCTCCGACACTCGGAGTGAGAAATCCTAATCTTGATCTATGCCAACACCACAAACACCTCCGAAGACACCTGTAGAGCATATTTATAATCACCCAGTTACGTTGTGACGTTTGATAGCACACAAGGTGTTCCTCCGGTATTTGGGAGTTGCATAATCTCATAGTTAGAGGAACATGTATAAGTCATGAAGAAAGCAATAACAATAAAACTAAACGATCATTATGCTAAGCTAACGGATGGGTCTTGTCCATCACATCATTCTCCTAATGATGTGATCCCGTTCATCAAATGACAACACATGTTTATGGTTAGGAAATCAACCATCTTTGATTAACGAGCTAGTCTAGTAGAGGCATACTAGGGACACTCTGTTTTGTCTATGTATCCACACATGTACTAAGTTTCCGGTTAATACAATTCTAGCATGAATAATAAACATTTATCATGATATAAGGAAATATAAATAACAACTTTATTATTGCCTCTAGGGCATATTTCCTTCAGTCTCCCACGTGCACTAGAGTCAATAATCTAGTTCACATCGCCATGTGATTTAACACCGATAGTTCACATCGTCATGTGATTTAACACCCATAGTTCACATCACCATGTGACCAACATCCAAAGGGTTTACTAGAGTCAATAATCTTGTTCACATCACCATGTGATTAACACCCAAAGAGTACTAAGGTGTGATCATCTTTTGCTTCATGAGAGAAGTTTAGTCAGCGGGTCTGTCACATTCAGATCCGTATGTATTTCGCAAATTACTATGTCTACAATGCTATGCATGGAGCTACTCTAGCTAATTGCTCCCACTTTCAATATGCATACAGATTGATGTTTAGAGTCATCTGGATTAGTGTCAAAGGTTGCATCGGCGTAACTCTTTACGATGAACTCTTTATCACCTCCATAATCGAGAAATATTTCCTTAGTCATCCAATTACTAAGGATAATTTTAACCGCTGTCCAGTGATCTACTCCTGGATCACTATTGTACCTCCTTGCCAAACTCATGGCAAGGTACACAATAGGTTTGGTACACAGCATGGCATACTTTATAGAATCTATGGCCGAGGCATAGGAATGACTTTCATTCTCTCTATATTTTTCTGCCATGGTCGGGCTTTGAGTCTTACTCAATCTTCACACCTTACAAATCAGGCAAGAACTCCTTCTTCGACTGATCCATTTTGAATTACTTGAAAATCTTATCAAGGTATGTACTAATCAAAATTTTTATCAAGCATATTAATCTATCTCTATAGATCTTGGTGCTCAACATGTAAGCAGCTTCACCAAGGTCTTTTATTGAAAAACCCCTTTTAAACAATCTTTTATGCTTTACAGAAAATTCTACATCATTTCTGATCATCAATCTATCATTCACATATACTTATCAGAAATGTTGTAGTGCTCCCACTCACTTTCTTGCAAATACAGGCTTCTCCAAAAGTCTGTATAAAACCATATGCTTTGATCACCTCATCAAAGCGTATATTCCAACTCCGAGATGCTTGCACCAGTCCATAGATGGATCGCTGGAGCTTGCACACTTTGTCAGCACCTTTTGGATCGACAAAACCTTCTGGTTGCATCATATACAACTCTTCTTTAAGGTGTCCATTAAGGAATGCAATTTTGACATCCATTTGCCAGATTTCATAATCATAAAATGTGGCAACTGCTAACATGATTCGGACAGACTTAAGCATCGCTATGGGCGAGAAAGTCTCATCGTGGTCAACTCCTTGAACTTGTCGAAAACCTTTCGCAACAAGTCGAGCTTTGTAGACAGTAACATCACCATCGGCGTCAGTCTTCCTCTTAAAGATCCATTTATTTTCAATGGCTTGCCGATCATCGGGCAAGTCAACCAAAGTCCACACTTTGTTCTCATACATGGATCCCATCTCAGATTTCATGGCTTCAAGCCATTTTGCGGAATCTGGGCTCATCATCGCTTCCTCATAGTTTGTAGGTTTGTCATGGTCTAGTAACATGACTTCCATAACAGGGTTACTGTACCACTCAGGCGCGGAATGCACTCTGGTTGACCTACGAGGTTCAGTAGCAATTTGATCTGAAGTTTCATGATGATCATCATTAGCTTCCTCACTAATTGGTGTAGGAATCACTGGAACTGATTTCTGTGATGAACTACTTTCCAATTCGGGAGAAGGTACAATTACCTCATCAAGTTCTACATTCCTCCCACTCACTTCTTTCGAGGGAAACTCCTTCTCTAGAAATGATCCATTCTTAGCAACAAAAGTATCGCCTTTGGATATGTGATGGAAGGTGTACCCAACAGTTTCTTTTTGGGTATCCTTTAAGACGCTCTTCTCCGATTTGGGTTCGAGCTTATCAGGTTGAAACCTTTTCACATAAGCATCGCAACCCCAAACTTTAAGAAACAACTTTGGTTTCTTGCCAAACCATAGGTCATACAGTGTTGTTTCAACGGATTTAGACGTTGCCCTATTTAACGTGAATGCAGCTGTCTCTAATGCATAACCCCAAAACGATTGTGGTAAATCGGTAAGAGACATCATAGATCGCACCATATCTAATAAAGCACGGTTACGACATTCATACACACCATTACGCTGTGGTGTTCCAGGTGGCGTGAGCTGTGAAACTATTCCACATTGTTTCAAATGAAGACCAAACTCGTAACTTAAATATCCGCCTCCGCGATCAGACCGTAGAAACTTTATTTTCTTGTTATGATGATTCTCTACTTCACTCTGAAATTCTTTGAACTTTTCAAAAGTTTCAGACTTGTGTTTCATCAAGTAGATATACCCATATCCGCTCAAATCATCTATGAAGGTCAGAAAATAACGATACCCGCTGCGAGCCTCAATACTCATTGGACCGCATACATCAGTATGTATGATTTCCAATACTCTTTACGATCACATGTTATTGATGTGTACCTCACTAGTGCTCATATTAGCCCGTAACTTGGTGATAGTGACTAGAGAACTCTATCAATCACTATCTTATCTGGAAGATTAACTCCCACTTGATTCAAGCGATTTTAGTACTCAGACATTCTGAGCACATGCTCACTAGTTGAGCTATTCTCCTCCATCTTGTAGGCAAAGTACTAGTGAGAGGTCTCATATCTCTCGACACGAGCATGAGTCTGAAATATTGTTTTCAACTCTTGGAACATCTCATATGCTCCATGGCGTTCAAAATGTTTTTGAAGTCCCGGTTATAAGCCGTAAAGCATGGCGCACTAAACTATCAAGTAGTCATCATACCGAGCTTGTCAAACATTCATAACGTCTGCATCTGCTCCTGCAATAGGTTTGTCACCTAGCGGTGCATCAAGGACATAATACTTCTCTGCAGCAATGAGGATAATCCTCAGATCATGGACCTAGCCCGCATTATTGCTACTAAGATCTTTCAACTTTAGTTTTCTCTAGGAACATATCAAAAAACATAGGGGAGCTATAACACGAGCTATTGATCTACAACATAATTTGCAAATACTACCAGGACTAAGTTCATGATAAATTAAAGTTCAATTAATCATATTACTAAAGAATTCCCACTTAGATAGACACCCCTCTAGTCATCCAAATGATCACGTGATCCAAATCAACTAAACCATGTCCGATCATCATGTGAGATGGAGTAGTTTTCAATGGTGAATATCTTATGTTGATCATATCTACTATATGATTCACGCTCGACCTTTTGGTCTCCAGTGTTCCGAGGCCATGTCTGTACATGCTAGGCTCGTCAAGTTTAACCAGAGTATTCTGCATGTGCAAAACTGTGTTACACCCATTGTATGTGAACGTAGAGCCTATCACACCCGATCATCACGTGGTGTCTCGGCACGACGAACTGTCGCAACCATGCATACTCAGGGAGAACACTTGTACCTTGATTTTTTTGTAAGGGATCATCTTATAATGCTACTGTCATACTAAGCAAAATGAAAAGCTTAATAAGATAAACATCACATGCAATCAAAATATGTGACATGATATGCCATCATCATCTTGTGATTTTGATCTCCATCTCCAAAGCATCATCATGATCTCCATCATCACCGGCTTGACACCATGATCTTCATCATAGCGTTGTGGTCATCTCTCCAACTATTGCTACTACTACTATCACTAACTCATAGTGATAAAGTAAAGCAATTACATGGCTTTCGCAATTCATACAATAAAGAGACGACCATAAGGCTCCTGCCGGTAGCCGATAATTTACAAAACATGATCATATCATACAATAACGTATAACTCATCACGTCTTGACCATATCACATCACAACATGCCCTGCAAAAAACAAGTTAGACGTCCTCTACTTTGTTGTTGCAAGTTTTACGTGGCTGCTACGGGCTTCTAGTAAGAACCGTTCTTACCTACGCATCAAAACCACAACGACTTTTCGTCAAGTGTGTTGTTTTAACCTTCAACAAGGACCGGCCGTAGTCACACTCGATTCAACTAAAATTGGAGAAACTGACACCCGCCAGCCACCTATGTGCAAAGCACGTCGGTAGAACCAGTCTCATGAATGGGGTCATGTAATGTCGGTCCGGGCCGCTTCATCCAAAATTACCACCGAATCAAAGTATGACATGCTGGTAAGCAGTATGACTATTATCGCCCACAACTCTTTGTGTTCTACTCGTGCATATCATCTACGCATAGACCTAGCTCATGATGCCACTGTTGGGAAACGTAGTATTTCAAAAAAAATATCCTACAATCACGCGAGATCTATCTAGGAGAAGCATAGCAACGAGCGGGGAGAGTGTGTCCATGTACCCTCATAGACCAAAAGCGGAAGCGTTTAGTAACGCGGTTGATGTAGTCGAACGTCTTCACGATCCAACCGATCCAAGTACCGAGCGTACGGCACCTCCGTGTTCAGCACGATGATGTACCTCAAGCTCTTGATCCAGTTGAGGACGAGGGAGAGTTTCTCAGCACGACGGTGTGGTGACGATGAATTTACCGGTGCAGGGCTTCGCCTAAGCACTGCAACGATATGACCGAGGTGTGTCACTGTGGAGGGGGCACCGCACACGACTAAGAGATTGTCTGTTGTGCCTTTGGGGTGCCCCCTGCCCACGTATATAAAGGAGGGAGGTATAGAGGCCGACCATCTACAACGCGCCAAGAGTAGGGAGTCCTACTAGGACTTCCAAGTCCTAGTAGGAAACCCTTCCTATTCGGAGTAAGAGAGAAGGAAAGAGGGAAAGAGAGAGGGAGAAGGAAAAGGCAAGGGGGACGCCGCCCCCTTCCCCTAGTCCAATTCGGACCCATGGGGGGGCGCCACCTCCCCTTTGGCCTACCTCCTCTATTCCCGTATGGCCCAATAAGGCCCATTACTTCTCCCGGTGAATTCCCGTAACTACCCAGTTGTCCGAAAAATATCCGAATCACTCGGAACATTTCCGAAGTCCGAATATAGCCTTGCAATATATGAATCTTTACCTCTCGACCATTTCAAGACTCCTCGTCATGTCCGTGATCTCATCCGGGACTCCGAACTAACTTCAGTCATAAAATCACATAACTCATAATACAAATCATCATCGAACGTTAAGCGTGCGGACCCTACGGGTTCGAGAACTATGTAGACATGACCGAGACACATCTCCGGTCAATAAGCAATAGCGGAACCTGGATGATCATATTGTCTCCTACCTATTCTATGAAGATCTTTATCGGTCAAACCGCATAACAACATAAATCATTCCCTTTGTCGTCGGTATGTTACTTGACCTAGATTCGATTGTCGGTATCATCATACCTAGTTCAATATCGTTACCGGCAAGTCTCTTTACTCGTTCCGTGATGCATCATCCCGCAACGAACTCATTGGTCACATTGCTTGCAAGGCTTATAGTTATGTGCATTACCGAGAGGGCCCAGAGATACCTCTCTAACACTCGGAGTGACAAATCCTAATCTTGATCTGTGCCAACACCACAAACACCTCCGGAGACACCTGTAGAGCATCTTTATAATCACCCAGTTACGTTGTGACGTTTGATAGCACACAAGGTGTTCCTCCGGTATTCGGGAGTTGCATAATCTCATAGTCAGAGGAACATGTATAAGTCATGAAGAAAGCAATAGCAATAAACTAAACGATCATTATGCTAAGCTAACGGATGGGTCTTGTCCATCACATAATTCTCCTAATGATGTGATCCCGTTCATCAAATGACAACACATGTCTATGGTCAGGAAACTCAACCATCTTTGATTAATGAGCTAGTCTAGTAGAGGCATACTAGGGACACTCTGTTTTATCTATGTATCCACACATGTACTAAGTTTCCGCTTAATACAATTCTAGCATGAATAATAAACATTTATCATGATATAATGAAATATAAATAACAACTTTATTATTGCCTCTAGGGCATATTTCCTTCATCCGGACCATAAGGGTTCGAGAACTATGTAGACATGACCGAGACACCTCTCCGATCAATAACCAATAGCGGAACATGGATACTCATATTGGTTCCTACATATTCTACAAAGATCTTTATCGGTCGTACCGTAATGACAACATACATTATTCCCTTTGTCATCGGTATGTTACTTGCCCGAGATTTGATCGTCCATATCTTTATACCTAGTTCAATCTCGTTACCGGCAAGTCTCTTTACTCATTTCGTAATGCATCATTTCGTAACTAACTCATTAGTCACATTGCTTGCAAGGCTTCTTATGATGTGTACTACCGAGAGGGCCCAGAGATACCTCTCCGATACTTGGAGTGACAAATCCTAATCTCGATCTATGCCAACTCAACAAATACCTTTGGAGATACCTGTAGAGCATCTTTATAATCATCCAGTTATGTTGTGACGTTTGATAGCACACAAGGCACTCCTCTGGTATACGGGAGTTGCATAATCTCATAGTCGGAGGAATATGTATTTGACATGAAGAAAGCAATAGCAGTAAAACTGAACGATCATTATGGTAAGCTAACGGGTGGGTCTTGTCCATCACATCATTCTCCTAATGATGTGATCCTGTTCGTCAAATGAAAACACATGGCTATGGTTAGGAAACTTAACCATCTTTGATTAACGAGCTAGTCTAGTAGAGGCTTGCTAGGGACACAGTGTTTTGTCTATATATCCACACATGTATGAAGTTTCCATTTAATACAATTCTAGCATGAATAATAAACATTTATAATGATATAAGGAAATATAAAATAACAACTTTATTATTGCCTCTAGGGCATATTTCCTTCACCTACATATTCTACGAAGATCTTTATCGGTCGAACCATTATGTCAATGTACATAATTCCCTTTGTCCGTCGGTATGTTACTTCCCCAAGTTTCGATCGTCAGTATCTCCATACATAGTTCAATATTGTTAACGGCAAGTCTCTTTACTCGTTCTGTAATACATTATCTCATAACTAACTCCTTAGTCATTATGCTTGCAAGCTTCTTGTGATGTGTATTACCGAGAGGGCCCAGATATGCCTCTCCAATACACGGAGTGACATATCCTAATCTTGATCCATGCCAACTCAATAGACACCTTCGGAGATACCTGTAGAGCATCTTTACGATCACCTAGTTACGTTGTGATGTTTGATAGCACACAAGGTATTCCTTCGGTATCTGGGAGTTGCATGTTGTCATATCAAAGGAATATGTATTTGATGTTAAGAAAATAATAGCAATAAACTGTACGATTAAATTCTAGGCTAATGGATGGGTCTTTTCCATCAAATAATTCTCCTAATGATGTGATCCCGTCATCAAATGACAACCTCTGGTTAGGAAACCTTAACCATCTTTTATCAACGAGCTAGTCTAGTAGAGGCTTACTAGGGACACGATATTTGTTTATGTATTCACACATGTATTTAAGTTTCCGGTCGATACAATTCTAGCATGAATAATAAACCTTTATCATGAATTAGGAAATATAAAATAATAATAACTTCATTATTGCCTCTAGGTCACATTTCCATCAGTCTCCCACTTGCACTAGAGTCAATAATCTAGATTACATTGTAATGAATCTAACACACTTGGAGTCTTGCTGCTGATCATGTTTTCCCCGCGGAAGAGGCTTAGTCAATGGGTCTGCCACATTCAGACCCGTATGTACTTTGCGAATTTCTATGTCTCCATCCTTGACCTTTTCACGAATAGAGTTGAAGCGTCTCTTGATGTGTTTTGTTCTCTTGTGAAACCTAGATTCCTTCGGCAAGGCAATTGCTCCAGTGTTGTCAGAAAAGATTGTCATTGGACCCGATGCACTAGGCATTACACCTAGATCGTATATGAACTCCTTCATCCAGAATCCTTCATGTGCTGCTTCCGAAGCAGCTATGTACCCCACTTAACACGTAGATCCCACCATGATGCTCTGCTTGGAACTTCACCAACATACAACTCCACCATTCAATATAAATATGTATCCGGTTTGTGACTGAGACTGATTCAGATCTGTGTCCAAGCTAGCATCAACGTAACCCTTTATGACGAGCTCCTCAACACCTCATAAATGAGAAACATATCCTTTGTCCTTTTCAGGTACTTCAGGATGTTCTTGATCGTTGTCCAGTGATCCACTCCTGGATTGCTTTGGTACCTCCCTGCCAAACTTATGGCAAGGCACACATCAGGGCTGGTATACAACATAGCATACATGATAGAACCTATATATGGCTGAGGCATAGGGAATGACTTTCATTTTCTCTCTATCTTCTGCGGTGGTTGGGCTTTGAGTCTGACTCAATTTCACACCTTGTAAAACAGGCAAGAACCCTTTCTTTGTCTGATCCACTTTGAACTTCTTGAAAACTTTTTCAAGGTATGTGCTTTGTGAAAGTCCTATTAAGCGTCTTGATCTATCTCTAGATCTTGATGCCCAATATATAAGCAGCTTCACCGAGGTCTTTCATTGAAAAATTCTTATTCAATTATCCTTTTATGCTATCCAGAAATTCCATATCATTTCCAATCAACAATATGTCATCCACATATAATATCAGAAATGCTACAGAGCTCCCACTCACTTTCTTGTAAATACATGATTCACCACAAGTCTATGTAAAACCATATGCTTTGATCACTTCATCAAAGCGTATATTCCAACTCCGTGATGCTTGCACCAGTCCATAGATGGATCACTGGAGTTTGCACACTTTGTTATCACCTTTTGGATCGACAAAACCTTTTGGTTGCATCATATACAACTCTTCTTTCAGAAATCCATTAAGTAATGCAGTTTTGTCATCCATTTGCAAGATTTCATAATCATAAAATACAACAATTTCTAACATGATTCAGACAGACTTAAGCATCGCTATGGGTGAGAAAGTCTCATCGTAGTCAACTCCTTGAACTTGTCGAAAACCTTTTGCGAGAAGTCGAGCTTTGTAGACAGTAACATTACCATGAGCGTTAGTCTTCTTCTTGAAGATCCATTTATTCTCTATAGCTTGCCAGTCATCGAGCAAGTCTACCAAAGTCCATACTTTGTTCTCATACATGGTTCCTATCTCAGATTTCATGGCCTCAAGCCATTTTTGGAATCTGGGCTCATCATAGCTTCTTCATAGTTCGAATGTTCGCCGTTGTCTAACAACATGACTTCCAGGATAGGATTACCATACCACTCTGATGCGGTACGTGTTCAGGTCGAACTTCAAGGTTCAGTAGTAACTTGATCCGAACTTTCATGATCATCATCATTAGCTGGTTCTCTAGTTGGTGTAGGCATCACGGAACGATTTTCTCTGATGAGCTACTTTCCAATTTGAGATAAGGTACAATTACCTCATCAAGTTCTACTTTCCTCTCACTCACTTCTTTCGAGAGAAACTCTTTCTCTAGGAAGGACCCATTCTTAGCAACAAAGATCTTGCCTTCGGATCTGTGGTAGAAGGTGTACACAATTGTTTCTTTGGGGTATCCTATGAAGACGCACTTCTCCGATTTGGGTTTGAGCTTATCAGGTTGAAGCCTTTTGACATAAGTGTCCCAACCATAAACTTTAAGAAACGACAACTTTGTTTTCTTGCCAAACCACAGTTCATACGGTGTCGTCTCAACGGATTTAGACGGTGCCCAGTTTAACGTGAATGCAATTGTCTCTAATGCATAAACCCAAAATGATAAAGGCAAATCGGTAGGAGACATCCTAGAATGCACCATATCCAATAGAGTATGGTTACGACTGATGTCGCTTGAGATGCGTCGGTGTTTGCCCAAGGAATAAGGAAGGATGCAGCACATTAATGGTAAGGTATTTCCCTCAGTGATGAAACCAAGTTTATCGAACCAGTAGGAGACCCACGCAACACTACCTAAATGGTACCTGCACACAAATAACAACTACTTGCAACCCGACGTGTTAAAGGGGTTGTCAACCTCTTTTGGGTAGCGGTGCCAAAAAGTGACGTAAAGATAGGATAAAATTGTAGTAGATTGATAGATGCAAATAAAAGCAAATAAAACACAGCAAGGAATTTTTGGGGTCTTGATAATATAGATCTGAAAATAAAAGAAGCAAAGAAAAGAAAAGGCAATTGGCAATATGGATCTGAAAGTATATGATAGGAAAATAGACCCGGGGGCCGTAGGTTTCACTAGTGGCTTCTCTCAAGAAAATAGCATTCGGTGGGTAGACAAATTACTGTTGGGAAATTGATAGAAAAGCAAATAATTATTATGATATCCAAGACAATGATCATGTATATAGGCATCACGTCCAAGATCAGTAGATCGACTCCTGCTTCCATCTACTACTATACTCCACACATCGACCGCTATCCAGCATGCATCTAGTGTATTAAGTTCATGGAAAAGGGAGTAATGCAATAAGAACGATGACATGATGTAGACAAGATCTATTCATGTAGGAATAGACCCCATCTTTTTATCCTTAATAGCAACGATACATCCGTGCCTTGCTGCCCCTTTTGTCACTGGGAAAGGACACCGCAAGATCGAACCCATTACAAAGCACCTCTTCACATTGCAAGATAAATAGATCAAGTTGGCCAAACAAAACCCAAATACCAGAGAAGAAATATGAGGCTATAATAATCAAGATTGGATATTAAATCAAGGCAAATCTGATCATAAACTCACAATTCAACGGATCTCGACAAACACACCGCAAAAAGTCATTACATCAAATAGATCTCCGAGGGACCGTTGTAGTGAGATAGAAAGAGAGAAGAAGCCATCTAGCTACTGCCTACGAACCCGTAGGTCTGTGGTAAACTACTCACGCATCATCGGAGAGGCACCAATGAGGATGATGAACCCCTCCGTGATCGTGTTCCCCGCCGGCGAAGTGCCGGAAAAGGGCTATACATCGGATCTCGTGGTTCTGGAACTTGCGGTGGCTAGAACAAAATTTTGTCGACCCCCTAGGGTTTTTGGAGGAACGAGGTATTTATAGAGCGAAGAGGCGGTGTGGGAGGTCACCGAGGTGGGCACAACCCACGTGGGCGCCTGAGGGCCCAGGCGCGCCCTGGTGGGTTGTGCCCCCCTCGGGGCACCCCCAAGGTGCTTCTTTGGCCCATATGGTGTCTTCTGGTCCAAAAAAATCCATAAAAAGTTTCACTGCATTTGGACTCTGTTTGATATAGTTTTTCTACGATGTAAAAAACAAGCAGAAAACAACAACTGGCACTTGGCACTATGTCAATAGGTTAGTCCCAAAAAATGATATAAAATGACTGTAAAATGATTGTAAAACATCCAATAATGATAATATAACAGCATGGAACAAAAAAAATTTATAGATACATTAGAAACGTATCAACGACGTTCGGACACACCATTCCGCTGTGATGTTCCAAGTGGCGTGAGTTGTGAAACTATTCCACATTGTTTTAAATGAAGGCCAAGCTCGTAACTCAAATATTCGCCTCCACGATCAGATAGTAGTTTTTTTCTTATTACGATTATTTTCTACTTCACTCTGAAATTCCTTGAACTTTTCAAATGTTTCAGACTTGTGTTTCATCAAGTAAATATACCCATACCTACTTAAATCATCTATGAAGGTGAGAAATTAAGGATACTCGCCGCGAGCTCCAACGCTCATCGGACCGCATACATCGGTTTGTATTCCAATAAGTCATTAGCTCGCTTCATTGTTCCGGAGAACGGAGTTTTAATCATCTAGCCCATAATGCATGGTTCGCAAGTAAATGATTCATAGTCAAGTGATTTAAAAAGTCCATCCACATGGAGTTTCTTCATGCGCTTTACACCAATATGACTCAAACGGCAGTGCCACAAATATGTTGCACTATCATTATCAACTTTGCATCTTTTGGCATCAATATTACTAATATGTGTATCACTACGATCGAGATTCAATAAGAATAGACCATTCCTCAAGGGTGCACGACCATAAAAGATATTACTCATATAAATAGAACAACCATTATTCTCCGAATTAAATGAATAACCGTCTCGCATTAAACAAGATCCAGATATAATGTTCACGCTCAACTCAGGCACCAAATAACAATTACTTAGGTTTAAAACTAATCCCAAAAGTAGATGTAGAGGTAGCGTGCCGACGACGATCACATCGACCTTGGAACCATTCCTGACGCGCATCGTCACCTCGTCCTTAGCCAATCTTCATTTAATCCGCAGCTCCTGTTTTGAGTTACAAATATGAGCAACCGAACTAGTATCAAATACCCAGACACTGCTACGAGGACTAGTAAGGAACATATCAATAATATGTATATCAAATATACCTTTGTTCACTTTGCCATCCTTCTTATCCGCCAAATACTTGGGGCAATCCCGCTTCCAGTCACCACTCCCTTTGCAGTAGAAGCACCCAGTTTCAGGCTTAGGTCCAGCTTTGGGTTTCTTCACGGGAGCGACAACCTGTTTGTCGTTCTTCTTGAAGTTCCCTTTCTTTCCTTTGTTTTTTTCTTGAAACTAGTTTTCTGGTTAACCATCAAAACTTCATGCTCCTTCTTGATTTCCACCTTCGCTGATTTCAACATCGCGAAGAACTCCGGAATTGTTTTCTCCATCCCTTGCATATTATAGTTCATCACGAAGCCTTTGTAGCTTGGTGGCCGTGATTGAAGAACTCTGTCCATAACACTCTCAACTAGAAGATAAATTCCCAGCCGAGTCAAGTGGTTATGATACCCATACATTGTGAGTATGTGTCATGGACAGAACTATTCGTCTCCATCTTGCAGCTATAGAATTTGTTGGAGACTTCATATCTCTCAACCCGGGCATTAGCTTGAAATATTAACTTCAGCTACTGGAACTTCTCATGTGCTCCATGACGTTTAAAACGTCTTTGAAGTCCCGGTTCTAAGCCGTAAAGCATGGCACACAGAACTATCGAGTAGTCATCAGATCGAGCTTGCTAGACGTTCATAACATCTTCAACAGCTCATGCAGTAGGTCTGTCACCTAGCGGCGCATCAAGGACACAATTTTTCTGTGCATTAATGAGGATAATCATCAAGTTATAGACCTAGTTCCTGTAGTTGCTACCACCATCTTTCAATTTAGCTTTCTCTAGGAACGCATTAAAATTCAGGGGAATGGTAGCATGGGCAATTTATCTACAACATAGATATGCAAAAACTATAAGACTAAGTTCGTGATAAATGAAGTTCAATTAATCAAATTACTAATGAACTCCCACTTAAATTAACATCCCTCAAGTTATCTAAGTGATACATAATCTAAATCAACTAACCCATGTCCGATCATCACGTGAGATGGGGTAGTCATCAATGGTGAACATCTATATGTTGATCATATCTACTATATGACTCATGTTCGACCTATCAGTCTTAAGTGTTCCGAGGCATGTCGGTACTTGCTAGGCTCATCAAGCTTAACCCAAGTATTCCGCGTGTGTAAATCTGGCTTAGACCCGTTGTATGTGAATGTAGAGTCTATCACACCCGATCATCACGTGGTGTCTCGAAATGATGAACTGTAGCAATGGTGCATACTTAGGGAGAACACTTTCATATTGAAATTAAGTGGATGGATCATATTATAATGCTACCGTCGTTCTAAGCAAAATAAGATGCATAAATGATAAACATCACATGCAATAAAAATATGTGACATGATATGGCCAAACTCATAACTCAAATATTCGCCTCCACGATCAGACCGTAGAAACTTTATTTTCTTATTACGATGGTTCTCTACTTCACTCTGAAATTTCTGAAACTTTTCAAATGTTTTTGGCCTGTGTTTCATAAAGTAAATATACCCATACCTACTTAAATCATCTGTGAAGGTGAGAAAATAAGGATACCCGCCGCGAGCTTCAACACTCATCGGACTGCATACATCGAAATGTATTATTTCCAATAAGTCATTAGCTCGCTCCATTGTTCCGGAGAACGGTGTTTTAGTCATCTTGCCCATAAGTCATGGTTCGCAAGTAAATGATTCATAATCAAGTGATTCCAAAAGTCCATCCGCATGGAGTTTATTCATGCGCTTTACACCAATATGACCCAAACGGCAGTGCCACAAATATGTTGCATTATCATTATCAACTTTGCATCTTTTGGCATCATTATTATGAATATGTGTATCACTACGATTGAGATTCAATAAGAATAGACCATTCCTCAAAAGTGCATGACCATAAAAGATACTACTCATATAAATAGAACAACCATGATTCTTTGACTTAAATGAATAACCGTCTCGCATTAAACAAGATCCAGATACAATGTCCATGCTCAACGCATGCACCAAATAACAATTATTTAGGTCTAAAACTAATCCCAAAGGCAGATTTAGAGGTAGCATGCCGATAGCGATCACATCGACATTGGAACCATTCCCGACGCGCATCGTCACCTCGTCCTTAGCCAATCTTTGTTTAATCTGCAGCTCCTGTTTTGAGTTACAAATATGAGCAACTGAACCAGTATCAAGTACCCAGGCATTGCTACGAGAAATCGTAATGAATACATCAGTAACATGTATATCAAATATTCCTTTGTTCACTTTGCCATCCTTCTTATCCACCAAATACTTGGGGCAGTTCCGCTTCTAGTGACCACTCTCTTTGCGATAGAAGCACTCAGTTTCAGGCTTAGCTCTAGCTTTGGCTTCTTCATGGGAGCAACAACCTGTTTGCTGTTCTTCTTGAAGTTCCCTTTATTTATTTTGCTTTTTTTCTTGAAACTAGTGGTCTTGTTAACCATCAAAACTTCATGCTCCTTCTTGATTTCCACCTCTGCTGATTTCAGCATCGCGAAGAGCTCGGGAATTGTTTTCTCCATCCCTTGAATATTATAGTTCATCACGAAGCCTTTGTAGCTTGGTGGCAGTGATTGAAGAACTCTGTCGATAACACTCTCAACTGGAAGATCAATTCCCAGTCGAGTCAAGTGGTTATGATACCCACACATTGTGAGTATGTGTTCACTAACAGAACTATTCGTCTCCATCTTGCAGCTATAGAACTTACTGGAGACTTCATATCTCTCAACCCAGGCATTAGCTTGAAATATTATCTTAAGCTCCTGGAACATCTCATATGCTCCATGACATTCAAAACGTCTTTGAAGTCCCGGTTCTAAGCCGTAAAGCATGGCACACGAAACTATCGAGTAGTCATCAGATCGAGCTTGCCAGACGATCATAACATCTTCATCAGCTCCTGCATCAGGTCTATCACCTAGCGGTGCATCAAGGACATAATTCTTCTCTGCAGCAATGAGGATAATCCTCAAGTTACGGACCTAGTCCATGTAGTTGCTACCATCATCTTTAAACTTAGCTTTATCTAGGAATGCATTTAAATCCAGTGGAACTGTAGCACGGGCCATTGATCTACAACATAGATTTGCAAAAACTATAAGAATAAGTTCATGATAAATTAAGTTCAATTAATCAAATTACTAATGAACTCCCACTTAAATTAACATCCCTCAAGTTATCTAAGTGATACATGATCGAAATCAACTAACCCATGTCTGATCATCACTTGAGATGGGGTAGTCATCAATGGTGAACATCTCTATGTTGATCATCTACTATATGACTCATGTTCGACCTTTCGGTCTTCAGTTTTCCAAGGCCATTGATAACCCACAAGTGTAGGGGATCGCAACAGTTTTCGAGGGTAGAGTATTCAACCCAAATTTATTGATTCGACACAAAGGGAGCCAAAGAATACCCTCAAGTATTAGTAGTTGAGTTGTCAATTCAACCACACTTGGAAGACTTAGTATCTGCAACAAGATAATTTAGTAGCAAAGTAATATGGAAGTAACGGTAACAGTGGCAAAATTAGCGATAGTAGTTTTGTAGTGATTGTAACAGTAGCAGCGGAAAAGTAAATAAGCAACAAGCAATATGTGAAAAGCTCGTAGGCATTGGATCAGTGATGGATAATTTGTCGGATGCGATTCCTCATGTAATAGTTATAACATAGGGTGACACAGAACTAGCTCCAGTTCATCAATGTAATGTAGGCATGTATTCTGAATATATTCATACGTGCTTATGGAAAATAACTTGCATGCCATCTTTTGTCCTACCCTCCCGTGGCAGCGGAGTCCTATTGGAAACTAAGGGATATTAAGGCCTCCTTTTAATAGAGTACCGGACCAAAGCATTAACACATAGTGAATACATGAAATCCTCAAACTACGGTCATCACCGGGAGTGGTCCCGATTATTGTCACTTCAGGGTTGCCGGATCATAACACATAGTAAGTGACTATTGACTTGCAAGATAGGATCAAGAAGACACATATATTCATGAAAACATAATAGGTTCAGATCTGAAATCATGGCACTCGAGCCCTACTGACAAGCATTAAGCATAGCAAAGTCATAGCAACATCAATCTTAGAACATAGTGAATACTAGGGATCAAACCCTAACAAAACTAACTCGATTACATGGTAAATCTCATCCAACCCATCACCGTCCAGCAAGCCTATGATGGGATTACTCACACACGGCGGTGAGCATCATGGTATTGGTGATGGAGGAAGGTTGATGATGACGACGGCGATGATCTCCACTCTCCAGAGCCCCGAAAGGACTCCAGATCAGCCCTCCCGAGGGAGATTAGGGCTTGGCGGCGGCTCCGTATCGTAAAACGCGATGAATCCTTTTCTCCAGTTTTTTTCTCCCCGAAAGTGAATATATGGAGTCAGAGCTGATGTCGGTGGAGCCTCATGGGGCCCACGAGGCAGGGGGCGCGCCCGGGGGGGCGCCCTTCACCGTCGTGGACAGGGTCTGGGCCCCCTGGTCTGGTTCTTTCTGCAGGTATTTTTTATATATTCCAAAATAAATCTCCGTTGATTTTCAGGTCATTCCGAGAACTTTTATTTCTGCACAAAAGTAACACCATTGCAATTCTGCTGAAAACGGCGTCAGTCCGGGTTAGTTCCATTCGAATCATGCAAGTTAGAGTCCAAAACAAGGGCAAAAGTGTTTGGAAAAGTGGATGCGTTGGAGACGTATCAACTCCCCCAAGCTTAAACCTTTGCTTGTCCTCAAGAAATTCAGTTGATAAACTGAAAGTGATAAAGAAAAACTTTGACAAACTCTGTTTGCTCTTGTTGTTGCAAATATGTAAAGTCAACATTCAAGTTTTCAGCAAAGATCATGAACTAACCACATTCACAATAACTTTCAGGTCTCATGTCTACTCATATCAATGGCATAATCAACTAGTGAACAATAATAATAAACGTCGGATGACAGCACTTTCTCAAAACATTCATAATATGATATGACAAGATGGTATCTCGCTAGCCCTTTCTGAGATCGCAAAACATAAATGTAGAGCACCTCTGAAGATCAAGGACTGACTAGACATTGTAATTCATGGTAAAAGAGATCCAGTCACAATCATACTCAATGTAAAGTAATAGCAATACATGCGAACGATAGGGATGCTCTCCAACTGGTGCTCTTTAATAAGAGGATGATGACTCAACATAAAAGTAAATAGATAGGCCCTTCGCAGAGGGAAGCAGGGATTTGTAGAGGTGCCAGAGCTCGATTTTGAAATAGAGATGAATATCATTTTGAGCAGTATACTTTCATTGTCAACATAACAACCAAGAGATCTCGATATCTTCCATGCTACACACATTATAGGCGGTTCCCAAACAAAATGGTAAAGTTTATACTCCCCAACCACTAATAAGCACACTCCACGGCTGGCCCGAAACAACAGGTACCGTCCATACTAACAACAACCCTGGGGGAGTTTGGTTTAATTATTATGATTTGAGCATGGGACCGGGCATCCCGGTTACCAGCCATTTTCTCATGAATGATGAGTGGAGTCCACTCATCGTGAGAATAACCCACCTAGCATGGAAGATATAGACATCCCTACTTGATACATGAGTTGTTCGAGCATACAAAACAGAATTTCATTTGAAGGTTTGGAGTTTGACACATACAAATTTACTTGGAACGGCAGGTAGATACCGCATATAGGAAGGTATGGTGGACTCATATGGAATAACTTTGGGGTTTATGAAAGTGGATGCACAAGCAGTATTCCCGCTTAGTACAAGTGAAGGCTAGAAAGAGACTAGGAAGCGACCAGTTAGAGAGCGACAACAGTCATGAACATGCATTAAAATTAATCAACAATGAATGCAAGCATGAGTAGGATATAAATCACCATGGACATAAATATCGTGGAGGCTATGTTGATTTTGTTTCAACTACATGTGTGAGCATGTGCCAAGTCAAACCACTTTAATCGTTCAAAGGAGGATACCACCCTATCATACCACATCACAACCATTTTAATATCATGTTGGCACGCAAGGTAAACCATTATAAACTCCTAGCTAATTAAGCATGGCATGAGCAGCTATGATCTCTAATTGTCATTGCAAGCATGTTTCATTCATAATAGGCTGAATCAGGAACGATGAACTATCATATTTACAAAAACAAGAGAGGTCGAGTTCATACTGGCTTTTCTCATCTCAATCAATTCATCATATATCGTCATTATTGCCTTTCACTTGCACGACCGAACGGTGTGGATAATAATAATAGTGCACGTGCATTGGACTAAGCCGGAATCTGCAAGCATTTAATACAAGGGAGAAGACAAGGTAATATGGCTCATGGTTAAATCAACAGCAATGCATATGATAGCCACTAAGCATTTTCATCATGGTCTTCTCCTCTTGACCCCCAAAGAAAAGAAATGAAACCATTTACACGGGAAAGCTCCCAAGAAGCAAAAGAAGAACGAGAAATATTTTTGGGTTTTCTTTTAATTACTACTACCACAGGCATGGAAAGTAAACTAGCTAAAAGGCTACAACTATTTTTTTTGTTTTTCTTAAGGTTTTTCTAACACACAAGAAAAAGACTAAGAAAAGAAATGAAACTAGCATGGATAATACAATGAAAAAGTATGAGCACCGACTACTGGAATAAGTGTGTGAACATGAATGTAATGTCAGTGAGAAATACGTACTCCCCCAAGCTTAGGCTTTTGGCCTAAGTTGGTCTATTGCCACGGATCAAAGCTACTCTCTCCGGTGCACGAAGGAGCGTCCTCTAGGTGCCACTGGTTGGCAATCTCATCCGCATCTCACAGATAAACTGACTACCGATAAGGGTCAAGTGGTGGTTCCGGATCTGGCTCTGAAGCTTGTGCTTGGCTCCAGTATCCATAAATGGTATCCGGCAAAACGAGGTACGTGCCTGAAAGTAAATTAAACAAAGATGGTGCAGGCAAGGTAATAATCTCACAATATTTTTCATCAAACATCAATTTATACTTAAGCAACTTCTTATTATCTTTAACAATAAAATCATGTGCTATCATACTCTTATAATCTAGAAAAGCCGGGGCCAGCAACTTTTCTTCCTTCTCATGATGCCTAATAGGTATTCTAAAGTGTTCGGCAAGGCGTGAAGCAAAGATGCCTCCAAAGATGGGACCCTTTGTACGGTTCAGACTTAATCGTTTAGCAACAACAACACCCAAGCTAAAAGTTGTATCTCGAAACAAAGCATGGCGCAAAATAACAATATCAGGGGCACTATGGTTCCACTGTTCCCGCGACCAATTAAACATTTACTAGCAAATATCGCAAAGTAGCATAGAACATGAAAATGTATACTAGTAATTCTTGCCCTTGAAACTTGCCTCGTTTCCCCTAGAGCTATCATATCGATAAACCCCTCAACATCCTTACAATGTGGTTCCTCAAGACTACCAGCAAAGGGTATCTTACATACTTGACAAAATTCATAGAACGACATCTCCTTAACCTCATCATATAAATGAAACTCCACTGAAGGTGGTGATTTCTAAGCATGAAAATGAAAGTTTTCTGTGAAAGTATTAGTGAGCAAGAGATACTGTTCACGCTGGTCATGGAGGAAGTCGGTGAGGCCTGCATTCTCCGCCAAATAATAAAAGTCTTTATAAATCCCGGCGGCTTCCAAGAACTCATTGCACGGCCATTCACACGGCTGTACTTCCGCAGTGCGAGAAAGATTGTATTTGGGCTTCTTATTCTCTTCCTTTTGCTTATCCTTTGAGCTTTGACTAGAAGAGCCTCTCAACAATCTCCTCATCATTTTCTTCCTCTGAAAATTTCTGAAAATTTTAGTACCTCAAAATAAAATTGAACCAAACTCAACAAGATTGGTAGCAACTACTCCCACAAGTGCCTAGAGACTATATCATGCATTAGAACTACTTGGAACCACATAAATTTGACATGCAAGCTCAAGAACAGGGTCACCTAAGCAGCAAAAATTTGCAATAAATAAATCACTAGAACAAAAACTAATTGGACCATTGGAGGAGTCACATACCAAAGAACAATCTCCCGAAACAGTTTTGTGAATGGAGCTTTGAGCAAGGAGATTGAAAATGGCAGCAAGATGAGCTAGAACTCGTGCTTGAGCTAGTTGGTGATTTTTTTGGGAGGAAGAAGGAGTGTGTGGGTGCTGGAGTAAGTGGAGGGGGCCACATGGGGCCCATGAGGCAGGGGGACCCTGTACCCTCGTGGCCAGGTGCTGGCTCCCCCTACTGTGTTCTCAGTGCGTAATATTGTTAAATATTCTAGAAAAAAAATCATATTTCATTTTCGGGGAATTTAGAGAACTTTCATTTTCGGGGTATTTTTTATTGCACGGATAACTCTGAAAACAGACAGAAAATACTATTTTTGCTTTATTTAATCTAATTAACAGAAAGTAAAAGGAGGGTACATAAAGTTGTGCTTTCTAAATTCAACCATCTCATGCTCATCAAAAGGAATCCATTAACAAGGTTGATAGGGTCTTGTTAATAAACTCTTTCCGAATAACATGAAACCAGAGAATTTTCGAATAACACTAGGTTACCTCAATGGGGATATGTATGTCCCCAACAATAAGAATATCATATTTCTTCTTGACAGTAGGAAGAGAAAATTCAAAACCTCCAATAGTAATCGTTGAAATTTTTCCAATAGAATTGATACTGTGGACCTGAGGTTGTTTCCTCGGAAGTGTACCGTATGCTCATTACTATTGACATGAAAAGTGACATTGCCTTTGTTGCAATCAATAACAGCCCTACAGTATTCAAAAAGGGTCTACCAAGGATAATATACATACTATCATCCTCGGGAATATCAAGCATAACAAAGTCCGTTAGAATAGTAACATTTGCAACCGCAACAGGCACATCTTCACAAATACCGACTGGTATAGCAGTTGATTTCTTGGCCATTTGCAAAGATATTTCAGTAGGTGTCAACTTATTCAAATCAAGTCTACGATATAAAGAGAGAGAGGCATAACACTAACACCAACTCCAAGATCACACAGAGCAGTTTTAACATAGTTTATTTTAATGGAGCAAGGTATAGTAGGTACTCCTGGATCTCCTAGTTTCTTTGGTATTCCACCTTTAAAAGTATAATTGGCTAGCATGGTGGAAATTTCAACTTCAGGTATTTTTCTTTTATTTGTGATAATATCTTTCATATACTTAGCATACGAATTTGTTTTGAGCATATCAGTCAAACGCATATGCAAAAAGATAGGTCTAATCATTTCAGCAAAGCGCTCAAAATCCTCATCATCCTTTTTCTTGGATGGTTTAGGAGGGAAAGGCATGGTTTCTGAACCCATGGTTCTCTTTCCTTACCATGCTTTCTAGCAACAAAGTCTCTCTTATCATAATGTTGATTCTTTGATTGTGGGCTATCAAGATCAACAATAGGTTCAATCTCAACATCATTGTCATTGCTAGGTTGAGCATCATCATGAACATCATCATTAACATTATCACTATGTTCATGTTCATTACCAGATTGTGTTTCAGCATCAGAGATAGAGATATCATTGGGATTCTCAGGTGTGTTAGCTACAGGTTCACTAGAAGCATGCAAAGTCCTATCATTTTCCTTTTTCTTCTTCATAGAAGAACTAGGTGCATCTACATTAGCTCTCTGAGAATCTTGGTCAATTCTCTTAGGGTGGCCTTCAGGATACAGAGGCTCCTAAGTCATTTTACCACCTCTACTCACTACTCTAATAGCATTATCATTTTTCTTACTATTTAATTCATTGAGCAAATCATTTTGTGCTTTAAGTACTTGTTCTACTTGAGTGGTAACCATAGAAGCATGTTTACTAATAGGTTTCAGTTCACCTTTAACTCTAGACAAATAAATACTCAAGCGCTCAATCATGCAAGCATTACATTGTAATTGTCTACCAACATAAGAATTGAAGTTTTCTTGTTTCACAATAAAATTGTCAAACTCATCAAAGCATTGGCTAGCAGACTTATAACGAGGAATATCACCTTCATCAAATCTATAGAGAGAATTTACCTCTACTACCTGTGTCGGGTTATCAAGACCATGTATTTCTTCAATAGGTGGTAAATTCTTAACATCTTCAGTTTTAATACCTTTTTCTTTCATAGATTTCTTTGCTTCTTGCATATCTTCAGGACTGAGAAATAGAACACCCCTTTTCTTCGGAGTTGGCTTAGGAGATGGTTCAGGAAGTGTACAATTGTTTTCACTGGTCAACATATTATTCAATAACAATTCAGCTTGGTCAATAGTTCTTTCCCTGAAAACACAACCAACACAACTATCCAGGTGGTCTCTGGAAGCATCGGTTGGTCCATTATAAAAGATATCAAGTATTTCATTTTTCTTAAGAGGATGATCAGACAAAACATTAAGTTATCGGAGAAGCCTCCCCCAAGCTTGTGGGAGACTCTCTTCTTTAATTTGCACAAAATTATATATTTCCCGTAAGGCAGCTTGTTTCTTATGAGCGGGAAAATATTTAGCAGAGAAGTAATAAATCATATCCTGGGGACTACGCACACAACCAAGATCAAGAGAATTAAACCATGTCTTAGCATCACCCTTCAACGAGAATGGAAATAACTTAAGTATATAGTAGTAACAATTTATTTCCTCATTGGTGAATAGGGTGGCTATATCATTCAACTTAGTAAGATGTGCCACAACAGTTTCAGATTCATAGCCATGGAAAGGATCAGATTCATAGCCATGGAAAGGATCAGATTCAACCAAAGTAATTAACTCAGGATCAACAGAGAAATCATAATCCTTATCAAGAACACATATAGGTGAAGTAGCAAAAGCAGGGCCATATTTCATTCTAGCATTCAAAGATTTTTCTTTCAGCTTAGCAAATAATTTCTTAAGATCATATCTATCATTGCAAGCAAGAAAGTCTCTAGCAGTTTCCTCATCCATAACATAACCCTCAGGAACAACAGGCAATTCATATCTAGGAGGAGAATCTTCATCATCACTTTCATAAATATTATCAGTTTCAATAATTTCATTCTCTCTAACCTTAGCAATTTGTTCATCAAGAAATTCACCTATGGTACAGTATTATCAAGCATAGAATTAGTTTCATCATACATAGCAGAAGTAGCATCATCCAGAACATACAACATATCAGATTCAATAGCAGGAGTAGGTGTCGCAAGTTTACTCATAACAGAGGGTGAATCAAGTGCAGAGCTAGATGGCAGTTCCTTACCTCCCCTCGTAGTTGAGGGATAGATCTTGGTTTTTGAGTCTTTCAAGTTCTTCATAGTGATCAACAGATGTAAATCCCAGGTGACTTAAAGAATATAGATATGCTCGCCAGCAATGGCGCCAGAAAATAATCTTGATAACCCACAAGTGTAGGGTATCGCAACCGTTTTCGAGGGTAGAGTATTCAACCCAAATTTATTGATTCGACACAAGGGGAGCCAAAGAATACTCTCAAGTATTAGCAGTTGAGTTGTCAATTCAACAACACCTGGATGACTTAGTATCTGCAGCAAGGTAATTTAGTAGCAAAGTAATATGGAAGTAACGGTAACAGTGGCAAAAGTAGCGATAGTAGTTTTGTAGTGATTGTAACAGTAGCAGCGGAAAAGTAAATAAGCAACAAGCAATATGTGAAAAGCTCGTAGGCATTGGATCAGTGATGGATAATTATGTCGGATGCGATTCCTCATGTAATAGTTATAACATAGGGTGACACAGAACTAGCTCCAGTTCATCAATGTAATGTAGGCATGTATTCTGAATATAGTCATACGTGCTTATGGAAAAGAACTTGCATGACATCTTTTGTCCTACCCTCCCGTGGCAGCGGGGTCCTATTGGAAACTAAGGGATATTAAGGCCTCCTTTTGATAGAGTACCGGACCAAAGCATTAACACATAGTGAATACATGAACTCCTCAAACTACGATCATCATCGGGAGTGGTCCCGATTATTGTCACTTTGAGGTTGCTGGATCATAACACATAGTAGGTGACTATTGACTTGCAAGATAGGATCAAGAACACACATATATTCATGAAAACATAATTGGTTCAGATCTGAAATCATGGCACTCGGGCCCTAGTGACAAGCATTAAGCATAGCAAAGTCATAGCAACATCAATCTTAGAACATAGTGGGTACTAGGGATCAAACCCTAACAAAACTAACTCGAGTACATGGTAAATCTCATCCAACCCATCACCGTCCAGCAAGCCTACGATGGGATTACTCACGCACGGCGGTGATCATCATGGAATTGGTGATGGAGGAAGGTTGATGATGACGACGGCGACGATCTCAACTCTCCGGAGCCCCGAACGGACTCCGGATCAGCCCTCCCGAGAGAGATTAGGGCTTGGCGGCGGCTCCGTATTGTAAAACACGATGAATCCATCTCTCCGATTTTTTTCTCCCCGAAAGTGAATATATGGAGTCGAAGCTGATGTCGGTGGAGCCTCAGGGGGCCCACGAGGCAGGGGGCACGCCCATGGGGGGCGCCCCCACCCTCGTGGACAGGGTGTGGGCCCCCCTGGTCTGGTTCTTTCCGCAGGTATTTTTTATATATTCCAAAATAAATCTCCATTGATTTTCATGTCATTCCGAGAACTTTTATTTCTGCACAAAAACAACACCATGGTAGTTCTGCTGAAAACATCGTCAGTCCGGGTTAGTTCCATTCAAATCATGCAAGTTATAGTCCAAAACAAGGGCAAAAGTGTTTGGAAAAATGGATACGTTGGAGACGTATCAGCCATGTCTGTACATGATAGGCTCGTCAAGTTTAACCCAAGTATTCCGCGTGTGTAAATCTGGCTTACACCATTGTATGTGAACGTAGAGTCTATCACACCCGATCATCATGTGGTGTCTTGAAACTACGAACTGTAGCAACGATGCATACTCAGGGAGAACACTTTTATCTTGAAATTAAGTGAAGGGATCATCTTATAATGCTACCGTCGTTCTAAGGAAAATAAGATGCATAAAGGATAAACATCACATGTAATAAATATATGTGACATGATATGGCCATCATCAGCTTGTGCTTTTGATCTGCATCTCCAAAGCGTCAACATGATCTCCATCGTCACGAGCTTGACACCTTGATCTCCATCATTGCGCCATGGTCGTCTCGCTAACTATTGCTTCTACAACTATTGCTGACTTATATCGATAAAGTAAAGCAATTACATGGTGCTTGCATTTCATACAATAATTAAGAGACAACCCTAAGGCTCCTGCCGATTGTTGATATTACAAAACATGATCATCTCATACAATAATGTATAACTCATCACGTCTTGACCATATCACATCACAACATGCCCTGCAAAAACAAGTTAGATGTCCTCTACTTTGTTGTTGCAAGTTTTACGTGGCTGCTACAGGCTTCTAGCAAGAACCGTTCTTACCTACGAAAAAACCCACAACAGTGATTCATCAAGTTTAATGTTTTAACCTTCTTCAAGGACAGGCCATAGTCAAATTCGATTCTACTAAAGTAGGAGAAACAAACACCTGCCAGCCACCTTTATGCAAAACAAGTTGCATGTCTGTCGGTGGAACCAGGCTCATGTATGTGGACATGTAAGGTTGGTCCGCGCCGCTTCATCTTACAATACCACCAAATCAAAATAAGACATTGGTGGTAAGCATTATGACCATCACCACCCATAACTCTTTTTGTTCTACTCGTGCATTTCATCTACGCATAGACCTGGCTCTGATACCACTGTTGGGGAACGTTGCATGGAAAACGAAAAAAATATTATATGCACACGCAAGATCTATCCATGGAGATGCATAGCAATGGGAGGGGAGAGTGTGTCTACGTATCCTCATAGACCGTAAGCGGAAGCGTCTATTAACATGGTTGATGTAGTCGAACTTCTTCATGATCTAACCGATCTAGTACCGAACGTACGACACCTCCGCGTTCAGCACACGTTTAGCTCGATGACATCCTCACCTTCTTGATACAGCAAGACGGAAAAAGTAGCAGATGAGTTTCGGTAGCACGATGGCGTGATAACAGTGATGGTGATGCTATCTCTGCAGGGCTTCACCTAAGCACTACGAAAATATGACCGAGGGACAAAACTGTGGAAAGGGGTGCCACACATGACTAGGACAATGTTGTGTCCTTGTGTGGCACCCTCTCCCACATATATATAGGTGGGGGAGGGAGGAGCAGCCAAGGAGGCGCCCGAAGTAGGCCGAATCCTACTTGGGTTCCTCAACAAGCCGCCCCACCCCTTTCCTTATTAGGTGAGCGGGGAAAGGCAGGGGAGGGAGGCGCCCCCTTTCATTTCTCCTATGAGAAGGGGAAGGCAGGTGGGGCTAGCCCTCCCCCTTTTCCTTCCCTAGGGCCGGCATCCAGGAAGAGGGGCGCTCCAGCCCCCTTATCGGCTGGTATGTCCCCCCTTGTCCCATTAGGCCCATACACCTAACGGGGGTGTCCAGAACTCCTTCCGGTGACCCGATGACTACTTGGTGCACTCCGAAACTCTTCCGGCGTCTGAATATCATCGTTCTATATATCAATGTTACCTCTGGACCATTTCGGAGCTCCTCGTCATGTCCGTGATCTCATCTGGGACTCCGAACAACATTCGGTCACCAAATCACATAACTCGTATAACATTATATCATCATCGAACGTTAAGCGTGCGGACCCTACGGGTTTGAGAACTATGTAGACATGACCGAGACACCTCTCCAGTTAATAAATAATAGCGAAACCTGGATGCTCATATTGGTTCCTACATATTCTACGAAGATCTTTATCGATCGAACCGTTATGACAACATACGTAATTCATTTTGTCCGTCGGTATGTTACTTGCCCGAGATTCGATCGTTGGTATCTCCATACCTAGTTCAATTTCGTTAACGACAAGTCTCTTTACTCATTCCGTAATACATCATCTCATAACTAACTCCTTAGTCATAATGTTTGCAAGCTTCTTGTGATGTGTATTACCGAGAAAGCCGAGAGATAACTTTCTGATACACGGAGTGACAAATCTAATCTTTATCCATGCCAACTCAACAGACACCTTCGGAGATACCTGTAGAGCATCTTTTTGATCACCCAGTTATGTTGTGACGTTTGATAGCACACAAGGTATTCCTCTGGTATCTGGGAGTTGCATGATCTCATAGTCGAAGGAATATGTATTTGACATTAAGAAAGCAATAGCAATAAACTGTACGATCAAATGCTAAGCTAACAGATGGGCCTTGTCCATCACATCATTAATGATGTGATCCCTTCATAAAATGACAACTCATGTCTATGGTTAGGAAACCTTAACCATCTTTGATCAACGAGCTAGTCTAGTAGAGGCTTACTAGGGACACCATATTTGTTTATGTATTCACACATGTATTTAAGTTTCTGGTCAATACAATTCTAGCATGAATACTAAACCTTTATCATGAATAAGGAAATATAAAATGATAACACCTTTATTATTGCCTCTAGGGCATATTACCATCAAGAACCACAAAGATCAGAAAGGTTGCGCGGAGTGCACAACATGTTGTTGCTGGAAAGCGACGAGCTCACTGCGTATGTGTACGTGATGGTGAGCCTGGGTTCTGAGGGCTGAAGGCCATGCGATCAAAGTTAAAGTCCATGAATGACAATAATGTCTGGGACTTGGTTGATCCGCCACCCGACGTAACAACCATTGGGTGAAATGGATGTTTAAGAAGAAAATTGATGTCGATGGAAACATTAAGATCCATAAAGCTTGGTTTGTTGCAAAGGGGTATCGACAAGTTCAAGGAATTTAGTACAATGAGACATTCTCGCTGGTAGCGATGCTAAAGTTGGCAAGGATCATTCTAGCTATAGCTGCGTATTTCAATTATGATATATGACAGATGAATGCAAGACAACTTTCCTTTATGGAAATTTAGACAAGGATGTATACATGATGCAACCCAATGATTTTGCCAATACAATTAGCACTAGTATGGTATGAAAGCTACAAAAATCCATTTTTTGATGAAAGACCTAGGTGAAGCGGTTTACATAACGGGAATCAATATAACGAGTGAGGCCAAGAAAATGTTCTTGTTGGTCTCACATGGCATAAGACTTAGCAATACTTTGAGTCCTTCAACCTTTGATGAGCGAAGCCGGATGAGTGGGATCCTGTATGTCTGGACAGATGAATCCATCATGTATGCCATTCTTGAAGGAAATATGCCCTAGAGGCAATAATAAAGTTGTTATTTATATTTCCTTATATCATGATAAATGTTTATTATTCATGCTAGAATTGTATTAACCGGAAACTTAGTACATGTGTGAATACATAGACAAAACAGTATGTCCCTAGTATGCCTCTACTAGACTAGCTCATTGATCAAAGATGGTTATGTTTCCTAGCCATAGACATGAGTTGTCATTTGATCAACGGGATTACATCATTAGGAGAATGATGTGATGGACAAGACCCATCCGTTAGCATAGCACTATGATCGTTTAGTTTTACTGCTATTGCTTTCTTCATGACTTATACATGTTCCTATGACTATGAGATTATGCAACTCCCGAATACCGTAGGAACACCTTGTGTGCTATCAAACGTCACAACGTAACTGGGTGATCATAAAGATGCTCTACAGGTGTCTCCAAAAGTATTCGTGGTGTTGGCATAGATCAAGATTAGGATTTGTCACTCCGAGTGTCGGAGAGGTATCTCTGGGCCCTCTCGGTAACACACATCATAATAAGCCTTGCAAGCAAAAGACTAATGAGATAGTCACGAGATGATGTGTTACGGAACGAGTAAAAGAGACTTGCCGGTAACGAGATTGAACTAGGTATAGAGATACCGACGATCGAATCTTGGGCAAGTAACATACCGATGACAAAAGGAACAACGTATGTTGTTATGCGGTTTGACCGATAAAGATCTTCGTAGAATATGTAGGAACCAATATGAGCATCCAGGTTCCGCTATTGGTTATTGACCGGAGATGAGTCTCGGTCATGTCTACATAGTTCTCGAACCCGTAGGGTCCGCACGCTTAACGTTTGATGACGATCGGTATTATGAGTGTATGAGTTTTGATGTACCGAAGGAGTTCGGAGTCCCGGATGAGACCGGGGACATGACGAGGAGTCTCGAAATGGTCGAGACGTAAAGATCGATATATTGGACGACTATATTCGGACATCGGAAAGGTTCCGAGTGATTCGGGTATTTTTCGGAGTATATGAGCCTTATTGGGCCATACGGGAATAGAGGAGAAAGGCCAAAAGGAAGGAGGCGCGTGCCTCCCCTCTGGTCCGAATTGGACAAGGGGTGCAGGCCCCTTTTCCTTCTCCCTCTCCACCTCTTTCCTTCTCTCCTACTCCGGAAAGGAAAGGGGAATCCTACTAGGACTTGGGAGTCCTAGTAGGACTCCCCACACTTGGCGCGCCCCCTCTAGGGCCGGCCTCTCCCTTGCTCCTTTATATACGGGGGCAGGGGGGCACCCTAGGACACACAAGTTGAATTGTTCTAGCCGTGTACGGTGCCCCCCTCCATAGAAACACACCTCGGTCATACCGTTGCAGTGCTTAGGCAAAGCCCTGCGCCGGTAGATACATCATATACGTCACCACGCCGTCGTGCTGACGAAACTCTCCTGTGAAGCTCAACTGGATCAAGAGCTCGTGGGACGTCATCAAGCTGAACGTGTGCTGAACGCGGAGGTGCCGTACGTTCGGTGCTTGATCGGTTGGATCGCAAAGAAGTTCGACTACATCAACCGCGTCACTTGACGCTTCCGCTCCCGGTCTACGAGGGTACGTAGACACACTCTCCCCTCTCGTTGCTATGCATCTAGTAGATAGATCTTGCGTGATCGTAGGAAAATTTTGAAAATACTACGTTACCCATCAGTGGCATCATGAGCCAGGTCTATGCGTAGATGATATGCACGAGTAGAACACAATGAGTTGTGGGCGATACTAGTCATACTGCTTACCAGCATGTCATACTTTGCTTCGGCGGTATTGTGAGATGAAGCGGCCCGGACCGACATTACGCGTACGCTTACGCGAGACTGGTTTCACCGTTACGAGCACTCGATGCTTAAAGGTGACTGGCGGGTGTCTGTCTCTCTCACTTTAGCTGAATCAAGTGTGGCTACGCCCGGTCCTTGTGAAGGTTAAAACAACACATACTTGACGAAACATCCTTGTGGTTTTGTATGCATAGGTAAGAACGGTTCTTGCTAAGCCCGTAGCAGCCACGTAAAACTTGCAACAACAAAGTAGAGGACGTCTAACTTGTTTTTGCAGGGCATGTTGTGATGTGATATGGTCAAGACATGATGAGTTATACGGTTTTGTATGAGATGATCATGTTTTGTAATGTTATCGGCAACTGGCAGGAGCCATATGGTTGTCGCTTTATTGTATGAAATGCAATCGCCATGTAATTGCTTTACTTTATCACTAAGCGGTAGCGATAGTCGTAGAAGCAATAGTTGGCGAGACGACAACGATGCTACGATGGAGATCAAGGTGTTGCGCCGGTGACGAAGGTGATCATGACGGTGCTTTGGAGATGGAGATCAAAAGCACAAGATGATGATGGCCATATCATGTCACATATTTTGATTGCATGTGATGTTTATCTTATTATGCTTCTTATTTTGCTTAGAATGACGGTAGCATTATAAGATGATCCCTTACTAAATTTCAAGGTATAAGTGTTCTCCCTGAGTATGCACCGTTGCGAAAGTTCGTCCTGCCGAGACACCACGTGATGATCGGGTGTGATAAGCTCTACGTTCAAATACAACGGGTGTAAGCCAGTTTTGCACACGCAGAATACTCGGGTTAAACTTGACGAGCCTAGCATATGCAGATATGGCCTCGGAACACTGGAGACCGAAAGGTCGAGCGTGAATCATATAGTAGATATGATCAACATAAGATGTTCACCATTGAAACTACTCCATCTCACGTGATGATCGGACATGGTTTAGTTGATTTGGATCACGTGATCATTTAGATGACTAGAGGGATGTCTATCTAAGTGGGAGTTCTTAAGTAATATGATTAAATTGAACTTTAATTTATCATGAACTTAGTCCTCGTAGTATTAGCATATCTATGTTGTAGATCAATAGCTCACGATGTTGCTCCCCGTTTATTATTATTTTTATATGTTCCTAGAGAAAACTAAGTTGAAAGATGTTAGTAGCAATGATGCGGAATTGTTCCGTGATCTGAGGATTATCCTCATTGCTGCACAGAGAATTATGTCCTTGATGCACCGCGAGGTGACAGACCTATTGCAGGAGCAGATGTAGACGTTATGAACGTTTTGACAAAAGCTCGGTATGATGACTACATGATAGTTTAAGTGCACCATGCTTTACGGCTTAGAACCGGGACTTCAAAAACGTTTTGAACACCACGGAGCATATAAGATGTTCCAAGAGTTGAAATTAGTATTTCATACTCATGCCCGTGTCGAGAGGTATAAGACTTCTGACAGTACTTTGCCTACAAGATGGAGGAGAATAGCTCAACCAGTGAGCATGTGCTCAGATTGTCTGGGTACTACAATTACTTGAATCAAGTGGGAGTTAATCTTCTAGATAAGATAGTAATTGTCAAAGTTCTCTAGTCACTATCACCAAGTTAGTAGAACTTCGTGATGAACTATAATATGCAAGGGATGACGAAAGTAATTCCCGAGCTCTTCGCGATGCTGAAGTCGGCGAAGGTAGAAATCATGAAAAAGCATCAAGTGTTGATGGTTAACAAGACCACTTGTTTCAAGTAAAGGGCAAAGGGATAGCAGGGGAACTTCAAGAAGAATGACAAGCAAGTTGTCACTCCCGTGAAGAAACCCAAAGCTAAAACTCAAGCCTGAAACTAAGTGCTTCTACTGCAAAGGAAATGGTCACTGGAAGTGGAACTACCCTAGATACTTGGCGGATAAGAAGGATGGCAAAGTGAACAAAGGTATATTTTGATATACAGATTATTGATGTGTATTTTACTAGTGTTCATAGCAACCCCTAAGTATTTGATACTGGTTCAGTTGCTAAAGAGTAGTAACTCGAAATGGGAGTTGCATAATGAACAGAAACTAGTTAAAGGTGAAGTGACGATGTGTGTTGGAAGTGGTTCCAAGATTGATATGATCATCATCGCACACTCCCTATACTTTCGGGATTAGTGTAGAACCTAAATAAATGTTATTTGGCATTTGCGTTAAAGCATGAATATGATTTGATCATGTTTATTTTAATACGGTTATTCATGTAAGTTAGAGAATAATTGTTGTTCTGTTTACATGAATAAAACCTTCTATGGTCATACACCCAATGAAAATGGTTTGTTGGATCTCGATCGTGTGATACACATATTCATAATATTGAAGCCAAAAGATGCAAGGTTAATAATGATAGTGCAACTTATTTGTGGCACTGCCGTTTAGTTCATAATGGTGTAAAGCGCATGAAGAAACTCCATAGTGATGGACTTTTGGAATCACTTGATTATGAATCACTTGGTGCTTGCGAACCATGCCTCATGGGCAAGATGACTAAAACTCCGTTCTCCGGAACAATGGAGCGAGCAACAGATTTGTTGGAGATCATACATACAGATGAATGTGGACCAATGAGTGTTGAAGCTCGCGGCGGGTATCGTTATTTTCTGACCTTCACTGATGATTTGAGCAGATATGGGTATATCTACTTAATGAAGCACAAGTCTGAAACATTTGAAAAGTTCAAAGAATTTCAGAGTGAAGTGGAGAATCATCGTAACAAGAAAATAAGAGTTTCTAAGATATGATCGTAGAAGTAAAATATTTGAGTTAGCGAGTTTGGCCTTCAGTAAAAACAATGTGAAATAGTTTCACTACTCACGCCACCTGGAACACCACAGTGTAATGGTGTGTCCGAACGTCATAACCGTACTTTATTAGATATGGTGCGATCGATGATGTCTCTTACCGATCTACCACTATCGCTTTTGGGGTTATGCATTAGAGACACCTACATTCACGTTAAATAGGGCACCATCTAAATCCGTGGAGATGACACCGTATGAACTGTGGTTTGACGAGAAACCTAAGCTGTCATTTCTTTAAGTTTAGGACTGCGATGCTTATGTGAAAAAGTTTCAACATGATAAGCTCGAACCCAAATCGGAGAAGTAAATCTTCATAGGATACCCAAAAGAAACTGTTGGGTACACCTTCTATCACAGATCCGAAGGCAAGGTCTTTGTTGCTAAGAGTGCATCCTTTCTAGAGAAGGAGTTTCTCTCGAAAGAAGTGAGTGGGAGGAAAGTAGAACTTGATGAGGTAATTGTACCTTCTCCCGAATTGGAAAGTGGAACATCACAGAAACTAGTTCCAGTGATTCCTACACCAATTAGTGAGGAAGCTAATGATGATGATCATGAAACTTCAGATCAAGTTTCTGCTGAACTTCGTAGATCAACCAGAGTTCGTTCCGCATCAGAGTGGTACGGCAACCCAGTTCTGGAAGTCATGTTACTAGACCATGATGAACCTTCGAACTATGAGGAAGCGATGATGAGCCCAGATTCCGCAAAATGGCTTGAGGCCATGAAATCTGAGATGGGATCCATGTATGAGAACAAAGTGTGGACTTTGGTTGACTTGCCCGATGATCGGCAAGCCATCGAAAATAAATGGATCTTCAAGAGGAAGACCGACACTGACAGTAATGTTACTGTTTACAAAGCTCGACTTGTTGTGAAAGTTTTTCAACAAGTTCAAGGAGTTGACTACGATGAGACTTTCTCACCCGTAGCGATGCTTAAGTCTGTCCGAATCATGTTAGCAATTGCCGCATTTTATGAAATCTGGCAAATGGATAACAAAACTGCATTCTTTAATGGATTTATTAAAGAAGACGTGTATATGATGCAACCAGAAGGTTTTGTCAATCCTAAAGATGCTAAAAAAATGTGCAAGCTCCAGCGATCCATCTATGGACTGGTGCAAGCATCTCGGAGTTGGAATATACGCTTTGATAAGTTGATCAAAGCATATAGATTTATACAGACTTGCGGTGAAGCCTGTATTTACAAGAAGTGAGTGGGAGCACTACAACCTTTCTGATAAGTATATGTGAATGACATATTGTCGATCGGATATGATGTAGAATTTTCTGGAAAGCATAAAGGAGTGTTTGAAAGGAGTTTTTCAAAGAAAGACCTTGGTGAAGCTGCTAACATATTGGGCATCAAGATCTATAGAGATAGATCAAGACGCTTGATAAGACTTTCGATGAGTACATACCTTGATAAGATTTTGAAGTAGTTCAAAATGGATCAGTCAAAGAAGGAGTTCTTGCCTGACTTGTAAGGTGTGAAGTTCAGTAAGACTCAAAGCCAGACCACGACAGAAAAATATAGAGAGAATGAAAGTCATTCCCTATGCCTCAGCCATAGGTTCTATAAAGTATGCCATGCTGTGTACAAAACACGTTGTGTACCTTGCCATGAGTTTGACAGGGAGGTACAATAGTGATCCAGGAGTAGATCACTGTACAGCGGTCAAAATTATCCTTAGTAATTGGATGACTAAGGAAATATTTATCGATTATGGAGGTGATAAAGAGTTCGTCGTAAAGGGTTACGCCGATGCAAGCTTTGACACTAAATCCAGATGACTCTAAGTATCAATCTGGATGCGTATTGAAAGTGGGAGCAATTAGCTAGAGTAGCTCCATGCAGAGCATTGTAGACATAGAAATTTGCGAAATACATACGGATCTGAATGTGACAGACCCGTTGACTAAACTTCTCTCACAAGCAAAACATAATCACACCTTATTACTCTTGGGTATTAATCACATAGCGATGTGAACTAGATTATTGACTCTAGTAAACCCTTTGGGTGTTGGTCACATGGCGATGTGAACTATGGGTGTTATTCACATAACGATGTGAACTATTGATACTAAATCACATGGCGATGTGAGCTAGATTATTGACTCTAGTGCAAGTGGGAGACTGAAGGAAATATGCCCTAGAGGCAATAATAAAGTTGTTATTTATATTTCCTTATATCATGATAAATGTTTATTATTCATGCTAGAATTGTATTAACCGGAAACTTAGTACATGTGTGAATACATAGGCAAAACAATATGTCCCTAGTATGCCTCTACTAGACTAGCTCATTGATCAAAGATGGTTATGTTTCCTAGCCATAGACATGAGTTGTCATTTGATCAACGGGATCACATCATTAGGAGAATGATGTGATGGACAAGACCCATCCGTTAGCATAGCACTATGATCGTTTAGGTTTACTGCTATTGCTTTCTTCATGACTTATACATGTTCCTATGACTATGAGATTATGCAACTCCCGAATACCGTAGGAACACCTTGTGTGCTATCAAACGTCACAATGTAACTGGGTGATCATAAAGATGCTCTACAGGTGTCTCCAAAAGTATTCGTGGTGTTGGCATAGATCAAGATTAGGATTTGTCACTCCGAGTGTAGGAGAGGTATCTCTCGGCCCTCTCGGTAACACACATCATAATAAGCCTTGCAAGCAAAAGACTAATGAGATAGTCACGAGATGATGTGTTACGGAACGAGTAAAAGAGACTTGCCGGTAACGAGATTGAACTAGGTATAGAGATACCGACGATCGAATCTCGGGCAAGGAACATACCGATGACAAAAGGAACAACGTATGTTGTTATGCGGTTTGACCGATAAAGATCTTCGTAGAATATGTAGGAACCAATATGAGCATCCAGGTTCCGCTATTGGTTATTGACCGGAGATGAGTCTCGGTCATGTCTACATAGTTCTCGAACCCGTAGGGTCCGCACGCTTAACGTTTGATGACGATCGGTATTATGAGTTTATGAGTTTTGATGTACCGAAGGAGTTCGGAGTCCCAGATGAGATCGGGGACATGACGAGGAGTCTCGAAATGGTCGAGATGTAAAGATCGATATATTGGACGACTATATTCGGACATCGGAAAGGTTCCGAGTGATTCGGGTATTTTTCGGAGTATATGGGCCTTATTGGGCCATACGGGAATAGAGGAGAAAGGCCAAAAGGAAGGAGGCGCGTGCCTCCCCTCTGGTCCGAATTGGACAAGGGGTGCAGCCCCCTTTTCCTTCTCCCTCTCCACCTCTTTCCTTCTCTCCTACTCCGGAAAGGAAAGGGGAATCCTACTAGGACTTGGGAGTCCTAGTAGGACTCCCCACACTTGGCGCGCCCCCTCTAGGGCCGGCCTCTCCCTTGCTCCTTTATATACGGGGGCAGGGGGGCACCCTAGGACACACAAGTTGAATTGTTCTAGCCGTGTACGGTGCCCCCCTCCACAGAAACACACCTCGGTCATACCGTTGCAGTGCTTAGGCGAAGCCCTGCGCCGGTAGATACATCATATCCGTCACCACGCCGTCGTGCTGACGAAACTCTCCCGTGAAGCTCAACTGGATCAAGAGCTCGTGGGACGTCATCAAGCTGAACGTGTGCTGAACGCGGAGGTGTCGTACGTTCGGTGCTTGATCGGTTGGATCGCGAAGAAGTTCGACTACATCAACCGCGTCCTTGACGCTTCCGCTCCCGGTCTACGAGGGTACGTATACACACTCTCCCCTCTCGTTGCTATGCATCTAGTAGATAGATCTTGCGTGATCGTAGGAAAATTTTGAAAATACTACGTTACCCATCAATTCTATGTACCCAATCTGACGTTTCCTATGTTTTAAGCCTGATGAGCATATACTAGGCTAACCCAGGCGAGACTCAGTGGACGGCCGTAAAGAATATTTGAAGTACCCAAAAGGTACCAAGGAAATGTTTCTAGTTTATGGAGGTGAGGAGGAGCTCGGCGTAAAGGGTTACACCGCTGACAGATTCCAAACCGACCGAGATGATTGCCGATATAAATCGGGATACATGTTCATTATGGACGGAGAAGCAGTGAGTTGGTAGAGTTGCAAGCAAGATACGGTGGCCAACTCCACAATGGAAGCCAATTACATTGCGGCTTCGGAAGCCGAATGTATTGAGATTCGTAAGTTACTTGAGGAACTTGGTGTGTTCTCGGGCTCAACAAACCCATGGTACCTCTGCCGTGAGAATAGTAATGCCATCACATAAGCCAAGGATCCTAGACAATACTATAAAACCAAGCACGTAGATCGATGTTTTAACCTGATTCAACATATCACAAAGAAAGGTGATATAAACATATGCTATGTTCACACTGATGCAAGTGTTGCAGATCTGTTGTCTAGGTCGCTTCCCCAACCGAAGCATGGGGGGCACGTCAGCGCCATGGGCATTTAATGCCAATTTGATGGACTCTAGTGAAAGTGCGAGACCGTTGGACATATTCCCTAGAGGCATTCATGTATGATGACATTTCCCATGTGTTTATGAGTCAGTATACTCCTTGAACAATATCAATGATGCATGCCGGCAAGTACACGAGTTGTCTGTGAGATCATCCATTGTATGGTATGTTATCAATAGTCCTTGGTAAGAAAGTGATGTCTGGACAACATCAAACTAGACCATCATACAACATAGTAGATGGCTTAGTCTCACTAGTCATGTTGCATTGGATGCTAGCCGGATTGCATGGACCTAATCGGATCAGGGGTCAACTATGCGAGATAGGGAGACGAGCTAAGATGGATGTTAGGTCAGACAGACCCAACCATGGCCAACCAAACACTACTCCATGATAATGTAGTTATAAAGGAAAGTTTTGGGCTGGTTCAGACCCATACCGCGAAACATGGTCGAGTAAGAAGGGATTTGCCCCTCCGACTTGGAGAGATATACTCTTGGTCTCTTGTCTGATCTGCATTGAACAAACCATGACCATGCGACAAAGATTATGAGATAATTTAGTCTTGGAAGCAGGCATCATAGGGCGAGAAAGAGGCTGGATTGGAACAAGGATGACCAGATCACCTTGAGCCTGACAACACATATCTTGAGGCAAAAGGTGATGGAAATATGCCGTAGAGGCAGTAATAAATTTTTATTATTTTATATTTCCTTATTCATGATAAAGGTTTATTATTCATGCTAGAATTGTATTGACCGTAAACTTAAATACATGTGTGAATACATAAACAAATATCGTGTCCCTAGTAATCCTCTAATAGACTAGCTTGTTGATCAAAGATGGTTAAGGTTTCCTAACCATAGACATGGGTTTTCATTTGATAGCTGGATCACATCATTAGGAGACTGATGTGATGGACAAGACCCATCATTTAGCTTAGCATTTGATCGTACAATTTATTTCTATAGCTTTCTTAACGTCAAATACATATTCGTTCGACTATGAGATCATGCAACTCCCGGATACCGGAGGAACACCTTCTGAAAGAACATGCGGTGCCCCCATGTTTGGTTTTGGTAATTGATGACAATCTCTATGGACTAATGGTTGCCTTGAGTTATATTTGAAGGGTTTGTCCATAGGCTTTTCTTGGAGTTCATTTGTTGGTTTCAAGGAGAGTTTGTGATGACCCAGGTGCTATTAAAGAATTATCCAAAGATTGGTCTTGTGAGTGTCGAGCTTATTGCAAGCATGCCTTGAAGACGAAGAGTGCGTTATCATTCATTTTTACCTTCAAGACATCATCCAAATGAAGAGAGTTGGAAAGATTCAAGGTTGATCAAGACTAAGTGAAGGAGTGAATCAAGTTGATCAACACACAAAGCGTAGAAGATGTACTGAGAGGGATCAAGCAATCCTATGGTATGGTAAGCATTGTCAATCACGCTTTGTGTACTAACCCATGGTCTTCGCGAGAGTTCTTTGTGGGGTTAGGTTGCGGTGTGCAAGTTCAAGTGGAGCATCACGAAGAGATCAAGTTCTTGAAGCTTGCCGTCCATTGTGGTGAAAATGGACTTGTGAAGATATGCCGAAGAGTGGCTCACCCATAGTGGAGTATGGGGGAGCAATCTACTAGTCTTCATCGAGACAACGCAATCAAGAAAGGTGGTCCAACTTGAGGAAGTCAAGATCATCTACATTTAGCTCAAGTGGACTTTGTGCAAAGCAAAGGTTTGCCCTTGATAGGATTTCTATTTTACCGGTCTCTTGGTGGTAGTTGGGAGACCGGGTTATAGGATCGTTTGCCGTACTATCAAGGGGGGCTCTCAAGTTGGTAGCTTGATCGTATCGTTAGTAGAGAGCTCAAACCATTGCATCCTTGCATCATGTTTCTTGGTTCTTGTTTGGTTCTCTTTGTGAGTCTTAGAGCTTATGGTCATCTTGATGACAAGCTTGAGTTCAACGAAAACGGAGTTCACATGTGTCTTCTATGATGTTTTCGGTGTTGGATGTTTTACCGGTCTTATTCGATGAAGGGTTCTCACCATTTTCTTTTGGGACTTTTCTAATTTGCTTCTTATTGATATTTCTATCAAGATTGTGTTAGCCCTTGTCGCTAGCTTTCCAAAAAACTTGGTTTCATCATATTCGGAGTCCATATGCAAAAGTTGTGGTCGTTTTGGTGTTTTGAAAAGGCTGCAGCGGTACTACCGCGGGTAGGAGCGGAAGTAATTTTTTACTACCGCTTTCGAGAGCGGTACTACCGCTTGGAGCAGTACTACCGTGGCTACTTCCGTGGCTACTTCCGTGGCTACTTCCGCTCGGGGCCAAAAACTCGTCACAAGTCCAGCGGTGGTAGGCACGGATGTAATTTTTTAGTACCGCTCGCAAGCAGTAGTACCGCTACCCTTAGCAGTACTACCGCTACCCCTAGCGGTAGTATCGTGAGGTCAAGCGGTACTACCGCTCCGACGGTTTTTCTGGCCTTTTTGCCTCCTCGCTGTCGTTTTCCAAAGGGGTACTACCGCCCTAGCGGTAGTACCACCGCTCTGTGCGGGCTATGAGCATAACGGTTGGATTTTTCCCCACCTATAAAAGGGGGTCTTCTTCCCCAATGAACCTAATCCTTTGAGCTCGTGTTCTTCCCCCATTGTTGACCTTCTTCGAGCTTGCTATCTCTCAATCCCTCCATGGATTCTTGCTAGTTTTTGGGGGAAAAGAGAGAGGAGATCTAGATCCACATTTCCACCAATCACTTTCTCCTCTAGGTGAGGGGAACCCCTTGGATCTTGATCTTGGAGTTCTTGGTGTTCTCCTTCTTGTTCTTCCTCTCATTTCCCTCCCTAGCATTAGTTGCTTTGGTGGGATTTGGGAGAGAAGGACTTGGGCACTCCGTGTGCCCTTGCCATTGCATTTGGTGCATCGGTTTGAGTTCTCCACGGTGATACGTGGAAGTGAAGTTTGAGAAGCTTATTACTCTTGGGTGATTGGTACCCTTGAGCTTGTTCCTCTTGGGTGCTTGGGCGCCCTAGACAGTTGGTGGTGTTCGGAGCTCAATCATTGTGGTTTAAAGCTCCGGGCAAGCGTCGGGGTCTCCAATTAGGTTGTGGAGATCGCCCCGAGCAATTTGACGGGTACCGGTGACCGCCCCCAAAGGTTGCCAAAGTGTACGGGTTCGGTGACCGCCCCCAAGGGTTGCCATTTGTACGGGTTCGGTGACCGCCCTCAAGGGTCCCTTAGTGGAATCACGGCATCTTGCATTGTGCGAGGGCATGAGGAGATTACGGTGGCCCTAGTGGCTTCTTGGGGAGCATTGTGCCTCCACACCGCTTCAAACGGAGATTAGCATCCGCAAGGGTGTGAACTTCGGGATACATCGTCGTCTCCGCGTGCCTCGGTTATCTCTTACCCGAGCCCTTTACTTATGCACTATACTTTGTGATAGCCATATTGTTTCTTGTCATATATCTTGCTATCACCTAGTTGTTTATCTTGCTTAGCATAAGTTGTTGGTGCACATAGGTGAGCCTAGTTGTTGTAGGTTTTGTGCTTGACAAATTAACCGCTAGGTTTATTCCGCATTTGTTCAAGCCTAAACCGTAAATATTTTAAAGCGCCTATTCACCCCCCCTCTAGGCGACATCCACGATCTTTCACCTTGTGTGCTATCAAACGCCACAACGTAACTGGATGATCATAAAGATGCTCTACAGGTATCTCCGAACGTGTCTGTTGAGTTGGCATGGACCAAGATTATGATTTGTCACTCCGTGTATCGGAGAGGTATCTCTGGGCCCTCTCAGTAATACGCATCACAAGAAGCTTGCAAGCAAAATGACTAAGGAGTTAGTTATGATATGATGTATTACAGAACAAGTAAAGAGACTTACCGATAACGATATTGAACTAGGTATGGAGATATCGACGATCGAATCTCGGGCAAGTAACATACCGACAGACAAAGGGAATTACGTATGTTGTCATGACGTTCGACCGATAAAGATCTTCATAACATATGTAGGAACCAATATGGGCATCCAGGTTCCGCTATTGGTTATTGACTGTAGAAGTGTCTCGGTCATGTCTACATAGTTCTCGAACCCGTAGGGTCCGCATGCTTAACGTTCGTTGACGATATAATGTTATATGAGTGATGTGATTTGGTGACCGAATGTTGTTCGGAGTTCCAAATGAGATCACAGACATAACGAGGAGCTCCGAAATGGTCCGTTGGTAAAGATTGATACATAGGACAATACTATTTGGACACGAGAAGAGTTTCGGGGGTACCGAATAGTCATCGGATCACCGGAAGGGGTTCCCTGAGGCCCCCGGAGGTCTATGAGCCTAATGGGCCAAGGGGAGGCACACACCAGCCACAAGGGGACTGGCGTGCCCTCTCCCTGGCCGCCGACCCTAGAAGAGGGAAAGGGGGCACCTCCTCCTGCCTTCCCCTCCTTAAGGGAGAAAGGAAGGGGGGCGCCACCTCCTCGTTCCTTTCCCTCGCGCCAAAAAAAGGAAGGGGGAGGCCAAGGGAAGGAGCCCAAGTGGAATTCAGCCCCACTTGGGGCGCCTCCTGCCTGCCTCCCCTCTCCCCTACCTATATATACATGGGAGTGGGCACCTCACAACACACACCATTGTCTTAGCCGTGTGCGGCGCCCCTCTCCATAGTTTTGTCCCTCGGTCATATTTTCGTAGTACTTAGGTGAAGCCTACGGAGATATCATCACCATCACTGTCACCACGCCATTGTGCTTGTGACACCCCGAGACCGGTGCGCCAGGTGTTAGCCAGTTATTCGTTGTCAGTGCCTTGTCATCATGTGTGTTGCATGAGCATGTTTTGAAAACTTGCATCCGCCCGAGTTCCCTCGTCCTCTCCGTTGTCCGTTCTGAGCCCAGACACACTTGCACGCGCCCGCGGTGCCTCCGAATATTTATTTTATGAGTGGCCGGAAAATGTTCTCGGAATGGGATGAAACTTGTCATGTGGTCTTATTATAGTGTAGACAGGCCGCCTGCCAAATTTCATCGCATTCGGAGCTCGTTTGATAGCCCAACGGATTTATATAGCGGCACTAGTCGCCGGTTATTTCGTCGGACGTTTTCGGTCTCCGAAAACCCCCGCGGGCCTCTCTGCCTCTCCTCTCACCTCAGCCCAACTACTCTACACAGCCCACTAACCTCCCCTAGGCCCATCCTAACTCCCCTCGCGATCGGATCCGTCGGATCACGATCGAAGGGCTCTAAAACCCCTCCAAACTCCAAACCCTAGCCCTCCTACTATAAATGGACTCCCCCTAGTCCATTTTTGGCCTTCCCCTACCTCCCTCCTCAAATTCCGCGCAGTGCTTCCACCGTCGCCGCGCCGTGCTTCCACCGTCGCCACGCCGTGCTTCCACCCTTGCCGTGCCGTGCTTCCACCGCCTCACCGCGCCAAGCCCATTCCAGGCCCGCCCGGGCCCCGATCTGGGCCCGAGGGCCCGCTCCGCGCACCGCCACGACGCCCGAGCCGCAGTGCCCGAGCGCCCGAGCATCTCCGCCACTGCTTCGTCCCCGCCGCCGGTCAGCTGCGCAGCCGGCTTGTCCCGCTCCCGCAGGAGCTCCTGCCCCGAAGGTAGCAGCCGCCGCCAGCCTCGCGGGCGCGCGCCGCCGCCCGAAGCTCCCTGCCGTCGTTCGCCGCCGGGAACGGGCTCCCCGGGACCGGATCCTCCCGGATCCGCCGCCCCACGGCCTCCTCCCACCTCACCGGAGCCAGATCGAGCCGCCGCCGTTGCTGCTTCTTCCCTCGATCCAGAGAATCGGGGAGGAGGACGAGCCGCCGCGCATGGGCCTGCCTCCGGCCTACCAGCAGCCTCCAGGGCCCACAGGCCACCGACCGAGCCGGCCTCTCTCAACTCCTCCAGCGCGTGGGCCGGCCTCCTCCCTCCTCGCCCAGCGACTCCCGTGCCTTCGTGGGCCTGCCGGTCGCGGCCCAGCCTCCACACCGGCCCAGCGGCCTCCTTCCCCACTGGGCCAAGCCCAGCCCGAGCCGGCCTGCTACTTCTTCCCTTCTACTGGGCCAGGCCCTTGGTGAGATTCCCTTAAATCCCGCCCGTGCACCGAATAGCTATATTGCGCTCTGTTGTTTTTTTCCTTTGTGTCAAAAAACTGCCAAGTCCTTTTTTTGTCAGCATTAATGTTGCTACTTTGCATAGTGATAACTTTTTGTGTGGTGATCCAAATTGAGTGAATGATATGTCAAAATGATCGTGGTGATGTGCTCTACACTTTGTTCCATTGTGCCATGCTCATTTGAGTTCATCTAGATGCTTAAATATCTGTTGCAAGAGTGCTACTTGTTATAAACTGCTGCTACTTGTTATTTTGTTGCTATGTTTGATATATGATAACTTGGTGCATGTTTATCCAAATGATGCAAATGATATGTCAAAATGTTCATCATGAGATGCTCTACATGTTGGTTGCTATAGCATGCTTGTTTGAGTTCATATTGCCATGTTTATCTATGTTGCAAAAGTGCATTTGGCTGTTATGTCCTGAAACTTGTTATGAGATGCTGATTTCAATTGCCCTTTGCTATTGTTGTGTTTGTCCCCTTGACACATGCCTAATTGTTTTAGAATCTCCATGATGTGTTCTTTGATGTGGTGCTTTTAACTTTCCATGATATGCCTTGTGTTGACTTAAACATGCTTGCAAACTTGCCATGTTGTTATTGATGTTTTAACACTTAGTGAAATTTCACCAAGTCTGGAATCTGTAATATCCGGATGCTATGTTTGCTTGTTGTTCTAGGCAAATCCATGTTAGTTTTGGGGTGACTATTGATGATTCCTTGTTGTATATGTTGTTGGCTATCCATTCATGCCTTCACTTGCTCATTTGACTTGCTGTAGCTTATTTAACTCTTGCTCCCAAGTTGCTATAAAATACTGCTGTCAGGTTTTTGTTGTCATTTTCAAAATGTTGTAGCTTGTTGCTATTGATCCATGCCTCCTATGGAGATGCTCCAATGGACTTGTTTGCTGTAGGATATGTCTACTTCATGTTCATGCTTCTTATCACCATGTTTGAGTGCTGTAGCTTATATTTATCATGCTCCAAAGTTGCTATGTGGCTGTTAATTTCAGCTTGTTGTTATATCTTGTTTCATGTGTATATTTTAGCCCGTTGCTCCGTTTGGAGTGTTTCTTATATGAAACTTGTGTGATTTTGCATGTAGAATCATAATATCATATTGTTTTCATGATTGGAGTGAGTTTGGTTGGTGTTTGGGTGCATCTTGCACCGTTGCCATGTTGTGCTTCCTACCTTGCCGTGTTATGCTTCCTGTATAGAACTGTTATGCTTCCTATATAGACTTGCTGTGCTTCCTGTATAGATTTGTCATGCATCATACCTTGCCATGTATTGCATCATATAAACTTGTGTTGTTTTCTATGCTTCCTACCTTACCATGTTATGCTTCCTGTATAAACTTGTTATGCTTCCTGTATAGACTTGTTGTGCTTCCTGTGTAGAATTGCCATGCATTTGAAAGTGCAACTAATCCCCGGGTGGTTTTGGTAATTAATAACAACATATATATCATTAAACTAATAGTTACTTGAGAATCATTTCAGAGAGTTCAGTGATATGGGTATGGCAAGGACTGAAGAAGTGGACCCCCCAAAATGCTAAGGCAAGCATTGGCAAAAGCTCAAGACTCCATTTTTGGTTTAGTGATCCAAGATCACATTGAGTCCATAGGAAAAGCCAATACTATTAAAAGGGGATGAGGTTATGATGATGATCTGGTTGCTCAAGTGCTTAGTGATACATCTCCTAAACTATCAGCAACTTTCACTGCCATAGACACTCATAAGTAGTCTCGGTCCCACCGATATTCCAAACTCAGTCACACCAGATGAACCACCTCAGCCATAAGCCAAACCCTAGTAAACTCGGATTTTCCGATTCTGAACTCGGTCTCACCGAAACATGAGTTGCCAAGTTTCTGTAACCTTCTGTCATCAAATCGGTGTCACCGAGATGATGAAGTCGGTCCCACCGAAACTGGCATGCTCTTGTCATTGCACGAATCGGACTAACCGAGATTGTATATTCGGTCCCACCGAAAATCCCAACGTTCACATTATTTGAACTATCGGTCTCACCGAGTTGTCCACTTTGGTCCCACCGAGATTGCTCAAATGTGTGTAACGGTTGGATTTTGTGTGGAGGCTATTTATACCCCTCCACCCCCTCTTCATTCGTGGAGAGAGCCATCAGAAAGAACTACCACTCCTACCTTACATTTCTGAGAAGAGAACTACCTACCCTTGTGTTGAGATCAAGTTGCTCCACTCCCACCATATGAAGCTTGATCTCTAGCCTTCCCAAGTTGCTTTCCACTCAATCCTTTCTTCCACCACAGCCAAATCAGTGAGGAGAGTTGAGTGTTGGGGAGATTATCATTTGAAGCACAAGAGCAAGGAGTTCATCATCATCTTCAACATCTATTACCTTTTGGAGGGTGGTGCCTCCTAGATTGGTTAGGTGTCGCTTGGGAGCCTCCGTCGTCGAGATGTGGAGTTGAACCAAGAAGTTTGTAAGGGCAAGGAGATCACCTACTTCGTGAAGATCTACCCCGAGTAAGGCTAGCTCTCCGTGGGCGTAGGCCATGATGGAATAGACAAGGTTGCTTCTTCGTGGACCCTTCGTGGGTGGAGCCCTCCGTGGACTCGCGCAGCTGTTACCCTCCGTGGGTTGAAGTCTCCATCAACGTGGATGTACGATAGCGCCACCTATCGGAACCACGGGAAAAATCACCGCGTCTCCAAAATTGCGTTTGCTCTTCTCCACCTCTCTTTACTACATGTGCAATTTACTTTCCGCTGCCTATACTCTAGAATTGCATGTGTAGGGTGATGCTTGACTTGATCATAATTGTGAATCTGCCAAAAACTGTTCTTTGTCAAAAGGCAGAATTTTTATATTGACAAGTAGTCTAATCACCCCCCCTATAGACATACTTTCGATCCTACAGTATTGCATCATCTATAAACTTGTGCTGTTTTGTTGTGCTTCCTACCTTGTCATGTTTTGCTTCCTGTGTAGACTTTCTGTGCATCATAAGTAGACTTGTTTTGCATCCAACTTGGTAGTGCATATTGTCATGTTCTTGAGTGGTTTGTTTACCGCATTGCTTGCTTCTTCTCGTTAGTGCTTGTTCCGTTGCGTCGTGAGGATTCGTTCGTCTACCCGTGGTTCTTCTTCAAGGCTTCTTCTTCGTCTTCTTCATGGACTTGTTCTTCTTCCTTGCGGGATCTCAGGCAAGATGACCATACCCTTGGATACCTTTACTATCATTGCCTTTGCTTAGTTGTCTCGATGCTATCATTACATGTCGTGCTACCCATCTTTTATTGTCAACCCTCTCCTTGTTGCCATGAAACCTCTAACCTTTGACACATTCCTAGCAAAACCACTGTTTGGCTATGTTACCCGCTTGCTCAGCCCCTCTTATAGCGTTGTTAGTTGCAGGTGAAGATGAAGATCGTTCCAGGAGGGAACTTGTTGTTGGAATATCACAATATCTATTATTATTATTAACACACCTATATACTGGGCATGGGTGGAAGGCTTGGCCTTTTGCTCGGTGTTTTGTTCCACTCATGCCACCTTAGGCGCCGATAAACCGGCATTATGTTCCTTGATTTTGCGTTCCTTACATGATGGGTATATGGGGACCCCTTGACACTTCTTCTTTGAATAAAACTCCTCCAGCAAGGCCCAACATTGGTTTTAATTTGCCTCATAATAACAACTTAATTAATTAATTAAATTTGCATAGGGGGTCGCACCCTCGGGTATTCTTTTCTACATAGCAGGGGGGCCAGTGCTGATGGTGTTGGTCCCAAATAGAGTCATGTGCGGCGCCCCCCCCTTGGAAACTTGGGGTTTGGCTGCTGTACGTTGTGCTCATCCGGTCGTGGCCTGAGACGAGATACGCGCGGCTACTATCAGGGTGTCGGCACGCCGGGAGGTCTTGCTGGACTTGTTTTACCATTGTCGAAATGTCTTGTGCACCGGGATGCCGAGCCTGATCGGATTTCCCTAAGATAAGGGGTGATGATATTATATTTATCACTTCAGCTAATCGTGAGAGCTTGTGATGGGCTAAGTTGGGACACCCCTGCAGGGTTATGATCTTTCGAAAGTCGTGCCCGCGGTTATGTGGCAGATTGGAATTTGTTAATGTCCGGTTGTAGAAAACTTGACAGAGGATCCGAAGTAAAACACACAACTGTGTGAGTAACCATGGCTGTCTCTTTTCACTTTGAGAAGAGAACACGGTGGGGTTATGTTTGACTCGTATGTAGTTCAGGATCTTTAGCGATCACTACTATTTGCGACCGTTTGCGTAGATGCTCATCTTATTCTTGTACTCGTAAGTTAGCCACCATACTTTTGCTTAGCCGCTGCTGCAACCTCACCACTTTACCTCTTCTTACCTATTAAGCTTTGATAGTCTTGTTACCCATGGTTATGGGATTGCTGAGTCCTCGTGGCTCACAGATACTACAACAACAGTTGCAGGTGCAGGTTTCCGATGTCTTGACGTGAGAGCGATGATCGTTGTTTGGAGTTCTTTCTTCCTTCTTCTTCAGTCTTGGGTTTGGTTCCGGGTCGGCAGCCTGGGATAGCAGATGGATGTCGTTGTTCTTTTCATTGTTTGCATCCGTAGTGGGATGCCTTGTATTGTTGTTGTTGTATTCATTCATGTGACTTGTATGTATTGTTGTATCCCTCATGTATGTATGTAATGGTACGTTGTAATGATATCCATCTTGCTAAGCGCCCGAAATGCGGTTGTGCCCCAATCACGTAAGCGTCACGTGATCGGGATAGAATCGCATCTTGGGCCTGACAAGTTGGTATCAGAGCCTCGACCGACCTTAGGAGCCCCCTTAATTGATCATAGCATGGCCGTTGTTGAGTCTAGCAGAAAACTTTTCGGAGTCTAGTTATATCGGAGAGTAGGAATTCTTTTTACTTCCCTGCCCCTTCGTCGCTCTGGTGAGGGATCTTGACGTAGGTGTTTTGTATTACCCCTCTTCCCCTTCAAATTTTTTTTAGGATCTCGTGGATAGTTTTCGTTTGTTGCGTTGTTAGTTCTTGTCATCTGGTGCATCTCTCGTCAAGTGGAGTCAACCCTCTTCTTCTTTGCAAGTTCAACCTCAGTTCTTTTCAACCGACGGTGTTTTCTCCGTCCGATGTGTTCCTTCTTTTTCCCACCCGCCCACCCTTTTTTCTTCTTGGAGCCAGAGTCCGTAATCGAGTATCCTTCCTACTCGTGTAAATCATTCGAATTCTTTCCTCAATTATTTCATCTGGTGGATTCTCGTCTAGTTCATCACCTTTCGTCTCTTTCTTCTCCCGAGGAATTCTCCTCTCGGTTGATATTCTTCACCTCTTCTTCTTTTCTGGTGGTTCCAATTCTATTAGTATCCGGTGTTCTTCATATTCCTTTCCCTCGGCTCAATTGTTTCCAATTGCTCGTTCATCTCTCGCCATTTAATTAGTCCGGAGTTCCGAAGAAATCTCAGGATATTTGTCTGTCTTCCGATTAATTCGAGGTTGTCACCTCATTCAAGTTTATCAATTATTTCGGTGCATTATCTCCTTGTAAATCTTTTCAGCAGTGTTTTCTCTTCGGTGGGCTCATAACCCACAGGTCTTTCCCAAGATCTTACCTGACTCTTCTAATTTTTCCGGAGTGTTCCAAATTCTTTTCAAGTCTGACGTAAGTATGAATTCCATCAGTCATATGCCTTCTTCAAGATCGCTTTCAATTCGTTCATGATTGGTTCAACATTTCGTCTTTTCATTCGTCCGGAGTATTTCATCAATTATTTTCATTGTGTTCCTCCGAAGGCCATCATTTTAGAAGATTTCTTCATCCTCAGTTTTCAACTTCGTCCTCCAAATATTCTTCATTGATGCCTCTTCGTTCGTCTCACGTTCTATCCGGTGCTTGTTCAAGTATTCTTTAATCAGTTCACGATCTCTTCGTTCTCGTCATTCTAATTGTCCTCAAGTGCTTTATTCTCCCCGAAGATTCATTCTCTTGTATTCACTCGATTCATTTTCTTACGATGGCTTGTCCTCTGCATCGTTCAATTTCATTCCTTACGGTGGTCATTCTCGTTCTTCACTCGATTGTAATTCTTCTCGGTGGTTTGTTCTTTTCATCTTTTGATTAATTCTTCCCGGTGGTTCTCTCAAGAATTCTTTTTCGGTGTTACCATATCAATTGTTTCACTCTTATTCCAATCCTACCGGTGTTCCATGAAGATTGTCGCAAATTCGCGATATATCCTTCTTTAATCAATTTCATCGAGAATAAGTAGTATGTGAATCCATTGTTCATCAATTTATTTGATGGAGGAGAAGCATAACATAATTCTTATTCTTTTCCATCAAGTTGATTAATTCCTTCCTTCGGAGTTTATTCGTGATGAATAAATTCTAGTTCCAAGTGTTTTATCTTTTTCTTTCCGGAGTTTAAGTTTTTCTCGGCTATCTCGTCGGAACCCCTTCATAATCATCGGAAGGCTTTAATCTTATTCCTTTTGTTCGTCATTTTTTATATCATCATCCTTTCATTACCGGAGTTCTTCATGGTGGTTCTTCAGGATTTAATTCATTCTTCAAGCGTTCAGATAATTCTTCTGGAGCAGCTCAAGCATTTTTTTAATTCTTTTGCCTCTCAAGTGCAAATAATTCTCCTATTCTGTTGAAGTGGAGTTTTGCAATTCTTCATTCTCAGTTAATCCTTCTTTTCGTTGTGGCTTAATTCACCTCAACTTTTGAGATGTTTACATAAGCCCACAACAAGCTCATTCTTTTGTTGTTGATTTTCTCAGCAACTCTATTCAAACCTTTCTCTTCAAGATTCTCTTCCAAATTCACTCGTCGTGAAAGTTGTCATCTTCTTCTCCGTTCTTTTAATTCCATCATTTCAATTGTTCCGGAGGCATTCTCTTGTTCATTTCGTCATGTTTTAATTCAATCTTCTCAAGTTCTCGTTCGATTCCATTCTTGTTCAACCGGTGTGCCATTTCTTTCAGTTTTAGCCGAAGTGCTACACGAATTCCTTCGTGGAGATTTCTTTTCTATCTCTTTTAACCGGAGTGTTTTTCGAATTCATTCTTGTTCTGCCAACTCGTGATTCATATCCTTCAACCTTTTGGGTTCTCGTTGTATTTCCTTCTTCCTCTTGCCTAACGAAGTCCTTGCAACTTCGTTCTTCTTCGTTGCATTCTTCTTCTTTTGAGGTGTTCATCCTCTCAAGGTTCTTTGCTTTCACGCTTTTGTCCTCGAAAAACTTTGTTCTCCCTTTTTCCTCCCGTCTCGTTCCTAAGATCTCGGGGCGAGATCTCTTGTTAGTAGGGAGTGTTGTGACACCCCGAGACCGGTGCGCCAGGTGTCAACCAGTTATTTGTTGTCAGTGCCTTGTCATCATGTGTGTTGCATCAGCATGTTTTCAAAACTTGCATCCGCCCGAGTTCCCTTGTCCTCTCCGTTGTCCGTTCTGAGCCCAGACACACTTGCACGCGCCCGCGGTGCCTCCGAATATTTATTTTGTGAGTGGCCGGAAAATGTTCTCGGAATGGGATGAAACTTGTCATGTGGTCTTCTTATAGTGTAGACAGGCCGCCTGCCAAATTTCATCGCATTCGGAGCTCGTTTGATAGCCCAACGGATTTATATAGCGGCACTAGTCGCCGGTTATTTCATCGAACGTTTTCGGTCTCCGAAAACCCCCGCGGGCCTCTCTCCCTCTCCTCTCACCTCAGCCCAACTACTCTACACAGCCCACTAACCTCCCCTAGGCCCATCCTAACTCCCCTCGTGATCGGATCCGTCGGATCGCGATCGAAGGGCTCTAAAACCCCTCCAAACTCCAAACCCTAGCCCTCCTACTATAAATGGACTCCCCCTAGTCCATTTTTGGCCTTCCCCTACCTCCCTCCTAAAATTCCGCGCAGTGCTTCCACCGTCGCCGCGCCGTGCTTCCACCGTCGCCGCGCCGTGTTTCCACCGTCGCCGCGTCGTGCTTCCACCCTCGCCGCGCCATGCTTCCACCGCCTCACCGCGCCAGGCCCATTCCAGGCCCGCCCGGGCCCCGATCTGGGCCCGAGGGCTCGCTCAGCGCGCCGCCGCGACGCCCGAGCCGCAGTGCCCGAGCGCCCGAGCATCTCCGCTCGCTTCGTCCCCGCCGCCGGTCAGCTGTGCCGCCGGCTTGCCCCGCTCCCGCAGGAGCTCCTGCCCCGAAGGTAGCCGCCGCCCGAAGCTCCCTGCCGCCGTTCGCCGTCGGGAACGGGCTCCCCGGGACCGGATCCGCCCGGATCCGCCGCCCCATAGCCTCCTCCCACCTCACCGGAGCCAGATCGAGTCGCCGCCGTTGCCGCTTCTTCCCTCGATCCAGAGAATCGGGGAGGAGGACGAGCCGCCGCGCATGGGCCTGCCTCCGGCCTACCAGCAGCCTCCTGGGCCCGCATGCCACCGACCGAGCCGGCCTCCCTCAACTCCTCCAGCGCCTGGGCCGGCCTCCTCCCTCCTCGCCCAGCGACTCCCGTGCCTTCGTGGGCCTGCCGGTAGCGCCCCAGCCTCCACACCGGCCCAGCGGCCTCCTTCCCCACTGGGCCAAGCCCAGCCCGAGCCGGCCTGCTACTTCTTCCCTTCTACTGGGCCAGGCCCTTGGTGAGATTCCCCTAAATCCTGCCCGTGCACTGAATAGCTATATTGCGCTCTGTTGTTTTTTTTCCTTTGTGTCAAAAAACTGCTAAGTCCTTTTTCTGTCAGCATTAATGTTGCTACTTTGCATAGTGATAACTTTTTGTGTGGTGATCCAAATTGAGTGAATGATATGTCAAAATGATCATGGTGATGTGCTCTACACTTTGTTCCATTGTGCCATGCTCATTTGAGTTCATCTAGATGCTTAAATATCTGTTGCAAGAGTGCTACTTGTTATAAACTGCTGCTACTTGTTATTTTGTTGCTATGTTTGATTTATGATAACTTGGTGCATGTTTATCCAAATGATGCAAATGATATGTCAAAATGTTCATCATGAGATGCTCTACATGTTGGTTGCTATAGCATGCTTGTTTGAGTTCATATTGCCATGTTTATCTATGTTGCAAAAGTGCATTTGGCTGTTATGTCCTGAAACTTGTTATGAGATGCTGATTTCAATTGCCCTTTGCTATTGTTGTGTTTGTCCCCTTGACACATGCCTAGATGTTTTAGAATCTCCATGATGTGTTCTTTGATGTGGTGCTTTTAACTTTCCATGATATGCCTTGTGTTGACTTAAACATGCTTGCAAACTTGCCATGTTGTTATTGCTATTTTAACACTTGGTGAAATTTCACTAAGTCTGGAATCTGTAATATCCGGATGCTATGTTTGCTAGTTGTTCTAGGCAAATCCATGTTAGTTTTGGGGTGACTATTGATGATTCCTTGTTGTATATGTTGTTGGCTATCCATTCATGCCTTCACTTGCTCATTTGACTTGCTTTAGCTTATTTAACTCTTGCTCCCAAGTTGCTATAAAATACAGCTGTCAGGTTTTTGTTGTCATGTTCAAAATGTTGTAGCTTGTTGCTATTGATCCATGCCTCCTATGGAGATGCTCCAATGGAATTGTTTGCTGTAGGATATGTCTACTTCATGTTCATGCTTCTTATCACCATGTTTGAGTGATGTAGCTTATATTTATCATGCTCCAAAGTTGCTATGTGGCTGTTAATTTCAGCTTGTTATATCTTGTTTCATGTGTATGTTTTAGCCCATTGCTCCGTTTGGAGTGTTCCTTATATGAAACTTGTGTGATTTTGTATGTAGAATCATAATATCATATTGTTTTCATGATTGGAGTGAGTTTGGTTGGTGTTTGGGCGCATCTTGCACCGTTGCCATGTTGTGCTTCCTACCTTGCCATGTTATGCTTCCTGTATAGAACTGTTATGCTTCCTATATAGACTTGCTGTGCTTCCTGTATAGATTTGGCATGCATCATACCTTGCCATGTATTGCATCATATAAACTTGTGTTGTTTTCTATGCTTCCTACCTTACCATGTTATGCTTCCTGTATAGACTTGTTATGCTTCCTGTATAGACTTGTTGTGCTTCCTGTGTAGAATTGCCATGCATCATACCTTGCCATGTATTGCATCATCTATAAACTTGTGTTGTTTTGCTGTGCTTCCTACCTTGCCATGTTTTGCTTCCTGTGTAGACTTTCTGTGCATCATAAGTAGACTTGTTTTGCATCCTACTTGGTAGTGCATATTGTCATGTTCTTGAGTGGTTTGTTTACCGCATTGCTTGCTTCTTCTCGTTAGTGCTTGTTCCGTTGCGTCGTGAGGATTCGTTCGTCTACCCGTGGTTCTTCTTCAAGGCTTCTTCTTTGTCTTCTTCATGGACTTGTTCTTCTTCCTTGCGGGATCTCAGGCAGGATGACCATACCCTTGGATACCTTTACTATCATTGCCTTTGCTTAGTTGTCTCGATGCTATCGTTACATGTCGCGCTACCCATCTTTTATTGTCAGCCCTCTCCTTGTTGCCATGAAACCTCTAACCTTTGACACCTTCCTAGCAAAACCACTGTTTGGCTATGTTACCCGCTTGCTCAGCCCCTCTTATAGCGTTGTTAGTTGCAGGTGAAGATGAAGATCGTTCCAGGAGGGAACTTGCTGTTGGAATATCACAATATCTATTATTATTATTAACACACCTATATACTGGGCATGGGTGGAAGGCTTGGCCTTTTGCTCGGTGTTTTGTTCCACTCATGCCACCTTAGGCGCCGATAAACCGGCATTATGTTCCTTGATTTTGCGTTCCTTACATGATGGGTATATGGGGACCCCTTGACACTTCGCCTTTGAATAAAACTCCTCCAGCAAGGCCCAACATTGGTTTTAATTTGCCTCATAATAACAACTTAATTAATTAATTAAATTTGCATAGGGGGTCGCACCCTCAGGTATTCTTTTCTACATAGCAAGGGGGGCAGTGCTGATGGTGTTGGTCCCAAATAGAGTCATGTGCGGCGCCCCCCCCCCTTGGAAACTTGGGGTTTGGCTGCTGTACGTTGTGCTCATCCGGTCGTGGCCTGAGACGAGATACGCGCGGCTACTATCAGGGTGTCGGCACGCCGGGAGGTCTTGCTGGACTTGTTTTACCATTGTCGAAATGTCTTGTGCACCGGGATGCCGAGCCTGATCGGATTTCCCTAAGATAAGGGGTGATGATATTATATTTATCACTTCAGCTAATCGTGAGAGCTTGTGATGGGCTAAGTTGGGACACCCCTGCAGGGTTATGATCTTTCGAAAGCCGTGCCCGCGGTTATGTGGCAGATTGGAATTTGTTAATGTCCGGTTGTAGAAAACTTGACAGAGGATTCGAAGTAAAACACACAACTGTGTGAGTAACCGTGACTGTCTCTTTTCACTTTGAGAAGAGAACACGGTGGGGTTATGTTTGACTCGTATGTAGTTTAGGATCTTTAGCGATCACTACTATTTGCGACCGTTTGCGTAGATGCTCATCTTATTCTTGTACTCGTAAGTTAGCCACCATACTTTTGCTTAGCCGCTGCTGCAACCTCACCACTTTACCTCTTCCTACCTATTAAGCTTTGATAGTCTTGTTACCCATGGTTATGGGATTGCCGAGTCCTCGTGGCTCACAGATACTACAACAACAGTTGCAGGTGCAGGTTTCCGATGTCTTGACGTGAGAGCGATGATCGTTGTTTGGAGTTCTTTCTTCCTTCTTCTTCAGTCTTGGGTTTGGTTCCGGGTCGGCAGCCTGGGATAGCAGATGGATGTCGTTGTTCTTTTCATTGTTTGCATCCGTAGTGGGATGCCTTGTATTGTTGTTGTTGTATTCATTCATGTGACTTGTATGTATTGTTGTATCCCTCATGTATGTATGTAATGGTACGTTGTAATGATATCCATCTTGCTAAGCGCCCGAAATGCGGTTGTGCCCCAATCACGTAAGCGTCACGTGATCGGGATAGAATCGCATCTTGGGCCTAACAGTGCTACTGGAACTCATCTACTACTTCGCTCGTCTTGCTGGATCACGAAGGCGAGGACATCATCGAGCTGAACGTGTGTTGAACACGGAGGTGTCGTACCTTCGGTACTAGATCGGCTGTATTGCGAAGAAGTTCGAATACATCAACCGCGCTAATAAATGCTTCCTCTTACAGTCTACGAGGGTACATAGACACACTCTCCCCTCTCGTTGATATGCATCTCCATGGATAGATCTTGCGTGTGCGTAGATTTTCTTTGTTTTCCATGCAATGTTCCCCAATAGTGGCATCCTGAGCATGGTCTATGCGTAGTTGATATGCACGAGTAAAACACAAAGAGTTGTGGGTGGTGATGGTCATACTGCTTACCACCAACATCTTATTTTGATTCGGTGGTATTGTAAGATGAAGTGGCCCAAACCAACCTTACATGTCCACGTACATGAGACCGGTTCCACGGGCACACATGCAACTTGTTTTGCATAAAAGTAGCTGGTGGCTATCTGTTTTTCCTACTTTAGTTGAATCGAATTTGACTGCGACCGGTCCTTCAAGAAGGTTATAACAACAAACTTGATAAATCACTGTTGTGGTTTTTGCCGTAGGTAAGAACGGTTCTTGCTAGAAGCCCATAGCAGCCACGTAAAACTTGCAACAACAAAGTAGAGGGCGTCTAACTTGTTTTTGCAGGGCATGTTGTGATGTGATATAGTCAAGACGTGAGTGATATACGTTGTTGTGCGAGATGATCATGTTTTGTAATATGGACTACCGGCAGGAGCCTTAGGGTTGTCTCTTAATTATTGTATGAAATGCAAGTGCCGTGTAATTGCTTTACTTTATCACTATGAGTTAGAAATAGTTGTAGAAGCAATAGTTGGTGAGATGACCCCGGCGCAACGATGGAGATCAAGGTGTCGAGCCGGTGACGATGGAGATCATGACGGTGCTTTGGATATGGAGATCAAAAGCACAAGATGATGATGGCCATATCATGTCACATATTTTGATTGCATGTGATGTTTATCCTTTATGCATCTTATTTTGCTTAGAACGGTGGTAGCAATATAAGATGATCCCTTTTCAAGATAAAAGTGTACTCCCTAAAGTATGCACCGCTGCTAGAGTTCGTCGTTTCGAAGCACCTTGTGATAATTGGGTGTGATTGACTCTACGTTCACATACAACGGGTGTAAGCCAGATTTACACACGCGGAATACTTGTGTTAAACTTGATGAGCCTAGCATGTACATACAGGGCCTCAGAACACTGGAGACCGAAAGGTCGAACATGAGTCATATAGTAGATATGATCAACATAGAGATGTTTACCATTGATGACCACCCCATCTCATGTGATGATCGGACATGGGTTAGTTGATTTGGATCATGTATAACTTAGATAACTTGAGGGATGTTAATTTAAGTGGGATGTCTTTAGTAATTTGATTAATTAAACTTAAATTTATCATGAACCTAGTCAAAATATCTTTGCATATTATGTTGTGGATCAATATCTCACGATGTAGCTTCCCTGTTTTTTGATACGTTCCTAGAGAAAACTAAGATGAAAGATGACGGTAGCAATAATGCGGACTAGGTCCATGATTTGAGGATTATTCTCATTGCTGCACAGAAGAATTATGTCCTTGATGGACCTCTATGTGACAGACCGGTTCCAGGAGCTCATGCAGACGTTATGAACGTTTGGCAAGCTCAATCTGATGACTACTTGATAGTTCAGTGCGCCATGCTTTACGACTTAGAATCGGGAATCCAAAGACATTTTGAATGCCATGGAGCATATGAGATGTTCCAAGAGATGAAATTGGTATTTCAGGCTCATGCCCGTGTTGAGAGGTATGAGACCTCTGACAAGTACTTTGCTTACAAGATGGAGAAGAATGGCTCAGCCAGTGAGCATGTGCTCAGAATGTCTGGGGTACTACAATCGCTTGAATCAAGTGGGAGTTAATCTTCCAGATAAGAAAGTGTCTGACAAATTTCTCCAGTCACTATCACTAAGCTATTCGAGCTTTGTGATGAACTATAAATATACAAGGGATGATGAAAATGATTCCCAAAGCTCTTCGCGGTGTTGAAATCAGCGGAGGTAGAAATCAAGAAAAGAGCATCAAGTGTTGATGGTTAACAAGACCACCAGTTTCAAGAAAAAGGGCAAGGGAAAGAAAGGAAACTTCAAGAAGAATGGCAAGCAAGTTGCCTCTTCTGATAAGAAGCCCAAAGCTAGACCCAAGCCTGAAACTGAGTGCTTCTACTGCCAAGGAAATGGTCACTGGAAGCGGAACTTTCCGAAATACTTGACAGATAAGAAGGATGGCAAAATAAACAAAAGTATATTTGATATACATGTTATTGATGTGTATCTTACTAGTGCTCGTAGTAGCCCTTGTGTATTTGATACCGGTTCAGTTGCTAAGATTAGTAACTGAAAATAGGAGTTGCAGAATAAACGAAGACTAGTTAAGGGCGAGGTGACGATGTGTGTTGGAAGTGGTTCCAAGATTGATATGATCATCATTGCACACTCCCAGGATTAGTGTTGAACCTAAATAAATGTTATTTGGTGTTTGCATTGAGCATGAACACGATTATATCGTGTTTATTTTAATACGGTTATTCATTTAAGTCAGAGAATAATTGTTGTTCCATTTACATGAATAAAACCTTCTATGGTCATACACCCAATGTAAATGGTTTATTGAATCTCGATCGTAGTGATACACATATTCATAATATTGATGCCAAAATATGCAAAGTTGGTAATGATAGTGCAAAATACTTGTGGCACTGCCGTTTAGGTCATATTGGTGTACGACGCATGAAGAAACTTCATGCAGATGGACTCTTGGAATCACTCTATTATGAATCATTTAATACTTGCGAACCATGCCTCATGGGCAAGATGAAAAAAAACTCCGTTATCCGGAACAATGGAGCGAGCTAATGACTTATTGGAAATAATACACACCGATGTATGTGGTCCGATGAGTGTTGAAGCACGCGTCTGGTATCGTTGTTTTCTCACCTTCATAGATGATTTAAGTAGGTATCGATATATCTACTTGATGAAACACAAGTATGAAACATTTGAAAAGTTAAAAGAATTTCATAGTGGAGTGGAGAATCATCGTAACAAGAAAATAAAGTATCTACGATCTGCCGCGGAGGCAAATATTTGAGTTACGAGTTTGGTGTTCATTTAAATCAATGTGGAATAGTTTCACAACTCACGCCACCTGGAAAACCACAATGTAATGGTGTGTCCGAGCGTCGTAGTACTTTATTAAATATGGTGTGTTCTATGATGTAACTTACCGATTTTCCTTTATCATTTTGGGGTTATTCATTAGAGACAGCCGCATTCATGTTAAATAGGGCACCGTTTAAATCCATTGAGATGACACCGTATGAACTATGGTTTGGCAAGAAACCAAAGCTTTCGTTTCTTAAAGTTTGGGGATGCGACACTTATGTCAAAAGGCTTCCGCTTGATAAGCTCGAACCTAAATCGGATAAGTGTGTCTTCATAGGATACCATAAAGAAACTATTGGGTATACCTTCTACCACAGATCCGAAGGCAAGATCTTTGTTGCTAAGAATGGGTTCTTTCTAGAGAAGGAGTTTCTCTCAAAAGAAGTGAGTGGAAGGAAAGTAGAACTTGATGAGGTAATTGTACCTTCTCTTGAATTGGAAAGTAGCACATCAAAGAAAACCGTTCCCGTGATGCCTACACCAACTAGAGAAGAAGCTAATGATGATGATCATGAAACTTCGGATCAAGTTACTGCTGAACCTCGAAGGTCGACCAGAACACGTACCGTACCAGAGTGGTACGATAATCCTATCCTGGAAGTCATGTTGTTAGACAACCGCGAACCTTCGAACTAGGAAGAAGCTATGATGAGCCCAGATTCCAATAAATGGCTTGAGGCCATGAAATCTAAGATAGGATCCTTGTATGAGAACAAAGTGTGGACTTTGGTGGACTCGCCCAATGATAAGGTTTTGTCGATTCTAAAGGTGCTAACAAAGTGTGCAAGCTCTAGTAATCCATCTATGGACTGGTGCAAGCATCTCGGAGTTAGAATATACGCTTTGATGAGGTGATCAAAGCATATGGTTTTATACAGACTTACGGTGAAGCCTATATTTATAAGAAAGTGAGTGGGAGCTCTGTAGCAATTCTTATATTATATGTGGATGACATATTGTTGATTGGAAATGATACAAAATTTCTGGATAGCATAAAAGGATAATCGAAGACGAATTTTTCAATGAAAGACCTCGGTGAAGCTTCTTATATATTGGGCATCAAGATCTATAGGGATAGATCAAGATGCTTAATAGGAATTTCACAAAGCATATACCTTGACAAACTTTTGAAGAAGTTCAAAATGGATCAGTCAAAGAAAGGGTTCTTCCCTATGTTACAAGGTGTGAAATTGAGTCACACTCAAAGCCCGACCACTGCAGAAGATATAGAGAAAATGAAAGTCATTCTCTATGCCTCAACCTTAGGTTCTATCATGTGCGCTATACTGTGTACCATACCTGATGTGTGCCTTGCCATAAGTTTGGCAGGGAGGTACCAAAGTAATCCATGAGTGGATCACTGGACATCGGTCAAGAACATCCTGAAGTACCTGAAAAGGACCAAGGATATGTTTCTCAATTATGGAGGTGACAAAGAGCTTGTCGTAAAGGGTTACATAGATGCTAGCTTCGACACAGATCCAGATGACTCTAAGTCTCAGACCGGATACATATTTATATTGAATGGTGGAGCTATCAGTTGGTGCAGTTCCAAGCAGAGTACATAGCTGCTTCGGAAGTAGCACATTAAGGAGTCTGGATGAAGGAATTCATATCCGATTTGGGTGTAATACCTAGTGCATTGGGTCCAATGACAATCTTTTGAGACAACACTAGAGAAATTGCCTTGGCGAAGGAATCTAGGTTTCACAAGAGAACGAAACATTTCAAGAGACGCTTCAACTCCATTTGTGAAAAGGTCAAGGATGGAGACATAGAAATTTGCAAAGTACATGCGGATCTGAATGTGGCAGACCCATTGACTAAGCCTCTTTCGCAGGCAAAACATGATCAACACCAAGACTCTATGGGTGTTAGATTCATCACAATGTAATCTAGATTATTGACTTTAGTGCAAGTGGCAGACTGATGGAAATATGGCCTAGAGGCAACAATAAAGTTTTTATTATTTTATATTCCCTTATTCATGATAAAGGTTTATTATTCATGCTAGAATTGTATTGACCGAAAACTTAAATACATGTGTGAATACATAAACAAATTATGTGTCCCTAGTAAGCCTCTCCTAGAGTAGCTCGTTGATTGAAGATGGTTAAGATTTCCTAACCATAGACATGAGTTGTCATTTGATAACGGGATGACATCATTAGGAGAATGATGTGATGGACAAGACCCAACCGTTAGCTTAGCATTTGATCGTACAGTTTATTGCTATAGCTTTCTTAATGTCAAATACATATTCCTTCGACTATGAGATCATGCAACTCCTGGATACTAGAGGAATACCTTGTGTGCTATCAAACATCACAACGTAACTGGGTGATCATAAATATGCTCTACAGGTATCTCCGAAGGTGTATGTTGAGTTGGCATGGATCAAGATTAGGATTTGTCACTCAGTGTATCGGAGAGGTATCTCTCGGCCCTCTCGGTAATACACATCACAAGAAGCTTGCAAGCAAAATGACTAAGGAGTCAGTTATGAGATGATGTATTACGGAACGAGTAAAGAGACTTTCCGAAAAAAAGATTGAACTAGGTATCGAGATACCGACGATCAAATCTCGGGAAAGTAACATACCGACAGACAAAGGGAATTACGTATGTTGTCATAATGGTTCGACCGATAAAGATCTTCGTAGAATATGTAGGAACAAATATGGGCATCCAGATTCCGCTATTGGTTATTGACCGGAGAAGTGTCTCGGTCATGTCTACATAGTTCTCGAACCCGTAGGGTCCGCACGCTTAACGTTCGTTGACGATATAGTGTTATATGAGTTATGTGATTTGGTGGCCGAATGTTGTACAGAGTCCCAGATGAGACCAAGGACATGACACGGAGCTCCCGAATGGTCCGGAGTAAAGATTGATATATAAGACGATACTATTTGGACACCGGAAGAATTTCCGGGGTACCGGGTAGTCATCGGATCACCGGAAGGGGTCCTGGGAGGCCCCGGGAGGTATGTGGGACTAATGGGCCAAGGGGAGGCATGCACCATCCCACAAGGGGACTGGCGCGCCCTATCCCTGGCCGCCGGCCCTGGAAGAAGGAAGGGGGGCACCTCCTCCTGCCTTCCACTCCTTATGGGAGAAAGGAAAGGGGGGCACCTCTTCATTCCTTTCCCTTGCGCCCACAGAAGGAGGGTGGGGGGGGGGCAAGGGCACGAGCCCAAGTTGGATTCGGCCCCACTTGGGGCGCCTCCTGGCTAACTCCCCTCCCCCACCTATATATACATGGGGAGGGGGCGCCACACAACACACAACATTGTCTTAGCTAATGTTGAGGATATCGCTTATCATTATCGTCTCGGACAGGTGTGGATGAGAGATTAATCGGAAATAGGTCGATTAATCGATTTTATCGGTCGACTATTAATCGACCATTTTTTGCAAATCCCAAGTTCCCAACACTAAAATATGCTATATTCAACACCAAAACAATATTGGATAGAAGTGTTACCTTGATTCTTAGCCTTTGAATCCTTATATAATGATGAACAAAATAGGACAACATTACATATTGCGTAACAAGGTCCACAAAATGCAAATAAACATAGTTTTTGCAAACATAGTGCTATGAATATGCCTGATTTATCTTTAGATTCCCGATAAATCGCTTGCCATAGCGATAAATCTGCCCAAAAAGATAAATTGTGAAGATAAGGCATAATATTACTGGTCACCCCAAGAGTAGCGATGAATCGGACGATAAATTGCCGAATCGGAAGATTTCTTGAACAGTGGTCTTAGCCGTGTGCGGTACCCCTCTCCACAGTTTTGTCCCTCGGTCATATTTTCGTAGTGCTTAGGCGAAGCCCTGCGTAGATAGCATCACCATCACCGTCACCACGCCGTCGTGCTGGCAGAACTCATGTACTACTTCGTCCATCTTGCTGGATCAAGAAGGTGAGGACGTCACCGAGCTGAACGTGTGCTGAACGCGGAGGTGACGTACGGTCGGTACTAGATCGGTTGGATCGCGAAGAAGTTCGACTACATCAACCACGTTAATAAACGCTTCCGCTTATGGTCTATGAGGGTACGTAGACACACTCTCCCCTCTCGTTGCTATGCATCTCCATTGATAGACCTTGCGTGTGCGTAGATTTTTTTTGTTTTCCGTGCAATGTTCCCCAACAAAAGGAATACAAGTGTGACACATTGTATATGTTCGCCAAACTGAGTTCATCATTAACTTGGAGGTTGGCACACCGCTACCAACTGAGCAAGTCAGATATTATCCGACCTGCAACCAAGTCAACTTGAACCTAAGTGGTCGAGCACTTACGGCAACAACCTACGATGTCGGATCCGACTTCACGGGTTAGATATGATCAAATCCGAACGTGGATCTAGGTCAAATAGACTTTGTTATAGAGTCCTAGAGGGCCCCGTGTGCTCGGCCCACGACGGTAGTCTATACAAGTGGGGCGAGGGGTTTACTATCGATTGATGCGATGGATGATCTTAGATCGTTGCACTGGCGCTAGGGTTTTTACATGTATTGCGTCTAGTCACCTCCACTTAGTTCAAGCGTGTGATCAGACCTAGCAGTCCGCCGCCCGTGTTCCTCTCATACGCGTGTATATCATTATTGGAGGTTGTGCGCTTATGCTGCTCCGACGAACTTATTCGAGGGAGATCAGCGATGAGGTGAAGACGACTCCGGTAACACGCTACTCCGACTCTACTTCCACTGCGAGGAGAATCCCGTGATCTATCTTCCAAGCATGCTTTTGGATGATCTGCACAGTAGGATTTGTTTGTTATGCAATAGTTGCACGCAGTGTAGCCCAATACATACATCATAATGTATAAGGTCCAACAAGTGTGGCGTCCTCTCAGAATAACCTATGAAAGGTGTCTTAGTCATTTTCACATGTAAACAAGACTCACATGTCTCAAATCATTGGAAAGCAAACGACTTTAGAAGTCCATCTATATGAGGCTTCCTCATGTGTTTCTCACTTGTATGACCCAAACAACAATCCCACATGCAGGTAGGATTCAAATCATTAGGAAGAAGCTGTTTAGAATAAACAAGACATGCACATCATCAAGATTTAAACTAAAGAACCAATTCACAATGGGCGCATAAGCATCAAACATATCGTACTTAGATATAGAACAACCATTGTCCTCACTAAAGAATTTATGATCATATCTCAATAAACATGAATGATATGTAATGTTTTGACAACATAATAATAGTTATGCAATTCCATTATAAATCCTACTAGGTTGACGTTAACCTCATAACCTTCTAGGTCTCCGAGTGTTCCTCGATGTGCATGTTGGGGAACGTAGCAGAATTCAAAAAAATTCCTATGCTTCACCAAGATCAATCTAAGGAGTCATCTAGCAACGAGCATAAAGGAGTGCATCTACATACCCTTTGTAGATCGCGTGCGGAAGCGTTCGAAGGAACGTGGATGATGGAGTCGTACTCTTCGTGATCCTCGTCACCGATGATCCCAACGCCGAACGGACGACACCTCCGCGTTCAACACACGTACGGTACAGCGATGTCTCCTCCTTCTTGATCCAGCAAGGGGAGAGGAGAGGTTGACGGAGATCCAGCAGCACGACGGCGTGGTGGTGGATGCAACGGGAAAAGCTGCAGGGCTTCGCCGGCGCCCTGCCAGAGGAGTTGGAGGTGTGA
>LR738713.1:478361501-478531970 GCA_902687465.1 Secale cereale
CCTCTCTCTCCTCATACGCTCTGTCTGTATTTATATCAGGGATGTTGCTCTTTTACTCCCTGCTGCCTCAAGTCAGTCGGTCACTCTGCGCTCCCCCCTCTCTCTACACGATGTTTCTGTCCGCTCCATCAATCTCCCCTCTCTCTCTCTTGGCTGCCTCTCGCAATCTCTCTGACAAAGAGAAGTCATAGTCGAGGAAAGCAGTAGAATACTCTGTGTGGGTGACTGACAGCAACTTCAATGCCCTCTCCCTCTGTCATTCCTCCTCCTCCCTCTCTCTCTAACTCTGTGGCTTCCTTCAGGCCTGAGCCTTTGCCCACCTTGGGCAACGTGTTTTCACTGTGTTTGCCGGTGTTAAATCTTTTTTCCTTGACCACCGCCCCAACCCTAGCACACGCACATTTACACGATTTGTTAATTCGTCATTAGAGCGTAGGTAGTAGATTTTGTATTAGGTCTTTTCTGTTGACTTTTTGCCGTGTTATCAAATCGACGGGACGAATCTTTTGTTCTTTACGAAAAGGGCGAAAGTGTCGTGGTTTGGGGAATAATTAAACGGGATAGCTTTGGTCTCACTTTATGTCAAGTTTTGACACACTGCCGTATCGTATCAATAATGCCGGTGATCTGCTGCTGCTGCATGCACACCATGAGAAAGGCCAAAGTGCAATACTCACCACATGCATGTGGCACAAAGTGTGCAAGCTTAGCTCTAGCTACACCTACGTATAGGCTCTGCGATAGCTAGCTAGCTAGCTTAGCTTCGAGGACTTGGGTCTTCAGATAGGTCGGGAAGCCCGGCCGTGTGCTGCAGCGCCACGCGGCGCCTTTGGATTGGCCGGCCGAGGGGCTAAGTGTGTAGGAACGGGAACGGGAATGGGAATGAGACGATCATATATATTCTTTGCTTGTTGGCTTCCTCCTACGAGCTCCATCAGAAAGAGAAAAAGGCTATGGAGCTGAAAAGACTGGGGGCGCCATGGCCATGGGGAGTTAAATTCTTCCAACCTCCCCATCCATTCTTGCTTCTCCTTTACTGGCAAACATACATATGTCCATCGTCCCTGCATCATGCCTCACTGATCTGTAAACAGGGGGCTGGCCCCCAGCGCACAGTGCATGCATGTGTACGTGTGTGTGCCTGCTTGATCCTTTGTGCCTGCATGCATGCATGTCTTCCTTCGGCGCCCATGTTGCCAGGACCTCATGTCTTTAATTATCGAGCGCACTATTGCAGCGGTGAATGGTCGATGCTGATCCGGTCTCGCATGCCATGCAATGCTGCGACGGGACGTGCATGCGGCTGGATCTACTCTAATCTCTTTTGTCTGTGAATACCTGTCACTTCTGGGTTTTGACTATAGTACTCCCCCTGTTTCTTTCTACTCCCTCCGTCCGGAAATATTTGTCATCAAAATGAATGAAAGGGGATGTATCTAGATGTACTTTAGTTCTAGATGCACGTCGTTTTGTCCAATTTGATGACAAGTATGTTCGAACGGAGGGAGTACTCCACAATATTAAAGTTATACAAAATAAAAAATAATTTCATGATGCATCTAGTGATATTGATTTTATATTATGAATGTTGATATTTTTTTCTTATAAAGTTGGTCAAATATCATGAAGTTTTGACTTCAGATAAATCTTATATGCAGAGCAAAAAGAAACTGATGGAGTACGCATGTCACAGGTACTTATAACTATGCGTAACTCTACGTTTGATAATTCCCAGGAAGAAAAATGCAACTTCAAAAAATTAATCAGTCGGTTTAAACCGGACATATATGTAATATAAATGGGAGCGCCTATAGCTCAAGCGTATGATTTTTTTGCTTGTGTCAGTAGTATTCCCATCTATCTCCCCCCACCCTCTCCTGCCTCTAGATCTACATCACTGTTCCTCTTCTTCTTTGGAGAAGAAAAATTCTCCTCATACACCGCCTCACATTCATTGAGTTCCCGTCCGAGGCTCCGAGCCCACGCGGACGACACCAAAGGTATCCCCGTCTCCGGCTTAGGCTCAATCTTATCTGAGTTGAGCTCGGAGCCAAAAGGCACCCACCGGAACTTGTCAAACCTCTGTCTCGCTATCACCGTCGACGTTGCAACTGGCCATGCAATTGGCGTCTCCCGCTTGTCCAGGACTCACCCTAGTCGGGGACTCAACGGCTGACCACGGGGTCCTGTTCCGGGCTCGGAGCTTCGGACGCTGACAACATGAATAATTCCGTGGAACTGATAATTACCGAAACCAAAACCAAATACAAATTCATCTTAAATAAATTGCCTTAGCTAAAAAGCTAAACACATTTATCATTAAAAAAAAAAAATAATCAAGAAAGAGTCTTAGGTTGATAGAATAAATACCATTCCAATTTGTAGTTCTTATTTTATAGTTATAAGATTTCCAGCAAATTTCTGAAATATTCCTGATCCTTCTCTTTTCCTAAGCATCCCTAAAAGTGTTGGCCGACCATGGGGTCTCATATTGGTCTCGGAGTTCCGTGCACTGATGACACAATTTTTTTAAGCAACTGATAATTACTAAATTCCAAATCTGAATATAGATTCATCTTTAATAACTCGCAATAGCTTAGAAATAAACATATTCATCTTTAAGAGCAAAATAAACATTCTCTAAAAAAATCTACTCCCTTCGTTCACTTTTATAAGACCTTGAAGACATTTTAGACAATGTGCAAAACAGGCTATTTTGAGTTGTCTGAAACGACTTACAAAAGTGAACGGAGGGAGTATTGAAGAATTATATGAACTTAAACGTAAATAGTGTAGAAAGAACCTGAGGTTGATAGAATAAAAACTATTCTAATTTGTGGTTCTTATATTATCACTGTAAGATTTTCAGCAAATTTATAAAATATTCATGGTCTTCTAAAATTCCTGGTTTAATCTTTTTTCCTAAGCCTGCCCAGTATTTTAATCAGCTATATTAAAATACACGTGTCCGTACCAAATATTTATTTTATTTGACCTTTTGCCCAGAGTTCTGCCAATTATTTATTTTATTTGCCCTTTTGTGGTTAGACTGCCATGCACGTGTGCAAAGCTGCCACCACATCCTACAAGCTGCTATCGGTATACCCAAACCAAATATGATGATTTTCATATTGATAGAGGCCAAGAAGGCAGCACTATTGGAACCGATGAACCAAAGTTATTTTTTACTCCCTCCATTTCATAATTCTTATCGTGGGCTTAGTTCAGAATTATGAAACGAAGGGAGTAACAATTAATTCATAGCCGATCCTAAGCTTATATGCTTCCCCATAAACAGTAAATCAAATAAAACAAAATAAAATCATAAACATCTGAAATTGTTTGACACTGAAAATGCTCAAGTGTACTAGGTGTGTGCAAAATTTCATGGACAAATGACATTGAAGGAGTACTAAAAAAATTAAACAAAAGCAGCTATCCAAACAGTTTTTAAAAATAGGCATTTTGCAGTACCATTTTTTTATTGTCTAGAGCTCAGCGGGTGTCATTTCATGACGAAATTTGTCACCCACCTAGAACAGTCGAGCATCTTTGATGCCAAAAAGATTCCAAATATGTTTTATTTTGCTTGTTAGTTTCTCTCTCTCTAATTTACTGTTCACGCGAGGCATGTGAGCTCGGGGTGCAGAGAAATGCCGTGTCCCTGTGTAAGGACCAGCATATATCTTTTTTTCCTGAATAAAATGAGAACAATGGTACGTCACCCCGCTATTTTATACTCCCTCCGTTCCTAAATATAAGTCTTTCTAGAGATTCCAACAAGTGACTACATACGAAGCAAAATGAGTGAATCTAGTCTAAAATATGTCTATATACATCCGTATGTTGTAGTCCATTTGAAATGTCTAAAAAGACTTATATTTAGGAACGGAGGGAGTAGATCAAATATCCATTTCTGAGTTCAGTCAGCCTTTCAATATGCTGCTGTGACAGTGCATGCAGATGATAAGAAAGGTGAAATCGCAATATTTGGTACCCTATAGATCGAGAATAGTCGGTCCGGTGTTGTCCCGTCATATATGCCTAGCTTAGCTAGCAGTTAAGGGAACAATGACTTTTGCAAGGACTGTGCAATGCACAACTGGGGCATCAGGCGTGACGTGCACACCAGTATTGCAAGGCCGCAATCACAGCGGTCAAGATCTATCTTAAGTGACAAGGGCACCGGGTCTACTGCTTGGTTTAATTAAGTTACTATTTGCCCGAGTGAGAAAGCACAGTTTGGCCAGCTAGCCCGGCCGGCCGTATCCGGTCGCACGGTATATTACTGTTCGGTGTGAAGAAAGTAGCAGTAAATGCAAACGAGGGCTGCATATGCAGTGCAAAAGGCAAAGTGAAGGGCGCGCATCAGTGGGACACGGCCAAGACAAACAGGCTCTAGCACTAACAGTAAAGTTCGTTTCTGCTTCAATAATGCTAGCCCTAATAGTGGTAAGTGCCAACACAAGAGGGAACTTCGCCAGTTTTGGCTTCTGTTCCGGTACTGTGCATGGAATCCAGGACGCGCAGCTACCCATCCATGGCTGAGCCTGGTGTATACTTGAGAAATCGGTAAAAACACGCAATTGTTTTGGGAATGATCTCTACTGGAGTATATAACTAGTATGTACTAATATACACAAAACAAAAAGGCATTCACGTTAGATCTGTCAACTGGCTTGTTTCAAAAAAAAAAAAGATCTGTCAACTGTCACAGACTGACCAAAAGAATGAAACCGAAGTTAGGTTGACGCCATGGCTTTGTCTAGGAGAGGCACAGTGGAGGCCGGGGGGATGTTTTCCTCCTCTCTTTTTTTTTTTTTTAAAAAAAAGTGTAATTTATCTTGGTACTCAGGATTTGAGTATTGTTTATCTTCTTGGATTTGCCAAGGCCCTCGGTCTCGGTCTCTGCATGCGTGAAGATTCCACAGAGGGGTTAATGGCGGAGGCATTAAATGCCCGGCCAACCGTTTGCGAGTTTCCGATGTCACTGTCCAACGGAGAGGGGGAGGGAATATGTCTTGACCCTCTACATTTGTGCTTCCGGCCAGCTGGTACATACTCCCTAGAGAGAGAGAGAGTAGCCATTGATCAGGAAAGATAAATGTGTCCTGACCTCAAATTGCTGCCCGTCCTACACGTTCCCGAGAGAGGAAGAAGAGGAGGGCCCGGTGCTGTGTTGCCTGAATCTACTGCGTACGTATTACACGCATGGTAAGAGCATCTCCAATAGCATGTGTATATTTGGATGTCTATATATTCATATAGACAATAGTTTAAAAAGATTCTCTCATATACACGTCTAGTTTTGCATCAGAATGTCTATATACAGGGACCATGACAGGTGGGCCATCGCTGGGGAGAGGAAGAAATCATGACTGCAGCTGAGTTTAGACAACGCCTTCACATTGTCCAGGCGTGGACATTGTCGAGGTCGATTTAGAAGATGTGTATATTTGGACGACCATATAGACAAGCTGTTGGATGCCTGTTTTGGGCTCACGTCGTGAAAAACGAGTATAGACATCCATATAGACAAGCTATTGGAGATGCTTAGTACTCCCGCAAATTCTTTTTATTCCGCGTATTAGATTTCTATCAAGTCAAACTTTCTAAACTTGGACCAAATTTATATAAAAAAAGCAACATCTATAATACCAAATACTCGTTTCGTAATGAATCTAACAGTATTGATTTAGCATTGTGAATGTTGATACTTTTTCTATAAATTTGATCAAAGTAGAGATACTTTGACTTCAGACAAAACTTATATGCGGACTAAAAAGGACTGGGGGGAGTAGTACTCCAAGGGCGTTTTCAAAGGAACGCCTCCAAATGTCGGGGAGTGGGGCGGCAGCATCCCCATATTTTTTCCCACATATATTTCCTAATTGTTAGCTTTTTTCTTTGTCAAGTTTTGTATAGCAACATCAATTTAGTCATACATTTAAATAGTTGGAAATAAATTTAACTAATAGCAAAATCACATGATGTTTTCAATACGTTTTACACATCCATCGAACCAAAAGCAAAAGCATCGTATGTCCGTATCAAATGCCTCAATTTTCGGTCTCTTTTCCCCTCATATTTGCACACAGTGTGCGTACATGCTATCACGCGATCCATGAGCAAACTTTGACGCATCTGGATCCAAGTCGTCCTCCTTGACACATAAGACCTTTTGCCCCTCACACACATGCTTGACCGCAAGCTTCCACTCCTCGAGCTCAATCTTCTTCTTTTGTATGTATTTTCCCAAACACATTAGACCTCTTCACCTTCTTTTCCTCATTGAATTCATTGCGCTTGGCACATCCCTCTTTCTTCTTCATAATGATATCCTTGAACTTCTCCGCCATCTTGGCCACCGTCCCTCCTCGCTTCTCCTTCTCGGTCTCTTATTTTCTTCCCCTCGACCTTATCACACGTGTGGCGGTGAAAGCCCTCCTCCAACTCCACCGCATGGATCATCAACGATGTTCCCTTGAGTGTTGGCGTTCATGGTATTGACCAAATTGGCAATATTCCTCTAGTTGCTTTGCCCATTAACCTTGCATCGACAATGGAGCATCGTGAATGGCTTTCCCTCGTTCTTGTGGTACAATGTCCTCTGGCTTGCAAAGCAATGCAAACATATGATCAACTAGTTGCAAGATAGAGCAAAACAATCAAGTGACCAACACATAGAGCAACGGGAAGCAAACACTTACGAGCTCCTGGAGTGGCATGCCACTTGGCCACTGGTTTTGTGCCTGTGCATAAGCACCGCAATACTTGTTGGCGGCCTCTTGAATGGTGTAATATTGACGACTTAGCGATCTCAGATTGCGATCATGGATCACTTCCTTGTCATAGGGTTGTAGTGATTTTGCTCATGAAACCAATCATGTACGCTTTGCCAAAATGCCAAGCCCTTTCGCTCCATCCCTTGAAACTAGTCAAAACACATTTGCCCAACCACACCAAACACAACAATTTGTCCTTTTTGTTTGAGTACACTAAACCCTTCTTCTTCTTGGCATCTGCATCGGGCACCGGTGGTTGCTGGCCATACGCCAGTGGCTCTTGCTCTCGCTGTGGCGAGTAGTGGTCATCCACTTGCCCGTCTTCGTGACCGCCGCCATTGTGTGTCATGTTCATCATCGCCTCGTCGCTCTCCACCGCCGAGCTTCAGGGAGGCATTCCGCAAAATAGTGACCTCACGCCGCCAGACAAGGCCTCCTTAGACAGATACCGTAACTGGATGAGCGTTGATGGCTCGATGAACACATAGTCATTGTTTAGGTTGAGGGTGTATGGTGGAGGGCAGCTTGAGGTGAAGGAGGCGGCGACGGAGTGCTGGCACAATTGCTGCATATTGGGTTGACTATATGGCAAAGCAGCGAAGTATTGTGATGGCTTGAACTTGGTGGGCCAGGGTGGCAATTTCTTGGGTAGCACCAGCACGGCGGGCCATTATGGAGGATGAGATCGAGCCTGAGAAACTATAACATCCTTCTTCTTCTTCTTCCCTTCTCCTTCATGCGCCATACATGCTTATGAATACTCTCTAGATTCACCGATGCAGACGTGGGGTGGATGGGTGTCCGGTCTGGCGTGACGACAAACCTCGTGATGGGATTCGTTCCGGGAAGAGGGCAGATTCAGTGCAGGAAGAGCGTGATAGATTGTGAATATGCACGGGCACCAAATGGTTTTTGCTGGGTCCTAGGTGTCGGGCAGTGGCATGGTGGACGTGTAGATTCCTCTAGAGGGCTCCCCATGTTGGGAAACGTAGTTGGAAACAAAAAAATGCCATTCTATGAATAAATCCAAGATCACTATGAAGACACAAATAGGTTTGATCTAATATTTACCAATGAACACAGTGAAGATTATAGGTTGGTGAAAATCATTGATGCAGATTCCTACAGGTAGGATTAACCACCCAACCATGGAAATTTCCCCTCCCGGTCTAGTATCTAAGTAATGATCCCTTTGTTGGTATCCACACATACCAGATCACCGATGTAGGCTTCGTCTTCCAGAAGGAAGAACTACCGAAGCACTCGATGTGGTGCTGGAGCAGCCTAACGACGGAGCATAGGTTCCAGAGAGAGAGAGAGAGAGAGAGAGAGAGAGAGAGAGAGAGAGGCGGCCTTCAAGCAAAAATAGATACATTTGGGGGCTACCCCCTCACATATATAGGGGAAAGTGGAATGAATTCAAGGAGGGGCTCCCATCTCCCCGGTGCTGGAACACCAAGGGCCTTGAATCTAAAAAATTGTAGCCACCCCCACTTCCCCAGAAGGCAAAGTGGGGGGCCCACTACTGGACCGCGTAATCCCATTCGGCTACCCACTTGGGACAAGCCAAGGGAGTAGCTCATGGCGCCTTTCAGAATTTCCCAATAGTTTATGGACTATTCCAGAAGGCTCATGGACCTTCTGGTGCCTATATGGGTTCTCCGAGACTTTAGCGGTTTTCTGAAACTCTTTTGGTTTTTTTTGAAAACACTTCCCTGTTTCTCTGCCAAACATTTTCAATCTTTGCAAAACATTTCTGGTTCAATTGTCTCAAGCTCCTAACACATCCTTGTACTTAATAAATCGATGAACCTTAAGCATGTGACCCCGCATGTTAGGTAATGTGTAGACATGACCCAGAACAGCTTCCGGTCAATAATCAATGGTGGGATCTAGGCATCCATATTGGCTCCTACACATACCCAAATAATTATCGTGTGATTGTTTAGTTCACGTACACAATTACATGTGCTTCACGATATATAACAAAACCCAAGACGAGACTTTTAATATCCATGTAAAGCAACAACTTAAATTATACCGAGTTATCCTTGTTATTGATTTTGTTCTTTTTTCTCATTTTTGCATTTTGGTATCCGTGTGAATACATGACACTATGTCTGACATGACGATGATGGATAGCGTAATACAGAGAGGCCCGAAAAGTATATGTCCATCATCAGAGGAGTCAATCCCAATACTGAGCTATGATGTCCCTAGGCCTACTTTTCTAGTGCAGCTAAAAGTTGTTACAATCATCCTATTGAGGGTAACGTTTGACATACCCCGAAGTACACTGTTCATCATGAAGTTCTTCGATACTCTCATAGTCACAGGAAGTGAGTATATGTTATAACACTTGCAAGACTATACTTATAACATTGTAACGATGTGATCTCAAAGTATATCATTTAGTTCAGTTTGTCTAACACCATTGTTCCGCCAACAATGTGCTCAAATTATTACCCACATACTTTTTACTTTAACAATGCCTTATGATGAGGAAAACATGATCATCATAGCTAGTCTTAGAGGCATGCCTAGGTATTCTTGGACTTTATGTTTCCGCATGTGCAAATGGGTTTCCTTTGAATCTCATATTCAAGGACCATTGCAGTTATAACATAGAAATGTAAACATTAATTACAAACATGGAAATAAATAATACTTTACTATTACCTCTAAGTCATGTTTTCAATAGTTTCCCACTTGCACTAGACTCAATAATCTAGTCACTGCAAATGCACTTCACACCTATGGTATACTAGTGCAAAATTTGCTTCGCTTGTAGTATAGACTTCGTCAATGGATATGAGATATGAATGCCCGTGTGTGATAATCCACAAGTGTAGGGGGTCAGTTTAGGCTTTTCGATAAGTAAGAGTGTCGAACCCAACGTGGAGATAAATATAGAATTTGTATTCTCTAAGGTTCTATCAACCACTTATACAAATCTATGCAGACCGAATGTGTTTTTATCTAGAAATAAGAAATAAATCTACTTTGCGGGTAAGAAAATATAGCTCTGCAAGACAATAAAGAACATATAAATAAAATTTAGATGATGTTTAAATGAAAGAAAAATAAAGTAAAAGATTGTCCCAAGGTAATTGGATATGAAAAGATAGGGATAATCATCTGCGGGTTTTCAGGTGGGAGAGGCCTACGGTAACAAGTAGCAAAATCTAGTGACTACAAGTACTTATGATTGGAAAAATTAGAAACCATCCTCAAATACTAACACATTCATTAAGGGAAAACCCAAATTAAGATTTAAGGTCCCTTGTAATCCCATATGCAACAACTCACGAACTTGGTTTTGGTTCCAGTCACTCCAGCAATCCACCATAAGCAAAACGATCACATACTTCAACAACCTACAACGTGAATCCCACACGCGGCACAAATGATGGGCACCATAGGACAACACCATAATGACACACAACTCAAGTCAACCATAACATATTATAGTACACATAGGAAAAAAAGAAACTACTCATACATAGTACATCATAGAGGTGTCATGTCTACTACATAACTTTTTCTTCTAGACTCGTGCTGGGCCTCCAAGCGCGGAGTTTTATAGGACAACAGCAAATTTTCCTCAAGTGCATGACCTAACTTTTATCAGTCTATGGGAGGCATAGGATGAAGATGGTCTCTCTCAAACAACCCTGCAATCAAACACAAGAAATCCCTTGTGTCCCCAACACACCAAATACAATGGTAAATTGTATAGGTGCACTAGTTTGGTGAAGAGATGGTGATACAAGTGTAGTATGGATAGTAGATATAGGCTTTTGTAATATGAAAATATAAAAATAGCAAAGTAGAAAGTGATAAAATGGAGCATAAATGGTATTGCAATGTTTGAAAACAAGGCCTAGGGTTCATACTTTCACTAGTGCTAACATAGTTGAATGATATAAAAATCCCTCAACATGCGACAAAGAGTCACTCCAAAGTTCTAATCTAGCGGAGAACATAAGAAGAAATTATTTGTAGGATACGAAACCACCTCAAAGTTATCCTTTTCGATCAATCTTTTAAGCTATTCCTATAAGCGTCTCAAACAGCCCTAGTGTTCGCACTAAAATAACACCATATGATACACATCAACCAACTCTAATGTCACCTAGATACTCTAATGTCACCACAAGTATTAGTGAGTCAATTATATGATACGCATCGAACAACTTTAGAATCAAAAAATTCAATCCAACACAAAGAACTTCAAAGAGTGCCCCAAGATTTCTACCAAAGAAAGTAGGACAGAAATGTGCATCAATCACTATGCATAGATTACCCCAATGTCACCTCGGGAATCCGTGAGTTGAGTGCCAAAACATACATCAAGTGAATCAATATAATACCACATTGTCACCACGAGTATTAATATGCAATACATACATCAATTGTTCTCAAATCCATAAAAGTATTCAATCCAATAATAGTGAAACCTCAAAGGTAAAAACTCAATTCATCACAACAAGATAGAGAGGGAGAAACACCATATGTGTTGGGAAACATTGCGTGGAAAAAATCTACGCACACGCAATGATCTATCCATGGAGATGCATAGCAACGAAGGGAAGAGTGTGTCTAGCTACCTTCGTAGACCGTAAGCGGAAGCATTTGACAATGCAGTTGATGTAGTCCAACTTCTTCGTGATCCAACCGATCAAGTATCAAATGTATGACACCTCCGCGTTCAGCACACGTTCAGCTCGGTGGAATCCTCGCCGTCTTGATCCAGCTAGACGGGCGAAGTAGTAGATGAGTTCCGGCAACACGATGGCGTGGTGATGGTGATGGTGATGCTATCTCAGTAGGGCTTCACCTAAGCACTACGAAAATATGACCGAGGGAGTAAACGGTGGACGGGGGCGCCGCACACGGCTAAGACAATGTTGTGTCCTTATGTGGCCCCCCTCCCCATGTATATATAGGTGGGAGGGGAGAGGGAGGCAGCCAGGGTGCGCCCCGAGGGGCTGGCCGCCGGCCCTAGGGCTCCTGCCGTCTTGTGCCCCCTATCCTTGTATGAACAAGGGGGAAGGAAAGAGGGGGGAGAGGGAAGGAAGGGGGAGCCCTACTCCACAGTTTCCTTTCCCTCCCCTCTTTCCTTCCCCTCCCCATAGGGTCGGCTTCTATAGGGGCGCACCAGCCCCTTGTAGGCTGGTGTGTTCCCTCTCTTGGCCCATAAGGCCCATAGCTTTGCCGGGGATGCCCAAAACTCCTTCCGGTGACCCGATGAGTACCCGGTACCCTCCGAAACTGTTCCGTTGTCCGAATACCATCGTCCTATATATCAATATTTAACTCTCGACCATTTCGAGACTCCTCGTCATGTCCGTGATCTCATCCGGGACTCCAAACAACATTCAGTCACCAAATCACATAACTCATATAACACTATATCGTCAACGAACGATAAGCGTGCGGACCGTACGGGTTCGAGAACCATGTAGACATGACCGAGACACCTCTCCGGTCAATAAACAATAGCGGAACCTAGATGCCCATATTGATTCCTACATATTATACAAAGATCTTTATCGGTCGAACCGTTATGACAACATACACAATTCCCTTTGTCTATCGGTATGTTACTTGTCCGAGATTCGATCGTCGGTATCTCTATACCTAGTTCAACCTTGTTACTGGCATGTCTCTTTACTTGTTTCGTAATACATCATCTCATAACTAACTCATTAGTCATTTCCATGCAAGGCTTCTTATGATGTGTATTGTCGAGAGGGCCTAGAGATACCTCTCCGATACTTGGAGTGAAAAATCCCAATCTTGATCCATGCCAACTCAACAAACACCTTCAGAGATACCTGTACATCATCTTTATGATCACCCAGTTAAGTTGTGACATTTGATAGCACACAAGGTATTCGTCCGGTATCCGGGAGTTGCATGATCTCATGGTCTAAGGAACATGTATTTGACATACAAGAAAGAAGTAGCAATAAACTGTACGATCAAATGAGCTGATGTATGGGTCTTGTCCATCACATTATTCTCCTAACGATGTGTTCCCGTTATCAAATGACAACTCATGTCTATGGTTAGGAAACCTTAAACATCTTTGATCAATGAGCTAGTCTAGTAAAGGCTCACTAGGGACATGATATTTGTTTATGTATTCACACATATATTTAAGTTTCTGGTCAATACAATTCTAGCATGAATAATAAAACTTTATCATGAATAAGGAAATATAAAATAATAACAACTTTATTATTGCCTTGTGGGAATATTTCCATCAGTCTCCCACTTGCACTAGAGTCAATAATCTAGATTACATTGTAATGCATCTAACACCCATGGAGTCTTGGTGCTGATCATGTTTTTGCCCGCGGAAGAGGCTTAGTCAATGGGTCTGCAACATTCAGATCCATATGTACTTTGCAAATTCTATGTCTCCATCCTTGACTTTTTCATGAATAGAGTTGAAGCGTCTCTTGATGTGTTTTGTTATCTTGTGAAACCTAGATTCCTTTGCCAAGGCAATTGCTCCACTGTTGTCACAAAAGATTGTCGCTGGACCCGATGCACTAGGTATTACACCTAGATCGGATATGAACTCCTTCATCCAGACTCCTTCATGTGCTGCTTCTGAAGCAACTATGTACTTCGCGTCACACGCAGATCTCGCCACGACGCTCAGCTTCGAACTGCACCAACTGACAGCTCCACCATTCAATATAAATACATATCCGGTCTGTGACTTAGATGATATACGTTCTGTGACTTAGATTCATCCGGATTTGTATTGAACCTAGCATCAACGTAACCCTTTATGACGAGCTCTTTGTCACCTCCATAAACGAGGAACATATCCTTCGTCCTTTTCATGTACTTCAGGATGTTCTTGACCATTGTCCAGTGACCCACTCCTGGATTACTTTGCTACCTCCCTGCCACACTTATGGCAAGGCACACACCAGGTCTGGTACACAGCATAACATACATGATTGAACCTATGGCTGAGGCATAGGGAATGACGTTCATTTTGTCTCTATCTTCTGCGATGGTCGGACATTGAGTCTGACTCAATTTCACACCTTGTAACACAAGCATAAACCCTTTTTTTGACTGATCCATTTTGAACTTCTTAAAAACTTTGCCAGCTATGTGATTTGTGAAAGTCATATTAAGAGTCTTGATCTATCTCTATAGATCTTGATGCCCAATATATAAGCAGCTTCACCGAGGTCTTTCATTGAAAATTTCTTATTCAAGTATCCTTTTATGCTATCAAGAAATTATATATCATATCCAATGAACAATATGTCATCCACATATAATATCAGAAATGCTACAGAGCTCCCACTCACTTTCTTGTATATACAGGCTTCACCGTAAGTCTGTATAAAATCATATGCTTTGATCACCTCATCAAAGCATATATTCCAACTCCGAGATGCTTGCACCATTCCATAGATGGATTGCTGGAGCTTGCACACATTGTTAGCACCTTTAGGATTGACAAAACCTTCTGGTTGCATCATATACAACTCTTCTTTCAGAAATCCATTAAGGAATGCAGTTTTGACATCCATTTGCCAGATTTCATAATCATAAAATGCGGCAATTGCTAACATGATTGGGACAGACTTAAGCATCACTACGGGTGAGAAAGTCTCATCATAGTCAACTCCTTGAATTTGTCGAAAACCTTTTGCAACAAGTCAAGCTTTGTAGACAGTAACATTACCATCAGCGTCATTCTTCTTCTTGAAGATCCATTTATTCTCTATGGCTTGCCCATCATCGGGCAAGTCCACCAAAGTCCACACTTTATTATCATACATGGATCATATCTCAGATTTCATGGCCTCAAGCCATTTTTCGGAATATGGAGTCATCATAGCTTCTTCATAGTTTGAAGGTTCACAGTTGTCTAACAACATGACTTCCAGGATAGGGTTACCATACCACTCTGGTGCGGTAAGTGTTCTGGTCGACCTTCGAGGTTCAGTAGTAACTTGATCCGAAGTTTTGTGATCATCATCATTAGATTCTTCTCTAGTTGGTGTAGGCATCACGGTAACGGTTTTCTCTGATGAGGTACTTTCCAATTAGAGCGAATGTACACTTACCTCATCAACTTCTACTTTCCTCCCGCTCACTTCTTTTGAGAGAAACTCCTCTAGAAAGGATCAATTCTTAGCAACAAAGATCTTGCCTTCGGATCTGTGATAGAAGGTGTCAGGGATATTACTAGCAGGTATGAACCGGCTAGTGTAAACCGAATTATTATAATATGTTTGTATAGTTGTAATATTTTGTAAAGGCTACGGCCCATGAGATCTTAGGCCCATGTAAGATTTATGGTTTGTAAACCGCCCGATGATGTAACTTGAGAGATAAGGAAGAAAGAGCAGAGACCGAGGTGGACACGAGTATGAGCCGGCCTCAGGACTCTATAAACCGGACCGGGCGTCGCCTCTATATAAAGGGACGACCCGGCGATGGTTCAGGAAGAAGCTAGAAACAACCCGTCGAGACACAGGCAAGCAATCCGCTCCTTGTTTGTCGACGCCCAAGCAATACCAAACCAAACTAGACGTAGGCTTTTACCTTCATCGAAGGGGCCAAACTAGTATAAACCCTCTATGTCCTTTGTGTGCTTTTAACCCCTTCAAGCTAACCCGTGCGATGGTTCCATCATAAAGTCCGTTAAACCGGACATCTGCCGTGTTATTTCTACGACAGTTGGCGCCCACCGTGGGGCCTCCGCACGATGGTTTCGAGTTCTTGAAGGGCAGCTTTGAAGGGCTCAAGGGCTACGTTGTCGGCCGGATGACCAAGAGTCGCCGCGGCCGGATCTACATCGATGACGCGGGTTGGGGACCGGAGGCCGATTCAATCGAATACGGGTACCGGGTTCCCTTCGGTGGCATCCATGTTTTCATCGGCAAGATCGGCGAACCGGGACCTGAGCCAGACATCTTCCCCAACATCATCGAGCCGGCTCAGCGTGCGAGATCGGCCCGAATTCAGCCCGCCATGAAGCACGTTTTTGTTGGAGCAGTTCACGGGGTCCAAACCGAGGACGGATCGGAATCCGGCGGTGAAACAGTTGTCTACTCCGATGACGGATCCTCATCCGGAGAGACTGAATCTTTGTATCAGTTGCGGGACAGCCGGTCTGAGGGTGAGTCCGACGGAGACAGTATTCCGGGCCCCTTTGACCCGCCAAACCGGGTGGCTGTCTTTATGGCCGGTTCACAATCTACATCGCAGTCCACGGTGAACGGGGCGACAGCAGAAGCTGGTGTAGGGGGGAGCGGCCCGGCCCTCTCACCTACTGACGTTCTATCCACCTTAGTCGAGGAGTTCATAGCTCGAGCCATGGCAGAGGTAGCTCCAGCAGACAAGGCACAACATGATGCAGAGCTCCTTCAGCTAAAGGGCCGGATTGATCAAGCAAGGGATGATCTGAAAACAGAGAAGGCTATGATAGCAATAAGGCAGGCGGAGCTAAATGATCAGGCTTTTCATCTAAGGATGGAGCAGGCCTCTGTGCAGGGAGTAAGGGGTCGGAAAATATCAATCTCGTTTACCGTCGGTTTATGAAGCGACGGATCTGTTCAGGACGCCCGGGGCTGGGACCAGCAATGATCCGGCGTTAAACCGGAGGCCGGCCCCAAGGGATGAGCCGGTTCAACAACCTCCCACAAAACAAGATCGACAGATTACATCTGCGCCTCACGTTCCAACCCCTTCGGGTCATTATTCGAATCATTTGGACAATATCGTTGCTGCTGCTTCGCGCTTGGCCGCTTTACCCGTTGAGGGAACGTCTCCGGTGGCGTTGGAGGCACGAAGGGTCAAGGATCTACTTAATACGGCGTTAATACAACAGCAAGCATATTCTCATAGCAGGGAGGGGCTGCATTCAACACCACGTCCCAGCCAGAGTTACACTAGGCATTGGGAGGAACCGGAAGTATCTAGCAGTGAACGCAGGCGGCACCGTCACAGACGAGATAACCCGGCAGGAGTGGACGCACAAGCTCAGGATGCAAACCGGGTTAGATCAGTAGCCCGGGAGGAGGTCCGTCAAACGACGCCGGTTCAAACAGCCACAACAGAGGCAGGGGTCACAACGAGTTCCTTTGGGGTGCAGTGTCTTATCCCCGCTTTACGGAGCGTGAAGCTGCCCAAGGATTTTAAAGGTCCGCGTAAGGTGCCTAATTACACAGCAGATTTGGCTCCAGAAGCTTGGGTTGAGAGTTACGAGATGGCCATGGAGATGCTGGATGTAGATGAAGCGGCTTGTGCAAAGTACTTTACTATGATGCTTGAAGGTACCGCCTGAACCTGGCTAAAGGGTTTACCCCCTAATTCCATCGGGTCATGGGGAGAGCTACGTAGCCAGTTTATCAAAAACTTCAAGGATACGTGCAAGCAGCCAATGTCAGTGGTAGATCTAGCAGCCTGTATACAAGGAGAACAGGAGTCTACAAGCGCATGGGTGCGGCGAGTATCGGAAATTTTACACTCTTCGAACGGTATCAATCCTAGTACGGCAATAGTGACTTTGGAAAACAATTGCCGGTTTGAATCTCTAAAGCTGAAACTGGGACAGCTTAAACGGGATTGTAATGATATGGGAACTCTCATGAGCGCTCTGGTGAAGTATGGGGACTCTGACAATACTAAGTATCCAGAAGCTGAGGGGGACAAAGCAGGAAAAGTTAACAAACCTGGTAAACCGGCGCAGGTTAACCCGGCTACTGCAAGTTTCTTAGGCAAGCGAAAGGCGGAAGGTGGCTCTGATTTCGTGGCCAATACCCAAGTTCAAGGGGGTTTTCAGCGCAATAGGGGCAACCCACCCCAACAAACCGGCGGAGGGGATGTTAGTTGGGACCAAGAGTTAAGTCAGCCTTGTCCGAAGCATAGCACGAGGGGACGACCAGCGAAACACACTATAGGAGAATGCATGATGGGCCGCTTCAATCCTAATGCAGGCCTCCAAATGGTGGTTCAGGCCCGGGGTTCTATGGTCCGGGTCATCAAGGGAACATCTCCGGATCAGGGTATCGGGGCAATAACGGTGGTTATCATGGCCGGGCCAGTAATCAAAATGGTCAAGGTGGTTATAATAACCAAGGCAATCAGCCGCGTAATCAGGGTGGTTACAATAACCAAGGCAGCCAACAGCCGGGCCAAAGTAATCACAACAACCAAGGTAGTCAGCAGCGTCAGCAATTGCAGCAGCAATCCGGATATCAGAGCAATCCAAAGGAGCTAAGTAGTGGGCAATATCATGTGTTCACCACGAGTTTGTGTAAACGAGATCAAAAGGTTTTAAAGCGGGCAGTCCACGCGGTTGAACCGGCGACGCCCCAATTTCTGCGCTGGTCAGAACAGCCCATCGTCTGGAGTAGGGAGGATCACCCGATGCGGGTGGATAATCCGGGCCACTTGGCCTTGGTGGTAGCACCGCAGGTGGGTGGCTACAAGTTCACTAAAGTTCTTATGGATGGCGGCAGCAGCATCAATATTCTGTATTATGAGACCTTCCGTCGAATGGGCCTGACGGATAAGAAGCTAAGGCAGTCAAACACAGTATTCCACGGGGTGGTTCCAGGTAAGTCAGCTTACCCAGTTGAGAAAATTGACTTAGAAGTTACCTTTGGAGATGAGCATGATTCCAGGTCAGAGATGATAACTTTTGAAGTCGTCAAGATCCGGAGCTCCTATCACGCTCTATTCGGGAGGACGGTTTATGCCAAGTTTATGGCTAGGCCATGTTATGTTTATCTGCAGCTCAAGATGCCGGGTCACAAAGGCACGATCATGGTTCACGGAAGTCGCAAGATAGCAGTGGAATGTGAAGAGGGAGATGCTGCCTACGCGGAGGCAGTATGTGCCACAGAAGAGTTGAAGTTTTATAAAGATAATGTTGATCCGGCAGATATGACCCCGTTGAAGAAGCCAACTACAGAGCATGATCCGGCGTTGAAATTTAAATCGGCGGAGGAGACCAAGCAAGTTGATTTCGTGCCAGGCGATTCATCCAAGCAGTTCACGATCAGCGCTAACCTTGATCCGAAATAGGAAAGCGCGCTCATCGAGTTCATCCGTGAGAATCGGGATATCTTTGCATGGAAACCTTCTGACATGCCAGGTATACCGAGGGAACTCGTTGAGCACAGTCTTAATATTGATACGAAATTCAAACCGGTCAAGCAGTATCTGCGCCGCTTCAACGAAGAGCGGCGCAAGGCTATAGGAGAGGAAGTGGCCAGGCTTTTGGCTGCAGGGTTCATAGTGGAAGTTTTTCACCCAGAGTGGTTGGCTAATCCGGTGCTGGTGTTAAAAAAGAATGGAAAGTGGAGAATGTGTGTGGACTACACAGACCTCAACAAAGCTTGTCCAACCGATCCTTTTTCTCTCCCTCGCATTGATCAGATTATCGATGCTACAGCAGGGTGTGAGCGGCTAAGTTTTTTGGATGCATACTCAGGATATCACCAGATCAAGATGGCAGTTAAAGACCAAGAGAAGACAGCTTTCATAACTCCTTTTGGTGCTTTTTGCTATGTATCTATGCCTTTCGGGCTTAAGAGTGCCCAAGCAACTTATCAGCGTTGCGTACAGAACTGTCTTAAGGGGCAGATAGGAAGAAATGTTCATGTCTATGTGGATGACATCGTGGGGAAGTCAAGGAAGGAAGAGACATTGATAGAGGACCTCAAAGAGACCTTTGACAATCTTCGGGCCTACAAGATGATGCTTAATCCGGAGAAGTGTGCCTTTGGTGTTTCGGCAGGCAAGCTCCTTGGGTTTTTAGTATCAAACAGAGGAATCGAAGCTAATCCGGAGAAGATCAAGGCAATTTCATCTTTAACAAAACCGGTTTGCATTAATGATGTTCAGCGTATCGCTGGCCGGATCACAGCTTTGAGCTGGTTTATTAGCCGTTTGGGGGAGAAGGCGATTCCGCTTTACCAGATGCTGAGAAAGACGGATCGGTTTATATGGAGTGATGAGGCAAATACTGCGTTTGAGGATTTGAAGCGACAGCTAGCGAGGCCACCGGTCCTGGCTACCCCTGTCGATAACGAGCCTTTGCTGTTATACGTCGCTGCCAACGCGCGGACAGTTAGTGTGGCGATCGTGGTGGAACGCAAGGAAGCAGGGAAAGAATATCCGGTTCAGCGTCCGGTTTATTACGTGAGTGAGGTACTCATTGAGTCTAAGCAAAGGTACCCACATTGGTAGAAGCTGGTGTATGGTGTGTTCATGGCAAACCGGAAGTTGAAGCACTATTTCCAGGGTCATCCAATAACTGTGGTTAGTTCAGCACCGTTGGGGGACATAATCCAGAACAGGGAAGCTATGGATAGAGTGGCGAAGTGGGCCATTGAGCTCAGCCCACATGAGTTGAAATATGTGCCACGCACCGCTATAAAATCTCAGGCATTGGTGGATTTCATCAATGATTGGACGGAACTGCAAACACCAGAGGAGAAGCCGGATCTTACATACTGGACAATTCACTTTGACGGTTCAAAGCAGTTAGAAGGCTTGGGGGCTGGAGTTGTTTTAACTTCCCCACGAGGTGATAAGTTTTGTTACGTCCTCCGTTTATTGTTTCCTTGTACTAATAATGGAGCGGAATATGAAGCGTTACTTCATGGCTTACGGATGGCAAAGGAGATGAACTTGAGCCGGGTCAAGTGCTTTGGCGATTCAGATTTGGAGGCACAACAAGTTTCAGGCAAGTAGGATTCGAGAGATCCTCTCATGGCGGCTTACAGACGAGAAGTGGAAGTAGTTGCCGGATATTTCAAAGGGTATCAAGTGGATCACATTGACCGGCGAAGGAATGAAGCGGCTGATACTTTAAGCCGGCTGTGTTCTCAACGTAAACCGGTACCACCAAATACTTTTCTGGATGAGCTGCACAGTCCATCAGTACAAGTACCATTAGAAGAAGACCTGGCTGTTCCTGATCCGGAGGCACAGCTAGTTGCAGCACTTCACGTTATTCCGGATTGGACGTGGCCCTATTTGGCGTATCTGAGCCGAGGAGAGCTACCGGACGACGAGATAGAGGCACGACAGATAGTCCGGCGTTCTAAGTCCATGACAATTGCAAACAGGGAGCTTCATCATCGCAGCGTTTCAGGAGCATTTCAGCGGTGTGTATCAGCTGACGAAGGTTGTGATATTCTTCGCGAGATCCACGAAGGAGATTGTGGTCATCATGCCGGTTCAAAATCATTGGTGGCTAAAGCTTTTCGACATGGGTTCTATTGGTTGACAGCTCATGCTGATGCGGCGGATCTAGTCCGGAAGTGTGATGCTTGTCAGAAGTTTTCACGACGTGCTCTTGTTCCGGCACAGGAGCTCCGGATGATACCGATAACCTGGCCATTTGCGACTTGGGGGCTTGATATGGTTGGACCCTTCAAATGATCCCAAGATCAGAAAACTCATCTATTGGTGGCGGTGGATAAATTTACCAAGTGGATTGAGGCAGAGCCTGTGAGCAAGTGTGATGCGGCAACAGCAGTTAAGTTCGTCAAAAAGGTGATTTTCTGGTTTGGCTTTCCACACAGCATCATCACAGACAACGGCACCAATTTATCCAAGGGTGAGATGGAAGAATTTTGTCAACGAGAACATATTCGCCTAGGTGTATCTTCTGTGGCCCACCCTCAAACCAATGGTCAAGCTGAAAGAGCAAACCAGGAGATTTTGCGAGGTATCAAGCCCCGGCTTATGACTCCCTTGCAAAGAACCCCAGGATGTTGGGTCGAGGAGTTACCGTCTGTCCTTTGGAGTATCAACACTACACCAAACCGGTCCACGGGTTACACACATTTCTTTATGGTATATGGTGCTGAAGCGGTCCTTCCAAGCGATATCCGTCATGATTCACCAAGGGTGACAGCCTATGTTGAAGCGGCCAACGAGCAGGCGAGACAAGACAGTTTGGACCGGCTGGATGAAGAGCGTGATATAGCAGCCGCACGGTCTGCGATCTATCAACAAGACTTGCGCAGATAGCACAGCCGCCGGATCAAGACAAGGACGTTCCAGGAGGGCGACTTAGTACTCCGGCTCATCCAAGATCAAACAGATATGCACAAGTTATCCCCACCTTGGGAAGGACCCTTTGTGGTCAGCAAGAATCTGCACAACGGTTCATACTACCTGGTGGACGTTCGAGAACACAAGGACTCACGAACATCGGAAGAGGAGACAAAGAGGCCGTGGAACATCGCCCTCTTACGGCCCTATTATACCTGAGCCATGAGCTCCACTGTATCCTATGTATATATTATGATTAATGAATAAACCGGCACCCTCGGTAAACCGGGGGCTCAGCCTTTTTTCCAATACAAATATCTTATGAGGGCAACCCTACATATATATCATATGTCATATCGATCAGTTTAAAACTGATTTTGCAGAAAATAGGCACTCAGAAGCAATAAACTCCCTGAAGAGCGTAAAGTCATATCCGGCCCAAAGAGGACACTGCATGGAAGCCCTCTGGATGGTAATCCATCCAGTGATTGGCTAAAGATTTACCCATGGTTCTATGGAACCATGGAGGCCCTCTGGACAGGCGACAACCATCGAGTGATTGGCTAAAGATTTACCCATGGTTTCATGGAACCATGGAGGCCCTCTGGACAGGCGACAGCCATCCAGTGATTGGCTAAAGTTTTACCCATGGTTTCATGGAACCATGGAGGCCCTCTGGACAGGCGACAGCCATCCAGTGATTGGCTAAAGTTTTACCCATGGTTTCATGGAACCATGGAGGCCCTCTGGACAGGCGACAGCCATCCAGTGATTGGCTAAAGTTTTACCTATGGTTTCATGGAACCATGGAGGCCCTCTGGACAGGCGACGGCCATCCAGTGATTGGCTAAAGTTTTTTCTTATGGTTCTTATGGATGATTCGGCCACATCCATCGACCGGCCCTCTGGATGGTAAGCCCATTCCATTGATTGGCTGAACCTTGCTTTGAGCCTGGCAGCTCGTAAAAAGCCTCGACTACAAGGTTTTATTTGCAAATTTGCATTCCTGTTCTATATGTTTTGTGGTTCTTTAATACGGAGTGGGACAATTCAAGAAGTTGACCACGTATCTACAAAGTTACAAGCCTGGGTCATGAGCGCCTGCATGAGTTAAAAAGTCTGGGTTATAAAACACCAGCAAGAATTAATCCGGTGTTTATCATAACCCGGAACAATCGTCATGCAGAAACAAAGAAGCCATGCATGATCTAAACCGGCAGCTTCTGTAAGACCCGGGATTATTATTGGGTCTATCAAAAGACTCCCTTCAAAAAGGCAAAAATCCGTCGGATTAAGAGTATCAAGCATACTTGATCTCAGGTATAAAGTTATTTCTGATATAAGTATAAACTTATTTGGTATATTGTGAGAACGATTTAATGGGTCCAGCGGTAAAAACCGTTAGGGCATATTTTCAGTATTGTCTATGCAGGAACGGATGGTATGCAGGACACGCCATGTTAGACCAAATTGAAACCGGCAATATTAAAGCAAGTCGGAGTATCCGGATCAAGTCGAACAATGTTTTTAGCTATCCTATTACAAGGCATAGCAAGCCTGACGGATTAAAGATTGTTTGGTAAAATGAAACTGCAGCTATGAAGCTATGCTATGAGCTACGCATCCTCCTGCTGCGACGGCTGGGCATCAACTTGATCCGGAACTTCCTCATCTTCTTGAAGCGGCTGGAAGTTAGGGACGCATCAGTTGATTTTCGTTAAGGCATGAAAGTACATTTCTTCATTGATGAGCTCAGACAGATCGATATCTGGGGCGAAGGTATGAGGGCGCACTGGTGGGATTAGATTGACGGTATCATAAACCGGCCGCTCCACCCGCTCGTTCTGCAAATCATACCCCGGATGATACCTGGATAAATCTGATTCGGCCGCAAGTTTGTTGGCCAGAGGACGCATCTCCTTCGTCAAGGCGTGGAGATCCTTTGCGGTAAAAGCCGATCCATCTTCTTTGGTATTTGGATACCCATTCAAAGCTTCTTGCGGATCAAAGTCCAGAACCCACGCCTTCGCTCTGGTAAGCGCCACAAGGGAACCGGCTCGAGCGGCAGACTTCTTAACTTCTTCCAAACGCACTGGCAAGACAGACAACTTCTGCAATGTGCCTTGGATGGTAGTTGGGGCCAGTTTATTGAACGATGTTGCACTTATGATCCTTTGAGCGCCGGAATACAGCTGCTCGACCAAAGTATAACATGCCTTGAGTTTTTTCTGCAAGTCATCCCTAAGATGGGTGACATGGCGCCCTGCATATGATTATCACAGTTAAATCGGCACGGATTGAAGATTACAAGGGTGAAGGCAGGAATACAGATTAAATACTTATCGAAGACAGCAGAGGTCATCAATTCTATTTGCCTCTTTAAACCGGTTAACTCTTCAGTCACCGGATTAAGGGCTTCTTCAGCGTCCTTGGCCCTTTTTTCCAGATCTTTTTTCTGAACTTCAAAGGCGGCCCGTTCTTCTTCAAAGAATTTCTTGAGCTGTTCGACAGTCTTTAAACTCAGCTTCAAATCTTTCTTGGCCTTAGAAGCAGCAGACTCCATTTCAGCAAGTCTGCTCCGGAGTTCACTGATTTCTTTAGCCCTCCGGTTTAAATCAGCCTGCAAGGAAAATCAAGTGGCAAGCAGCAATTCAAAGACAAAGTCTCAAGCACACAAACAAGTTGTCTACTTGACACTTGGGGGCTAATGGGCAGTTGAAACAGTAAGCAGTTGCAATTCAAAGACAAAGTTTCAAGAACACAAACAAGTTGTCTACTTGACACTTCGGGACTAATGGATAATTGAAGTATCAAAGGAAAAGTCAGGCAAGTCCCAGGCACATAAACCGAATTATGCCCCTGGCACTTGGGGGCTAATGTAAGGTCATTCGATTAATCAGTAAGTACCGGTTCACCTTCTAAACATAGCTAAACCGGAACTTGAGGGCTGATACGATATGGACAGAAGTACATTGAAAGTCCAAAGAAGATGTAAGGGATTACCTCATACTTGTCCTTCATCATGTTAATCAAGCCTGCTTCATAGTCTCGACCAGTGTGGAGCCGGTTCAAGTACCCGGAATAGAGCTCCTGGGCACTCATGTCAGCAAGGCCGGATAGTTCGGTACTCCATTTACCCTTTTCTTTGTGCAGCTTCTCCGCTTTAGCCGTATGTTTGGCTAAGACAGTGGGCTCAGCAGGAGCGGTATAACCCGTGTGAGTTATTTCCACCTCCGGAGAAGCAGTTGTTGGTGGTGGGGTTGCAGTATGAACCGGGCTGGCAGGAGCCGGATTGACCTGAGGAGAATTGGCCCAGGCAGGGCTTGCCGGTTCATGAACATCCTCAGCATTGGGATTCTCAGGCATAGTAGTGCGATCTGCAGGAGCAGGATCTTCAAGTGGAATTGTGGGTTCGCCTTCCGGAGGGATAGTTGAGTCCGGATTAGCAGCCGGATCATCAACGGCAGTCTCAGCAGTTGGTTGATTGGTTTTCGGGTTTTTGCTAGGCTTTGGCTTGTTGGAGGAAGTTGGAAAAACAAGTTAGAACTGTAAGGCAAAAGTGCAATTATAAACCGGATAAACTAAAAAGACTTACCCTGGGACAGTTTTCAGAGGTGGAAGTTGAGTGGCAGTTGATTCGCCAGAAGAAGATAACGGAGTATCCTGATAATCAGGGTCAGACGGTTTAAGAGGTTTGCGTATAAGCCCGGCCTTGGGATGAAGGAGGGTTGGAGAGAGTATAACCTCAGAGCAGCGCTTCCGGGCTGGAGTAAGAGATATTCCGGATGATTCCACAGCAAGGCCGATGTGGCGAGTGGTCCGGCGAAGAGCTTCATGTTGCTGTTTCTTCGAAAGAAAATTAGGATCCAATTGAGCATACGGGTGAGAAAACTAATATTTCCGGACTGTCCGACGACTTTTTTGGGGAAGTGGTTCTGAATCGGAAGAAAGGATAGTTACTTCAATTTCGGCTGGCTTATCTCCTTCAGCCAACTCCTGTGAAAAGTTATCATTAGATACAGATATGGGTAAAAGTGAGCAAGTTAAAACCGGATTAATTCATACCTCAGAGTCCGGATCGTCATCCTCAGCGTGAGAACCAGAGCCACCAGCCGCTTTTCTCTTATTGGAAGCGAAGGTTTTCCGGCGTGGTAGTTTTCCGGCTTTTTCCCGAGGTTTCCTATTCCAGAAAGGATCATTAGCCTGTTCGAAAGGTAAAAGATAAATTGAAAGAACCATTTAGCGGATTACAGGCATAGGAAAGAAAGTAAGACATACCGCAGGCAGCTTATTTTTCTTGTAGTATGGAGCCAGTCCGGTTTGGTTACATTCTTCTAAAGTGATGTTAAGCATTTTCTTGGCAGACTCAGTAACCTCCGACTCAGAAAGTTTGTCCTTAGAAAAACGTTGAGGATCATCCGGTTTACCAGAGTATTGATACATCAAGCTTGGGCGCGGGCTCAGAGGAAGGATACTCCAAGAGAGCCAGCAGCGCATGAAATCCACGCCGGTTAAACCATTGGCCATAAAGGCCTTTAACTTGGAAAGTTGATAGGCAAACCGGGGCCGCTCTGAGGAGCTGAGGCGCTGCGGCAGAGGGTGATCCTCCGGAAGACGGTGCTCGCGATAACCCGGCAATGGGTTTTCCCCCTCAGGTGAAGTATCAATACAGTAAAACCAGGACTTATTCCAGTCCTTGGGATGTGTGTGGAGAGCGGCATGAGGAAAGACTGCATCTTTTCTTTTCTGAATCCGGACCCCGCCTAGTTCTTGATGCGGTCCACTAGTAAATTCAGTCCGCCGATTTAGGTGGAAGAAATCCCGGAACAGGTCAACTGACGGTTCTTCTTGCAAATACACCTCAGAAAATACTTGGAAATCACAAATGTTGGAAACAGAATTAGGACCAATGTCCTGAGGATGAAGCTGGAAAGCGGCAAGTACATCCCGGAAAAACTTCGAACCGGGAGGAGTAAAGCCCCGAGCAATATGGTCAAAGAAGACAATAACCTTCCCCTCTTTGGGAGTAGGAGGACATTCCTCTCCTGGGGCCCGCCATTTTAAAACGGATCGAGGGCCTAAGGTGCCAATTGCAGCAGCATTGATTAAATCTTGTTCCATAATAACGGAAGGAACCCAGTTACAGGAGACAAACTGTTTGGCCATAGCAACAGAAGAGCAAGTGCTGAAAGGGTAAAATATAAACCCGGATTACTCAAGTACAGTGGCATAAACCGGAAGATATATGAAAAGTTTACGCAACGGTTTAAGTGAGGGACTAATGATATGGATAACCCGGCGATAAACAGGAAACTGTATTATTACCAGTTCATGACCACAAAGGAGGAAAAGCTAAACCGTCGCGTTTATCATTGAATTTTTACAGAAGCAGCATATGACAGTTTGAACCGAAGCATACTTAACAGTTCTGCGAAGGAGAAGAAACTGGTTTTCACAGACAGCTAAGGTGGAACAGATCTGAGCACACAAGAAAAAGAAAAACAAATGCAAGGATATTACGGGAAAAACTACAAGGGTCCTATACAGAGTGGATAAATCTACAGGTTGAATATGAATGACGAAGATCTAAAGCATACCGCAGCGGAATAGAGGTAAATTTTAAAGGGAAAGATTTAAAGGTTATTACTGAGAACTTGGTGCCTAAGATGAACAAGGTGAAGCTTTCGCTGAGACTCTAATGGCGGAGATGCGAGAAAGAACCCTAGAGGTTACGAATCTACAGTGAGGAAGAAGATGGAGTACCTGAGAAGTGGCGGCGGAGTTTTCTCTGGTCAAGCTCAGGTCGATGAAGCGGCCGGTGAAGATTTAGATTCAATGGTTGACGACTGCGGCTTGAGCTCGGGCGACAATGGAGTCTTGAGCTCGGGCGACGGAGGAAGAAGAATGGACGGAGGGAGGTAAAGAATGGAAGCAGCGGTATTTATAGAAAGGGCAGATCCGAAACGACATGTGCGGGATTCGAGGAGGCAAAGGATTGGATAAATATCCTCTGTCGCCTCGATTTTCGGGACAACCCTTAAACAAAGTCGATGGACAGCTCGCGGCGTTAAATGCGGAAGTGATGTCACGGTCAGATTAAGTGATTCTTGAGGATGACGTGAGGGCCGATTTACAAAAATGAGAAGACACAAGAAGGAAAATTATGCAAGACAGGGAAGATTGATGTGAACAAGTTCAAATCATTCTGGGGCCTAATGTCAGGGATATTACTAGCAGGTATGAACCGGCTAGTGTAAACCGGATTATTATAATATGTTTGTATAGTTGTAATATTTAGTAAAGGCTACGGCCCATGAGATCTTAGTCCCATGTAAGAGTTATGGTTTGTAAACCGCCCGATGATGTAACTTGAGAGATAAGGAAGAAAGAGCAGAGACCGAGGCAGACACAAGTATGAGCCGGCCTCAGGACTCTGTAAACCGGACCGGGCGTCGCCTCTATATAAAGGGACGACCCGGCGACGGTTCAGGAAGAAGCAAGAAACAACCCGTCGAGACACAGGCAAGCAATCCGCTCCCTGTTTATCGATGCCCAAGCAATACCAAACCAAACTAGACGTAGGCTTTTACCTTCATCGAAGGGGCCGAACTAGTATAAACCCTCTGTGTCCTTTGTGTGCTTTTAACCCCTTCAAGCTAACCCGTGCGATGGTTCCATCATCAAGTCCGTTAAACCGGACATCTGCCATGTTATTTCCACGACAGAAGGTGTACCCAATAGTTTCTTTTGGGTATCCTATGAAGATGCACTTCTCCGATTTGGGTTCGAGCTTATCAGGCTGAAGCCTTTTGACATAAGTGTCGCAACCCCAAACTTTAAGAAACGACAGTTTTGGTGTCTTGCCAAACCACAATTCATACGGTGTCGTCTCAATGGATTTAGATGGTGCCCTATTTAACGTGAATGCTGCTGTCTCTAATGCATAACCCTAAAATGATAAAGGCAAATCGGTAAGAGACATCATAGAAAGCACCATATCTAGTAGAGTACGGTTACGATGTTCGAACACACCATTACGTTATAGTGTTCCGGGTGGCGTGAGTTGCAAAACTATTCCACATTGTTTTAAATGAAGTCCAAACTCGTAACTCAGATATTCACCTCCGCGATGAGATCGTAGAAACTTTATTATCTTGTTACGATGATTCTCTACTTCACTATGAAATTCTTTGAACTTTTCAAATGTTTCAGACTTGTGTTTCATCAAGTAGATATACCCATACCTACTCAAATCATCTGTGAAGGTGATAAAATAACGATACTCTCCGCGTGCTTCAACACTCATTGGACCGCATACATAGGTACATATGATTTCCAATAAGTCATTAGCTCACTCCATTGTTCCGGAGAAAGGAGTTTTAGTCATATTGCCCATGAGGCATGGTTCGCAAGTATCAAATTATTCATAATCAAGTGATTCCAAAAGTCCATCAGCATGCAGTTTCTTCATGCGCTTTACACCAATATGACCTAAACGGCAGTGCCACAAGTATGTTGCACTATCATTATCAACTTTGCATATTTTGGCATCAACATTACGAATATGTGTATTACCACGATCGGGATTCAATAAGAATAGACCATTCCTCAAGGGTGCATGACCATAAAAGATATTACTCATATATATAGAATAATCATTATTCTCTGACTTAAATGAATAACCGTATCGCAACAAACAAGATCCAGATATAGTGTTCATGCTTAACACAGGCACCAAATAACAATTATTCAGGTCTAATACTAATCCCGGAGGTAGATGTAGAGGTAGCGTGCCGACGGCGATCACATCGACCTTGGAACCATTCCCAACACGCATCGTCTCCTCGTCCTTAGTCAATTTTAATCCACAACACATGTTTCGAGTTAAAAATATGAGCAACCGAACCAATATCAAATAACCAGGCACTCCTACGAGCACTAGTAAGGAACAGATCAATAACATGTATATCAAATATACTTTTGTTCACTTTGCCATCCTTCTTATCCGCCAAATACTTGGGGCAGTTCCGCTTCCAGTGACCACTCCCTTTGCAGTAGAAACACCCAGTTTCAGGCTTAGGACCCGCTTAATTTGGGTTTCTTCACGGGAGCGGCAACCTGTTTGCCATTCTTCTTGAAGTTCCCTTTCTTTACTTTGCCCTTTTCTTGAAACTAGTGTTCTTGTTAACTATCAACACTTGATGCTCCTTCTTGATTTCTACCTCCGCTGATTTCATCATCACGAAGAGCTCGGGAATTGATTTCTCCATCCCTGGCATATTATAGTTCATCACGAAGCCTTTGTAGGTTGGTGGTAGTGATTGAAGAACTATGTGAAAAACACTCTCAGGTGGAAGATCAATTCCCAGTGGAGTCAAGTGTTTATGATACCCAGACATTTTGAGTATGTGTTCACTGACAGAACTATTCTCCTCCATCTTGCAGCTATAGAACTTGTTGGAGACTTAATATCTCTCAACCCGGGCATTTGCTTGAAATATCAATTTCAGCTCCTGGAACATCTCATATGCTCCATGACGTTCAAAACGTCTTTGAAGTCCCGAATCTAAGCCGTAAAGCATGGCACATTGAACTATAGAGTAGTCATCAGATCGAGCTTGCCAGACGTTCATGACATGTGTTTCAGCTCCTGCAGCAGGTGCGTCACCTAGCGGTGCATCAAGGACATAATTCTTCCGTGCAGCAATGAGGATAATCATCAAGTTACAGACCCAGCCCGTGTAGTTGCTACCATCATCTTTCAACTTAGCTTTCTCTAGGAACGCGTTAAAATTCAAGGGAACGGTAGCACGGGCCATTGATCTACAACATAGATATGCAAATACTATCAGGACTAAGTTCATGATAAATTAAGTTCAATTAATTAAATTACTAAGGAACTCCCACTTAAATTAACATCCCTCAGGTTATCTAACTGATACATGATCCAAATCAACTAACCCGTGTCCGATCATCACGTGAGATGGGGTAGTCATCAATGGTGAATATATCTATGTTGATCATATCTACTATATATTCAGAGGCCATGTCTGTACATGCTAGGCTCATAAAGTTTAACCCAAGTATTCTGCGTGTGTAAAATTGTCTTACACCCGTTGTATGTGAATGTAGAGTCTATCACACCCGATCATCACGTGGTGCCTCGAAACGACGAACTGTAGCAATGATTCATACTCGGGAGAACACTTTTATCTTGAAATTTGGTGAAGGGATCATCTTATAATGCTACCGCTGTTCTAAGCAAAATAAGATGCATAAAGGATAAACATCACATGCAATCAAAATATGTGACATGATATCGCCATCATCATCTTGTGCTTTTGATCTCCATCTCCAAAGAATCATCATGATCTCCATCGTTACCGGCTCGACACCTTGATCACCATCGTTGCGTCGTGGTCGTCTCGCCAACTATTGCTTCTAGGACTATTGCTAACTCATAGCGATAAAGTAAAGCAATTACATGGTGCTTGTACTTCATACTATAATTAAGAGACAACCATAAGGCTCCTGTCGGTTGTCGATGTTACAAAACATGATAATCTCTTACAATAACGTATAACTCATCACATCTTGACCATATCACATCACAACATGCCCCCCAAAAATAAGTTAGACGTCCTCTACTTTGTTGTTGCAAGTTTTACGTGGCTACTACGGGCTTCTAGCAATAATCATTCTTACCTACGACACAAAACCACAATGGTGATTTATCAAGTTTGTTGTTTAAACCTTCGACAAGGACCGGCCATAGTCAAATTCGATTCAACTAATGTAGGAGAAACAGACACCCGCCAACCACCTTTATGCAAAACAAGTTGCATGTCTGTAGATGGAACTAGTCTCATGTATGCGGACATGTAAGAATTGTCCGGGCCAATTTATGTTACAATACCGCCGAATCAAAATAAGACGTTGGTGGTAAGTAGTATGACGATCACCCCCCACAACTATTTGTGTTCTACTCGTGCATATCATCTATGCATAGACCTGTCTCATGATGCCACTGTTGGGAAACGTTGCATGGAAAACAAAAAAAATCTACGCACACGCAATGATCTATCCATGGAGATGCATAGCAACGAGGGGAAGAGTGTGTCTACGTACCCTCGTAGACCGTAAGTGGAAGCGTTTAACAACCCGGTTGATTTAGTCGAACTTCTTCGTGAACCAACCGATCAAGTACCGAACGTACGACACCTCCGCGTTCAGCACACGTTCAGCTTGGTGACATCCTCGCCTTCATGATCCAGCAAGATGGGCGAAGTAGTAGATGAGTTCCGACAGCACGACGGCATGGTGATGGTGATGCGATCTCCGCAGGCCTCGCCTAAGCACTACGAAAATATGACCGAGGCAGTAAATGGTGGACGGGGGTGCCGCACACGGCTAAGACAATGTTGTGTCCTTGTGTGGCGCCCCGCACCAGGTATATATAGGTGGGAGGGGAGAGGGAGGCGGCCAGGGCGCGCCCCTAGAGCTCCTACCCTCCTCCGCCCCCTTTACTTGTACAAACAAGGGGGAAATGAAAGAGAGGGGAGAGGGAAGGAAGGGGGAGTCATACTCGACACTTTCCTTTCCCTCCCCTCTCTCCTCTCCCTCCCCATAGGGCCGACCTCTATAGGGGCGTACCAGCCGCTTGTGGGATGGTGTGTTCCCTCCCTTTGCCCATAAGGCCCATAACTTTGTTGGGGATGCCTGAAACTCCTTCCGGTGACCCAATAAGTATGCCGTACCCTCCGAAACACTTCCAGTGTCCGAATACCATCATCTTATATATCAATCATTAGTCATTTCCATGCAAGTCTTCTTATGATGTGTATTACCGAGAGGGCCCAGAGATACCTCTCCGATACTTGGAGTGACAAATCCCAAACTCGATCCATGCCAACTCAACAAACACCTTCCGAGACACCTGTAGAGCATATTTATGATCACCCAGTTAAATTGTGACATTTGATAGCACACAAGGTATTTGTCCGGTATCCGGGAGTTGCATGATCTCATTGTCTAAGGAACATGTATTTGACATACAAGAAAGAAGTAGCAATAAACTGTACTATCAAATGCTAAGCTACCGGATGGGTCTTGTCCATCACATCATTCTCCTAATGATGTGATCCTATTATCAAATGACAACTCATGTCTATGGTTAGGAAACCTTAAACATCTTTGATCAACGAGCTAGTCTAGTAGTGGCTCACTAGGGACACGTATTTGTTTATGTATTCACACATGTATTTAAGTTTCCGGTCAATACAATTCTAGCATGAATAATGAACCTTTATCATCAATAAGTAAATATAAAATACTAACAACTTTATTATAGCCTCTAGGGCATATTTCCACCAATATGATCCAACTATATTAACAAAGCTCGTAGTACATCAAAATCGTGCCAAATCAAGAACACGAGAGAGAGAGAGAGAGAGAGAGAGAGAGAGAGAGAGAGAGAGAGAGAGAGAGAGAGAGATCAAACACATAACTACTTGTACATACCACTAGCCTTGAGGGTGAATTACTCCCTCCTCATCATGGAGACCATCAGGATAATGAAGATGGCCTCCGGTGATGATTTCCCCCTCCGGTAGGGTGCCAGAACAAGGCTCCATATGGTATTTCAAAGGTACAGAGGCTTGCGATGGTGGAGTCCAAGTTCTAGGGTTATTTGTGGTGGTTTTTCTATTTATAAGATTTTTTGGCGTCGGTCTCTCGCTAAGATGAGCCATAAGGTGCTCACGAGGCACCAGCCCACTGCCACCCCATGGGCATATCGTGGTGGCTTGTGGGCACCTCGTGGCTCTTCTGGTCCTCCCACGAAGCTTCCGGGGTCTCTTTTGTTCCAGATGAAATAGTCAAAAAAATTCATCCCATTCGAGAACATTTATTTCTGCACAAAATCAACACCACAGTAATTATGCTAAAAACAACATCAGTCCGGGTTAGTTCCTTTCGAATCATACCAAAATCATATAGAATTGTTGTAAACATGTCATGAATACTTCATATATTACAGATACGTTGGAGACATATCAACATCCTCGAGCTTAATTCTTACTCGTCCTCGAGTAGGTAGATGATGAAAGAAATAATTTATGTAGTGTGAATGCTAGCATAGTGCATAAGTTTGTTCAATGACAATTCCAATCACTTTTCCTAGCATCACAAACAACTCTTTCTCATAAAACTAATCATGATAAAGTAGCAATCAATTCACATGTTATTGTTCAAACAATGCATTCTCTTGAAACTTAACAACCTATATTCTTAGTCACCAAACAACTTCAATTCAACTTAACTTCAACAGAGTCAAAGAGCTCCACATAGTCAATTATCATATAGTCTTATATGATTGCTATTACTCAAAGCATATTTTTAGAACAAAAGGCATCCATCAAACACAGAGAAAGATAGGGGCTAAATGTTTCGCCTCCCAACTCAGTTATTATATAGATAATTGTCAGCAATAATAATTCATGATCAAATATATTTGAATGGCCATATGTGCCTCGATATTTCCCCACCACATGATACTTTCCAACTAAATAATAATTGAGGTTGAATTCTGAAAGCATACTATTGAATTTTGCATAAAATTAAATACGTAAGTAAATACATAAAAGCAAAAAGTAGGCTCTTTGCAGAGGGAAGCGAAGGGTGTCATGCACTTTTTATTTTTTTATGTGCAAGCCCTTAATTGAAAGGAACGTCACATTATATTGCCCATTGTGATATCAAACTTTATTATGCAGTCCATCCCTTTTATTTCTTTACCATCACAAGTTCGTACAAAGCTTCTTTTCACTTGCAATTAAAGATCATACATATTTTAGGAGGAAATTTTATTGCTATTTGCACCAATGACTACATACTTGAAGGATCTTATTCAATCCATAGGTAGATATGGTGGACACTTATGGCTAGAAACTGGGTTTAAGGGTTTTTGGATGCACAAGTAGTATCTCTACTTAGTACGAATTTTTGGCTAGCAAAAGGTCCTAAGCAAGCACCACATGTTGGAGGATCCATAACAATATAACCTCTATACAAATATACCCAAACATAACTCATTATGTTGTCTTCCTTATCCAACTTCAACTAATTTTCTCATGTTTGAAAATAATTAATGGGTAATCACAATCATAAAAATGTCCAAGATAATATATTTGTATGTGAAAGTTCTCTTCCTTATACTAATCATTCATGAATTTTTTGTATCACCAATATTGTGGTTGTCAAACTTCAATATATTTTACTTTCTAAACCAAATGTGAAGTTACTACTAAGCATATGGAACACGGATAATTTCAGATTTATGATATTCAATTCGTTCAACAATTTACTCATAGGATATAAGTGAAGCACAAGAGTAAATGACAAGCTGCTCCAAAAAGATATAAGTGAAGATCAATGAGTAGTCAAACAATTAAGTAGCTATGTGAGGACTCTCTCATTTAAAAAAGTTCAGATCTTAAGTATTTTATTCAAACAACAAAGGAAACAAAATAAAATGACATTCCAAGAATAGCACATCTCATGCGAAGAAGCAAAAACATAGGCTCAACCGATACTAACCGATAATTGTTGATGAAGAAAGTTGGGATGCCTACCAGGGCATCCCCAAGCTTAAATGCTTAAGACTTCTTGAAATATTAACTTGGGATTCCTTGGGCATCCCCAAGCTTGAGATTTTGTGTCTCCTTAATTCCTCTCATATCATGGTTTCCCTAAATCTCAAAAACTTCATCCACACAAAACTCAACAAGAACTCGTGAGATAAGTTAGTATAAATCAATTCAAAAACCTTATCATTCTATACTGTAGAAAATCACTTAAATTATAATTTGAATTTGCATACTAAATGCCTCTGCATATTTAATACTCCTATCCTCAAATAGAATCATTAAACAAGAAAACATATGCAAACAATGCAATCATAACAACAATCTGTCTAAACAGAACAATATGTAAAGGATGAAGTAATATCCATACTTATTTAACTAAAAAAATTCTGAACATTTATGACACTGTACAAAATTTATCATATCTTACTGTGTCAAAATTTAAACAATTTATCACATTCTGACTTTTCTAGAGAATTCACGCAAGGACGAAAAACTTTCAGTTTTGAAACAACAACTCATATACTTTTCAAATTGAGCATGGTAAAGGCTATACTTGACATTTTTATTGAAATAAAAGATACAAAACCTTATTCTAGTTAATACTCCAAGCTTGGTTGAAGACGAAAAAGAAAATGACGCACCAAGCAAAAAACATAGCATCTGACGAATAAAAATATAGCTTCAACTAAGTTTACATATAATGTTGAAGACGAAAGAGGGGATGCCTTCCGGGGCATCCCCAAGCATGGTTGCTTGGGTATTCCTTGAATATTACCTTGGGGTGCCTTGGGCATCCTGAAGCTTAGGGTCTTTCCACTCCTTATTCTCCTCATATCGATATCTCACCAAAAACTTGAAAACTTCAATTAGACAAAACTTTGTGAGATGCGTTAGTATGATAAAGCAAATCATTCACTTGGTACTGTCAAAGACAAGATTAATAATTGTGATCACACAATGCCTACTTTACCTTATCATTTCCACAATTTATATCATTTAATCTAAGCTATGGAAACACTAAAACAAGCAAACTATGCATTGAAAACAGAATCCGTAAAAAACAGAATAGTCTGTAATGATCTGGACAATGAGCATACTTCTCTAACTCTAAAACTTATGAAATATTAGGACAACTTAAGCAATTTGTATATCAATTGTGTAAAAAATTCAGAAAATTATCAGTCATTTATATAGTTTTCTACACTGGATGCAAAACTTTCTATTGTTGCATAGAATCAAGTCAACTATCATCCACACAATCCCAAAGGCTTTACCTGGCAATTTATTGAAAAGGTCTATAAAACATGATTACTAAAGTAGCTTAGTCATGTGAACACACAAAAATAGTTGGTACAAGTATTGGGTCATCTCCCAACAAGCGTTTTTCTTTAATGCCTTTTTAGTCAGGCATGATGATTTCAATGATGCTCATATAGAAGTAAAAAATTGAAACATGACGGGAGCATCATGAATCACACGACAACAATATTTAAGCCTAACATGCTTCCTATACATAGTAATTTTGTGAGCAAACAATATATGGGAGCAAGAATCGACTAGCATAGGAAGGTAAAACAAGCATGACCTCAAAACTTTCAACACATAAAGAGGAAACTTGATATTATTGAGATATGTAAAAGCAAATGTTCCTCTCTCAAAATAGTTTTCAGCAGCATCATGAATGAATTCAACAATATAACTATCACATACAATATTATTTTCATGATCTAGAGGCATAGAAATTTTATGACACTCCACATAATCAAATTTATTCTCAAGAATAGTAGCATGATCAAACTCAGCAAAATAACTATCATGAGACATTTGATTGGCATAATCCAATTGAAACTAAAAATCATGATGAAAAATTTCACGGTTATCATTATTATTTATAGCATATATGTCATCACAATAATCATCATTGATAGCAACTTTGTTGTCACAATCAATTGAAACCTCTTCCAAAATAGTGTAATCATCATTCAATGAATTCATGACCTCTCCAAATCCACATTTATTAATATTGTGAAAATATTCACCAGCCTCCAAATTAGTGGTGTCATTGTTACCTAGAGTTGACACTATTCCAAGCCAACTTTCATAAATATTGCAGTCATCATAAATAGGAGGCATGCAACCATTATAACAAATTTGCACATCAAAACTTGGGGGCTAAAAATATCATATTCATCAAACATAGCATCTCCAAGCTTATGGCTTGGCATATCACTAGGCTCATGGATATTTAAATAATTCATACTAGCAACATTGCAATCATGCTCATCATCCATGGATCTTATGCCAAACATTTTATTGAATTATTCTTCTATCAATTAAGCACAGTTTTCTGATCCATCATTTTCAAGAAGGACATTATAAAGATGAAAAATATGAGGCAACCTCAATTCCACATGTTTGTAGTTTTCTTTCACAAACCAAAGTAGTGATAAAACAAGAAACTAAAAGATTTAATTGAAAGATCTAAAGATATACCTTCAAGCACTCACCTCCCCGGCAACGGCACCAGGAAAGACCATGATGTCTACTACACAACTTATTCTTGTAGACTCATGTTGGGCCTCCAAGCGTAGAGTTTTGTAGGACAATAGAAAATTTCCCTCAAGTGGATGACCTAAGGTTTATCAATCCGTGGGAGGCATAGGATGAAGATGGTCTCTCTCAAACAACCATGCAATCAAATACAAGAAAACTCTTATGTCCCCAACACACCAAATAGAATGATACATTGTATAGGTGCAATAGTTCGGCGAAGAGATGGTGATACGAGTTTAGTATGGATTGTAGATATAGGTTCTTATAATCTAAAAAATATATAGAAACAACAAGATAGCAAGTGATAAAACGGAGCACAAATGGTATTGCAATGCTTGAAAACAAGGCCAAGTTTAATACTTTCACTAGTGCAATCTCTCAACTGTGCTAACACATTTGAATCATATAACAATCCCTCGACATGCGACAAAGAGTCACTCCATAGTTCTTACCTAGTGGAGAACATAAGAATAAATTGTTTGTAGGGTACGGAACCACCTCAAAGCTATCCCTTTCGATCAATCTTTTTAGCTATTCCTATAAGTGTCACAAACAACCCTAGAGTTTGTACTAAAATAACACCATATGATACGCATCAACCAACTCTAATGTCACCAAGATACTCCAATGTCACCACAAGTATCCGTGAATTAATTATATGATATGCATCAAACAAATTCATATTCATAATATTCAATCCAACACAATGAACTTCAAAGAGTGCCCGAAGATTCCTACTGGAGAAAGTTGGACGAAAACGTGCATCAGCCCCTATGCATAGATTACCCCAAACCCGCCGAAATCCGCGAGTTGAGTGCCAAAATATACATCAAGTGAATCAATATAATACCCCATTGTCACCACGTGTATTCATATGCAGGACATACATCAAGTGTTCTCAAATCCGTAAAAGTATTCAATCCGGTAATAGTGAAACCTCAAATGTAAAAACTCAATTCATCCCAAGAAGATGGAGAGGGAGAAACCCCATATGATCCAACTATATTAACAAAGCTCGCGGTACATAAAGATCATGCCAAATCAAGAACACGAGAGAGAGAGAGAGAGAGAGAGAGAGAGAGAGAGAGAGAGAGAGAGAGAGATAAAACACATAGCTACTTGTACATACCCTTAGCCTCGAGGGTGAACTACTCCCTCCTCGTCATGGAGACCGCCGGGATGATGAAGATGGCCTCCGGTGATGATTTTCCCCTCCAATAGGGTGCCAGAACAGGCCACCAAATGGTATTTCAAAGGTATAGAGGCTTGCGGCAGTGGAGTTCAAGGTCTAGGGTTATTTCTAGTGGTTTCTATTTTTATTGGATTTTGTGGTGTTGTTCTCACGCTAAGATGGGCCATAGGGTGCTCACGAGGCACCAGCCCACGACCACCCCCTGTGCACGTGGTGGTGGATTGTGGGCACCTCATGTCTGTTCTGGTCCTCCCACAAAGCTTCGAGGGTCTCTTTTGTTCCAAAAGAATCGTCAAAAAGTTTCAGCCCATTCTAAGAACTTTTATTTCTGCAAAACAAATAACACCACGGTAATTTTGAAGTAAACAACGTCAGGCTGGGTTAGTTTAATTCGAATATACCAAAACCATATAGAATTGTTGTAAACATGGCATGAATACTTCATAAATTATAGATAGGTTGGAGAGGTATCAAGTGCAACATATCATTGGATAATAATATGTTGCATCAAACACTATGTTCAACTAGGGATTATAGTGGGTTGAGGGAGGGACTCCACCGCATAGAGCGGGAGAAATATGTTGATGACAATGATCGTTGTGATGAAGATTCCTTCGGCGGTGCTCCGGCGTCACCGAAAGAGAAGGGGAGAGAGGCCCCCATTGTTCTTCTCCTTCCTTGGCCTCTCCCCAAGATGGTGGGAGGTTTCCCCCTCTGGTCCTTGGCTTCCATGGCTCCCAGAGGGTGAGATCCCCTCTAAGATTGGATCTATCCTTCTTTGTTTCTCTCTGTTTAGGTATTGTTCCTAGGCCCGAGCACCATTTCTTAAATATTCAGAGATCCGTAACTCCGACCAGGTTGATATTCTAAGGGGACCCCCCATAAAATTAGCTTTCTTGCGGCAAAAGAAGAGATCTAACTAACTTAAGGAGCCTCCACGTGGGCCCCTCGCATGACAAGGGGCCTAGACGTGCCCCAATGTCGTGCGCCACCCTCGTGCACCGCATGACAATGATTTCTTCACACAAAAATCAGATACTTTTCGTAAACAGTTCACAAAAACAGGTCATTATGGCTCTGTGAAATTTTCACCAAAAAATGTTAAAACAATACAAAACATGAACTAACCTTTGGGACTGGATTAATAAGTTCGTCCAAATAAAATAATAAAATTGTTTGCCAAAAGTATGTGAAATTATTATGATAATAGCATGAAAAATAAAAAAATACAGATAAGTTCGAGAAGTATTAGTTTGTATCTTGCATATCTCCGTGTCTCCACAGTTTCACAAAATTCACAATTATGTGAAATTGGATTTCTTATATGCTTGAATCACTGGTGGGACCTTCGATTTCTCACACTTGGCTATGGAGCCACTATCCTTGATAATGTTATATTGGCTTCATCTTGAAACCATGCCAAGTTCGAAAAGGAACCTTTTGATCCAAACTCCCTCCTTTGTCACTTCTTAAGCGACAACCCAGTTTATTCTCTGTTATAAAATCCGCCGCAGAAACCTTCTTGGAAAAATTCCAACTTACCATGCCACCATTCCATGTTACAAAAGAAAACCCGGTTGAAGTAGAAAATTGCTCGAAGCAATGATGAAGATCGCATCGATGTAACTACTTACAATTAGGTTGCATCAATGTAACCCTTCACAATCAACTCTTCATCATCTCCATATGCGAGAAACATATCCTTAGTCCTACTTTGGTACTTAATGGTATTTTCACTCTTGTCCTTTGATCAACGCCTTTATCACTTTGGTACCTTTCTCACAATCGTTTGGAGCACTTGACATATTTAGTTGTTTTCACATCATGGGGTACGTGATTAATCAAAACACATATTTGTATAGAATCCCATTTATGTGTTTTGATCATCAGTGTTTCAGGACAATGAGTATTGCTAAAACTCTTTCCATGTGACTCAGCAAGAACTCGCTCTTCTCGGTTCCCATACTAAATTAATTTAGTATTTCCGCAATATGTATTTGGCTTAGCCCTGCTAGGCACTTATATCTGCTTAGATCTTATGCCCAATATGTATGTTGCCTATCCCTAGTTCTTCATCAACACTATTTTCAATGAATCTTTAATTCAAATCAAGAAATTTATATTGTTTCTAATCAACAATGTGTCATCCCTACCAAGTCTTAGAAATATTATTATGCTCCCATTAGGTTATTATTTCGTTTCCACATACTTCCTTGAAAATGCAAGCATCTTCGCTATCCTTGATGAAGTCAAACTCTTAGACCATTTCATGAAAACATAGATTCCTACTTCATTATGCTTGTCTTAGTCCATTGTTGGATCTCTGAAGTTTTCACACTTTGGAACATCGTTTAGATCGACGAAAAACCTTGGACTATATCATATACATGTCCTTGGATGTATTTTCATGTAAGGAAAGCAATTTTGTTGTTTGTCTGTAATATCGCGTAATTGAGTTATGTAGGAATTGCAATTATAACCCGAACTGGGACTGATGCATCACTACGATGAGACGATCGCATCGTAGTCAACTCCTTGAACTCATGAGAAACTCTTTGCAACAAGTCGAGCTCTATGGATTAAACATTTTTATACACGTCAGTTTATAGATCCATTCATATAAGTTAGGACTTTTCCTTCTAGAGGGTCTACCAAGTTCTAAATACACAGATGCTATTATTAGATGACTTGGCATTTAAGAAAATCCTCGGAGTCAAGGCTCACCATTGCTTCTTTGTATGTTGAAGGTTTATTGTTCTTAGAAAACACTATATAGTTCACATATCTTAAGGGCTTGCATGAGTTTTTCCTAACCTACGTGGTTCAACTGCAAGCTGAACTATAGTCTCTACATCACATGTAGGGTCTTACGTATCAGTCGCACTAGGATACTTTAAAACTACTTTCAATGTTTCTTTTGTGTGACCTAATGACAAAGATTTTGTAATCTCGTCAATATGCAAATTCCTCTTACTCACTCTTTTGTAAGCAATATTTTCTTCTAAAACACACTGTTCTTAGCAAACAATATTTTGCCTTCGTTAAAGTGATAGAATACATTCCCGACATTTAGGGATAACCTACAAACTAGTACTTATCAGAGTAGGGATATATGTGGTTGCAAATATTTTACATACGCATCAAATTCCCAAATGTTAAGAAAAGAAAATGTTGGTTTGACAACCCATACCACATCTCATATAGTGTCATTTCCAAAAAATCTAATGGCGTTCATTTCAGTGTAAAAGTTGTAATCTCCAAGAGCATCTACACCGCGAACACCTATTCTGGGCCCTCAAACGCCCGCGGATGCGCCCGAGCGCCTCCGCGGACAATGAATGGTCATACCACAATTTTGCATTCGCATGACTAGATACCTCAATTATCAAACAAGAAATCCATACAAACACATGCAAGATAAATGATGCAACACTACTACTTATGGGCTTCACTGGGATTTTCCTCGAAGAGGAGGGGAGATACAGTAAAATAGAGATAAGTATTTCCCTCAATGAGAATCAAGGTTTATCAAACCAATAGGAGAACCACGCAAAAGCCTCGCAACAACACCTGCACACACACACAAAAGCAAATACTTGCATCCAGCATGAGCAAGAGGGTTGTCAATCCCCTTGAAGTCGTTACTTGCGAGGATCAAATCTTGTGTAGGTAGATATATAAATTGCAAAACAAAAATTAAAGTAATAAAATTACAGCAAGATATTTTTGTGTTTTTATATATGTTTAAAGTAGAACCAGGGGCCATAGTTTTCACTTGAGGCTTCTCTCTCGAACACATAGCATACAATGGGTGAGCAAATTACTGCTGGGCAATTGATAGAAAAGTGCATAGGATGATATCCAAGGAAATGATCATGTATATATGCATCACATCTGAGACAAGTAGATCGAGTCCTGCCTGCATCTACTACTATTACTCCACCAATCGACCGCTATCCAGCACATGTCTATGGTATTAAGTTCATAACAAATAGAATAATACCTTAAGCAAGATGACATGATGTGTAGACAAAGTAAACCCAACCAATATGAATGAACCCCGTCATTTTAGTCTTAATGACGACAATACATATACATGTTTTGTCCCCTTTTGTCACTAGGATATAGGCAACCACAGATCGAACCCATTACAACACATCTCTCCACCTGAAGATAAATCAATCTAGTTGGCCAAACCAATGGATAGATCAGAGAGAAATAAAAAGCTAAAAAAAATATGCATAATAAAGTTCAGAAAAGACTCAATTACTTCTCATGAATATTTAGATCATAAACCTAGAATTCATAGGATCCAAACAAACACACCGTAGAACAAGATTACATCGGATAGAACTCCAAGAACATCAAGGAGATCATGGTATTGAAGATCAAGAGAGAGAAGAAGGCTTTTAGCTATTAGCTATGAACACGTAAGTCTGTGTAAACTACTGATACACCATCGGAAGGCAGCAAGGATGATGTAGATCCCCTCCATGATCGATTCCCCCTCCGGCAATGTACCAGAAAAGGCCTTCAGATGGGATCGCGGAAGAACAGAACCTTGCGATGGCAGGTAAAGTGTTTCGGGTGGCTCTTTGTTGGTTTGGGAATATTTCTGAATTTATGGAGTTGGAATTAGATCAAACGAAGCTGTGTGGGGCCCACAAGATCAGGGTACGCGCCTACCCCCTCGAGCGTGCTCCTCGAGCTTGTGGCTCTCTCGTATCTCGTGTGGTCTCCTCCCTAACCTTCTAGGGTCCCTTCTGTTCCATAAAAAATAATCCAATATTCATTTTTTGCTAGGACTTCGGTTGATATTGATTTTCCAAAAGCAAAAAAACAAGAAAAAAAACAACAACTGGCACTGGGCACTGGGTTAATAGGCTAGTCCCAAAAAATGATATGAAAATAAAATATGAATGCATAAAAAGCATCGAAGATAGATAATATAATAGCATGGAACAACCAAAAATTATAGATAAACACAAATCATCCGACTAGATTAGCAAATGCCATTGGACTACCGAATTTGGCATGTTCTACCTACATACTCTGGAACATCGACGACTAGTCTTGCTCTTTCCCTTCCTGGCGATCTTGTCGCCTTTCTCGCTCAAGTATCGCTCAAAAGCAAAAAAAATGGATCAAGCCAGGTCTACTCTTTGCCGGAGCTGAGGGAACCGCCACTATCCTCCTTTTATTCTTTGGGGGCAGTCCAGCCATGGCATAGACTGCCTGCTACTTGTGATCCGCGTTGGTAAATTAATTCCCCGAAGAGGAGGGGATGATTCAACACAACAGCGGTAAGTATTTCCCTCAGTTCCGAAACCAAGGTTATCAATCCAGTAGGAGAACCAAACAACACTATGTAAACAACACCTACACCTACATAGAAACAACAAAACCTCGCAACCCAATGCGTAGAGGGGATGTCAATCCCTCCAAGGTAAGATATATAGATAGATTGATAGATGCAAATAAAATAAAGGCAAATAAAACATAGCAAAGTGTTTTTGGATTTTTGCCAAAACATATTTGAAAATATATGATAGGAAAATAGACCCGAGACCCGTAGATTTCACTAGTGGCTTCTCTTGAGAAAATAGCATACCATGGGTAAACAAATTACTGTTGGGCAATTGATAGAAGAGAAAATAATTATGACGATATCCAAGACAATGATCATGCATATAGGCATCATGTCCAAGATTAGTAGACCGATTCCTGCCTGCATATACTACTATTACTCCACACATCAACCGCTATCCAGCATGCATCTAGTGTATTAAGTTCATGGAGAAATTGAGTAATGCTTTAACAACGATGACATGATGTAGATATGATCTATTCATGTTGGAATAGACCCCATCTTGTTATCCTTAATAGCAACGATACGTCCGTGTCATCTGTCACTCAGATTGAGCACCGCATGATCGAACCCATTACAAAGCACCTCTTCCCATTGCAAGATAAATCAATCAAGTTGTCCAAACAAAACCAAAATAGCAAAGAAGAAACACGAGGCTATAATAATCATGCATGCATAGATCTGATCATAAACACACAATTCATCGGACCCCAACAAACACACCACAGAAAAGAGTTACATCAAATAGATCTCGAAGAACATCAAGGAGAAAATTGTATTGAAGATCAAAAAGAGAGAAGAAGCCATCTTGCTACTAACTACGGACCCATAGGTCTATGGTAAACTACTCATGCATCATCGGGGGAGCACCAATGAGGATGATGAACTCCTCCGTGATCATGTTCCTCTCCGGTGGAGTGTCGGAAAAGGCCTCCAGATTGGACCTCGTGGGTCTAGGAGTTGTAGCGGCTGAAACAATTTTTCGTCTACTCCCCTAGTCTGGTACACCTCTTGGGCTCTCTAGTTCTCTTCTGGGCATAAAAAATCTCCATAAAGTTTCATTGCATTTGGACTCCGTTTGGTATTGATATTCTGCAAAGAAAAAACAATCAAAAAATAGCAACTGGCACTGGACACTCATACGTCCCCAACGTACCTATAATTTATGAAGTATTCATGCCATGTTTATAACAATTCTATATGGTTTTTGTATGATTTGAATGGAACTAACCCGGACTGACGCTGTTTTCAGCAGAACTACCGTGGTGTTGTTTTTGTGCAGAAATAAAAGTTCTGGGAATTGGACGAAACCTTTTGACGATTTTTTGGAAGAAAAGAGAAACAATGGAGCATATAACTACCAGAGGGGCCCTACTGCCCACAAGACACCGGGGCGCACCAGCCCCCTTGGCGCACCCTGGTGGGTGGTGGGCCCCTCGAAGCCAATCTTCGCATGAAATCGACGCCAAAAATCCTATAAATATAGAAACCCTAGAAATAACCCTAGATCAGAAGTTCCGCCGCTGCAAGCCTCTGTAGCCACAAAAAAACAATCTAGACCCTGTTCTGGCTCCCTGCCGGAGGGAGAAATCATCACCAGAGGCCATCTTCATCATTATGGCGGCCACCATTATGAGGAGGGAGTAGTCCACCCTCGGGGTTGAGGGTTTGTACTAGTAACTATGTGTTTGATCTCTCTCTCTCTCTCTCTCTCTCTCTCTGTATCTCTCATGTTCTTGATTTGGCATGATCTTGATGTATTGCGAGCTTTGTTAATATAGTTGGATCATTTTGTGTTTTCCCCTCTCTATATTGTTGTGATGAATTGAGTTTTCCCTTTGAGATTTCACTTTTATCGGATTGAATAATTTGTTAGATTTGAGAGCACTTGATATACGTCTTGGCACTCAACTCGCGGATTCCCGAGGTGACATTGGGGTAATCTGTGCATCGCGGTTGATGCACGTTTTTGTCCTTGTTTCTCTGGTACAAATCTTGGGGCACTCTTTGAGGTTCTTTCTGTTGGATTGACTATTATGAATATGAAATTGTTTGACGCATATCGTATAATCAACCCACGGATACTCGTGGTGACATTGGAGTATCTAGGTGACATTAGAGTTGGTTGATGTGTATGATATAGTTTTATTTTAGTATGAACTCTTGGATAGATCGATCGGAAAGGATAACTTGATGTTATTTTAGTAGGAAATCTTGGAAAGATTGATCAGAAAGGATAACTTTGAGGTGGCTTTGTACCCTCCGCTAGATAGGAACTTTGGAGTGATTCTTCACCGCATGTTGGGGGATTGTTATGTGATCCAATTATATTAGCATTGTTGAGAAATTGCACTAGTGAAAGTACAGACCCTAGGCCTCATTTTCAAGCATTGCAATACCGTTTGTGCTCACTTTTGTAACTTGCCACCTTGCTGTTTTTATTTTTACCATTACAAAAATCAATATCTACTATCATTACTACACTTGTATCACCATCTCTTCTTTGAACTAGTGCACCTATACAATTTACCATTGTATTTGGTGTGTTGGGGACACAAGAGACTTTTTATTATTTGGTTGCAGGGTTGCTTGAGAGAGACCATCTTCATCCTACGCCTCCCACGGATTGATAAACCTTAGGTCATCCACTTGAGGGAATTTTCTACTGTCCTACATAACTTTATGTTTGGAGGCCCAACACGAGTCTACAAGAACAAGTTGTGTAGTAGACATAAGGCACTATGTTAATAGGTTAGTCCCATATAAAGTTGCTAGAACAAGTATGTGAAACATCCAAGATTGATAATATAACAACATGGAACAATCAAAATTTATAGATGCGTTAGATACGTATCACTACCGGATTTTTCTCCTTGGCGAGGGTGCGCATGTTCCTCCTCTACCGTTTCTTTAAGATGCAGACACAAATGGCTTCCTGCTCTGCGATAGCACGCACAACCACATCTGAATCCGCCATGTCGGCAGCGAGGTGAGCCTTGACCACTCTCACCCTCTCCTACCCACGGCGGGCACACCGGTCTCGGTAACACTCATACTCTAGCGGACCGAAGATGGGGTGGTTAACGGATCACGATGCTCCAGCCCAGTTGGACCAGAATGCCTGTTGGGCCGATTCAATGGACTCGCGCCGGACTCGGTCGGGCGCCGTCCTCCCAGGAGCGGCATAGGGCAATGCGGATAGCCATAGCCTCCTCCATCCTGCATGGGATGACACCCTAGTATACTGATTGAAAGTGGTTGGAGTCAGATCTGCTGTCCAGCAGGCTGGAGAAGGGGAAGCTCATCGGAAGTGAGACTGCGGGTGGAGCGGAGGGGATTCGAGTGGCTAGGGTTTGGTCTAGCAAGAGGATGGGGACAAATATATGTGGGATCGGCTGGCCACCGTGGGCCGGATCCGACATGGCGGACGCGCCCGCTCGTGCCCCGGCCTTCCAATATCCACCACAAATTTGGGCTGGATATGAGGGGTACCAGTCAACCCAGGTGTTTGAGTCCGATTTGAGGCACCCGGGTGGGTCACATTTGTTTGTCTGGTTAGTGACTGAATAACCCGCTCGGGCATATGAGACCGGTTTGAGGCACCCGGTTGTAGATACTTTAAAGCATAACTTAAAAGAATAACTAGAATTCAATAGGTGGCATCTTTGATCTTATGATGTTATACATGGTTTGCTTACGTCTCTCGGACACTCCACTATCAATGACGTTCCAGGTCGTGAAGTTATCTAATTATTTCACGACTCATCACACATTTTCTAAACTTGTAACCCAAATATTCCTTCCATAATCTGAATGCAGAAACTTAATTTTTCGTGTTACAATAATTTTCTACTTCATTCTAAAATCCTTTGAAATTTCCAAAGGTACATACTTATCTCTCCTTAAATTTTCACATATCTACTTAAATCAACAACGAAGATAGAAAAATTCACTGCTTGCAGCTACACTCATCGGGTTGCACACATTAATATATATGATTAGCAATAACTTAGTCGCTTGTTCCTTACAGTACGTGAACATTATTCTAGCCACTTTACCAGTTAGAAAAAGTTGCAAGTGTCATATGATTCATTATAAAATGACTTCAAAATCCATTAGTACGAAATTTCTTCATGCGGGTTTTTTCCAACGTGACTAAAATGTAGTCCCACACGTATGTGGTATTATTTTAGTCTTTCAACATTTAGCATCAGTGTTATAGATGTTTAAAATTATCATCAACATATATCCCATTCAAATGGAAGTATCACCCTTAAGTTATTCATTACATCGAACAACTATTGTTCTCTTAAATGAACAATCGTCTTGTAACAAACATGATTCCAAAAATGACGCTTCTGCAAAAGGCTAGAGTGTAGTAACATTCTACTAAATTCCGAAATGACTTATATGGATAAACATAGAGGTAATACGTTGATGGGAGAGTATAGTAGATTTTACAAAGTTCCTAGCGCTTATCTAAACCTGATCATCAACTAGTCGTTTAAGGCCGTTGTATTTCTGGGATCAAGTTGCAAAAGTGTGCAATCAAACCGACATCCTCATGATAAACTCTTTTAATCACAATACCCAAGAACCAATGATTAATTATTTAATCATAATTCCTAAGAATTGCATTTTGGACCAACCATCTATAGGCCTATAACTTGTATGACATTCATACCTGAGCCAGACTATTCTGATCTTCATTATTTCTGCGTTTATACTTCTTAGTTTTATTTCCAATGTCTCTCCCACTCACAGAAGAAGCACCCAGCTTGAAGAGTGGCGCTAGACATGGGGTTCTAGGTGTGTGAGACTTGCTAACACCCTTTCGTCATGTTCTTTCTCTTTAAGTTGTCCTTTTATTCATCATCATGCCATGCCGAGCGTTCTTCTAGATCCCACACATATCAATATATAAATCATAGTGAACACTTCACTTATACTTGCAATCAAACATTGCTCCAAATATCTTGTATCATTTAGCCTTTGTTTGTTTCCTAAAGCAATTTTAATTCAATGAATATCACATAACTATCCTAAAAGTTTTGAAGTCCGAGTCTCATGGAAGCAAGCAAAGTGTACTTAAATGTGATGGAATTAATTACTGTTCTTGGATTGAAAGGACATGAGTCACATCATCCATGACATCAATGGGTGAACATAAAAACAATATGCAATAGGGCATAGTACTTCTCAGAACTCTTGAGGACGATCCTCACATTACGGTATGTACAAATCATAAAGTTTTAACCATATATTAAACATGCAATAACATTCAATGCGGAAGGTGGAAATATGAGCCTTTGTTCTACAACCATAATGCTAATAAAATTCAAATATTGTTCATAACTAATTGCACTCCTAATTAACAATTTAATTTTAGAGTGCGCTCCAACTAAACCTATATTGCTCATAATTAATTTAATTGATTCAAGATCCGTGTCTCAATCGTTCGCCATTGATTTGATATTATTGATGAAGAAAAATTAGACCCCTAGGACAACTTGTGAATCACATCTTGATGTGACGTGTTCATCTCACTGGTACATGTCGGTGCTATACAAACGGTTTTTAACCCCTTTCCACGAAGGCATTTGGAACCGTCGCCAAGTGAGTGTGGGTGATAGGGGGGTCCTTCCCACACGACCCAGAAACCATCGGGGATAGGGAGCCTCGATGCATACAGTTGTCCCTATATAACTGTTTCCGATATCTTGAATATCCCAAGTGCTTCATCCTTGCTACTCGTTTGTGCTCGCATTGTCATCGTAGTCAGATTTTTGTGGTTTTACCTAAACTAGGCAGATTCCAAGCAGGGCAATTTTCCAGGCAGATTCCAGGCACGGGAGTTTCATGATGCCTGGCACATCACAAACAGTTCATGATTACGAACCGTGTACGATGGGTAGACAATCACACACATTTAGTTTTCCCGGACCGTATGTGATAGTGTCTGGCATCACACACGCTTTGGAAACGGCAACTGTGTGCATGCTTGCACATGTTTCCTCTCTGTGAACCGTCTCGGATTATGGTGTATATCACAAATGTTTATGTTTTACAAACCGTGTGTGCCGTAATGACCTGCACAACATAATTTTGCCCTAATTTAATTGCCGCTATTTAAAATGGTACCTAATTTAAACTTGAAAGTAGGCTATAGCTTTATTCATATCCATCAGGTTCAAACAACCAATGCATTATTCGATTCACAGGTACATATATTTAAGAATTACATAAGCACCAAATAAAGAATGATGTACCAGGGTTTTATACTTGTACTACTATAGATGGTAAACAAAGAGGCGACAGACATTCCAGTTGTTGAACAAGGTGAAGCGGAATGGCCCTATTGTGCTCTCCAAGATGCATAAGGCATGCAGGATTCTAGTCCAACCCCTTGTAATGGCCGGCCGATAATCACGTAGTTTGAGAGGTAATCTTGAGTAAACTGCTTCAGGATCCACTGCAAAAGGAAAAATATTCAGATATTGTCATCTAACACAACTCATTACGGGTAGTAAAAAGAAGGCTACATGGTTCGTACTTACCATCCTGCAGTTCACTGTTGTCTTGCATAAAGTGTAAACAAATAGTTTGATTGACATCTTTTGACCCATTTTAATAACAATCTTTATCAGTTTCCTCACTTGATGCTGGTTCATGAATATCTCATTGCCCTATACGCAGGAAGGGTCGAAGTGTGGATCTTTGACAATGATATATGTACCTAAAAGCAGCAAGTTAATATTAGAAGCTAAACAACAATTGAAAAATGATGTAGTACAACACTCCATCCATCCCATTATATAAGATTTTATTACATGTATATCTAGACATCATCAGAACATTAAGGTAACACTCTTCCTTGTAGCTATGTAGCCTGGGATTGCGTATTTAGTCATTCAGTACAATGCATGTTGCTAAACAACAATTGAAAAATGAAAAGGCATGTTAACATCAATATCCTTAACAGCAACCAAATATCGTAATTCATAGTGGTATTGTTGAAACAATTATTGATGAAATTGAACTGCACGGCAAATAGTTGCACATATAGAGCATCACATTGTGAAGAAATGAAATAAACCAGTCATAAGGACATTTCTAGGTGATCCTTAAAAAGTTAAAGGACTAAAACCCTTAGTGGATATATATATACTCCAACAATTTTTGGCCTTTTCTAGTCGATCCCCTAAACTTAAAGTTGTAAACTTCAATTTGATCAAGTTCAAAGCAGGTTCAACCGAAAGTAGCATGCATTCAAACATAAACATAGATAGTTTTGCATAACCGAACATAAAACATAAATTTAAACTAAGCTAAACTACTTTCGGTCGAAGTAGAGGTCGAGCCAATCCGTCCTCGTCATGTACGGTGTGCTGCGAGCTGGGTCCGGGCTAGTACCATTATCGGGATCGTTGGAGAAGGCACTCCACTCGTCGACGTCGAACTCCTCATCCTCGGGGCCCACCTTGACGTCCTCCGTGCCGTCGTCGCTGCCGCCTTTGACCTCGTCATCAGAGGAGAGCGTGATAACCTCGCCGCCCTCCGTGCCGCCGTCCTTGCCGCCTTCGACCTCGTCATCGGAGGAGAGCGCGATAACCTCGCCGCCCTCCGCGCCGGCAAAGATCGCCCGCTCCGCCTCCATGAGCTCCGAGTGCTGGCGGCGAAGCTCTTCCACGTAGGCCTCGTCGGCGGCCTCGGCCTCGAGGCACTCCCATGCCTCGCGGTCCTCCCGAGTCATAGCCGAGCTTACCACCCCTGGCTCCGGTGGAACATGGTGGACCGGACGTGTGCCGAAGGGGAAACTAAGCCTAGCCGCCGCGCCGTGGTAGCGGACCTGCTAGCGGTAGTACTCCATGACCGCGATCTCGGACGTGTGGAAGCTACAAAGCCATCGGCGGGTGTGGGTCTCTCGATCTGTAATCTCGGCGAACCACGTCCCCCACTGCCGCTGCCGTACCCCGAGGTAGGACTTCGTCGGCTGCCGGGGTCCGAGGGAGGACGTGGAAGTCCTCGAACCGGCATAGGGGCGTGGCGGCGGGCGGATCAAGGGACCGACGACGGCAGATCGGGCCCGCGGAGGACGACAGGGACACCTCGGCGGCCACCTTGCCGGCGTCCGGCGAAAAGGCCGTGATAAACCTCTTTTTGGACATTGGGTCCTCGAGCTCCGCGGCACACATGCAGAGGTTCAGGATGGAGGCACCGGCGATGGAGGCGACCTACCAATGGTTTCGAGGGTTGTGTGTGTCTGTGTGAGCGGAGGTTTTGGGGTTTATGTGGAGGGGTGGGGGGCAAGGTTGTGTTCGTGGAAATACGACGGCAACTGAAAATTTTACTAGGCGGGAGTAACAAGGTGGGGCTACTAAAAATTTGGATCACGGGCGAGCAGATATTTTTGAGATTGCAAGGGACGCAGAGGCGGGAGTAAAATGCCGGGGCTACTGAAAATTTGAATCAAGGGACTGAAGCAGAGCAGGAGTAACAGACATCGCACATGGTCCGCACATACTAATCGTGTCCTATCGAACATTAAAACCTTCCAGGCGGTAGATATTTTCGAGATTGCGAAGGATGCTGACGCGGGAGTTTTGGGGGAGTGAGCTAGTGTGCTTGACACGCCGGCTGTGGACTATAGCCAATGCACCTTCTCGCGTACTGCTCCAAGATATTTTGTACTACATCTCACATGGTTGGTGATAATAAACTGTGTGGGATCTACTTGATTTGAATTACAAAATGGGGTCACAACAGCAATGGGCGCTGTTTGAATTGCTAGACCTTTTATCTGCAGTGAACATTCAACTATATGTGTGTCGTAAAAGAATTGGAATTACTCAGGGTTCATTTGGACATTTTATACATTAAACTAGCTTTCTAGCCATTTCACGTGCACAATTCAAAAGAAACTACATGCACATGCTCCGGTGCATACAAATTGGTTGAAAAATCAAATCTGTGTCCTTTAATGCATGCTTATGTCCCATGCAAGAAATGGGAATGATTTTTGTGGGGTTCGTTTGGCCTTTTTATACATTAACTGGGTTTTCTAGGCATTTTATGTGCATAATTAAAATTTGAACTACAAGCACATGCTCCAATGCACCAAAGTTGGTTGAAAAATCACATGTGTGTCCTTGGTGAATTTCTAGGTCCCATGCAAGATATGGGAATGAATTTCAAACACCAGGGCACTGTTGATTGTCGGCGAAACGATGAGATACCCGGTTTTTAAATTCTAGTAAATCCAAAACTCGTCTGAAATTCATGAAACTTTGCATGCTATCATGGAGCGGCATCAACATGTCGTGGTGAAAATTTTGTCCCATTTGGGGCAGGTTTGGGTATAAGCTTCTCACAAGCCAGAGCTTCTCACAACAGGCATGATAGTTTCGATAGGGAAGGTCCCACCTTTGGGGACAAACGATATCCATTGGCTCTTATTGCTTTCATTTTTTTTCTCGTGTCAGCAAAGAACAACAGGAGTGTTGTATCAATTTTTCGGATTTTTCGGGGTTCGTTTGGACATTTTTATGCATTAACTAAGTTTTCAATGCATTTATGTGCATAATTAAAATTTAAACTACATGCACATGCTCTAGTGCATATAAATTGGTTGAAGAATCAAATATGTGTCCTTGGGTGCATGCTTAGCTCCTATGCAAGAAATGGGAATGAATTTCAAACACCAGGACACCGTTGATTGCCGGCAAAACATTGAGATGCCTGGTTTTCAAATTCTAGTAAATCCAAAACTCGTCTGAAATTCATGAAACTTGGCATGCTATCATGGAGCGGCATAAACATGCCATGGTAAAAAAATTGTCCCATTTGGGGCAGGTTTGGGTATATGCTTCTCACAAACCAGAGCTTCTCACGACAAGCCTGATGGTTTTGGTAGGGAACGTACGTCCCACCTTTGGGGACGAAACAATATCCGTTGCCGCTTATTGCTTTAAAAAATTTTCTCATGTCAACATAGAGCAACAGGAGTGTTGTGTCAATTTTTGGGATTTTTCGGGGTTCGTTTGGACATTTTTATGTATTAACTGAGTTTTCTAGGCATGTTATGTGCACAATTCAAATTTGAACTACATGCACATGCTCGAGTGCATATAAATTGGTTGGAAAATCACATGTGTGTCCTTGGGTGCATGCTTAGGTCCCACCCAAGAGACGGGAATGAATTTCAAACACCAGGGCACTGTTGATTGCTGGCAAAACATTGAGATACCTGGTTTTTAAATTCTGGTAAATCCAAAACTCATCTGAAATTCATGAAACTTGGCATGCTATCATGGAGTGGCATCAACATGCCGTGGTGAAAATTTTGTCCCATTTGTGGCAGGTTTGGGTATAAGCTTCTCACAAGCCAGAGCTTCTCACAACAGGCATGATGGTTTCGATAGGGAACGTACCACCTTTGGGGACGGGACGATATCCATTGCCTCTTATTGCTTTCAAAAAAATTCTAGTGCCAACATAGAACAACAAGAGTGGTGTGTTTAATCTTGGAATTTTTTGGGGTTCGTTTGGCCTTTTTTTCTACATTAAATGGGTTTTCTAGGCATTTTATGTGCATAATTCAAATTTGAACTACAAGCACATGCTCCAATGCACCAAAGTTGGTTGACAAATCACATGTGTGTCCTTGGGTGAATTTCTAGGTCCCATGCAGAGATGGGAATGAAATTCAAACACTAGGGCACTGTTGATTGCCGGCAAAACCTTGAGATGCCTGGTTTTTAAATTCTAGTAAATCCAAAACTCGTTTGAAATTAATGAAACTTGGCATGCTATCATGGAGCGACATCAACATAACGTTGTCAAAATTTTGTCCTATTTGGGGCAGGTTCTGGTATAAGCTTCTCACAAACCAGAGCTTTTCACAACAAGCATGATGGTTTCGATAGGGAACATCCCACCTATGGGGACGAAACGATATCCATTTCCTCTTATTGTTTTCAAAAAAAATTCTAGAGTCAACATAGAACAACAGGAGTGTTGTGTCATTTTTTGTGATTTTACGGTGTTCGTTTAGACATTTTTATGCATTAACTAGGTTTTCTACGTATTTTATGTGCATAATTTGAATTTGAACTACAAGCACATGGTCCAGTGCACCAAAGTTGGTTGAAAATCTAATCTTTGTTCCTGGGTGCATGCTTAGGTCCCATGCAAGAGACGTGAATGAAATTCAAACACCAGTGCACTGTTGATTGCTGGCAAAACGTTGAGATGCCTGATTTTTAAATTCTGGTAAATCCAAAACTTGTCTGAAATTCATGAAACTCGGCATGCTATCATGGAGCAGCATCAACATGCCATGGTAAAAAAAGTGTCCCATTCCGGGCAGGTTCGGGTATATGCTTGTCACAAACCAGAGCTTCTCACAACAAGCATGATGGTGTCGGTAGGGAACATCCCACCTTTGGGGACGAAACGATATCCATCGCCCCTTATTGATTTCAAAAAAATTATCGTGTCAAGATAGAACAACAGGAGTGTTGTGTCAATTTTTTTGGATTTTTCGGGGTTCGTTTGGACATTTATATGCATTTACTGAGTTTTCAATGCATTTATGTGCATAATTCAAATTTGAACTACATGCTCATGCTCAAGTGCATATAAATTGGTTGAAAAATCAAATCTGTGTCCTTGGGTGCATGCTTAGGTCCCATGCAAGAAATGGGAATGAATTTCATACACCAAGGCACCATTGATTGCCGGCAAAACATTGAGATGCCTGGTTTTAAAATTCTAGTCAATCTAAAACTCGTCTGAAATTCGTGAAACTTGGCATGCTATCATGGAATCGCACCCGACATGCTGTGGCATTTTTCATGCCCATTTTGAGAGAAGGTGCACTCGAATAATGACAGCCAATAAAGGCATTTTGAAAAAATAGCTGCCACTTTAATATCTCAAACGGTTGTAGATCTCAAACCGTGTGTGTTCTGTTAACCATTCATGTGATGCCACATGTCTTGGTTTTAATGGCTGTAGGAGGTTCCATGCGGACAACTGCTTGACCTTGACTGAACGGGAGGCGTGCGAGCGCAGTCCGGTTCGCAGGCTGACCGAGAGGCATGCAAGCTGTCCACCAATGCGCAGGCTCACCGGGAAGCGTGTGAGCTATACACTGCGCATGCTAAGTAGGAAGCGAGCCCTTTGACTTCCATGGCCGCCCGCCTTCCTCTCCATTAATGGCGCCCGAGCCGTTGTTTAATACAGGCGGCCTTACTATTCGCCTCCCATTCCCCTCCCTCCTGCAGACCTCCACCAACGCCATGGCGTAGAATGATCATCTGCCACTAGTCTTCAAGTTTGGGGAAGTCGACTCCGAGCCGGAGGAGATAGAAAATAAGGAGGAATGGGGCCTCGTGGATATGGCCTAGAACAAGCTAGCCGCGGCGGTTGCTACCCCCGCTCCCGTCCCAGCTCCCATCCCTGTGCTCGCGCCAACGACCATCCCCGTAGCATTGACAGGCTGGTCACCGAGCACTATCGCAGAGCTGGAAGCCGCGGGCGTCGGCGAGGTCTCCGTCGACCCGCGCGAGCTCGTGTACATGCCAGTGCCAGCGCCCGTGCGCGTGCCCATGCGCGACCCTCCACCCACCGTGGCACCGGCCCCCGTGCGTTTGGCTGCACCCGCCGCGCCCGTGCCCGTGCGCCCCCCCCCCTCAGCAGCATGGGACACTGCCATCGACCGCTACCTCTCTGCGGCGCCAGTTGTCGTTCTCCCGCGCCCCACCCATCGGTCGCGCGATGACATGATGTTTAATTTACAAGTGAAGAACATTTTGTGCTGCCTTGAAGACTTCAACAACGGCGTCCCGAAGGACGACAACGACAACGACGGCGCGACACGCCGCCTCCGCCACCGCTGGAAATATTTATTTGGGGTTTAATACTGTATCTGGAATTCTCGATCATATGAATATAAATTCACAGTGTGACTGAATGAAAGATATGGTTTGAACGAGCTTGCGTTTCTCTCTCTTAATGTACAGACTTATCAAATGATTTTCTGTTGAAAAAAATGTCAATGGTTTTTAAATACAAAACACTCATCGCAAACGTTTTAGTTAGAACACCCGGATGCAAACCGACAGCTCCCCTAGGAAGCCAAGAGAAAATGTGCCGAGCAGGATTTCTGCACCCCTTCAAGGCAAAAAGTTGTTTTGCATGACCCGTGTGCAACCACGTACAAACAATAGGGTAAGATTTGCATATCTGTCATGTTGGGTATGTTGCCATTTGTCAAACTGGAAAGATTGACATTTTTTTATTTACTAACATTGCCATTTGCCAACCTTGTAACACTCCGATTTGTAAAAATATGCAGCTGAAAATCACTAGCACTATCTACTTTTTGCAACTAAAATCACTAGCACCGTTCATATGGACACCACTAGCAGGCATGAGTTGATGGACGAATTTGCAAATGTACCATTGATTACATACAACAAGTCATCAGCCCACAACGACAACGAGGATACACGTTGGATTATAGATCATTTCCAACAAAATTTTCTAGTAAAGTTTTTATCACACAACAAATAACAAAACGATGAAATGAACTTCATCTCAACCACTCGTCGGCATTGGAAACACTTGCTTTGAACCAGAAGTGATTCTCTGGGAAGGACCAGCTACTGTCAATCTCGAGAAGAACGCATGACTGATCATCCAGGCTGAAGCGGCCTATGTCGGGACCCATATTGGGATGGTAGGGAAGCATAGCAATGTCCAAGGTATAAATACAACTGCTTCTCATAAATGGTAGTAACGTTATGTCAACAACTGCTGGATCACCTTCCACCATCATTGGATAGTTTTATCCAAGGAAGAGCGAGTTTCCTCAAGACTTTCAATATCGAACCAGGGAGAAGGTGTTGGTGTTAGTATACTAGTATCCATCCCGAATACCCTGCAACGGATGTTGGAATAGGTCCAGAGAGTGCGACCATGCGAGACAACACCTGCTTCCTTAGTAACATCAATAGTGCCCTGTATACAGACAAGAAGAGGTGATCCATCGGAATAAGTTGCCAAGCGCCACTGATTATATGGGTCCTGCTTGTCATCATGCTCGTGATCATCAGCATCGTCATCTCCCCCTTGGTTATAAATTTTTTCAAGTATATGTGGTGGAATGTTCACATGACCTTGGAAACACAAGAAGGTTAATTAGTAAAGGGAAATTAGCTAATCCGCATGCATGTGGATGAAACAATTATAATTATAATTACGATGGAAGACAAACGTACCGAAAGCATCAGGATTCCATGCAAAAATAGTGCCACGAGTGGTGGCAACAAACACAAGACCCTCGTATTGAATTGCATCACAGTACTCATCCATTACAGAAATAGATTTTTGAGCAATATCCATCGAGGCGTGCAAGTAAGGTCGGCAACAAGCTTGTTGAAGATAGCAACAACTTCATAGTTCGTGTAATCCCAAGAGCGGTTGGGAACTTGAAAAATTGCTATCTTCCATAGACGACAGTCACCATGATCGTATTGGAACTCACGTAGAATACCGGTGTACTCAACATTTGGGCAGTCGTCTGAGATTTTTGGAAGTGGAACCCAGTGACGAGTGTACACATTCACAAGTTCCCACTAGTAGTTTTACCCAATATAAACAACCCAATCTCCATTTGCGCCTGCCCAAGCCTTGCCCTCAAGAGATGGAATCTTAACATCATATGTATCTGTCAGATCTAGGGTTCCAGCAAAACCCTTGAGGTTCGAACTCTGGGGTGCGCACGAAGATCTCGCCTTTCGCCCTAGCTTGTCTACTCGCTGATCCCTAGGCCAAGCTCATTTGATCCGAAGAACAAGGGACACACGGTTTATACTGGTTCGGGCCATCGTTGTGGTGTAATACCCTAATCCAGTGTGGTGTGGTGGATTGCCTTGTAGGCTACGGAAGAACTAGTACATGGATGAACTGCCTCCTGAGGAGAGGCGTTCTTGTGCTCGGGTGAGCTTGTGGTGTGTGGCCCTCTATCTGATCAACTCCAGATGAGATGATCCCAATGGTGGTGGCTAGTCCTATTTATAGTGGCTAGGTTCCTCTTCCCAAATATTGAGCGGGAAGGGATCCCACAACGGCCAAATTTGAAGGGGGATAACTAGTACAAGCTATCCTGACAAAAGGTGGTCTTCGCCTACCAAAGGCTCTGGTGGTGACACCGTCGTGGGCTCCGCGATGACCTCCACTTTGCCATCCTGCTGGTCTTGGTCTCGTTGCACCGATATGGAAACCTTTGCCTGACGCTTCGGGACTCCTCGCCTGCACCTGCTCCTTTAGCACCAAAGAGGAAACTGGCACTCTGCGCCCACTGGCGCCCGCCTGGCCTTGGTCGTCACTGCTCATGTCACCAGGACATCGCGAGGTGCCCCTCGCCTTGATATCTCCGATCCTCATGAGCCGGCCTAATGAGGCCGCCCCAGGGGATGTCTTGCGTCGTCCGCCTCGCGAGGCTCGACCCCTCGCGAGGGTCTTGAGTGGCTACTGAACAAATTGGGCCGTACCAGGCCGCCTGATGAGCTACGCCTTGGGCCGCAGGCAGGCAAGTCTGGGTACCCCCATTCCCAGAACACCGACAGTAGTCCCCGGCCCCAAGGTGTGCTCGGGCTTGGCTTCGCGGCGAAGCCAAGGGTCAAGTGCGGAGCACCACGGGCCCCAAAAGCTTGCGACCTTGATTGACGCATGACGATTGACGGGACGTGGGCATCTCCACTTCCCCAAGTAGCCTTAGCGACTGCACGACTTGATAAGTCCCTGCATGCACAAAAGACCATCATTACCTGCGATTATGGATGCCGATGGTTGGCCTTCTCGTGGCTATAAATAAGGTGGTAGGCGGGGTCCTCGCTGCCCATCTTCTCCCTTTGTTCATCCCGCTTCTTCTTCTTCCTTGCTCCTTGACTGGCCGAGCTGCTCATGGCGCCGACCAGTTAGCTTTCGTCCGCGGAGAAGGGAAAGGCCCGGCAAGAGGGGCCCAGCTCACCACCAGCTAAGAGGGGACGAGGCCGTCCCCAAAAGTGTGCCACGACTCCTGTCGGGGCTGCTAGTGGGCGCGGGAGGACCCCCGCAACCGCCCTTGGTAACCGCGGCAGCGGCTCCTCGAGCGGTGGGGATCACAGTGGCGTTAGTGGTCTTGTGAACGAGGGAAGGCGTTCTGGGGTCGCCAGGCCTCCTCGTCCTCGCTCCCACTTGGCGGAGGTGACGCTGGAGTTCGTCGTGTGGTTAGAGAGCTCAGCCGGTACCCGGCTCCAACTCCCGCGCTCCCTAGATGGCGAACTCCTTGCCGCGAGCTCCGGTGGCTTTTGGCTCCATGTGGATGGTTGCTGCAACAGGGCTTCGTGGGTTGTGGTGGAGGTCTCCGCCGCGGGCGCTGTGACTATGGCCCGCGGCTGGCAGACGTTCGCTCGCGCGTGCGGCTTGGGCCGGTGGTGCACCCTTCATTTCAAGTACGATGACGACTCAACCCTCTTCGTGAGGGTGTTTGGGGAAGACGGGCTCGCGCCGAGTGCTGCCCCGAGGACAACGGAGGCGTCGAGGTGCTTGGCCTGGGCGATGGCCGCAACTCGTCCAGCTACGGCGGCTCCTCCTTCAGCGGCAGCTCCAGCAGCGGTGGCTACGACCAGCCGCCATGCTACCGCGCCCGGCTTGAGGGTGGCGCTGGCTCGTCTTGTCGCGACGCCCGGGTGAAGCGTGAGGAAGGCTCCAGCTGAGCTCGGGGAGCAGGTCCTCGTGAGCAGCCGCGCCTCGAGGGTCGTCACCACCTTTTCTCGATATTCCTTCTTCCTGCATCATCCAAGCAAACGAGTGTGGAGCTCTGGGAGGGCATGTAATGAACCGTGTTTTTATGATGCTTAGCGCCATGTTTAGCATCCCTGTCCATCACTACGCGATATGTGTGTTATGCGCTCTTAGGGTGAGGAGACTTATCTTGACGCACTTGGAATTGCCCACATCTCACGACGCTCGACCCTTCATGAGGCATCAAAAACTCGTTAGGAGATTATTATCCTTTATCGCCTGAGGTCCCTGACGTGGGCCGAGCATGGTCGGACGCCCCCTGTCGTGCATGAGGCACGGACATAATGAGGGGGAGCGTGCCAATCACGAGCCCCGGCATGGGCGCCTCATGAAGGCTAAGGGAGGCACGCTGGGGAGAGCGTCGAGCAACTGCCGCTCTCCCTGGATAAGCCCAAAAACTGAGGGAAGGAAACAGGAGGAAATTAAACCGAGCAATTGAGGAACACCAAAACTTCTAGAATTCATTAAAAAGAAGGAAAGGGGCAAGCCAACTCCAGAAAGCAAATGAACTGCCGCGTCCGGCACCTAATCTAGTCTTCTCACTAGCGCGGAGCTAAGTGCTGCCACTAGGACGTGGGAGGGAGCCCCCGAGGCCCGAGGGCGGCTCTCTGGAGACTCCGGGGCGTGTACAACCCCACTCATTATTACATGAGAGTGTCACGAGCGGAGATCTTCACAGGCATGAGCCTTGCTTCACAGGCACTGGGCCTTGGCTTCTAAGGCACACGGCCTTGTTCCTCGCATGCATGGAGCCTAGTATTCTCAGGCATAGGGCCTTGTTCCTCGCAGGCACGGAGCCTAGTCTACTTAGGCGCATGGCCTTGTTCCTCGCAGGCACGTAGACTAGTCTTCTCAGGCGTAGGGCCTTGTTCCTCGCAGGCACGGAGCCTATTCTTCTTAGGGGCAGGGCCTTATTCCTCGCAGGCATGGAGCCTAGTCTTCTCAGACACAGGGTGATAACCCACAAGTGTAGGGGATCGCAATAGTTTTTGAGGGTAAAATATTCAACCCAAATTTGTTGATTCGACACAAGGGGAGCCAAAGAATACTCTTATGTCTTAGCAGCTGATTTGTCAATTCAACCACACCTGGAAAGTTAGTATCTGCAGCAAGATAGTTTAGTAGCAAAGTAATATGATAGTGATGGTAGCAGCAATAAAAGTAACTATAGTGTTTTTGTAGTTTTTGTAATAGTAGCAGCGGAAAAGTAAATAAGCAACAAGCAATATATGAAAAGCTCGTAGGAATTGGATCGGTGATGGGAAATTATGTCAGATACAATTCATCATGTAGAAGTTATAACCTAGGGTGACACAGAACTAGCTCTAGTTCATCAATGCAATGTAGGCATGTATTCCGAATAGTCTTACATGCTTATGGAAAAGAACTTGCATGACATCTTTTGTCCTACCCTCCCGTGGCAGCGGGGTCCTATTGGAAACTAAGGGATATTAAGGCCTCCTTTTAATAGAGTACCGGACCAAAGCATTAACACATAGTGAATACATGAACTTCTCAAACTATGGTCATCACCGGGAGTGTTCCCGATTATTGTCACTTCGGGGTTGCCGGATCATAACACATAGTAGGTGACTTTGTGCCAGGTGTGTTTTGTGCCATATTTTCTCAAATATTCTAAAAAAATCATATTTCATTTTCATGCCATTTGGAGAACTTTTATTTTCGGGATATTTTTTTATTGCACGGATAAGTCAGGAAACATACAGGAAATACTATTTTTTCCTTTTATTTATCCTAATTAGCAGGAAGTAAAAAGAGGGTACAGAAGGTCGTGCTGTCTAGATTCACCTATCCCATGCTCATCAAAAGGAATCCATTAACAAGGTTGATCATGTCTTGTTAATAAACTCTTTCCGAGTAACATGAAACCGGAGATTTTTTGAATAAGACTAGGTTACCTCAATGGGGATATGTATGTCCCCAACAATAAGGATGTAATATGTCTTCTTGATAGTAGGAAGAGCAAATTCAAAACCTCCAATAGTAATAGTTGAAAATTTTCCAATATAATTGGTACTGTGGACCTGAGGTTGTTTCCTCGGAAAGTGTACCGTATGCTCATAACCTTTGACATGAAAAGTGACATTGCCTTTGTTGCAATCAATAACAGCCCCTGCGGTATTCAAAAAGGGTCTTCCAAGAATAATAGACATACTATCGTCCTCGGGAATATCAAGTATAACAAAGTTCGTTAGAATAGTAACATTTGCAACTACAACATGCACATCCTCACAAATATCGTTAGGTATAGCAGTTGATTTATCAGCCATTTGCAAAGATATTTCAGTAGGTGTCAACTTACTCAAGTCAAGTCTACGATATAAAGAGAGAGGCATAACACTAACACCGGCTCCAAGATCACACAAAGTAGTTTAACATAGTTTTTCTTAATGGAGCAAGGTATAGTAGGTACTCCTGGATCTCCTAATTTCTTCGGCATTCCACCCTTAAAAGTGTAATTGGCAAGCATGGTGGAAATTTCTACTTCAGGTATCTTTCTTTTGTTGGTAATAATATCTTTCATATACTTAGCATAAGGATTTGTTTTAAGTACATCAGTCAAACGCATGCGCAAAAAGATAGGTCTAATCATTTCAGCAAAGCACTCAAAATCCTCATCATCCTTTTTCTTGGATGGTTTAGGAGGAAAAGGCATGCGTTTCTGAACCCATGGTTCTCTTTCCTTGCCGTGCTTCCTAGCAACAAAGTCACTCTTATCATAACCTTGATTCTTTGATTGTGGGTTATCAAGATCAACAGCATGTTCAATATCTACATCATTATGATTGCTAGGTTGAGCATCATCATGAACATCATCATAATATTATCACTAGGTTCATGTTCATTACCAGATTGTGTCTCAGCATCAGAAACAGATATATCATTGGGATTCTCAGGTGTGTCAGCTACAGGTTCACTAGAAGCATGCGAAGTCCTATCATTTTCCTTTTTATTCTTCTAGGTGCATCTAAATTAGCTCTCTGAGAATCTTGCTCAATTCTCTTAGGGTGGCCTTCAGGATACAGAGGTTCCTGAGTCATTTTACCACCTCTAGTAGCAACTCTAAAAACATAGTCATTATTCTTACTATTTAATTCATCGAGCAAATCATTCTGAGCCTTAAGTACTTGTTCTACTTGAGTGGTGACCATAGAAGCATGTATAATAATGAGTTTCAGTTCACCTTTAACTCTAGACAGATAATCACTCAAGCATTGTGTTGTAATTGTCTACCAACATAAGCATTGAAGTTTTCTTGTTTCACAATAGAATTGTCAAACTCATCTAAGCATTGGCTAGCAGACTTATAACGAGGAATATCACCTTCATCAAATCTATAAAGAGAATTTACCTTTACTACCTGTGGCGGGTTATCAAGACCATGTATTTCTTCAATAGGTGGTAAATTCTTAACATCTTCAGCTTTAATACCTTTTTCTTTCATTGATTTCTTTGCCTCTTGCATATCTTCAGGACTGAGAAATAGAACACCTCTTTTCTTCGGAGTTGGCTTAGGGGCTGGTTCAGGAAGTGTCCAATTATTTTCATTGGCCAGCATATTATTCAATAGCAGTTCAGCTTGTTCAACTATTCTTTCCCTGAAAACACAACCAGCACAACTATCCAGGTGGTCTCTGGAAGCATCGGTTAGTCCATTATAAAAGGCATCAAGTATATCATGCATCTCAAGAGGATGATCAGGCAAAGCATTAAGTAATTGGAGAAGCCTCCCCCAAGCTTGTGGGAGACTCTCTACTTCAATTTGCACAAAGATATATATATTTCCCGTAAGGCGGCTCTTATGAGCGGGAAAATATTTAGCGGAGAAGTAATACATCGTATCCTGAGGACTACGCACACAACCAGGATCAAGAGAATTAAACCAGGTCTTAGCATCACCCTTTAACGAGAATAGAAATTTCTTAAGGATATAGTAGTAACGAATCTTTTCATCGTTGGTAAACAGGGTGGCTATATCATTCAACTTAGTAAGATGTGGCACAACAGTTTCAGACCCATATCCATGGAAAGGATCAGATTCAACCAAAGTAATTAACTCAGGATCAACACAGAATTCAAAATCCTTATCAGTAACGCAGATATGTGAAGTGGCAAAAGCAGGGCCATGTTTCATTCTAGCATTCAAGGACTTTTCTTTCAGTTTAGCTAGTAATTTCTTAAGATCATATCTATCATTGCAAGCAAGAAATTCTCTAGCAGTTTCTTCATCCATAACATAACCCTGAGGCACAACATGCAATTCATATCTATTGGGAGTAGCCTCATCATCACTTTCATAAATATCATCAGTTTCAACATTTGCATTCTCCCTAACCTTAGCAATATGTTCATCTAGAAATTCACCTAATGGCACAGTATAAGGCATAGAGGTAGTTTCATCATACATAGTAGAAGTAGCATCATCAAGAACATAAGACATATCAGATTCAATAGCAGGAGTAGGTGTCGCAAGTTTACTCATGACAGAAGGAGAATCAAGTGCAGAGCTAGATGGCAGTTCCTTACCTCCCCTCGTAGTTGAGGGTAAGATCTTGGTTTTTGAGTCCTTCAAATTCTTCATAGTGATCAACAGATATAAATCCCAAGTGACTTAGAGAATAGAGCTATGCTCCCCGGCAACGGCGCTAGAAAATAGTCTTGATAACCCACAAGTGTAGGGGATCGTAACAGTTTTCGAGGGTAAAGTATTCAACCCAAATTTGTTGATTCGACACAAGGGGAGCCAAAGAATACTCTTAAGTATTAGCAGCTGAGTTGTCAATTCAACCACACCTGGAATCTTAGTATCTGCAGCAAGCTAGTTAGTAGCAAAGTAATATGATAGTGACGGTAGCAGCAATAAAAGTAACGATAGTGTTTTTGTAGTTTTTGTAATAGTAGCAGCGGAAAAGTAAATAAGCAACAAGCAATATATGAAAAGCTCGTAGGCATTGGATCGGTGATGGGAAATTATGTCGGATGCAATTCATCATGTAGAAGTTATAACCTAGGGTGACACACATCTAGCTCCAGTTCATCAATGCAATGTAGGCATGTATTCCGAATATAGTCATACGTGCTTATGGAAAAGAACTTGCATGACATCTTTTGTCCTACCCTCCCGTGGCAGCGGGGTCCTATTGGAAACTAGGGGATATTAAGGCCTCCTTTTAATAGAGTACCGGACCAAAGCATTAACACATAGTGAATACATGAACTCCTCAAACTATGGTCATCACCCGGAGTGGTCCCGATTATTGTCACTTCGGGATTGCCGGATCATAACACATAGTAGGTGACTATTGACTTGCAAGATTCCGGAGGTGACACACCTGAGATCACTATTGTCATCAACCTAGTCCTCTCAGGCGCAGGGCCTTGTTCCTCGGAGGCACGGAGCCTAGTCTTCTCAAGGGTAGAACTTCCGGAGGTGCCGGATGTTCCACGCGTTCTGGACGGGGATGCAGTCCACAGTTTCCAGGCGCACAGCGCCAGGCCTGGAGACATGGGTGCTCTTGAACGGGCCCTCCCACATGGGTGAGAGCTTGTGCAACCCTTATCTGGAGAGGACTCGGCTCAAGACGAGATCACCTACCTCGAGTGTCCTGGGGCAGATGCTGCGGTAATGGTACTGCCGCAACGCTTGCTGGTATCTTGCAGCCCGGAGTGAAGCGTCACACCGGCCCTCCAGCCCCAGCACGAGGTTAGTCCCCCACACGGCACCCTGCCATGCCTCGTCGAACGCCAGGACTCGCGGGGAGCAGTGCCTGACCTCGTGAGGGAGGACCGCTGCAGCTCCGTAGACGAGGAAGAATGGGGTCTCGCCTATAGGCTTGGTGGCAGTGGTGCGGATTGACCACAGCACGGACGGGAGCTCGTCATGCCAACCCCTTCCGCAAGCTTCGAGCTTCTTCTTGAAGGTCCTGGTCTTGAGGCCCCTCAGAACCACCGCGTTGGCGCGCTCAGCCTGGCCATTGCTTCTGGGGTGAGCTACAGAAGCGTAACAAATCTGCGTTCCAAGGTTAGCACAATATGTCTTGAAAAGGTTGCTATTAAACTGTGAGCCCTTGTCGGTGATGATACGGTTGGGGACCCCGAACTAGTTTATGAGGCCCTTAATGATCTTGATTGCGGAGCCAACTGGGATGGTTTGGATAGCTTCTACCTCCACCCATTTGGTAAATTTTTCGACGGCGACATAGAGGTATCGGTAGCCCCCGGGAACTCGAGGGAAAGGGCCTAGGATATCCAGCCCCCAGACCGCGAACGGCCAGGAGAGCGGGATGGTTTGGAGGCCCTGAGCCGGTTGGTGGATCTGCTTGGCATGGAACTGGCAAGCCTCGCAAGATTTTACCAGTTCGACGACATCTTTGAGCGCCGTGGGCCAGTAAAAGCCACTGCGGAACGCCTTTCCAACCAAGGTGTGCGATGATGAGTGATGCCTGCAGTCCTCGGTGTGGATATTAGCTAATAGCTCACCTCCCTACTTCCTGGAGATGCAACGCAAAGAAACATCATTTGGTCGCTTCCTGTAAAGCTCACCGTCTTGGATGCAATATGCCGTAGCCTGTCGGGCCATGCATTCGGCATCCTCCTCCTTTTTTGGCAGTGCTCCTCGCACCAGGTATGACTTGAGTTCCTCGGTCCAACACCCCTCCTGAGGCTCGAGTGCCAGGAGCAGGCGGGCTCCTGAGACCGAGCCATAGTCGGGGGCTCCCGAGGTCGGTGGCTCGGGGAGTTCCTCCTGAGGCTTCGCCGTCTCTTCTCGCGGGGGTGACGCTGAGGGCCTGAGGAGCCTCTCCTCGAAGACGCCCGGCTCTTGGGACAGGCGCCTAGACGCTCTCTTGGCAATGTCATCGGCTTCCTTGTTAGTGCCACGGGGCACATGCTCCAGCTCCAGGCCCATGAACTGCTTCTCCATTTTGTGTACCTCCGTGAGGTACACCTCCATATGCTCGTCCTTCGGCTCGTACACCTTGTTGGAGAAGTTGATGAGGAGCTGGGAGTTGCCACTGATGACGAGGTGCTTCACTCCCAGGGCCATCGCTGCCTTGAAACCAGCGATGAGGCCCTCATACTCTGCGATGTTGTTGGAGACTTATCACTTGGCTGAAAGCAGAGTTGTACAACGTAGTAGAGCTTGTCTTGAGTGGGCCAGATGAGCACAGCTCCAGCCCCCGTGCCCTGGCGGGTGAACGTGCCATCGAAATACATGACCCAGCCATCCTGCGCTTCGCTTCCCGGCGAGAGGGACCGGTTTTGACTTGCTTCGGGCCCTGGGGCGTCGGTCCATTCTACCACAAAGTCAGCCAGCGCGGCTCCCTTGATGACTCTGGTCGTGCTGAATTCTAGCTGGAACGCCTGTAGCTCTATATTCTATTCTGCGACCCTTCCTACCGCGTTTGGGCCCCGGAGTAACCTCTCTAGGGGGTAGGCCGAGACAACCTTGATGGGGTGACCTTGGAAGTAGTGGCGCAGCTTACGTGAAGCAACGAGGAGCGCAAGCAGAAGCTTATGTGGCATGGGATAGCGTGCCCGAGCATCACGAAACACTGTGCTGACGAAGTATACCGGGTGCTCGACGGGAGTGAAGTCCTGGCTCGCCTGTGGTTGTGTAGTCTGACTGGGCAAAGGGGCTCCTGGGGCTTGGTCGCCAGATGGGGCAGCTGCGGCCTCAGGAGAGTCGTCTTGATGGACGTGGTCATCCGCTGGCCCAGCGGGGGCCTTGGGAGTACTGCCCCAGGGCTGTAAGGCCTTGTCTTGGCGCTCCTCTCGGACATCCACCAACGCGGCACTGGCTGAATGTGGTGTTGCGGCCAGGTAGAGCACCAGTGGTTCTCGACGTTTGGGTGCCACCATTACTGGTGAATTGGTGAGGTATCTCTTGAGGTCTTCAAACGACGCATCAGCCTCTGGGGTCCATTCAAACGGGCCCTTCCTTTTCATCATCTTGAAGAAAGGGAGGGCTCTCTCCCCTCGCTTGGAGATGAAACGCCAAAGCGATGTTACATAGCCGGCCAGCTTCTGCATCTCCTTGAGGTTCTTGGGCATACTCATCTTTTCTATGGCCTTGACCTTCTCGGGGTTTGCCTCGATCCCTCGGTGTGACACCAAGAAGCCCAAAAGCTTGCCTGACGGGACACCAAACACGCACTTTTCCGGGTTGAGCCGCATGTCTACCTTGCGCAGGTTGGCGAAGGTTTCTTCCAGATCTGTGATAAGGGTTGCAGCCTCATGAGATTTTACCACGATGTCCTCTACGTATGCTTCAATGTTCCTCTCGAGTCGCTTTCCTAGTGCGATGTGCATCAACCGCTGAAAGGTTGCTCCTGCATTCCGCAACCCAAACGACATGCATGTGTAGCAGTATACTCCGCATTGGGTGAGGAAGGCAGTCTTCTCGACGTCTTGCAGCGCCATCTTGATCGGGTGATAACCTGAGAAGGCATCCAGAAATCACAATAGGTCGCCCTCGGCGGTGGGGTCGAAAATCTGGTCGATGCGGGGCAGAGGAAACGGGTCTTGCGCGCAAGCTTTGTTGAGGTTGGTGAAGTCGACACACATGCGCTCTTTCTCGCCTTTCTTGGGTACGCCGACGGGGTTTGCCAGCCACTCCGGGTACCGGACCTTGCGGATGACAGCCGCTGCTTGTAGCTTACGAGTCTCTTGCACGATGAAGGACTGCTTCTCCGTAGATTGGCGCCGGGCCTTTTGCTTTACGGGGCGCATATTGGAGCACACGTTCAGGTGATGCTCAATCACCTCCCTCGGGACTCCCGCCAGGTCCTTGGGTTCCCACGCGAACACATCCTTGTTTGCGCACAGGAATCCAATGAGTGATTCTTCTTGAGCTGGGGGAAGACCGGCACCTATGGTGAGGGCGACATCTGACGGCTCGTCTTCATCCACTGGCATCTGCTTCGTCTTGGCTCGGTCTTGGGAGAAAAGTTGCTCCTTATTTGCCGGTGCAGCCCCCTCGGTCCCAGGGGCGGCTTCACCGGCCGAATGTGCTGCCGCAGCGGTCCGGAAGGCGCGCTTGAGGGCCGCCAGAGCTTCCTTGGTATCTCCCGCCATGGTGAGGACACCGTTACTCCCCAGCATCTTCATGAGGTTATAGGCCAGATGGGTCGCGGCCATGAACTGAGCCAACGCGGGGTACCCGAGGATGGCGCTGTACGGGAGGCCGATACGGGTGATGTCGAAGTCGATCAGCTCGGTGCGGTAGTTGTTGATAACCCACAAGTGTAGGGGATCGCAGCAGTTTTCGAGGGTAAAATATTCCACCCAAATTTATTGATTCGACACAAGGGGAGCCAAAGAATACTCTTAAGTATTAGCAGCTGAGTTGTCAATTCAACCACACCTAGAAACTTAGTATCTGCAGCAAGGTAATTTAGTAGCAATGTAATATGGTGATAGTGGTCACAGCAATAAAAGTAACTAGTGTTTTTGTAGTTTTTGTAACAGCAGTAGCGGAAAAGTATATATGCAACAAGCAATATGTGAAAAGCTCGTAGGCATTGGATCGGTGATGGAGAATTATGTCAGATGCGATTCATCATGTAAAAGGTATAACCTAGGGTGACACAAAACTAGCTCTAGTTCATCAATGTAATGTAGGCATGTATTCCAAATATAGTGATACGTTCTTATCGAAAAGAACTTGCATGGCATCTTTTGTCCTACCCTCCCGTGGCAGCGGGGTCCTAGTGGAAACTAAGGGATATTAAGGCCTCCTTTTAATAGAGTACCAGACCAAAGCATTAACACATAGTGAATACATGAACTCCTCAAACTACGGTCATCAGCGGGAGTGGTCTCGATTGTTGTCACTTCGAGGTTGCCGGATCATAACACATAGTAGGTGACTATTGACTTGTAGGATAGGATCAAGAACACACATATATTCATGAAAACATAATATGTTCAGATCTGAAATCATGGCACTCGGGCCCTAGTGACAAGCATTAAGCATGGCAAAGTCATAGCAATATCAATCCTAGAACATAGTGGATACTAGGGATTAAATCCTAACAAAAGTAACTCGATTACATGGTAAATCTCATCCAACCCATCACCGTCCAGCAAACCTACGATGGGATTACTCACGCACGGCGGTGAGCATCATGGAATTGGTGATGGAGGAAGGTTGATGATGACGATGGCGACGATCTCCCCTCTCCGGAGCCCTGAACGGACTCCAGATCAGCCCTCCCGAGAGAGATTAGGGCTTGGTGGCGGCTCCGTATCGTAAAACACGATAATTCTTCCTCTCTGATTTTTCTCTCCCCGAAAGTGAATATATGGAGTCCGGGGGAACATCGTGGAGCAACAGGGAGCCCACGAGGCAGGGGGAGTGGCCCCCACCCTCGTGGACAGGGTGTGGGCCCCGTGACGTGGATCTTTCTGCATATTTTTTTATATTTTCCAAAAAAAATCTCCATGGATTTTCAAGTCATTCCGAGAACTTTTTATTTCTGCACAAAAACAACACCATTGCAATTCTGCTGAAAACAACGACAGTCCGGGTTAGTTCCATTCAAATCATGCAAGTTAGAGTCCATAACAAAGGCAAACGTGTTTGGAAAAGTAGATACGTTGGAGACATATCAACTCCCCCAAGATTAAACCTTTGCTTGTCCTCAAGCAATTCAGTTGATAAACTGAAAGTGATAAAGAAAAACTTTGACAAACTCTGTTTGCTCTTGTTGTTGTAGATATGTAAAGCCAACATTCAAGTTTTTAGCAGGATCATGAACTAACCACATTCACAATAACTTTCAGGTCTCATGTCTACTCATATCAATGGCATAGTCAACTAGCGAGCAATAATGATAAACCTCGGATGACAACACTTTCTCAAAACAATCATAATATGATATAACAAGATGGTATCTCGGTAGCCCTTTCTGAGACCGCAAAATATAAATGCAGAGCACCTTTAAATATCAAGGACTGACTAGACATTGTAATTCATGGTAAAAGAGATCCAGTCATAATCATAATCAATGCAAATTAATAGCAATACATGCAATTGACAGAGGTGCTCTCCAACTGGTGCTCTTTTATAAGAGGATGATGACTCAGCATAAAAGTAAATAGATAGGCCCTTCGCAGAGGGAAGCAGGGATTTGTAGAGGTGCCAGAGCTCGATTTTTAAATAGAGATGAATAATATTTTGAGCGATATACTCTCATTGTCAACATAACAACCAAGAATCTCGATATCTTCCATGCTACACACATTATAGGCGGTTCCCAAACAGAATGGTAAAGTTTATACTCCCCCAACCACCAACAAGCACACTCCATGGCTAGCCCGAAACAACGGGTACCGTCAGAACCAACAACAGCCCTCGGGGAGTTTTGTTTAATTATTATAATTTCGAGCATGGGACTGGGCATCCCGATTACCAGCCATTTTCACATGAATGATGAGCGGAGTCCACTCATCGTGAGAATAACCCACCTAGCATGGAAGATATAGATATCCCTAGTTGATACATGAGCTGTTCGAGCATACAAAACATAATTTCATTTGAAGGTTTTGAGTTGGCACATACAAATTTACTTGGAACGGCAGGTAAATACCGCATATAGGAAGGTATGGTGGACTCATATGGAATAACTCCGGGGTTTATGGAAGTGGATGCACAAGCAATATTCTCGCTTAGTACATGTGAAGGCTAGAAAGAGACTGGGAAGTGACCAGCTAGAGAGCGACAACAGTCATGAACATGCATTAAAATTAATCAACAGTGAATGCAAGCATGAGTAGGATATAAATCACCATGAACATAAATATCGTGGAGGCTATGTTGATTTGTTTCAACTACATGCGTGAACATGTGCCAAGTCAGACCACTTGAATCGTTCAAAGGAGGATACCACCATATCATACCACATCACAACTATTTCAATATCATGTTGGCATGCAAGATAGACCATTATAAACTCCTAGCTAATTAAGCATGGCATAAGCAGCTATGATCTCTAATTGTCGTTGCAAGCATGTTTCATTCATAACAAGCTGAATCAGGAACGGTGAACTATCATATTTACAAAAACAAGAGAGGTCGAGTTCATACTAGCTTTTCCTATCTCAATTAGTTCATCATATACCATCCTTATTGCCTTTCACTCGCACGACCGAATGGTGTGGATAATAATAATAGTGGACGTGCATTGGACTAAGCTGGAATCTGTGAGCATTTAATACAAGAGAGAAGACAAGGTAATATGGCTCAAGGTTAAATAAACAATAAAGCATATGAGAGCCACTAAGCATTTTCAATCATGATCTTGTACTCTTGACCCCCAAAGAAAAGTAATGAAACTATTTACACGGGAAAGCTCCCAACATGCAAAAGAAGAACGATAAATCTTTTTGGGTTTTCTTTTAATTACTACTACTACATGCAAGGAAAGTAAGCTAGCTAAAAGCTACAACTATTTTTTTGTTTTTCTTAAGGTTTTTCTAACACACAGGAAAAAGACTAAGAAAAAGAATTGAAACTAAGCATTGATAGTACAATGAAAGAGTGTGAGCACCGACAACTAGAATAAGTGTGTGAACATGAATGTAATGTCGGTGAGAAACACGTACTCCCCCAAGCTTAGGCTTTTGGCCTAAGTTGGTCTATGGCTAATATTGGCCTAACGGATATCCAGAGTCGTAGTTGGGGTTGTACTGAGATGCAGCAGCTACTGCCTGCTGAGCCGCAGCTTGGAGACGGGATGCTTCCATCGTCTCATGATACTCATTTGCCTCCTCCCTGGTTATAGTATATCTCCCTTTTGCGTGAAAGTCAAACAAGGTAGGAGCAGGAAGAGCAATATGGACAGCGTGACGCGTGTTAAAGATTAGTCGACACTTGAGGGATTGTTCATCCCTCTCTATAAACCGACGACTAACCATAGCATTAAAATCCAAATAAGCAGACGGTAAAAATTCATCATTTTCATGTATAGGCACACCAAGACGACGGGCTATGCGAGTGGCATAAATCCCACCAAATAAATCTCCATATGAACCATTATTATGTAGCCTACGCGCAACAATAGCTCCCAAGTTATATTGTCTATCACCTAATACAGCAATCTTGAGAACACTAAGATCTGGGACACACATATGGCAAGCCTCATCTTTGCCGTTTATGCATCTACCAATAAAGAGAGCAAAGTAATGAATAACAGGAAAATGAATGCTCCCTATGATAGCTTGTGTGATCTATCTAGATTCCCCCACAGTGATACTAGCAAGGAAGTCTTTATATTCAGATTTGCGAGGATCACCCATACTGCCCCACTGCGGGAGCTTACAAGCATCATTAATATCCTCTAGGCCCATGGTGTAAGATTTATCATAAAGATCAAACAGGACAGTGTGAGAATTACGTGAAGATGAAAATTTAAACCTTTCACAAAGGTGTCTGTTAAGTAATGGTGTTGAGGGCACTTATCTTGCATGAAGCCCTCGAGGTCAGCATTACACACATATGTGTCAAATTCCTCCTTAATGCCTATTTGAACCATAAATTCTCCTGATGGCCATTCACAAGGCCGCACTTCAGCTTCCCTCGGTAGTTCATCGTCCGGCTCACGCATCGTGAGCCTTGGTTCTTGCTTCCTTGAAGAACCACCTTGGAAGATTTTCCTGTACATTTTTCTGATTTTTTTTGAAATTTTTAGTAGCTCAAAATGAAAGTGAACCAAACTCAACAAGATTGATAGCAACAACTCCTAGAAACTATATTATGCATTAGAACTACTTGGGACCAAAGAAATTTGACATGCAAGCTCAAGAATAAGGTCACTACATCAGAATTTTTTTGCAATAAATAAAGCACTAGAACAAAAACGAATTGGACCAATGGAGGAGTCACATACCAAGGAACAATCTCCCCAAACAGTTTTGTGAATGGAGCTATGAGCAAAGAGATTGAAAATGGCAGCAAGATGAGCTAGAACTCGTGCTTGAGCTGGATAGTGATTTTTTTGGGAGGAGGAACAAGGGTATGGGTGCAGGAATAAGTGGAGGGGGGCCACGTGCGGCCCACGAGGCAGGGGGCGTGCCCTGTGAGGGTGGGAGCGCCCTGGACCCTCGTGGACAGGTGCTGGCTCCCCTCGTAGTGTTTTCTGTGCCATACGTTCTCAAATATTCTAGAAAAAACATATTTCATTTTCAGGGCATTTGGAGAACTTTTATTTTTGGGGTATTTTTTTATTGCACGGATAAGTCTGGAAACAGACTGAAAATACTATTTTTGCTTTATTTAATTTAATTAACAGAATGTAAAAGGAGGATACAGAAGGTTGTGTTATCTAGATTCACCAATCTCATGCTCATCAAAAGGAATCCATTAACAAGGTTGATCAGGTCTTGTTAATAAACTCTTTCCGAATAACATGAAACCGGAGAATTTTCAAATAGCACTAGTTTACCTCAATGGGGATATGTATGTCCCCAACAATAAGAATATCATATGTCTTCTTGACAGTAGGAAGAGGAAATTCAAAACCTCCAATAGTAATAGTTGATTTTTTTTCAATATAATTGATATTGTGGACCTGAGGTTGTTTCCTCGGAAAGTGTACCGTATGCTCATTACCATTGACATGAAAAGTGAAATTTCCATTGTTGCAATCAATAACAGCCCCTGCAGTATTTAAAAAGGGTCTACCAAGGATAATAGACATACTATCGTCCTCGGGAATATCAAGGATAACAAAGTCCGTTAGAATAGTAACATTTGCAACTACAACAAGCACATCCTCACAAATACCGACAGGTATAGCAGTTGATTTATCGGCCATTTGCAAGGATATTTTGGTAGGTGTCAACTTACTCAAGTCAAGCCTACGATATAAAGAGAGAAGCATAACACTAACATCACATAAAGCAGTTTTAACATAGTTTCCGTTGATGGAGCAAGGTATAGTGCGTACTCCTGGTTCTCCTAGTTTCTTAGGTATTCCACCTTTAAAAGTGTAATTGGCAAGCATGGTGGAAATTGCTACTTCGGGTATATTTCTTTTATTGGTAAAAATATCTTTCATATACTTAGCATAAGGATTTGTTTTAAGCATATCAGTCAAACTCATACTCAAAAAGATAGGTCTAATCAATTCAGCAAAGCGCTCAAAATCCTCATCATCCTTTTTCTTGGATGGTTTAGGAGGAAAAGGCATGGGTTTCTGAACCCATGGTTCTCTTTCCTTACCGTGCTTCCTAGCAACAAAGTCTCTCTTATCATAACTTTGATTCTTTGATTGTGGGTTATCAAGATCAACAGCAGGTTCAATCTCTACATCATTATCATTGCTAGGTTGAGCATCATCATGAACATCATCATTAACATTATCACACGGTTCATGGTCAGTACCAGATTGTGTCTCAGAATCAGAAACAGAAATATCATTGGGATTCTCAGGTGTGTCAGCTACAGGTTCACTAGAAGCATGCAAAGTCCTATCATTTTTCTTTTTCTTCTTCTTAGAAGAACTAGGTGCATCTAAATTAGCTCTCTGAGAATCTTGCTCAATTCTCTTAGGGTGGCCTTCAGGATACATAGGTTCCTTAGTCATTTTACCAACTCTAGTTGCAACTCTAACATCATAATCATTATTCTTACTATTTAATTCATTGAGCAAATCATTCTAAGCCTTAAGTACTTGTTCTACTTGAGTGGTAACCATAAAAGCATGTTTACTAATGAGTTTCAATTCACGTTTAACTCTAGACATATAATCACTCAAGCGTTCAATCATATAAGCATTGTGTTGCAATTGTCTGCCAACATAAGCATTGAAGTTTTCTTGTTTCACAATAAAATTGTCAAACTCATCTAAGCATTGGCTAGCAGACTTATAATGAGGAATATCACCTTCATCAAATCTATAAAGGGAATTTACCTTTACTACCTGTGTCGGGTTATCAAGACCAAGTATTTCCTCAATAGGAGGTAAATTCTTAACATCTTCAGCTTTAATACCTTTTTCTTTCATTGATTTCTTTGCCTCTTGCATATCTTCAGGACTGAGAAATAGAACTCCCCTTTTTTCGGGTTGGCTTAGGGGCTGGTTCAGGAAGTGTCCTATTATTTTCATTGTCCAACATATTATTCAATAGTAATTCAACTTGATCAACTATTCTTTCCTTGAAAACACAACTAGCACAACTATCCAGGTGGTCTCTGGAAGCATCGGTTAGTCTATTATGAAAGACATCAAGTATTTCATTCCTCTGAAGAGGATGACCAGGCAAAGCATTAAGTAATCGGAGAAGCCTCCCCCAAGCTTGTGGGAGACTCTCTTCTTCAATTTGCACAAAGTTATATATTTCCCATAAGGCAGCTTGTTTCTTATGAGTAGGAAAATATTTAGCAGAGAAGTAATACATCATATCCTGGGGACCACGCACACAACCAGGATCAAGAGGATTAAACCAAGTCTTAGCATCAGCCTTTAACGAGAAATGAAATAGATTAAGGATATAGTAATAACGAATCTTTTCATCATTGGTAAACAGGGTGGCTATATCATTCAACTTAGTAAGATGTGCCACAACAATTTCCGATTCATAGCCTGAAAAGGATCGGATTCAACCAAAGAAATTAACTCAGGATCAACAGAAAAATCATAATCCTTATCAGTAACAAAGATAGGTGAAGTAGCAAAAGTAGGGTCATGTTTCATTCTAGCATTCAAAGACTTTTCTTTCAGCTTAGCTAATAATTTCTTCAGATCATATCTATCATTGCAAGCAAGAAAGCCTCTAGCAGTTTCTTCATCCATAACATAACCCTCAGGAATAACAGGCAATGCATATCTAGGGGGAGAAGCTTCATCATCACTTTCATAGATATTATCAGTTTCAATATTTGCATTCTCCCTAACCTTAGCAATTTGTTCATCTAGAAATTCACCTAGTGGCACAGTATTATCAAGCATAGAAGTAGTTTCATCATACATAGCAGAAGTAGCATCATCAAGAACATGCGACATATCAGATTCAATAGCAGGAGTAGGTGTCGCAAATTTACTCATAACAGATGGTGAATCAAGTGCAGAGCTAGATGGCAGTTCCTTACCTCCCCTCGTAGTTGAGGGAAAGATCTTGGTTTTTGAGTCCTTCAAGTTCTTCATAGTGACCAACAGATATAAATCCCAAGTGACTTAAAAAATATAGCTATGCTCCCCGGCAACGGCGCCAGAAAATAGTCTTGATAACCCACAAGTGTAGGGGATCGCAACAGTTTTCGAGGGTAAAGTATTCAACCCATATTTATTGATTCCACACAAGGGGAGCCAAAGAATACTCTTAAGTATTAGCAGATGAGTTGTCAATTCAACCAGACCTAGAAACTTAGTATCTACAGCAAGGTAATTTTGTAGCAAAGTAATACGGTGATAGTGGGAACAGTAATAAAAGTGACGGTAGTGTTTTTGTAGTTTTGTAACAGCAGTAGCGGAAAAGTAAATAAGCAACAAGCAATATGTGAAAAGCTCGTAGGCATTGGATCGGTGATGGAGAATTATGTCGGATGCGATTCATCATGTAAAAGTTATAACCTAGGGTGACACAGAACTAGCTCTAGTTCATCAATGTAATGTAGGCATGTATTCCGAATATAGTCATACATGCTTATGGAAAAGAACTTGCATGACATCTTTGTCCTACCCTCCCGTGGCAGCGGGGTCCTAGTGGAAACTAAGGGATATTAAGGCCTCCTTTTAATAGAGTACCGGACCAAAGCATTAACACATAGTGAATACATGAACTCCTCAAACTATGGTCATCACCGGGAGTGGTCCCGATTGTTGTCACTTCGGGGTTGCAGGATCATAACACATAGTAGGTGACTATTGACTTGCAAGATAGGATCAAGAACACACATATATTCATGAAAACATAATAGGTTCAGATATGAAATCATGGCACTCGGGCCCTAGTGACAAGCATTAAGCATGGCAAAGTCATAGCAACATCAATCTTAGAACATAGTGGATACTAGGGATCAAACCCTAACAAAACTAACTCGATTACATGGTAAATACCATCCAACTCATCTCCGTCCAGCAAGCCTACGATGGGATTACTCACGCACGGCGGTGAGCATCATGGAATTAGTGATGGATGAAGGTTAATGATGACGATGGCGACGATCTCCCCTCTCCGGAGCCCCGAACGGACTCCAGATCAGCCCTCCCAAGAGAGATTAGGGCTTGACGGTGGCTCCGTATCGTAAAACACGATAATTCTTCCTCTCTGATTTTTTTCTCCCCGAAAGTGAATATATGGAGTCCGGGGGTACGTTGGTGGAGCAACAGGGGGCCCACGAGGCAGGGGGCGCGCCCCCACCCTCGTGGACAGGGTGTGGGGCCCCTGACGTGGATGTTTCCGCAGATATTTTTATATTTTCCAAAACAATTCTCCGTGGATTTTCAGGTCATTCCTAGAACTTTTTATTTTTGCACAAAAACAACACCATGACAATTCTGCTGAAAACAACGTCAGTCTGGGTTAGTTCCATTCAAATCATGCAAGTTAGAGTCCAAAACAAGGGCAAAAGTGTTTGGAAAAGTAGATACGTTGGAGACGTATTAGTTGTCACGGGTGCCGAAGGTGACCGGGGGGCGGATCTGCCCCAGAGGGCTGGTGGAACCGCTGCTGACACCGGAGAAGGGATTGGTGGGGCGCAGCCGCTCGAGCGGCACGTGAAGCAAGCTAAAAGCCTCCACTAAGAGCACGTTGAGGCCAGCCCCACCATCGATGAGGGTCTTTGTGACTGCCACGTTGCAGATGGTGGGGGTGCAGAGCATCAAGAGAGCGTCTGAGCCCGTAGTGGAAGCGGGGTGGTCCCCTGAGTCGAAGGTGAGGTCGGTCTTGGGCGCTGCTCATCCAGGGGGAGACCCCTGGCGTATGGAGGCGACGCGCGCCTGGCGAAAGAAGTGCTTGATGTGATGGCCAAAGGGTGGCGCTTGGAAGCCGCCGAGGAGGGCCGCGACAACGTGGGGCGCCGGCGACCCAAAGCGTGTGACGAAGAGTTCGCGCAGGTCCTCCCAGGACGCCATGGATGATTCTAGCAGGCTTAAAAACCAGGCGCATGGTGCGTCGGTGAGGGCCATGAGGAGGCAGCTAGCCATGACCTTGCTATCGCCGCCGGCCACATAGATGGCCTCTTCGTAAGCCTGGAGGAAGACGACCGGGTCCGCCGCCCCGTTGTAACGGGGTGGCAGACCTGGCCTAAATCTGGGTGGCCACTGCACCCGTCGTAAGGCGGGGGCGAAGGACCGGTGGCCCAGAGCGCTGCCTCATGTCCACCAAGCTGGCCGGAGGAGAGGCGCTTGCCATGGGAACTTGGCGAACGGAGAGCGGGACGGACGGGGAGGAAATTTAGGCACACCCCTACCTGGTGGGACAAATGTCGGATCTAGGGTTCCGGCAAAACCCTTGAGGTTCGAACTCTAGGGTGCGCACGAAGATCTCTCCTTTCGCCCTAGCTCGTCTACTCGTCGATCCCTAGGCCAAGCTCGTCAGATTCGAAGAACAAGGGACACACGGTTTATACTGGTTCGGGCACCGTTGTGGTGTAATACCCTAATCTAGTGTGGTGTGGTGGATTGCCTTGTAGGCTGCGGAAGAACTAGTACATGGATGAACTGCCTCCTGAGGAGAGGGGTTCTTGTGCTCGGGTGAGCTTGTGGTGTGTGGCCTTCTATCTGATCAACTCTATATGAGATGATCCCAATGGTGGTGGCTAGTCCTATTTATAGTGGCCAGGGTCCTCTTCCCAAATATTGAGCGGGAAGGGATCCCACAACGGCCAAATTTGATGGGGGCAACTAGTACAAGCTATCATGAAAAAAGGTGGTCTTCGCCTGCCAAAGGCTCTCGTGGTGACACCGCCGTGGGCTCCGCGATGACCTCCACTCTGCCGTCCTGCTGGTCTTGGTCTCGTTGCATCGATATGGAAACCTTTGCCTGACGCCTCGGGACTCCTCGCCTCCACCTGCTCCTTTAGCACCAAAGAAGAAACTGACACTCTGCGCCCAGTGGCGCCCGCCTGGCCTTGGTCGTCACTACTGACGTCACAAGGACCTCGCGCGGTGCCCCTCGCCTTGATATCTCCGATCCTTATGAGCCGGCCTAATGAGGCCGCCCTAGGGGATGTCTTGCGTCGTCCGCCTCGTGACGCTCGGCCCCTCATGAGGCTCTTGAGTGGCTGCTGGAGAGGTTGGGACGTACTAGGCCGCATGATGAGCCACGCCATGGGCCACAGGCAGGCATGTCTGGGTACCCCCGTTCCCAGAACACCGATAGTATCATTATCAAGCGGCATCAACTTGCATAAGGCGAGGCTTCCCTCGTTCCCGTGCCAGTCAGCAGGGTCACGGCGAAGAAGATAGGGGAGATCAAACCGCTCCTGGACCCTTGGGTTCCTTGTAATGATGTTATTAGTTGAGTCGAGAATGTCCTTGAACGAACCTGCCATGCTAGCCAAGGTGATGACATTGCACCGTTCAATGAGTTCCTCCACCATGTCATCATTCAGATTGGGGCAAGAATAACGGGGTCGTTTCCGGCCTGTTCCCTCCATGGAGAAGACGATCAAATAATGGCAGAAGGAAGGGTGAAGGCATATGGAGGAGGGAGGAAGAGCATGCGACATCAGTTCCAAATCAAGAAGGAAAGGCGAAGAGGCGGTGGACGGTTGCCATGGTACACGAAGAGGCACCTGGGGAGCAAACGGTTCTCACAGAGGTCACACACTGACGACAAGGGCCGAGTGAATCGCATGCGTATATCGCACACACCTTGATCTGGCTGACCATTTCTTTTGTGTTGCCTAATCACAGACAATTCATCCGAGTGAACCGTATGATGTATATCACACACACCTTCAACTGGCTGCCCGTTTCTTTTGTGTTGCCTAATCACAAACAGTTCATTCAAGTGAACCGTATGCTGTGTATCGCACACGCCTTCATCTGGCTGCCCGTTTCTTTTGTTCCTCCTCATCGCAAACTGTTAATTGAACTGAACCGTATGCCCTTTATCGCACACGCAACTAAAATCTGAACCGTGTTTGATGCTTCCGTCTTCGCAAACGTTGTACACATTTTTGATGGATTTCATACACCATCGTTTGCGATGATTGCATCGCACACAGTTTCTCGAAGGGTCTCTGATCGTAGTGTCGCGTTAGCAGCATCCTGCAGTACTGTCTTTTGATGGGCATGTTATGAGCTCAACATGAACTTGCCTGGACGTCAAGACAACCAAGTGCTCTCCATACATGATCTGATCGTACCCGCCTCATACACAACAAGTCTATCGTAGACGTACCAGAAAATGTAATGTATTCGAGACCGTGGTACATTTGGGGGAACACCAACTACTTGGTATTTTGCGTGAGGGATCACCCTATGATACATATCCAATGTGCATCAAACATATTGTTATGCCATAGCTCCTTCCATTGTAGAAGTTGCATTCTCTTCGCACAGTTTTTGTTCAATCTGTCGTGGCAGCTATTTTCTGTTCTCATGGCAACTGTTTCGTAAACTCTGCCATGGCAGTAGTTTTTCAGCAGAAACGTGCGGCCATGGTAGCACAAAACACTGCTTTTGCATCAGTTTCGGAAACTCTACCATGACAATATTTTCAGAAAATCTGCCAGCGCGATACTTTCTAGCAGAAAATCACCATCGTGGACACAGTGGCGGCCTGTTTTGCAACCATGGTAGAACTTTTCTATCATGACTTGTTTCTTCAACTTTTCTTCACTGGAGAACTCTTTCTTAATTTGCGTATGGCTTTTGCGTTGGGGTCCCACCATCACGAAACTTACCACCACCATTTCCTTGTACTAAAATTATTGATGTCTCTATAGCTAATAAGAAACGCATTACATGAATTTTGACACATAGGTCAATTAAGTGACAAGCATATGGCTCCAGCCATCATGTCGTACCATGACACTCATCATGTAAATACTAAATTACATCACATACACCTCATACAATCTGATTGCGATGACGAAGGCTATACGACATCACATGGAAATCCTACAAAAATAAGTTAGATGACTCCAATCATTTTTTTTCATATTGTATCATGGCTCCTAGGGTTTCCATTGCAAACTGTTAGCTACCTTCATTATCATCAAGCATGATTATTAAAGTTTCTGGTTTAACATGCGGGGTGTATGAAACACGAGACTTAGTGAAAAAATTTGAGCCCCATACTAAGCTTCATTAAACGTGTGACCCCGTGTAGTTTACATCTACACGCCTTCCTCATGTTTGCAAATTTTTGATCTTTATTAACAAAGTGAGATCCAAAGAGACAGAAGCACATCTTTGGTCAGACTACTAGCATATTCAGGAGCAACAATATAGAAGGACCACAAATAGGCAGACCTTTGTAACAAAATTGTCACTATGCCGTTAAGATAAAAAAATGCAAATTTAAGGGAAGCAAAAAAGAACATAAAGTAATAGAAAACATCTACTACCCACACAAAAATTGTGCAAATCTAGCACATATCCATGTTCTCTAGATCATAGCTACATCTACTCATGATCGCTCACGATGCCACCATTGGGAAATGTAGTAGAAAAATAACAAAATTAGTTGTACAAATAAACCCAGGATCACTGAAGATGCAAATAGGTTTGATCTAATCCTTACCAACGAACGAAAAACAACTAGAGGATGGTGAAGATCGTTGATGTAGATTCCCACAACTAGGATTAAACCTCGCAACCACAAGAATTTTGTCCTCCCGACCTAGGATTGAAGTAACGATCCCTCTTCAAATATCAACACATATGAGATCACCATTCTAGTAGGCCTTTGCCATCCAGAATGAAGAACTACCAAATGGCGGAGGAGTCTATTGATGGAGAATAATTTTCCAGAGAGAGAGAGCAAGATAGAGAGAGAACTTTGAAGCACAAAAGAGATATGTTTGGGGGGTCTCCTCCCTAGGGTTTGCCACACCAAGGGATGGGTCCCCAAAACCCTAGGCCCCTGACTTGCCCCACAAGGCAAGGGGGTTACACTGCTCGGCTCCGTAGGCCCAGTGGCTGCCCGCCTTGTACCTAGCCAAGGGTGTAGCCCATGGCGGCTTCCATAATTTTGTAAAAGGTTGCCAAATATTTTGGAACCTTCCTGGACCTTCTGGTGCCTATATAGGTTCTGCGAGACTTTGTCATTTTTTTCAAAACTCTTCCTGGTTGTTTTGAAACAATTGTGGGGTTTCTCTCCGAAACATTTACGGTTCAAATCTTTTGTGCTCCTAACACATCTTAGCACTCAACAAATCGATGTACCTTAAGTGTGTGAGCTCACATGTTTCGTAATGTGCAGACATGAACCGAAACACCTTACGGTCAATAATCAATAGCATGATCTGGGCATCCATATTGACACCTACACATACCCAAATAATCATCTTATGAACAATTAGTTCACATACGCGATTCCCATTGCTTCACTATACATAACGAAACCCGAGGCTAGGCTTTCGGTATCCATGTGAAGCAACAACTTGATCACCGTACCAAGTTATCCTTGTTACCTGTTTTGTTCTCTTTTATCGTTTCAGAATGCTGGTATCCCCATGATCATATCACATTGTGTCTGCCAAGAAGATGATGGATACCGTAACACAAGAGGGCCCAAAAATAATATCTTAGTCATAGGAGGAGCAAATCCAAATCTTGAGCTGTCAAGTCCCTAGGCATACATTTCTGATGCACCCAAAAGTTGTCGATATAATCACCCTATTATTGGTGGCATTTGAGAAACCCCAAAGAAAATCATCCATCATCAAGTTACTTGACACTCTCTCATGCTCGTAGAAAGTGAGTATACATGAACTCTTGCATGATTATAGTTATAACATTGTGACGAAGTGATCTCAAAGTATATCATTTAGTTGGGTTTTTCCAACACTATTGTTCCGCTAACAATGTGCTCTGATCGTTGCCGACATCCTTGTTACTTTAACAATGTCTTATGATCAGGAAAAAAGATCATCATCCAATACATGAGCTAGTCTTAGAGGCGAGACTCGGAAACTTCTTCGTATTTATGTTTCCACATGTGCAAATGGATTTTCGTCTGAACCCTATATTCAAGGACCAATACAATTATATCATAGAAATATATACATTAATTACAAACCTGGAAATAAATAATACTTTATTGCCTCTACGACATATCCCCCCACCCGATTTGGGGTCGCCCGGGGGGATTTTGGACTTCTGGACTGGGCTTACACAAAATAAGGGTTCGCCATTGAGCCTAATAGTGTGTGGACCATCAAATTCATACATATAGGTGAGGTGAGCCATGTTGGAGATGCCTTAAGCACATTGCTGTTACTGGAAAAATCGACATGGCAGAGTGTATAGGAAACCGCTTAACTATAATCCCCCTGTTTCGTGATGTGTATATTGATGAGTAGCAAGGTCCCTCCCAACACGCCAAATAATCCTTCAACATATGTGCATACTATAAGTTTATAAAATATAGAAATTTTGTAAAGGTAATTGTTTGCACCGAACATATATAGGGGACCGAAAAGTCAGATATATCCTAAATGGATCCCTGGCGCACATGCTCCCAAGTGAACAGTAGATTTCATTCACAACTAATTAACATGGTCATGTTTTTAACGTACATACAAACTTTCATGAAAAATGTCATTTTTGGTATTATTTTTTTGATAAATGGTGAACTTTATTGGCTCAAAATAGAGCATCAAGAGGATACATAAACGCAATGAGCATACAACCAGCCTCTGCAGTTAAGACGAACACAATCAACACCAACCCAGACAAAAACATGCCGAAACCTACCAAACTCATACAAAACCAAAGCTATGCGTGAGCGAGACAGGAAAAGACAAACCCCAAAGCGATCAGATATGTGATCAAAAGATTACACAAATGACCATATCTACACCAACAATCATGTGATACCAACACCTTCAGGAATGGAGCGGCACTCAAGCGTCGTCGACACTGGATTCAACCATTGTTGGTGATATAGCAAAACAAAATATTATTTGTAAAAATGTTATTTTGAAGGTTTTGAGAGCACATTTTTTCGCCAGATCACAAAACATTTGTGTCTTCAGGAAATCCACACATAGATAGAAGACATAACGTGTTTGTTTTTTAAACAAAGTAGTTTTTTTTTGTTGTCAAAAAAAAAAAGTTTGTGTCTTCAGGAAATCCACACATAGATAGAAGACATAACGTGTTTGTTGTAAACAAAGTAGTTTTTTTCTGTCAAAAAAAAGTAGTTTTTTTTTCAATTTTGAACTATTTTAGTTTTACTGTTCACGCTCACGGGTGCCAAGTCACTCATCGCTAGAAAACATGAATAACTGATTTTTATTCCCCCAAGTAGGTGCTATATTCTATCAAAGTAGAGGCATGAGCATGCAATCCATAGAAAATATGCAGCAACAATCCAATGACTGCCGAAGGACTTAATAGGCAAATTTCATAAGGATTGGAACTGCATAGGAATCATGTGAAAATGTTTAGATCCAAAAGGAGCCTGGATGTATGTTACTAAATGATCTTACTAGTATCGTTGGGTAGTGCTATGCATAGTTATTTGTCATGAGTAACTCTAATAGACCCAGTATTCCTTTCACTTGTATGTATGCATGGTTTTTCGGATATAGAAGAGAAATAGTAGTAATCGTGTGCTTTACCACATATGTTTATTTTCTTTGCAGAATTTTACCACATATTTTGCTTTGCCACATGTACATAGAAGATTCTCCTCCACATGAATCCCGCCGCACAAGGCAGTTTTGTTATGATCTAAGAGCATCTACAGCCAAACACCCCAACCATTTCCAAACGTCCGGGCGGGTCGCTCAGTCACGTACCGGTCACGAAATTTCAACCCGGACGGACGCCTCAAACGGGACATGAATGCACGGGCTGACCAGCACCCCTCATGTCCAGCCCAAATATGGGACAGATATAGGGGCGCACGGGCGCGCCTGCGCACGCCCGCCACGTCCGACCCGGTCCACGCTGGCCCACCTGACCCCACGTATATTCCTCCTCATCTGCTCGCTGGACCAAACCCTAGCCACTTCAACTCCCCTCCACTCCCCTCTGCCACCCAAGCTCATCTCCGGCGGCCTTCGGCATGGCAGCCAGCGGATCCGAGTCATTCACCTCCAGATCCGTCGAACCTGAGCTCATCCCACGCGGCCCTGAGGATGAGACGGTTGTCCCGCTTGCGCTCCACCTCTCCTGGGAGGAGGCTTGTGGCTAGCAGCGCTAGGACTCCTTCCATAGAGAATATATTGCGTCCGCCCAAATGGCGCATGGATCTAGCGCTAGGTGTGTCGTCGCTGCCTCGCCGGAGGCGGTGCGGTCTGTCTGGCGTCCGAATGTGGTGGCGGACGCGCAACCCCTCCGTTGGCGCATCGAGCATCGGGTCACACCATGAGCCTCGTCCGACGAGAACATGACACGATGTGCCTGCCGTGCGAGGCAGCAGGCATGGGAGGCGGCGACAACTCTCGTGGTGGACACCGGCGTGCGGAGTCACAGTCTCCGGCGCCCGTATGTTGCATCAATCCGGGCGCCGCAACCACTTCGTGGTGGACGCCGTCGTCTCGTCCCAGGATGGATCGATCATCGATCTGACGTCCACCGGTGCTGTTCGGGTTTCAGGCTCCGACGAGGAAGAGTATGGCAAGGGAGACAGCAGTGCCTTGAGTCCCATGAGCCGGCTCGTGTCCCATGCCCTACTCTACCTTACCGACAACCGGGCCAACACTCTGGGGAGCGCAGCCAGCCACCGGACATGGCCACGGCAGAACTGGGCGAGCTCTGGTTTGATTAGGTACTATCATGTTGCATGTAATAATATGGATTTGAGGATATATTAATTTGAGGTGTCCCGTTGTAGAATCAAATATTTGAGACGTGACCGGTCATTCTACGCGGACGCGCCCAGTCGCATCCGCGGGCGTTGAGGGATCGGATTTGGTGCGCCCGGCTGTAGATGCTCTAAGGGTAGAGAGTTGTGCGGCGCATACGACTTAGATCTTAAGTGTCAATGTTCATGAAATGTATGCGTTTTCGCGTATTATGCGCCGATCAAGCCATTTTTACCCGAATTACCATAGTACTACCACGTTTGAAAGTAAATCAAACAGAAAACGCAGAGTGTGCAATCGTTGGATGAATAGTTAATGTTGCGTGATGGTTGATGCTGAGGTAGTACCCACAGCCTATACTGCTAGTACTATCGTCTTCACCGGTTCATGTGTGCGCGCGCATATCACTCATAAAATCAAAGTAGGAGTAGCATTCACTCATCCATTCATTCATGCATTCAGCCATGGCCGTGTATTGAATTCACGACCACGTGGTAGCTAAACACAGCAGTGCTAAACGCAACAGTTTGTCTGAACCAAGCCAATATGTACATGTAGCTAGGCTTGGGTACCTATAGCCGCTAGTGCCATGCTAGGGTTTGTGCATGGACCAGAAACAAAGTGAATGAATGAATGGCTCCGTGCCATGTCCCATAAATAATTTCTTGCATGTTGAGGGAGGATATGCCGGCCGGAGTTAAGTTGGATGACTGCCACCGGCTGCCTGCCTGCCGCCATTTATGCCGCTCACTGTTCATCCTTTTCTTCCCCACCCTGCTGTACGTTGGGCTTTATTGCTCTCTCCTTTATTGATGTGGTCACTAGCTAAGCTAGCCCGTCATCTCCTTTGTATAGTATTGTAGGACACACACATGCACATGCCAAGCAAATAAAATAAAATAAATAAATAAATAAATATGAATGTCCACGCATGATTTGTTACTACCACTTTTTCTGGTTGAAAATGGGTGTTCTTACTAATCGTCACCTTTCAGCCAACTGGTACGTAGGAGTGCATATGTTTTTGCGATACACTTTATAGATCATCTCTATCTCGAAGGACCTATAAGATCATCTGGATGATTCACTGTACAGAAATAACAAATTTAAGATCACTCATTGCACACAGTTAATAAAAGCCCATTGGGGTGACATATCATACCATTTATCTGTGGCACCTGTGTGAAAAATGCGGAGAAGTAATGGTATGTGACAGACCATCACACACGTTTGAGGCAAAGAAACCATGTGTAATGCTCCACGTATGGTAGAAAGAGGAATCATTCGCGATTTTGGCTGGACCAACATGCCTGTTAATTGATTGGTATAAGTGTAAACCATGTCATGAGAGTCATCTCCCCAAGCAACCCCAAGAATTCACTCAACCACCCTATCCTCCCACTCCATCTACCAGTCGCCATCTTTAGCTATGTGCCTCCCTTTTCTCTTCGTTGGAATCGTCGTTGGCCAGTCGGTTCAATGTGTGCCATTGGGAACCCACAACCTGGAAGATGAACGAGCGGCCTTGTAAGCGCAACGCTCCGGTGATCGAGGAAGCATGAAATGATTCAAACTTCTCGCTTCACATTTCCTTCATGCAGGAAGAAGAGTTATAAATTCAGAACAAGCACCAATGGCATGATACTCAATGGGGAGACATGTGATGACTAAATATCACTAACTGGTCACCTGTGGCAGCCGTATATGATGCCTTATCATTAGACCGAGGTGGACGGGGCATTTATCTGTGGCCGGCCTAAAGTTGACCTGCTAGTGTTAACCGTCAAGGATAGCTCTCAAAGACTCATCACTGACGCCTCTTTCTGAGGCAGTCAGTCCACTTGACCCGTGGACACAAACACATTACTGATGAGGGGTCTGTGCTATTCGCACATGTATTAGTGGAAGAATTCCATGGCTCTAGTTGCTTGGATGTGCAATCTGATTGCTCCTTTCTTCTCACTCTCCATTTTGTTAGGGTGAATTGGTAATATGATAAGAGGGTTTGTACCTTGTTGTAATGCAAGAGGACATGTACTTACAAGGCTATATGAGTGTGAAGCATGCATGTGTACCAGATCAAGAAGCGTGGCTATGCTTCACTAAAAAAATGTTTTTCTTGTTTCAGGTGAGAGGCCCCAGAAGACATATAAGTTAAAAGTAGGTGTTGTACAAGCATATGACATAAGAGAATAACAGAAGGATATAAAAACAACATTAGAACAACATAGAGCACATGGATCTATGGTTACCTAGTACATCATGGCTTTTTGACATCGTCGTGATCGTGCGGGTCACTTCGTATTCATTGAGGGTAATTCACTTGTGTTGGCTATCCGCATACGGATGTAGATCTTGGGCGGCGATGTAGCGGTACAATGCAATGGATGAGGGCGGAGTAACGGTACGATGCGGTGGATGCGGATGTCGGTGAAGCTCATAAGGTGCCGCTCGGTGCAGCATACCCGATGAGTGGAAGACGTAGTCGGTGAAACAGAGATGATGTAGTGAAAGTCGTTGTATCAAAACTATTCCGATGGCCGACGGTGTTAGTGGAGCACCCAGTGTGATGGACGAGGTTGTATCTAAAGTAACTTTGATGCGACAGTGAACCATGGGAAGCAGACTCGGTACCATGGTGTGGATGAGCGGGAGGGGGTGAATGGTGTCTAGTACACAAGTTCTATTCTTGTAAACTTTGTTGGGCCTCCAAGCAAAAGGTTTATAGCACAAAACAAATCCATGGAAGGGTACGATGAAAGTGGTCTCTATCAAACAACCTCAAATGAAATTTAAGTGGTCTCTTGTGATCCCAACACACCTAATACAATTGTCAGCTGTATATAGGTGCAGAAGTTAGGTAAAGGAATGATGATAGTTGTGTAATATGGATGATAGAAATAGGTTTTTTGTAATCAGAATAAATACATATAACAAGGTAACATGTAACATAACTTATTAAAATGGCGTATCTGCTTAGTCTAGATGGTTTACTATACAGAAACAACAAATTTAAGATCACTCATTGCACACAGTTAATAAAACCCCATTGAAGTGACATTTCACACCTTTTGTGTGTGGCACCCATGTGAAAAATGTGGAGACGTAATGCCGACAGATCATCACACACGTTTGAGGCAAAGAAACCATGTGTAATGCTCTAGTTATGGTAGAAACAAGAATCATGTGCGATTTTGGCGGCCAACATGCCCGTTAGTTTATTGGAATATGTGTAAATCATGTCCTGAGAGTCATCTCCCCAAGAAACCCTAGGTTTTCGGCCAACTACCCTATCCTCCCACTCCATCTACCAGTCGAGCTCTGTGCCTCCCTTTTATCTTCGCCATAACCCTCATTGTCCAATCGATTCAATGTGTTCCATTGGGAACCACAACCTAGTAGATGCACGAGCGGCCTTGTAATCGCAACACTCCGGTGATCGAGGAAGCATGAAATGCATTCAAAATTCTCGGTTTCACCTTTCCTCCACGCAGGAAGAAGAGTTATAAATTCAGAACATACACGAATGACATGCTACTCAATGGGGAACATACACGTCAGTGATGAAGGGTCCGTGCTATTCGCACATGTATTAGTGGAAGAATAATATGGATCTAGTTGCTTGGATGTGCAATCTGAGTGCTCCTTTCTCCCCACTCTGCATTTTGTCAAGGTGAATTGTTAATATGATAGAGAGTCCAACCTTGTTCTAATGGAAAAGTACATGTACTTGCAAGTTATACGAGTGTGAAACATGCATGTGTACCAGATCACGAGGCATGGATATGCTTCACTAAGAAAATTATTTTTCTTGTTTCAGATGAGAGGCCCCAGAAGGCATATAAATTAAAATTAAGGGTTGTACAAGCATATGACATAAGAGAATAACAAAATGATATAAAAACAACATTAGAACAATATAGAGCGCTAGATTTACGACGGGGATGTGGAGATTATTTATGTTTCTTTTTGTTTGTGTGGATCCCACATGCAAGTGACATATGGGGAGAGAGGAGTAAAATGCCCAAAGAATGTGTCAAAGTCAGTCAAATACTTTGACTGAATGGAGACGCCACATAAGGGAATTTCTATAGGAGACTTGATGAAATAGTGGAAGGTTTGAGCACACTGAAAAAAATTAGGGGTAAATGTGAGTGAAGCACCATCTCTCATGAATTCTTATTAATGGGCCGCTTCATACTTTTCATCGGGATCATAGCGAGAATTTCTAGTGGTTGAAAGGGTCTATCTAAAACTTCAATCTTACTGACAAATAACAACGCTAAAAATAATATAGTACCATGGACAGAAAGGAGGCCGGGTATATCTTATTTCCAAGAATACGCACCAGCATGTGTATCTTATATTCATAGAAGAAGAGGTATTGCAACCCATCGAAGGTTTTACAAATTAGGCGCGAAGCCTACCATCGTTAGTGCCTATTGCTCACTACAAGCCCATCGGTACAACACTTCTAAGAATGCTCTCAGTTTTCCACTAGACTACTGCTACTTCTCGAGCTTGTGTTGTATTCCCTCGAAGAGGAAAGGGTGATGCAGCACAGTAGCGTAAGTATTTCCCTCAGTTTTAGCGAACCAAGGTAACAATCCAGTAGGAGACCACGCGCGAGTCCCTCGCACCTGCACAAACAAATAAGAACCTCGCAGCTTACGCGATAAAAGGGGTAGTCAATCCCTTCTCGGTAACTTACGAGACTGAGATCTAATAGATATGATAAGATAATATTTTTGGTATTTTTGATATAGAGAAAAAGTAAATAAATCAAAGTAAAATAACGGCGAAAGAAAATGGCTAGTTGATGGGAAACTAATATGATAAAGATGGACCCGGGGGCCACAGGTTTCACAAGTGGCTTCTCTCATGATAGTAGAATTCTACGACGGGTGAACAAATTACTGTCGAGCAATTGATAGAAAAGCGCATAGTTATGAGAATATCTAGGCATGATCATTGTATATAGGCATCACGTCCGTGACAAGTAGACCGAAACGATTCGGCATCTACTACTATTACTCCACATATCGACCGCTATCCAGCATGCATCTAGAGTATTAAGTTCATAAGAACAGAGTAACGCCTTAAGCAAGATGACATGATTTAGAGGGATAAATCAAGCAATATGATATAAACCCCATCTTTTTATCCTCTATGGCAACAATACTATACGTGCCTTGCTGCCCCTGCTGTCACTGGGAAAGGACACCGCAAGATTGTACCCAAAGCCAAGCACTTCTCCCATTGCAAGAACTATAGATCTAGTAGGCCAAACCAAACCAATAATTCCAAGAGACCTGCAAGGATATTATAATCATACATAAAAGATTTCAGAAAAGAATCCAATATTGTTCATAGATAATCTTGATCATAAACCCACAATTCATCGGATCTGGACAAACACACCACAGAAAGATTACATCGAATATATCTCCTCGAAGATCGAGGAGAACTTTGTAATGAGATCCAAAGAGAGAGAAGAAGCCATCTAGCTAATAACTATGGACCCAAAGGTCTGTGGTAAATTACTCACAACTCATCGAAGAGGCTATGGTGTTAATGTAGAAGCCCTCCATGATCGATGCCCCTCCGGTGGATCTCCAAAACAGGCCCCAAGATGGGATCTCACGGGAACAGAAGGTTACGGCGGTGGAATTAGGGTTTCGTCTGCTGCCTCGATGTTTTCAGGGTATGAGAGTATATATAGGCTGAAGAGGCACGTCGGGGGGCCAACGGGTGGCCCACGAGGGTGGAGGGCGCGCCTACCACCCCTATGCGCGCCCTGCCCTCGTGGCCACCTCCTTCGTTTCCTGGTGTGTACTCCAAGTCTTCTGTGTTGATACGGTTCCAAAAATAACTCTCCCAAAGGTTTCATTCCGTTTTTACTCCGTTTGACATTCCTTTTCTATGAAACACTGAAATAGGCAAAAAAAAAGCAATTTGCACTAGGCCTTGGGGTTAGTAGGTTAGTCCCAAATATAATATAAAAGTGTATAATAAAGCCCATTAAACATCCAAAACAGAATATATAATAGCATGGAACAATCAAAAATTATAGATACGTTGGAGACGTATCAAGCATCCCCAAGCTTAATTCCTGCTCGTTCTTGAGGAGGTAAATGATAAAATAGAACTTTTGATGTGGAATGCTAACCAACATAATTCTCAATGTAATTTTCTTTATTGTGGCATGAATGTTCAGATCCGAAAGATTCAAGACAAAAGTCTATGTTGACATAAGAATGATAATACTTCAAGCATACTAACAAAGCAATCATGTCTTCTCAAAATAACATGGCCAAAGAAAGTTATCCCTACAAAGTCATATAGTCTGGCTATGCTCTATCTTCATCACACAAAATATTTAAATCATGCACAACCTCGGTTTCAGCCAAGCAATTGTTTCATACTTCAATTTTTCAAACCTTTCAACTTTCATGCAATACATGAGCGTGAGCCATGGATATAGCACTATGTGGAATAGAGTGGTGGTTGTGGAGAAGACAAAAGAGGAAGATAGTCTCACATCAACTAGGCTTATCAATGGGCTATGGAGATGCCCATCAATAGATATTAATGTGAGTGAGTAGGGATTGCCATGCAACGGATGCACTACAGCTATAAGTGTATGAAAGCTCTACAAAAGAAACTAAGTGGGTGTGCATCCAACTTGCTTGCTCACAAAGACCTAGGGCATTTTGAGGAAGCCCATCATTGGAATATACAAGCCAAGTTCTATAATGAAAATGCCCACTAGTATATGAAAGTGACAAAACAGGAGACTCTCTATCATGAAGATCATGGTGCTATTATGAAGCACAAGTGTGGAAAAAGGATAGTAGCATTGTCCCTTCTCTTTTTTTTCTCTTTTTTTTCTTTTCCCTTTTTTCTCTTTTTCTCTTTTTTTTCTTACGTCTGGAGTCTTATCCCGACTTGTGGGGGAATCATAGTGTCCATCATCCTTTTCTCACTGGGACAATGCTCTAATAATGAAGATCACCACACTTTTATTTACTTACAACTCAAAGCTAGAACAGAATATGACTCCATGTGAATGATAATGATGAAGCGTGTCATATGAACGAAACTGTGGAAAGTTACATGGCAATATATCTCGGAATGGCTATGGAAATTGCCATGATAGGTACGTATGGTGGCTGTTTTGATGAAGGTACATGGTGGGTGTATGGTACCAGCGAAAGTTGCGCGGTACAAGAGAGGCTAGCAATGATGGAAGGGTGAGAGTGCGTATAATCCATGGACTCAACATTAGTCATAAAGAACTCATATACTTATTGCAAAAATCTACGAGTTATCAAAACAAAGTATTCAACGCATTCTCCTAGGGGAAGGTTTGGTAGGAGTTAACCATCGCGCGATCCCGACCTCCACACAAAGGATGACACTCAATAAATAAATCATGCTCCAACTTCATCACAGAACGGTTCATCATACGTGCATGCTACGGGAGTCACAAAATTTAACACAAGTGTTTCTCAAATTCATAATTACTCCACTATCATGACTCTAATATCACTATCCTCATATATCAAAACAATCATCAAGTATCAAACTTCTCATAATATTCAATGCACTTTTATGAAAGTTTTTACTATACTCATCTTGGATGCCTATCATATTAGGACTAATTTTATAACCAAAGCACATTACCATGCTGTTCTAAGAGACTCTCAAAAATACATAAGTGAAGCATGAGGGATCAATAATTTCTACAAAATAAAAACTACCGCCATGCTCTCAAAGATATAAGTGAAGCACTAGAGCAAAACTATCTAGCTCAAAATATATAAGTGAAGCACATAGAGTATTCTAATAAATTCCGATTCATTTGTATCTCTCTCGAAAGGTTTGTCCAGCAAGGATGATTTCGGCAAACTAAAAACCAAAGACTCAAATCATACATGACACTCCAAGCCAAATACATATCATGTGGTGAATATAAATATAATCTCAAGTAAAGTTACCAATAGATGAAGAAGAAAGAGGGGATGCCTTCCCGGGGAATCCCCAAGCTTAGGCTTTTGGTTATCCTTGAATTTTACCTCGGGGTGCCTTGGTCATCCCCAAGCTTAGGCTCTTTCCACTCTTTGTTCCATAGTCCATCGAATCCTTACCCAAAATTTGAAAACTTCACAACACAAAACTTAGCCAAAAATCTCATGAGCTCCGTTAGTATAAGAAAACAAACCACCACTCAAAGGTACTGTAATAAACTCATTCTTTTTTATATTGGTGTTAAACCTACTGTATTCCAACTTCTCTATGATTCATACCCCCCGATACTACTCATAGATTCATCAAAATATGCAAACAACACACGAAAAATAGAATCTGTCAAAAACAAAACAGTCTGTAGCAATCTGTAACTTTCGAATACTTCTGTAACTCAAACAAAATTGAAATAAATTGGTGGACGTGAGGAATTTGTATATTAATCATCTGCAAAAATAATCAACTAAAAAGCACTCTCCAGTAAAAATGGTAGCTAATCTCGTGAGCGCTAAAGTTTTTGTTTTTTACAACATGATCGCATAAACTTCACACAAGTCTTCCCAAAGGTTCTACTTGGCACAAACACTAATTAAAACACAAAACCACATCTAAGAAGAAGCTAGATGTAATATTTATTCCTAAACAGAAGCAAAAACAAAGAAAATAAATTAGCTTGCCTCCCAATAAGCGCTATCGTTTAACGCCCCTAGCTAGGCACGATACAAGAATAGATCTAGGTATTGCCATCTTTGGTAGGAAATCCATAAGTGGCTCTCATAATAGATTCATAAGGTAACTTGATTTTCTTGCTAGGAAAGTGTTCCATGCCTTTCCTTAATGGAAATTGGAATCTAATATTTCCTTCCTTCATATCAATAATTGCACCAATCGTTCTAAGGAAAGGTCTAACAAGAATAATAGGACATGGAGGATTGCAATCTGTATCAAGAACGATGAAATCTACTGGCACATAATTACTATTTGCAACAATAAGAACATCATTAATACTTCCCATAGGTTTCTTAATAGTGGAATCCGCAAGATGCAAATTTAAAGAGCAATCATCAAGTTCATGGAAACCTAACATATCACACAAAGATTTTGGAATTGTGGAAACACTTGCACCCAAATCACACAAAGCAAAACATTTATGGTCTTTAATCTTAATTTTAATAGTAGGTTCCCACTCATCATAAAGCTTTCTAGGGATAGAAACTTCTAATTCGTGTTTTTCTTCATAAGATTGCATTAAAGCATCAACTGTGTGTTTGGTAAAAGCCTTATTTTGACTATAAGCATGCGGAGAATTTAGGACGGATTGCAACAAGGAAATACAATCAATTAGAGAGAAATTATCATAATTGAATCCCTTGACATCCAAGATAGTGGGTTCATTGCTATGTAAAGTTTTGACCTCTTCAATCCCACTTTTAACAATTTTAGCATCAAGATCTAAAAACTCCGAATCATTGGGACGACTTTTAACCAAAGTAGACTCATCTCCGGTCCCATCTTTATCAAAATTCATACTAGAGAACAAGGATTTAATAGGAGACACATCAATAACTTTCAGATCTTCATCCTTATTATCATGAAAACTAGAAAAGCATGCTTTCATAAAGCAATCTTTTTTAGCACGCATCCTAGTGGTTCTTTCTTTGCACTCATCAATGGAAATTCTCATGGCTTTGAGACACTCATTGATATCATGCTTAGGTGGAATAGATCTAAGTTTCAAAGAATCAACATTAAGAGAAATTCTATCCACGTTTCTAGCCAACTCATCAATCTTAAGCAATTTTTCTTCAAGCAAAGCATTGAAATTCTTTTGCGAATTCATGAACTCTTTAACACTAGTCTCAAATTCAGAGGGCATCTTACTAAAATTTCCATAAGAGTTATTGTAGGAATTACCATAATTGTTAGAGGAATTATTAGGAAAAGACCTAGAATTAAAGTTTCCTCTATAAGCATTGTTACCAAAATTATTCCTACCAACAAAATTCACATCCAAAGATTCATTATTATTTTCAATCAACGTGGAAAAAGGCATATCATTAGGATCAGAATAAGCACTCTTAGTAGCAAATAATTTCATAAGTTCATCAATCTTTCCACTCAAAACACTAATTTCTTCAATAGCATGCACTTTTTTACTAGTAGATCTTTCAGTGTGCCATTGAGAGTAGTTAACCATAATATTATCTAGGAGTTTGGTAGCTCTTCCTAAAGTGATTTCCATGAAAGTGCCCCCCGCGGCCGAATCTAAAAGATTTCTAGAAGCAAAATTCAAGCCGGCATAAAAAATTTGTATGATCATCCAAAAGTTCAAACCATGTGTAGGGCAATTACGTATCATTAATTTCATTCTCTCCCACGGTTGTGCAACATGCTCGTGATCCAGTTGCTTAAAATTCATAATATCGTTTCTAAGAGAGATAATCTTAGCGGGTGGAAAATACTTAGAGATAAAGGATCTTTGCACTTATTCCATGAATCAATAATATTTCTAGGCAAAGAGGAGAACCAAGTTTTAGCACAATCTCTAAGTGAAAACGAAAATAGCTTCAATTTAACAATATCGTTATCTGTATCCCACTTCTTTTGCATATAGCACAAATCAACAAAGTTATTTAGATGGGTAGCGGCATATTCACTAGGAAGGCCAGAAAATTGATCTTTCATGACACGATTCAAAAGAGCAGCATTGATCTCACAAGATTCAGCATCTAAGATAGGAGCAATCGGAGTGCTAATAAAATCATTATTGTTGATATTGGAAAAGTCACACAATTTGGTATTGTCTTGAGCCATAGTGAGAAGCAAGCAATCCAACACACAAGCAAACAAGAGGCAAGAGAACGGTAAAACACACGGAAAAAGAAGGGCGAATAAAACGGCAAGGGTGAAGTGGGGGAGAGGAAAACAAGAGGCAAATAAATGTAATGCGAGGGATAAGGGTTTGCGATAGGTACTTGGAATATGACTTTTGCGTAGATCTCCCCTACAACGGCGCCAGAAATCCTTCTTGCTACTTTTCGAGCTTGCGGTGTATTCCCTCGAAGAGGAAAGGGTGATGCAACACAGTAGTGTAAGTATTTCCCTTAGTTTTTGATAACCAAGGTATCAATCCAGTAGGAGACCACGCGCGAGTCCCTCGCACCTGCACAAACAAATAAGAACCTCGCAGCCAACGCGATAAAAGGGGTTGTCAATCCCTTCTCCGTCACTTATGAGAGTGAGATCTATAGATATGATAAGATAATATTTTTGGTATTTTTGATATAGAGAAAAAGTAAATAAAGCAAAGTAAAATAACCGCGAAAGAAATTGGCTAGTTGATGGGAAATTAATATGATAAAGATGGACCCGGGGGCCATAGCTTTCACTAGTGGCTTCTCTCATGATAGCAGAATTCTACGGTGGGTGAACAAATTACTGTCGAGCAATTGATAGAAAAGCGCATAGTTATGAGAATATCTAGGCATGATCATTGTATATAGGCATCACGTCCGTGACAAGTAGACCAAAATGATTCTGCATCTACTACTATTACTCCACACACCGACCGCTATCTAGCATGCATCTAGAGTATTAAGTTCATAAGAACAAAGTAACGCCTTAAGCAAGATGACATGATGTAGAGGGATAAACTCAAGCAATATGATATAAACCCCATGTTTTTATCCTCGATGGCAACAATACTATACGTGCCTTGCTGCCCCTGCTGTCACTGGGAAAGGACACCGCAAGATTGAACCCAAAGCCAAGCACTTCTCCCATTGCAAGAACTATAGATCTAGTAGGCCAAACCAAACCAATAATTCAAAGAGAATTGCAAGGATATTATAATCATACATAAAAGATTTCAGAAAATAATCCAATATTGTTCATAGATAATCTTGATCATAAACCCACAATTCATCGGATCTCGACAAACACACCGCAAAAAGATTACATCGAATAGATCTCCTCGAAGATCGAGGAGAACTTTTTATTGAGATCCAAAGAGAGAGAAGAAGCCATCTAGCTAATAACTATGGACCCGAAGGTCTGTGGTAAACTACTCACAACTCATCGGAGAGGCTATGGTGTTGATGTAGAAGCCCTCCGTGATTGATGCCCCCTCTGTCGGAGCTCCGGAATAGGCCCCAATATGGGATCTCACGGGAACAGAAGGTTACGGCGGTGGAATTAGGGTTTCATCTGCCGCCTCGATGTTTTCACGGTATGAGAGTATATATAGGCTGAAGAGGCACGTCGGGTGGCCCACGAGGATGGGGGCGCGCGTACCCCCCCCCCTCGGCGCGCCGCCTGCCCTTGTGGCCACCTCCTTCGCTTCCTGGCGTGTAGTTCAAGTCTTCTATGTTGATATGGTTCCAAAAAAAAACTCTCCGAAGGTTTCATTCCGTTTGGACTCCGTTTGATATTCCATTTCTTCGAAACACTGAAATAGGCAAATAAAACAGCAAGTTGCACTGGGCCTTGGGTTAGTAAGTTAGTCCCAAAAATAATATAAAAGTGTATAATAAATCACATTAAACATCCAAAACAGAATATATAATTGCATGGTACAATAAAAAATTATAGATACATTGGAGACGTATCACTACCCAGGCATAAGTCAAGTTTTAGGTTCCTCCATTATCCTACTGAGAAGAAACACCACTGATAGGGAAGCATTGTCAAAGAGAATGACATTCCGGTGTTTCCACGTTCCCCACATCACCAAAAGAAGTAGGGTGTGAAGATCCTTCCTTTCCTACTTGTGGCTTGAGAGAATTATTCCACTAAAGAAACAAATTGTTAGCTGCATGCGTCCACTCTATACTCCACCAAGCAGATAGCACATTGTGCTGAACTGAATGAGTATACATGCATGCCACCATTAGATGATCAATGTTCTCCTTCATCTGATCACATAGCGGGCACACATATTTGTGCGGCAAGCCACATCTAGCACGTCGGTCCGAGGTCCAGTAATGGTCCTTGAAGGCAAGCCAATCGAACATTCGAAATTTGGAGTGCAACAATCTCAAACCACTATCACCGCATGATACGCCGACGGCCCACGTACCAATTGTCATAAACCAATCTGGCGAAAACTCACCTAATAGCACCCATGCCCATTGAACCTTTTCTTCCATCCATGCATGTACATCAACCCTGGATATGCACTCCTAGAGAATAAGGTATTACACAATGTATTCCGCAACTATGTCACGGCCTACATCCCGAGGCAACACACTAGACAAAGCATCCGCCACACACCTAGATGCGTGCATATGAGGTCGTACTCGATCATAGATGTGTGGTCCATTCTCCTATACCATCGCTCCATCAAGCCAGCGATCCTCCCAAAAGAAATAATAATTGGACTCGGGTAGGGTTAGAAATGTACATATATAGGCATAATCGAATATTTTAAGAGAGATTTCATAACTTCCTTTTGATTTGGTTGAAAGCACTATTATGTAGCTACTTTGTTTGTAGGAGCACGAAGATAAACTATATTATTCCTTATATTTGAGCCAGGGGTGGAAGCGGTGAACCAACCTAAATTTACAAAAGCACAGATATATAAGTATGTGATGTCCTTTGCCTCAAGAAAATACACATGCCACTTTCATGCCACCATCACAAGAAAAGTTAAGGTTCACCAAGCTCATCAAATTTGATTACAACGTTACAAGCTCATGAAACTTTATCAAAAATGTATTAAGATTTCTTTTCAAAATGGAACATTTGCCTTATCCATTAATTAAGTAGAAGAGAGTTGCCCGCTTCACTAATGAAAAACCGGGCTAAACCCATTACAAACCACTGAGCGGCACACACATGATACCCCCACACACTTCAAACAAAGTAGTCCTCATCAAGATGTTGGAAATATGCCCTAGAGGCAATAATAAAGTGGTTATTATTATATTTCCTTAATAATGATAAAGGTTTATTATTCATGCTATAATTGTATTGATCGGAAACTTAAATACATGTGTGAATACATAAATAAATACCAAGTCCCTAGTAAGCCTCTACTAGACTAGCTCATTGATCAAAAGATGGTTAAGGTTTCCTGACCATAGACATGAGTTTTATTTGATAACGGGATCACATCACTATGAGAATGATGTGATGGACAATACCCACCCGTTAACATAGCATATGATCGTTCAATTTATTGCTACTCCTTTCTTAATGTCGAATACATGTTCCTTCGACCATGAGATCATGCAACTCCCGGACTCCGAAGGAATGCCTTATGTGTATCAAACTCCACTTCGTAACTAGGTGATCATAAAGGTGATCTACAGGTATCTCCGAAGGTGTCTGTTGAGTTGGCGTAAATCGAGATTGGGATTTGTTACTTCGTATGACAGAGAGGTATCATTGGGCCCTCTTCGTAATATAGCATCGCAAGAAGCTTGCAAGGAAAGTGACTAAGGAGTTAGTTATGAGATGATGTATTATGGAACGAGTAAAGAGACTTGTTGGTAATGATATTGTACCAGGTATGTGATGCCTCTTGAGCATGCGTTGGTTTTCCCTTGAAGAGGAAACGGTGATGCAACAAAGTAGCGTAAGTATTTCCCTCAGTTTTGAGAACCAAGGTATCAATCCAGTAGGAGACAACACACAAATCACCTACTACCTGCACAAACAATCAAGAGCCTTGCAACCAACACGATAAAGGGGTTGTCAATCCCTTCACGGCCACTCGCAAAAGTGAGATCTAATAAAGATAGTAAAGTAAATATTTTTGGTATGGTTTTGTATAGATTGGAAAGTAAAGATTTCAAAATAGTAAACGAGATGTGAAGTAAATAAAGGAGATTCAATATAATAGGAAAGAGACCCGAGGGCCATAGGTTTCGCAAGTGGCTTCTCTCAGGATAGCATGTATTACGGTGGGTGAACAAATTACTGCCGAGCAATTGATAAAAAAGCGCATAGTTGTGAAGATATCAAAGGCAATGATCATGAATATAGGCATCACGTCCGTGTCAAGTAGACCGAAACGATTATGCATCTACTACTATTACTCCACACATCGATCGCTATCTAGCATGCATCTAGAGTATTAAGTTCATAAGAACGGAGTAACGCATTAAGCAAGATGACATGATGTAGAGGGATGAACTCAAGCAATATGATATAAACCCCATCTTTTTATCCTCGATGGAAACAATACAATACGTGCCTTGCAGCCCCTACTGTCACTGGGAAAGGACACCGCAAAATTGAACCCAAAGCTAAGCATTTCTCCCATTGTAAGAAAGATCAATCTAGTAGGCCAAACTAAACTGATAATTCGAAGAGACTTGCAAAGATATCAAATCATGCATACAAGAATTCAGAGAAGAACAAAATAATATTCATAGATAAACTTGTTTATAAATCCACAATTCATCGGACTCGGCAAACACACTGCAAAAAGTACTACATCGAATAGATCTCCAAGAGAATCGAGGAGAGCTTTGTATTGAAGATCAAAGAGACAGAAGAAGCCATCTAGCTAATAACTATGGACCCGAAGGTTTGTGGTAAACCAATCACGCTTCATCGGAGAGGCTATGGTGTTGATGTAGAAGCCTCCGTGATTGATACCCCCGCCGTCAGATCGCCGGAAAAGGCCCCAAGATGGGATCTCAAGGGTACAGAAGGTTGTGGCGGTGGAAAAGTGGTTTCATTCGTCTCCTCGGTGTTTCTAGGGTATAAGAGTATATATAGGCTGAAGAAGTATGTCAGTGGAGCTACGAGGGGCCCACGAGGGTAGGGGGCACGCCTACCCCCTAGGCGCGCCCTCCTGCCTTGTGGCCTCCTCCTGGAGTCCTAGATGTCTACTCCAAGTCTTCTGGATTGCTTTAGGTCCAGGAAAGATCATCGCGAAGGTTTCATTCCGTTTGGACTTCGTTTGGTATTCCTTTTCCGCGAAACTCTAAAATAGGCAAAAAAACAAAAACTGGCACTAGGCCTTTGGTTAATTGGTTAGTTCCAAAAATAATATAAAAGAGCATATTAAAGCCCATTAACATCCAAAACAGATAATATAATAGCATGGGATAATAATAAAAACTATAGATACGTTGGAGATGTATCAGTATGAGATACCGACAATCGAATCTTGGGCAAGTAACATACCGACGGACAAACAGAACTACGTATGTTGTTATAAAGGTTCGGCTGATAAATATCTTCGTAGAATATGTAGGAGCCAATATGGTCATCCAGGACCCGCTATTGGTTATTGGTTGGAGAAGCGTCTCGGTCATGTCTACATCATTCTCGAACCCGTAGGGTCCGCGCGCTTAACGTTCGTTGACGATATAGTACTGTATGAGTTATGTGGGTTGGTGACCGAGTGTTGTTATGTGAGTCCCGGATGTGATCATGGACATGACGTGCAGCTCCGGAATGGTCCAGAGGTAAAGATTGATATATAGGATGTAGGTATTCAAGTTTTGGAATGAACCGGATCACCACCGGAGTATTGTAGAGGGTTCCGAAAGACCAACGGTGAGTTAATGGGCCAAACGGGCCAACGAGGGGAGCACCCTAGCCCACATGGGGCTGGCGTGCCCCACTTCATGGCCGTAGGTATTTGGGAAGGAAAGGGGGGTGCCCAAGGCGGGGCAGCCGCCGGCCCCCCTCCTGTCTTCTCCTCTCTCTCCGAGGAAGGAAGGGGGCGCGCCTGGGCAGGTGCGAGGGCAGCTGCCGACCTTGTTCGGGGTGCGACTATGCTGCAGATACGTCTCCAACGTATCTCTAATTTTTAATTGTTCCATGCTATTATATATTATGTTTTGGATGTTTAATGGGCTTTATTATACACTTTTATATTATTTTTTGGGACTAACCTGCTTACCCATGCATTATACACACTCTCACCCTTCCACCATTGCTAGCCTCTCTTGTACCGCACAACTTTCGCCGGTACCATACACCCACCATATACCTTCCTCAAAACAGCCACCATACATACCTATCATGGCATTTCTATAGCCATTCCGAGATATATTGCCATGCAACTTTCCACCGTTTCGCTTATTATGACACGCTTCATCATTGTCATATTGCCATGCATGATCATGTAGTTGGCATCGTATTTGTGGCTAGGCCACCATGCATAATCTTTCATACATGTCACTCTTGATTCATTGCACCTCCCGGTAAACCGCCGGAGGCATACATATACAGTCATACTTTGTTCTAGTATCGAGTTGTAAATCGATAAAAGTGTGATGATCATCATTATTAGAGCATTGTACCAAAGAAAAAAAAGAAAGAAGGAAAGGCTAAAGAAAAAGAAAGGCCCAAAGAAAAAGAAAAAGAAAAAGAAAAAAGGGACAATGCTACTATCTTTTTTCCACACTTGTGCTTCAAAGTAGCACCATGATCTTCATGATAGAGAGTCTCTTGTTTAGTCACTTTCATATACTAGTGGGAAATTTTCATTATAGAACTTCGCTTGTATATTCCAACGATGGCCTTCCTCAAATGACCTAGGTGTTCGTGAGCAAGCAAGTTGGATGCACACCCACTTAGTTTCTTTCGTTGAGCTTTCATACATTTATAGCTCTTGTGCATCCGTTGCATGGCCATCCCTACTCACTCACATTGATACACTTAGTTGATGTGAGACCATCTTCCTCTTTTGTCTTCTCCACAACCAACACTCTATTCCACCTATAGTGCTATATCCATGGCTCACGCTCATGTATTCCGTGAAAGTTGAAAAAGTTTGAAAAAAAAATTAGGTATGAAACAATTGCTTGGCTGAAACCGGGGTTGTGCATGATTTGAGTATTTTGTGTGACGAAGATGGAGCATACCCAAACTATATGATTTTGTAGGGATGAACTTTCTTTGGCCATGATATTTTGAGAAGACATGATTGCTTTGTTAGTATGCTTGAAGTATTATTATTCTTATGTCAATATAGACTTTTGTCTTGAATCTTTCAGATCTGAACATTCATGCCGCAATATATAAAATTACATTGAGAATTATGGTGGTTAGCATTCCACATCAAAAATTCTGTTTTTATCATTTACCTACTCGAGGACGAGCACGAATTATGCTTGGGGATGCTTGATACGTCTCCAACGTATCTATAATTTTTTATTGTTCCATGCTAGTATATATTCTGTTTTGGATGTTTAATGGGCTTCATTATACACTTTTATATTATTTTTGGGACTAACCTACTAACCCAAGGCCCAGTGTAAATTGTTGTTTTTTGCCTATTTCAGTGTTTCGCAGAAAAGGAATATCAAACGGAGTCCAAATGGAATGAAACCTTCTGGAGAGTTATTTTTGGAACAATTCAACACAGAAGACTTGGAGTACACGCCAGGAAAGCGAGAGAGGCGGCCACGAGGACAGGGGGCGCGCCCAGGGGGGTAGGTGTGCCCCCACCCTCGTGGCCCCCCTGTTGCTCCCCTGACGTCCCTCTACCTCCTATATATACCTACGTACCCTGAAACTATCGGGGAGCACGACGAAACCCTAACTCCACTGCTGCAACCTTCTGTACCCGTGAGATCCCATCTTGGGGCCTATTCCGGAGGTGCACCGGAGGGGGCATCGATCACGGAGGGCTTCTACATCAACACCATAGCCTCTCTGATGAGTTGTGAGTAGTTTACCACAGACCTTCGGGTCCATAGTTATTAGCTAGATGGCTCCTTCTCTCTCTTTGGATCTCAATACAAAGTTCTCCGCGATCTTCGAGGAGACCTATTCGATGTAATCTTTTTGCGGTGTGTTTGTCGAGATCCGATGAATTGTGGGCTTATGATCAAGATTATCTATGAACAATATTGGATTCTTTTCTGAAATCTTTTATGCATGATTTAAATATCCTTGCAAGTCTCTTCGAATTATTGGTTTGGTTTGGCCTACTAGATCTATAGTTCTTGCAATGGGAGAAGTGCTTGGCTTTGGGTTCAATCTTGCGGTGTCCTTTCCCAGTGACAGTAGGGGCAGCAAGGCACGTATTGTATGATTGCCATCGAGGATAAAAAGATGGGGTTTATATCATAGTGCTTGAGTTTATCCCTCTACATCATTTCATCTTGCTTAAGGCGTTACTCTGTAGTTATGAACTTAATACTCTAGATGCATGCTGGATAGCGGTCGATGTGTGGAGTATTAGTAGTAGATGTAGAATCGTTTCGGTCTACTTGTCACGGACGTGATGCCTATATACAATGATTATGCTTAGATATTCTCATAACTATGCGCTTTTCTATCAATTGCTCGACAGTAATTTGTTCACCCACCGTAGAAATCTGTTATCATGAGACCAGCGACTAGTGAAACCTATGGCCCCCGGGTCTATATTCATCATATTAATCTTCCATTAACTATTTTCTTTACTTTGCATTATTTACTTTCAATCTCTATACCAAAAATACCAAAAATATTATCTTATCATATCTATCAGATCTCACTTTTGTAAGTGACCGAGAAGGGATTGACAACACCTTTTATCACGTTGGCTGCAAGGTTCTTATTTGTTTGTGCAGGTACAAGGGACGCGCGCGTGGTCTCCTACTGGATTGATACCTTTGTTCTCAAAAACTGAGGGAAATACTTACGCTACTGTGATGCATCACCCTTTCCTCTTCGTGGGAATACAACGCAAGCTCGAGAAGTAGCAGTTGCCTCCCCTCCTCCCTCCACTTATATAAATGAGAGGAGGGGAGGGGGCGCCAGAGAACACGATTCCAAGCTGTGTGCGGCGCCCCCTCTCCCTCTAGTTCGTCCTCCGTCCAAAACCGTTGTGCTTGGTGAAGCCCCGCGGAATAGTTTCACCATGACCGTCATGACGCCGGCATGCTGCCGAAACTCATCTACTACTTCGCTCCTCTTGCTGGATCAAGAAGGCGAGGACATCATCGAGCTGAATGTGTGCTAAACGCAGAGGTGCCATACGTTCGGTGCAAGATCGGGATGGATCATGTGGGTGTACGTCTACATAAACCGCGTTGATAAACACTTCCGCTTAGCGATTTACAATGATATGTTGATGCTCTCCTTGTAGCTATGCATCTCCATGGATAGATCTTGCGTGTATGGATATTTTTTTTGTTTTCCATGCAACATTCCCCTACGATGGCATGATGAGCCAGGTCTATGCGTAGATGATATGAATGAGTAGAACACAAAGGAGTTGTGGGCGGTGATGTTCTTATTGCTTACCTCCAATGCCTTATTTTGATCCGGTGGTATTGTGGGATGAAGCGGCTCAGACCAACGTTATATGTCCATGTACAGGAAACCGGTTCTACTGATTGACATGCAACTTGTTTTGCATAAAGGTGGCTGGCAGGTGTCTGTTTCTCCTACTTTTGTTGAATTACTACGATGGTCCTTGCAGAAGGTTAAATAGCAACTTGGTAATAACTATTGCGGTTTTGAGTAGGTAAGAACGGTTCTCGCTAGTTGCCCGTAGCAGCCACGTAAAACTTGCAACAACAAAGTAGAGGACGTCTAACTTGTTTTTGAAGGGTATGTTGTGATGTGATATTGTCAGGACGTGATATGATATATGTTGATGTATGAGATGATCTTGTTTTCTAATAAGTTCATAACTCGCATGTCGATGAGTTCGACAACCGGCGGGAGCCTTACAGTTGTCTTTAATTATTGTATGACCTATGTGTCAATCACTAAGCGGCATGTAATTGCTTTATTTTATCTCTATACGTTATCAATAGTTGTAGAAGCAATAGTTGGCGAGACGACCTCGATGCAACGATGGAGATCAAGGTTTCGCGCCGGTGACGATGGAGATCATGCCGTTGCTTTGGAGATGGAGATCAGAAGCACAAGATGATGATGGCCATACCATGTCACATATTTTGATTGCATGTGATGTTTATCCTTTATGCATCTTATTTTTCATAGAACGATGGTAGCATTATAAGATGATCCCTTCACTTAATTTCAAAATAAAAGTGTTCTCCCCGATTATGTACCATTTCTAAATTCATCATTTTGAAGCACCTCGTGATGATCAGGTGTGATAGACTCTATGTTCACATACAATGGGTGTAAGACAATTTTACACACGCGGAAGACTTGGGTTAAACTTGACGAGCCTAGAATGTACACGCATGGCCTTGGAACATTGGAGACCGAAAGGTCGAACATGAGTCATATAGTAGATATGATCAACATAGAGATGTTCACCACTGATGACTACCCCATCTCAAGTGATGATCGAACATGGGTTAGTTGATTTGGATCATGTTTCACTTAGACGACTTGAGGGATGTTGATTTAAGTGGGATTTCATTAGTAATTTGATTATCTGGACTAAAACTTACCATAAACTTAGTCCTAATAGTATTTGCAAATCTATGTTGTAGATCAATGGCATGTGCTACCGTTTCGTTGAAATTTTAATGTGTTTCAAGAGAAAGTTAAGTTGAAAGATGATGGTAGAAACCACATAGACTGGTTCCGCAACTTGAGGATTATCCTCATTGCTGCATAAAAGAATTATGTCCCTGATGCACCATTAGGTGACGGACCTGCTACGGGAGGTGATGCGGATGTTATGAACGTCTGGCAGGCTCGATCTGATGACTACTTGATAGTTCAGTGTGCCATGTTTTACAACTTGGAACCGGGACTTCAAAAGCATTTTGAAAGCCATGGAGCATATGAGATGTTCCAAGAGCTGAAATTGATATTTCAAGCAAATGCCCGAGTTGAGAGGTATGAAGTCTCCAACAAGTTCTTTAGCTGTAAGATGGAGGATAATAGTTCTATCAGTGAACACATACTGACTCAGCTAGGAATTGATCTTCCAGTTGAGTGTGTTGTTGATAGAGTTCTTTAGTCACTGCCACAAAGCTACAAAGACTTCGTGATGAACTATAATATGCAAGGGATACCGAATAAGATTCCGGAGCTCTTTGCGATGCTGAAATCGACGAAGGTAGAAATCAAGAAATAGCATCAAGTATTGATGGTTGATGGTTAACAAGACTTCTAGTTTCAAGAAAAAGGTCAAGGGAATGAAAGGGAACTTCAAGAAGAATGGCAAGCAAGTTGCCGCTCCCATGAAAAAGTCCAAAGCTGGACTCAAGCCTGAAACTGAGTGCTTCTACTGCAAAGGAAATGATCGCTGGAAGCGGAACTACCCCAAACACTTGGCATATAATAAGTATGGCAAAGTGAACAAAGATATATTTGATATACATGTTATAGATGTGTTACTTACTAGTGGTCATAGCAGTAACATCTTTTATGGTCATGCACCCTTAGTGAATGGTCTATTCTTGTTGAATCTTGATCGTAGTGATACACATATTCATAATGTTGATGCCAAAAGATGTCAGGTTGATAATGAGAGTGCAACATACTTATGGCACTGTCGTTTAGGTCATATTGGTGTAAAGCGCATGAAGAAACTCCATGCGGATGGACTTTTGGAATCACTTGATTATGAATCATTAGATACTTGCAAAACATGCTCAATGGTAAGATGACTAAAACTCCGTTCTCCGGAACAATGGAGCGAGCAAATGACTTATTAGAAATAAAACATACCGATTTATGCGGTCCAATGTGTGTTGAAGCACGCGGCGGGTATCATTATTTTCTAACCTTCACAGATGATTTGAGTAGGTATGGGTATATCTACTTGATGAAACACAAGTCTGAAACATTTGAAATTTTCAAAGAATTTCAAAGTGAAGTGAAGAATCATCGTAACAAGAAAATAGAGTTTCTATGATCTGATCGTGGAGGTGAATATTTGAGTTACGAGTTTGGCCTTCATTTAAAACAATGTGGAATTCTTTCACAACTCCCACCACCTGGAATACCACAGTGTAATGGTGTGTCCGAATGTCGTAACCATACTTTATTATATATGGTGTGATCTATGATGTCTCTTACCGATTTGCCACTATCATTTTGGGGTTATGCATTAGAGACATATGCATTCACCTTAAATAGGCAACGTCTAAATCCGTTGAGACGATACCGTATGAACTATGGTTTGGCAATAAACCTAAGGCGTCATGTCAAAAGGCTTCAACCTGATAAGCTCGAAGTCAAAGCGGAGAAGTGCATCTTCATATTATACCCTGAAGAAACTATTGGGTATACCTTCTACCATAGATTCGAAGGCAAAATCTTTGTTTCTAAGCATGGGTCCTTTCTAGAGGAGTTTCTCTCGAAAGAAGTGAGTGTGAAGAAAGTAGAACTTGATGAGGTAGTTATACCTTCTCTCGAATTGGAAATTAGCACATTAGAGAAAATTGTTCCTGTGATGCCTACGCCAACCAGAGAGGAAGCAAATGATAATGATCATGAAACTTCAGATCAAGATACTACTGAACCTCGTAGGTCAACCAGAACATGTTCCACACAAGAGTGGTACGGTAATCCTGTCTTGGAAGTCATGTTGTTAGACAACGGTGTACGAACCATTAAGAAGCTAAGACAAGCCCAGATCCCGACAAATAGCTTGAGGCCATGAAATCTGAGATAGGATCCATGTTTGAGAACAAAGTATGTACTTTGGTGGATTTTCCCGATGATTGGCAAGTCATTGAAAATAAAAGGATCTTCAAGGGGAAAACGGACACTGATGGTAATGTCACTATCTACAAAGCTCGAATTGTTGTAAAAGGTCTTCGATAAGTTCATGGGGTTGACTACGATGAGACTTTCTCACCCGCAGTGATGCTTAAGTATGTCAGAATCAAGTTAGTGGTAACCCACAAGTATAGGGATCGCAACAGTTTTCGAGGGTAGAGTATTCAACCCAAATTTATTGATTCGACACAAGGGGAGCGAAAGAATATTCTCAAGTATTAGCAGCTGAGTTTTCAATTCAACCGCACCTGGAAAACTTAATATCTGCAGCAAAGTATTTAGTAACAAAGTAGTATGGAAGTAGTGGTAACGGTGGTAATAGTAATAGTAGCAGTTTTGTAGTGATGGTGATAGTAGTAGTACTAGTAACGAAAGTAACAAAGCAAGTATCAATATGGAACGAACTCGTAGGCAGTGGATCGGCAATGATAGGTGTCGGATAATATTCATCATGTACCAGTTATAACCTAGGGTGACATAGAACTAGCTACAATTCATCAATTTAATGTAGGCATGTATTCCGAATATAGTCATATGTGCTTATGGAAAAGAACTTGCATGACATCTTTTGTCCTACCCTCCCTTGGCAGTGGGGTCCTAATGGAAACTAAGGGATATTAAGGCTTCCTTTTAATAGAGTACCGGACCAAAGCATTAGCACTTAGTGAATACATGAACTCCTCAAACTATGGTCATCACTGAGAGGTTTCCCGGTTATTGTCACTCCGGGTTTGCCGGATCATAACACATAGTAGGTGGCTATTGACTTGCAAGATAGGATCAAGAACACAAATATATTCATGAAAACATAATAGGTTCAGATCTGAAATCATGGCACTCGTGCCCTAGTGACAAGCATTAAGCATAGCAAAGTCATAGCAACATCAATCTCAGAACATAGTGGATACTAGGGATCAAACCCTAACAAAACTAACTCGATTACATGATAAATCTCATCCAATCCATCACCGTCCAGCAAGCCTACGATGGAATTACTCACGCACGGGGGTGATCATCATGAAATTGGTGATGGATGACGGTTGATGATGACGACAGCGACGATCTCCACTCTCCAGAGCCCCGAACGGACTCCAGATCAGGTCTCCGGATGAAGAACAGGAGGTGGCGGCGACTCTGTATCGTAAAATGCGATGGAATCTTCTCTTTGTTTTTTTCTCCCCGGAAGAGGTTATATGGAGTTGGAGTTGACGTCGGTGGAGCTCTAGGGGGCCCACAAGGTAGGGGGCGCGCCCTGGGGGGGGGGGGCGCCCCACCATTATGGCCAAGGTGTGGGCCCCCTCCGGTGATTCTTTCCGTCAATATATTTATATATTCTGGAAATATTCTCCGTGAAGTTTCAGGTCATTACGAGAACTTTTATTTGTGCATAAAAATAACACTAACAGGTCGTTTGGCATCCATCATTTGGGTCGAAATTCATAGAATTCATTTACGAATTCCAGCACCAACATGTTTGGCTATCCCAGATTTGGGAGTCGGAAATCATTCCACAATTCCAGACGATTGAAACGGCATGTAAATCAAATCCCGTCCAACCAGCTGTCATTTCGCAAATCCACTCGCCCCCGACTCCCACTCATCTCGCTCCTGCTGACATGCCGTCGGGGAACCCACCGGCCACCGTCTCTCATCTCACCCCCAAGCCCCTCTCATCTCGCTCCCGACGCGCCGCCGCCCAAAGAATCCACCGCCGCGGCCCCGTAACACCTCTCCTCAAATCGTACTTCCTCCGCCACCAGGACCTCCACAACCGCACACCAACGGCACCGCCGCCGGTGAGGGAGACCACGTGAAGGAGCTGGCGCTTATTAGCTGTAGGGAGGTGGATCACGCATATGGCTGTGTCCGCGCAGCCAAGCAAGACTACTATCGATGCATTCCTCCTGAGAGCATCAGGCAGGTACAGAGATATCTTGTTTCTCTCCTCCACGTGATGTTGTAGTGACCGAGTTCCTGTAAAGCAAAGACTTATTTTACTGGAAAAAGTGCCATGTTGATCGGCATAGTTCTGTTTAGAATCATATTGTCGTACATATGAATAGAAGAGGCACAGTGTTATATTTTTCTCATTCTACTGTCAGTTAATGATCGCAGCTCATAATGGCAGCCAAACTTGGCGTATAGTTCATTTCAGTTGACGAATGCTAAGTGTCAACCAAACATGAAATTCAGAATCCAAAATCAACAATATGAAATCCTAACAGAGATTTCATTTCATTTCATTTTTATTGAATGAAATGAAATTTGGGGAGCCAAACAAGCTGTAAGGCAATTCTGCTGAAAACAGCGTCAGTCCGGGTTAGTTCCATACAAATCATGCAAATTAGAGTCCAAAACAAGGGCAAAAGAGTTTGGAAAAAGTAGATACGATGGAGACATATCAAGTCCCCCAAGTTTAACCCATTGCTTATCCTCAAGCAATTAAGTCGATAAACTGAACGTGACAATGAAAAACTTTTACAAACTCTATTTGATCTTGTTGTTGTAAATATGTAAAGCCAGCATTCATGTTTACAGCAAAGATTATGAACTAACCACATTTACAATAACATTTAGGTCTCATGTTTACTCATATCAATGGCATAATCAACTAGCGAGCAATAATAATAAATCTTGGATGACAACACTTTTCCAAAACAATCATGATATAATATGACAAAGTGGTATCTCGCTAGCCCTTTCTGAGACCGCAAAACATAAATGCAAAGCACCTAAGAAGATCAAGGACAGACTAGACATTGTAATTCATGGTTAAAGAGATCCAGTCACACTCATACTCAACATCAATTAATAACAAATCATATAAATGACAGAGGTGGTCTCCAATTGGTGCTTTTTACAAAAATATGATGACTCAACAATAAAATTAAATAGATAGGCCCTTCGCAGAGGGAAGCGGGGATTTGCAGAGGTGCCAGAGTTCAAGTTTTTGAATCAGAGATGAATATAATTTTGAGCGATATGCTTTCTTTGTCAATGCTATGACCAATAGTTCTCAATATCTTCCTTGCTACATACATTATAGTTGGTTCCCAAACAGAATGGTAAAGTTTACTCCCCCTTCACCATCAAACACACTCCACGTCTTATCCGAAACAATGGGTACCGTCCAAACCAACAACAGTCCAGGGGGAGCTTTGTTTAATTATATTTTGATTTGATTTTTGATCTTTTGATCATGAGACTGGGTATCCCGGCTACCAGCCATTTTCTCATGAATGACAAGCGGAGTCCACCCATCGTGATAATAACCCACCTAGCATGGAAGATAAAGACAGCCCCCAGTCGCCACATGAGCTATTTGGGCATACAAAAGAGAATTTTATTTGAAGGTTTACAGTTTGGCACATGCAAATTTACTTGGAACAGCAGGTAAATACCGCATATAGGTAGGTATGGTGGACTCTTATGGAACAACTTAGAGTTTATGGAAGTGGATGCACAATCAGTATTCCCGCTTAGTACAGGTGAAGGCTAGAAAGAGACTGAGAAGTGACCAGCTAGAGAGAAACAACGGTCATAAGCATGCCTTGAGATTAATCAACATTGAGTGCAAGCATGAGTAGGATATAAATTACCATGAGCATAAATATCGTGGAGGCTATGTTGATTTTGTTTCAACTACATGTGTGAACATGTGCCAAGTCGAGCCACTTAAATCATTCAAAGGAGGATACCATCCTATCATACTACATCACAACCATTTTAAGAGCATGTTGGCACGCAAGGTAAACCATTATAAACTCCTTGCTAATTAAGCATGGCATGAGTAACTATAATCTCTAATTGTCATTGCAAACATATTTCTTTCATAATGGGCTGAATCACGCTTCATCGGAGAGGCTATGGTGTTGATGTAGAAGCCTCCGTGATTGATACCCCCGCCGGCAGATCGCCGGAAAAGGCCCCAAGATGGGATCTCAAGGGTACAGAAGGTTGTGGCGGTGGAAAAGTGGTTTCATTCGTCTCCTCGGTGTTTCTAGGGTATAAGAGTATATATAGGCTGAAGAAGTATGTCAGTGGAGCTACGAGGGGCCCACGAGGGTAGGGGGCACGCCTACCCCCTGGGCGCGCCCTCCTGCCTTGTGGCCTCCTCCTGGAGTCCTAGATGTCTACTCCAAGTGTAATGCCCCGGATGTAATACTTTCCCTTTTGGGCTTATAATAAATCTCCGGCTTCATCTTTTTCCATTTCGGGTTCTTTGTCTTTCGGGCTTTCGTCGTTTTGTTGTGTGAGTGTGTGGCATTCATTCATATCATGTAGACATGTGCATTGCATTGCATTCGTGTTGTGGGTTGCATCCGGTTCGTGGCGTTTCTTCCCGTTGTCCGTTTCGCGTTCCGGAGCTCCCTCACGTGTCCGTGACGTCCCGTAGGCCTACTTTGTTGTTCGGGCGTTTTTCGTTACCGGTGTGCCGTGAGGTTGTGTTGTGTGTTGTTGTTTTGTTGTGTGCAACCCGCCTCTCAAATCTCGTCTCGTTTGGACTCCGTTGACTTTTCCCTCCGTTGTCCGTGTGGGTCCGAAGTGCCCTTACTTCGTGTCCCGGAAATACCCCTGCTGCAGTCTTTTATCTCCGTCTGGTCCTTTTAAATCATCCCCGCGATCGGATCCGTTGGATCAGATCGGAGGGCTCCCAAACAACCCTAGTCTCCAAACCCTAGTCTAAATTCTGCTATATATAGACCCCTAGGTCTATTTGGGCATCCCCTTCTTCTTCCCCCTTCTCCACTTTCCTTTTTTTTTCTTTTTTTTTATCAGATCCAATCCTCTACTCCACCAGATCCCGAGGGGAGTCCATCGAAGGAATCGGGCCAGCCGCAGCGAGCAGCTCCGTCGACCGAAGTCAACGCAGCCTGCCGCCGATTCTCCGCGATCTCCTCCGACCGGATCGACCGCGCCGGGTCGCTCCACTTGGCCAGGGATCGACCGCGTTGGCCTGTTCCACAGCCGGGCCGGTCCGGGGGGGGGACCGTTTCACCGGCCCGTACTACCTCCGCCGCCCCGAGTCGTTCCCTTCGTCGCGCAGCCGTCGCCTCGTTCCCCTGGGCCCCGAGCCAGTTCGGCCCGGCCAGGCCGCCTTCGCCACCGGCCCGTCGCCAGCGCCCAGCGGCCTCCGCTGCGTCCCTCCAGCCGAGCGGGCCCCGAGCTGCTCCACCTCCCCGCCTGGGCCGGCCTCGCCGTGCCGCGCGGCCCAGCTCAGCCGGGCGCCGCCGGTCGCCGCACCGCGGGCCTCCCTCTTCCCCGCGGCCCACGTTTTGCCTGGGCCTCCCGCCGCCGAAGCCCAGCCGCCCGGCCGCCGGATCGGGCCAGATCCGTGCCGCCGGCCCGCTACTGTTCTTTCCGGATCAGATCTGTTTTTTTTCCCCGAGGTTTACTTCTTCCCCACTAAGTCCCTGATGCACTTGATCTGATATGCTAACTTTGACTTGCTGTAACTTTCACTGTGATGCTCCATTTTGCGCGTGTGATATGTCCAGATGTTCGTGGAGATGTCCTCTACGTTTTACCTGTTGTAGTCATGCATGTTAGATGTCATCTTGACACATGTTTTGCTGTTACAAGAGTGCATCATGATATAAACTGCTGTTATGTGTTATTTTCATGCCACCTTTGACATGTGATATCTTTTAGCTCGTTTGTCCAAACGATGCAAATGACATGTCCACGTGTTCGTCTCGTCACGAACTACGTGTTGTGTGTGATAGGTTGCATGGTAGATTTATTGTTTCCTTGTTATCATCGTTGCAAGATGCCATGTTCACATGTTGTGTTTTCACTTGTTATGAAATGCCATCTTGTTGAGCTCGTTGCAATCGTTGTGTTCACCACAATGAGGCATGCTTGTGTGTTTCGGGATCACCTTCATATGTATTTTGATGAGGTGCTTACCCTTTGCCATGTTTAGTTTAGATGTGACTTAAACATGCTCTTTTTGATGCTATGATGATGTTGCTGTTTTAGGACTTAGTGAAATTTCACTAAGTCTGAAATCTGTAACGTTCCGATGCCATGTTCGTGTGATGTTGTAGGACAAAGCATGATAGTTTTGGGGTGGATTTTGATTGTTCCTTGAAGTATATATTGTTGTCTTTCCATCCATGTCCTCACATGTCCATTTGAGTGGCTGTAGCATGTTTATCTTTTGCTCCAAACTTTCAATAAAATTCTGCTGCCAGAATTTTATTTCAAAGTTCAATATGTCCAAGATCATTGCTATTGATCCGTGACTCCGTTGGGGGTGCACTTTGGACCTAGTTGCTGTACTTTATATCTAGTTTATGTTCAAGTCCTTTGCCATGCTTTTTGGGTGCTGTAGATTAATTATTTTGAGCTCCAAAGATGCTATGTTGCTGTAATTTGCAGTTTTCGCTCAAATCTTGTTTCGGGCATAACTTTTAGCCCGTAACTCCGATTCCAGCGATTTTTATATCAAACTTGGGTGTTTTTCTGTGTAGATTAATAATATCAGGTTGTTAACTTGTTTTGAGGTGTTTTGCTTGAGTGATGTTTTCCGTGCTCCATGTGCATCTTTAGTGCATCCATCATGCATTCATGTTTTACGTGTGCGCATTGCATCGTGTTGATTGGTGCTTGGTGTGTTTGTCTTGTTTAGAGCCGGAAGTTGAGCACGAGTTTTCCAACGAGGTTGAGCACGAGTTTTCCAACGAGTTTGAGCACGAGGACCCTTCTTTCGATCCGAACTTCTTCTCTTCAGGCAGGATGACCGAACCCCGATAACTTTACTATCTTCGCCTATTGCTAGTAGTCTCGATCTATAGTTTTGCCTCGATGCCCATGTTCTTCTTGTCAGCCTCCTACTTGAAACCAATTGCCATGTTTAACCAACCCTACCTATGCAAACCGTTGCTTGGCTAAGTACGCTTCGCTCAGCCCTTCTTATAGCGTTGCTAGTTGCAGGTGAAGTGAAGATGCTTGCTCCATGTTGAAGTTTGGTTGGGTTATATCACACTATATAAATGCTTTAATTGAAATCACCTATATATTGGCAAGGGTGGAAGGCTAAGCCTTTTGCTTGGTGTTTTGTTCCACTCATGCCGTTAGGATCCATATAAGCCGGTTTTATGTTCCTTGATTATGCGTTCCTAACACGGTTGGGGTGTATGGGACCCCCTCGATAAACCGCTAAGTGCTAAGTCTTTTCCAGCAAATCCCAACATTGGAACTATTTGCCTAATAACAAACTAAACATGCATAGGGAGTAATTAACCCTCTTTCTTAATCAACAACCCCGGGCCAGTGCTCCACATGAGTGTTGGTCCGAAACGGGGGTCCTGCGGGGCCACCTCGAGGAAACTCAAGGTTTGGTAAAAACCCGTAGCATCACCCATCCGGTCGTGTCCTGAGACCTAGATACGCCGGCTACGATCAGGGTGTCGACACGCCGGGAGGATTTGCTGGATTAGCCTTACCTTAGTTCGGTTTAACTTGAGCACGGGATTCCGAGGATACTCGGGTCTTCCCACTTTGGAGTTGCGACTCCGCGGATCGTGGGCTTGTAATGGGTCAAGTTGGAACACCCCTGCAGGGTTTGAACTTTCGAAAGCCGTGCCCGCGGTTATGTGGCAGATGGGAGCTTGTTAATTCCGGTTGTAGATAACTTGACACTATGATGCTAATACACTACCAGCGTGTGTTCCGTGACTGTCAATTTCCGAATAGGGATTCGGGAGTTGAACACGGAGGGGTTATGTTTGTGAGCTTGTAGCTAGGATCACTTCGTGATCACTTCTCGCCGATGCCTTCTCTTCTCGCTCTCACTTGCGTAAGCTAGATGCTAGTTGCTGCTGCAGACTTGTTCTTTCTTCAGCCTTTCCCTCACCTAAAGGCTTTGATAGTTCTGTTACCCGGGAACGGGATTGCTGAGTCCTCTGTGGCTCACAGTTACTTCACACACCAGATGCAGGTCCAGCTGTGAGCTATCCAGGTGATGGCACCGAGCTGGATTGGGAGTACGACGAGGAGCGTAGTCGGTACTATGTGCGCTACCCGGACGATCAGTAGTGGAGTCTCTTACTAGGATTCGATCTGCCTGTGGTTGTTTTATCTGAGTTTGGTACTTTGACATTTGGCTTTTGCCCTTAGAGGGTTGTAGTGATCTTAATGTATGATGTTTGAGACTTGTACTGTTATTCTGTGACGTGGCGATTGTAAGCCAACTATTTTCAGTTTACTATCCCCCTTTTACATGAGTTGTGCAAAGATTACCAAACTTGAGATCATTCTAGGATGGACTTATGCCTTTAAGTCGTGCCTCGACACGTAGGAGGTATAACTCCATCCTGGGCATTACAAGTTGGTATCAGAGCCTTCTCCGACCTAGGAGCCCCCACTGTTTGATCGAACCGTTGACGGTTGAGTCTAGGCACACACTGAAAACTTTTTGAGTCCTATATTATATCGGAGAGTAGGATTTCTTTGCTTCTCATCCCCTTTCTCTCTGGTGAGGACTCCTGACGTCTACTCTTGTCTCTCCTATCTTCAAAATTTGCACAAATTTTTTTTTAGGAATCCCGCGAGTATTCTGGGATTGTTTCGATGTTCTTGTGACAAGGATATTGTTCTCGTTGCCTCCTGTTACCGAGGAGTTGAGCTTCGGGGTATCATTGTAACAAGCATATCGCGACAGTACTAAATACTTAAGACGACCGACATCGAAAATCTCCACTATACGGCCAGTGGCAAGATAACCCCGACATCACCCAGTACTGGGGAGGTAGTTCGGGAGTATTGCCATAGCTTGTTATAGTGGATGCTTTTCGAAGGTCCGAGGTACACAGTTTCCGAGAAAGACTGGTTATGTGTTGAAGGATGGATACACCTGGATGTAGGTTAGAGTTGATTGCGCGGTGCTTCCCGTGTATCCCCAACACCTGATTGCATAACTGGAATCTTTCGGAAAACTATAGGTGGGTTTTATCCAGTAGATCGTAGGCATTCTTCCAACGAATGCAGGTTAGTGAGTTCGGGGTTCGACATTGAGTGAAGGAGTTATATGACCGAGGTTACTATCAGGAGTTGCATCTTAAAGGGTCCTTGGCTATGCTGATCCGGGGATTGCAAAACCTTTTCGTAACGCGTTCATATGCTTTCAGCACAAAGATGTTAGAACGAAACTCCTCTCTTGTGTTTGTTCCTTTCCGTACCTTGTTGTTTTATTATTTATCCTTTTGATCCCTATGTGGCTTCTCGTGATGACTGATGTTATCAATTAACTGAGAAATTCATTCGTTCCTCTTGTTCGGATGATTTCATTCGTTCTTATTGTTCGAATGACTATTGTGAAGACTTGTTGCAATTCATTCCATTGATTCAGCTTGTTCCTTTTGTCAATCAATTGCTGATTCGTGGTCATCTCTTACAGGATGGCTCCGAAAAAGGTTCCGAATGCCAACCCAGAGGTGGAAGAGATTCCAGAGCATCCTCCTTCCCCTCCTCCTCCGCCTGAGGCTTGGAGAGCAATTATGCAGACTACTGCTCAGAACACTCAGTTGATGATGCAGATGATGCAAATGATGCAAGCTAATCAAGCTAATCAAGCTAATCAGGGCGTTCCTATGAACCAAGGCAACTTCTTCCAGCAGCACCATGCTACCCTCAACCAGTTCTTGGCCAACAATCCTAAAGCTTTCAGTTACTGTGTCGACCCTCTTGATGCTGAGGATTGGCTGACCGATATCAAAAAGCATTTTGAGTGCAGTAACGTGAAAGAAGATGACTATGTGAAGTTTGCAGCCTTCCAACTGAAAGATCAAGCAGCTGATTGGTGGCAGCAGTACAAAGACTCAAGGCCGGGTCAAGTGATCTCATGGGAGAATTTCTGCAAGGATTTCCGCTCGCATCACATTCCTACAAGTGTTATCGAGGGTATGCGTGAGCAATTCCGCAACCTCAAGCAGGGCTCCATGTCAGTCTATCAGTATAATGTCAAGTTCCAAAACCTCGCTCGATATGCAAAGCAAGACATACCTGATGCTAAGAGTAAAATCTATCAGTTCCGTGGAGGTCTCAAAGATGAACTTCAGCTTGCTCTCACTCTGTTCGAGCCAGACGAATTCGATAAGTTCTATAATATGGCTTTGAAACAAGAAGCAGCTCAGCTTAAGATGGAGGCTTCTAAGAAGAGAATTCGAGATGCTGTTCACTCTACCTCATCGTCTCAGTTGGCTGCGAAACAACAGAAATTCTGGCTTCCTCCTCCTCCAATGATTCGAGCTCCATTCAACAACTCCAGCAACTTCAACAACTCCAACAACAAGAACTCTAGTGGTCGTGGTTTCTCCCACCCACCCAACCCAAGCAACCAGTCGAAGAAGCAGTTTCAGTCTCAAGGCTCCATGTCCAGTGGCTCTCAGTTCCGTCCTCTCTCAGAAGTGACTTGCAACAAATGCACTCAGAAAGGTCACTATGCCAACAGATGTCCGAATCCGAAGCGTCTTCCTCCGCCTCCTCCTGTCGGTACCGCTATGGTCAAGCATGATCCAAAGGCTGCCAGGGTCAATCTGATGAATGCAGCACAAGCAGAGGCTTCTTCTGATGTCATTTTGGGTAACCTTCCAGTGAACTCTATCCCTGCTAAAGTGTTATTTGATTCGGGTGCATCATGCTCTTTCATGTCTCAACCTTTTGCATCCAAGTATAATGTGGGCATCAAAAGCTTGCCAAGGGAGTTATCAGTTATTTCTCCGGGGAGACGAATGCATTCCAGTATTTATGCTCCGGATGTTTCTATTCGCATGGGCGATTATCGATTTTTGGCTTCTCCGGTGATTCTTGGGCATTCTGACATTGACCTCATTCTCGGAATGGATTGGCTTTCTCAGCACGATGCTCACATTGATTGTGCTCAAAAGGAAGTCAAATTGACTCATTCTGATGAAGATGTGATTATCTTCGCCTCCAGGGATAATACTATTCGGCTTTTCTCTCTTAATGATAAGGGTGAAATTAATGCCATAGAGCAAATTCCAGTGGTGAATGAATATCAAGACGTCTTTCCAGAAGAACTTCCAGGCATGCCTCCACACCGTCAGGTGGAGTTTGTCATTGAACTCGAGCCGGGCACCGAACCTGTTTGTCGGCGTCCATACAAGCTCTCTTCAGATGAATTGAAGGAATTGAAGAAACAGTTGGATGAACAGGAGCGTATGGGTCTCATCAGACCGAGTACATCTCCGTGGGGCTGTGGTGTCTTATTTGTCAAAAAGAAAGATGGCACGGAGCGTCTCTGTGTTGACTACCGGCCACTGAACAAGAAGACGATTAAGAACAAGTATCCGCTCCCCAACATCAATGAACTCTTTGAGCAGCTCAAAGGAGCTAAAGTATTCTCTAAGCTTGACCTCCGAATGGGCTACCATCAAATTCGCATTCGCGAGGAAGACATTCCCAAGACGGCTTTCAGAACGAGCTACGGTTCATATGAGTATACCGTCATGTCCTTCGGCCTCGCCAATGCTCCTCCTACCTTCTCAAGGATGATGCATTACATCTTCAACCCCTATACAGGCGAGTTTGTGCTTGTGTATCTGGATGATATTTTGGTGTTTTCCAAGAATGAAGAAGATCACGAAAAGCACTTGCGTCTGGTTCTTGATCGACTCAGAGAGCACAAATTCTATGCCAAGTTCTCAAAGTGCGAGTTTTGGCTCGATAAGGTTTTGTACCTGGGTCACATTATCTCAGCTGACGGTATTGCGGTTAATCCCGAGAAAGTTGAAGCAATTGTCAACTGGGAAGCTCCTCAGAACGTCAAGCAGCTCCGCAGTTTTCTGGGTCTTGCCAGCTATTGCAGAAGGTTTGTGGAGAACTTCTCCAAGATTGCCAAGCCTCTTTCCAACCTCCTCCAGAAGAATGTCAAATACTTTTGGTCTCCCGAGTGTGAAGTGGCTTTCAAAACCCTCAAAGAGAAGCTTGTCTCAGCTCCAGTTCTGATTCCTCCGGATGAATCCAAGCCCTATGAAGTGTTCTGTGACGCTTCTCTTCAAGGCCTTGGTGGTGTGCTTATGCAAGAGAAGAGAATTGTGGCATACACTTCACGTCAGCTAAAGCCAGCTGAGAAGAACTATCCCACACATGATCTCGAGCTAGCAGCTGTGGTACATGCTCTGATTACGTGGAGACATCTGTTGTTGGGCAGAAAGGTCGACATCTTCACTGATCACAAGAGCTTGAAGTACATCTTCACGCAGCCGCATCTGAACCTCCGCCAGACTCGTTGGGTCGAGATGATCCAAGAGTACAACCCCAGCATTGAGTACACTCCAGGCAAGGCGAATGTCATTGCAGATGCTTTGAGCAGAAAGGCATATTGCAACAGCCTTCTTATCAAGCCACACCAGCCTGAGCTTTGTGAAGCTTTCAGGAAGCTCAACCTTCAGGTTGTTCCGCAGGGTTTTCTTGCAAATCTCCAAATTGCTCCTACCTTGGAAGATCAAGTCCGTGAGGCCCAGCTCAGTGATACCATGGTGAAGAAGGTGAAACATGGGATTGCAAAGGGCACTCCAAAATACAAGTGCTTCCGTGTTGATGAGAGAGATACCTTGTTCTTCGAGGACAGACTCGTTGTTCCCAAAGGTGATCTCAGGAAGCTCATAATGGAAGAAGCTCATGATTCTCTCCTTTCCATTCATCCTGGCAGTTCCAAGATGTATCAAGACCTCAAGCATTCTTACTGGTGGACACGCATGAAAAGGGAGATTGCCCAATTCGTGAATGAATGTGATGTATGCAGAAGAGTGAAAGCAGAACATCAACGTCCAGCCGGTCTTCTCCAACCTCTTCCTATTCCTGAGTGGAAGTTCGACCACATTGAAATGGACTTCGTCACTGGCTTTCCTAAATCCAAGCGAGGCAATGATGCTATCTTTGTGGTGATTGACAAGCTTACCAAAGTCGCTCACTTTCTTCCAGTCAAAGAATCAATCAATGCAGCTCAACTTGCAGAGCTGTACACTTCCAGAATTGTGTCCCTTCATGGCATTCCTCAAGTGATATCCTCAGACCGTGGCAGCTTGTTCACATCAAAGTTCTGGGACTCCTTTCAGTCCGCCATGGGCACGAAGATCAGGTTCAGCACTGCCTTTCACCCTCAGACTAGTGGTCAAGTCAAGCGTGTGAATCAGATCCTTGAAGATATGCTTAGAGCCTGTGTCATCTCCTTCGGCATGAAATGGGAGGACTGTCTTCCATTTGCAGAATTCTCTTACAACAACAGCTTTCAAGCAAGTGCAGGCAAAGCACCGTTTGAAATCCTCTATGGCAGAAAGTGCCGTACCCCTCTCAACTGGTCTGAAACAGGTGAACGCCAACTTCTTGGCAATGATTTGATCTCTAAGCCGAAGAAATGTGCAAAGTCATACGTGAGAATCTCAAGGCCGCTCAGTCGCGTCAGAAGAGCTACTATGATGGGAAGCATCGTGATTTGGCTTTCGACATCGGTGATCATGTCTATCTCCGAGTTTCTCCGATGAAAGGAACCCAGAGATTCGGTATCAAAGGAAAGCTTGCTCCTAGATACGTCGGGCCTTTCAAAATTCTTGGCAAAAGAGGCGATCTAGCCTATCAGCTCGAGCTCCCTTCCAACTTTGCAAATGTTCATGATGTCTTCCATGTGTCTCAGCTTCGCAAATGCTTCAAGGCACCTGAGCGCATGATTCCGTTTGAGGAGATTGATCTTCAACAAGACCTTTCCTACCGAGAGCATCCAGTTGCAATTCTCGAAGAAACCGAACGCAAGACTCGCAACAAGACCATCAAGTTTCTGAAAGTCAAGTGGTCACATCACACAGACCGAGAAGCTACCTGGGAACGAGAAGATCATCTTCGTTCCGAGTACCCTTCCTTTTTCCAGTCCTAGATCTCGGGACGAGATCTTTTTGTAGTAGAGGAGAGTTTGTAATGCCCCGGATGTAATACTTTCCCTTTTGGGCTTATAATAAATCTCCGGCTTCATCTTTTTCCATTTCGGGTTCTTTGTCTTTCGGGCTTTCGTCGTTTTGTTGTGTGAGTGTGTGGCATTCATTCATATCATGTAGACATGTGCATTGCATTGCATTCGTGTTGTGGGTTGCATCCGGTTCGTGGCGTTTCTTCCCGTTGTCCGTTTCGCGTTCCGGAGCTCCCTCACGTGTCCGTGACGTCCCGTAGGCCTACTTTGTTGTTCGGGCGTTTTTCGTTACCGGTGTGCCGTGAGGTTGTGTTGTGTGTTGTTGTTTTGTTGTGTGCAACCCGCCTCTCAAATCTCGTCTCGTTTGGACTCCGTTGACTTTTCCCTCCGTTGTCCGTGTGGGTCCGAAGTGCCCTTACTTCGTGTCCCGGAAATACCCCTGCTGCAGTCTTTTATCTCCGTCTGGTCCTTTTAAATCATCCCCGCGATCGGATCCGTTGGATCAGATCGGAGGGCTCCTAAACAACCCTAGTCTCCAAACCCTAGTCTAAATTCTGCTATATATAGACCCCTAGGTCTATTTGGGCATCCCCTTCTTCTTCCCCCTTCTACACTTTCCTTTTTTTTTCTTTTTTATCAGATCCAATCCTCTACTCCACCAGATCCCGAGGGGAGTCCATCGAAGGAATCGGGCCAGCCGCAGCGAGCAGCTCCGTCGACCGAAGTCAACGCAGCCTGCCGCCGATTCTCCGCGATCTCCTCCGACCGGATCGACCGCGCCGGGTCGCTCCACTTGGCCAGGGATCGACCGCGTCGGCCTGTTCCACAGCCGGGCCGGTCCGGGGGGGGGACCGTTTCACCGGCCCGTACTACCTCCGCCGCCCCGAGTCGTTCCCTTCGTCGCGCAGCCGTCGCCTCGTTCCCCTGGGCCCCGAGCCAGTTCGGCCCGGCCAGGCCGCCTTCGCCACCGGCCCGTCGCCAGCGCCCAGCGGCCTCCGCTGCGTCCCTCCAGCCGAGCGGGCCCCGAGCTGCTCCACCTCCCCGCCTGGGCCGGCCTCGCCGCGCCGCGCGGCCCAGCTCAGCCGGGCGCCGCCGGTCGCCGCACCGCGGGCCTCCCTCTTCCCCGCGGCCCACGTTTTGCCTGGGCCTCCCGCCGCCGAAGCCCAGCCGCCCGGCCGCCGGATCGGGCCAGATCCGTGCCGTCGGCCCGCTACTGTTCTTTCCGGATCAGATCTGTTTTTTTTTTCCCCGAGGTTGACTTCTTCCCCACTAAGTCCCTGATGCACTTGATCTGATATGCTAACTTTGACTTGCTGTAACTTTCACTGTGATGCTCCGTTTTGCGCGTGTGATATGTCCAGATGTTCGTGGAGATGTCCTCTACGTTTTACCTGTTGTAGTCATGCATGTTAGATGTCATCTTGACACATGTTTTGCTGTTACAAGAGTGCATCATGATATAAACTGCTGTTATGTGTTATTTTCATGCCACCTTTGACATGTGATATCTTTTAGCTCGTTTGTCCAAACGATGCAAATGACATGTCCACGTGTTCGTCTCGTCACGAACTACGTGTTGTGTGTGATAGGTTGCATGGTAGATTTATTGTTTCCTTGTTATCATCGTTGCAAGATGCCATGTTCACATGTTGTGTTTTCACTTGTTATGAAATGCCATCTTGTTGAGCTCGTTGCAATCGTTGTGTTCACCACAATGAGGCATGCTTGTGTGTTTCGGGATCACCTTCATATGTATTTTGATGAGGTGCTTACCCTTTGCCATGTTTAGTTTAGATGTGACTTAAACATGCTCTTTTTGATGCTATGATGATGTTGCTGTTTTAGGACTTAGTGAAATTTCACTAAGTCTGAAATCTGTAACGTTCCGATGCCATGTTCGTGTGATGTTGTAGGACAAAGCATGATAGTTTTGGGTTGGATTTTGATTGTTCCTTGAAGTATATATTGTTGTCTTTCCATCCATGTCCTCACATGTCCATTTGAGTGGCTGTAGCATGTTTATCTTTTGCTCCAAACTTTCAATAAAATTCTGCTGCCAGAATTTTATTTCAAAGTTCAATATGTCCAAGATCATTGCTATTGATCCGTGACTCCGTTGGGGGTGCACTTTGGACCTAGTTGCTGTACTTTATATCTAGTTTATGTTCAAGTCCTTTGCCATGCTTTTTTGGTGCTGTAGATTAATTATTTTGAGCTCCAAAGATGCTATGTTGCTGTAATTTGCAGTTTTCGCTCAAATCTTGTTTCGGGCATAACTTTTAGCCCGTAACTCCGATTCCAGCGATTTTTATATCAAACTTGGGTGTTTTTCTGTGTAGATTAATAATATCAGGTTGTTAACTTGTTTTGAGGTGTTTTGCTTGAGTGATGTTTTCCGTGCTCCATGTGCATCTTTAGTGCATCCATCATGCATTCATGTTTTACGTGTGCGCATTGCATCGTGTTGATTGGTGCTTGGTGTGTTTGTCTTGTTTAGAGCCGGAAGTTGAGCACGAGTTTTCCAACGAGGTTGAGCACGAGTTTTCCAACGAGTTTGAGCACGAGGACCCTTCTTTCGATCCGAACTTCTTCTCTTCAGGCAAGATGACCGAACCCCGATAACTTTACTATCTTCGCCTATTGCTAGTAGTCTCGATCTATAGTTTTGCCTCGATGCCCATGTTCTTCTTGTCAGCCTCCTACTTGAAACCAATTGCCATGTTTAACCAACCCTACCTATGCAAACCGTTGCTTTGCTAAGTACGCTTCGCTCAGCCCTTCTTATAGCGTTACTAGTTGCAGGTGAAGTGAAGATGCTTGCTCCATGTTGAAGTTTGGTTGGGTTATATCACACTATATAAATGCTTTAATTGAAATCACCTATATATTGGCAAGGGTGGAAGGCTAAGCCTTTTGCTTGGTGTTTTGTTCCACTCATGCCGTTAGGATCCGTATAAGCCGGTTTTATGTTCCTTGATTATGCGTTCCTAACACGGTTGGGGTGTATGGGACCCCCTCGATAAACCGCTAAGTGCTAAGTCTTTTCCAGCAAATCCCAACATTGGTACTATTTGCCTAATAACAAACTAAACATGCATAGGGAGTAATTAACCCTCTTTCTTAATCAACAACCCCGGGCCAGTGCTCCACATGAGTGTTGGACCGAAACGGGGGTCCTGCGGGGCCACCTCGAGGAAACTCAAGGTTTGGTAAAAACCCGTAGCATCACCCATCCGGTCGTGTCCTGAGACCTAGATACGCGCGGCTACGATCAGGGTGTCGACACGCCGGGAGGATTTGCTGGATTAGCCTTACCTTAGTTCGGTTTAACTTGAGCACGGGATTCCGAGGATACTCGGGTCTTCCCACTTTGGAGTTGCGACTCCGCGGATCGTGGGCTTGTAATGGGTCAAGTTGGAACACCCCTGCAGGGTTTGAACTTTCGAAAGCCGTGCCCGCGGTTATGTGGCAGATGGGAGCTTGTTAATTCCGGTTGTAGATAACTTGACACTATGATGCTAATACACTACCAGCGTGTGTTCCGTGACTGTCAATTTCCGAATAGGGATTCGGGAGTTGAACACGGAGGGGTTATGTTTGTGAGCTTGTAGCTAGGATCACTTCGTGATCACTTCTCGCCGATGCCTTCTCTTCTCGCTCTCACTTGCGTAAGCTAGATGCTAGTTGCTGCTGCAGACTTGTTCTTTCTTCAGCCTTTCCCTCACCTAAAGGCTTTGATAGTTCTGTTACCCGGGAACGGGATTGCTGAGTCCTCTGTGGCTCACAGTTACTTCACACACCAGATGCAGGTCCAGCTGTGAGCTATCCAGGTGATGGCACCGAGCTGGATTGGGAGTACGACGAGGAGCGTAGTCGTTACTACGTGCGCTACCCGGACGATCAGTAGTGGAGTCTCTTACTAGGATTCGATCCGCCTGTGGTTGTTTTTTTATCTGAGTTTGGTACTTTGACATTTGGCTTTTGCCCTTAGAGGGTTGTAGTGATCTTATTGTATGATGTTTGAGACTTGTACTGTTATTCTGTGACGTGGCGATTGTAAGCCAACTATTTTCAGTTTACTATCCCTCTTTTACATGAGTTGTGCAAAGATTACCAAACTTGAGATCATTCTAGGATGGACTTATGCCTTTAAGTCGTGCCTCGACACGTAGGAGGTATGATTCCATCCTGGGCATTACACCAAGTCTTCTGGATTGCTTTAGGTCCAGGAAAGATCATCGCGAAGGTTTCATTCCCGTTTGGACTTCGTTTGGTATTCCTTTTCCGCGAAACTCTAAAATAGGCAAAAAAACAAAAACTGGCACTAGGCCTTTGGTTAATTGGTTAGTTCCAAAAATAATATAAAAGAGCATATTAAAGCCCATTAACATCCAAAACAGATAATATAATAGCATGGAATAATAATAAAAACTATAGATACGTTGGAGATGTATCAGTATGAGATACCGACAATCGAATCTTGGGCAAGTAACATACCGACGGACAAAGAGAACTACATATGTTGTTATAAAGGTTCGGCTGATAAATATCTTCGTAGAATATGTAGGAGCCAATATGGTCATCCAGGACCCGCTATTGGTTATTGGTTGGAGAAGCGTCTCGGTCATGTCTACATCATTCTCGAACCCGTAGGGTCCGCGCGCTTAACGTTCGTTGACGATATAGTACTGTATGAGTTATGTGGGTTGGTGACCGAGTGTTGTTATGTGAGTCCCGGATGTGATCATGGACATGACGTGCAGCTCCGGAATGGTCCAGAGGTAAAGATTGATATATAGGATGTAGGTATTCAAGTTTTGGAATGAACCGGATCACCACCGGAGTATTGTAGAGGGTTCCGAAAGACCAACGGTGAGTTAATGGGCCAAACGGGCCAATGAGGGGAGCACCCTAGCCCACATGGGACTGTTGGAAATATGCCCTAGAGGCAATAATAAATTGGTTATTATTATATTTCCTTGTTCATGATAATTGTTTATTATCCATGCTAGAATTGTATTGATAGGAAACTCAGATACATGTGTGGATACATAGACAAACACCATGTCCCTAGTAAGCCTCTAGTTGACTAGCTCGTTGATCAACAGATGGTCATGGTTTCCTGACCATGGACATTGGATGTCGTTGATAACGGGATCACATCATTAGGAGAATGATGTGATGGACAAGACCCAATCCTAAGCCTAGCACAGATCGTGTAGTTCGTATGCTAAAGCTTTTCTAAATGTCAAGTATCTTTTCCTTAGACCATGAGATTGTGCAACTCCCGGATACCGTAGGAATGCTTTGGGTGTACCAAACGTCACAACGTAACTGGGTGGCTATAAAGGTGCACTACAGGTATCTCCGAAAGTTTCTGTTGGGTTGGCATGAATCGAGACTGGGATTTGTCACTCCGTGTGACGGAGAGGTATCTCTGGGCCCACTCGGTAGGACATCATCATAATGTGCACAATGTGATCAAGGAGTTGATCACGGGATGATGTGTTACGGAACGAGTAAAGAGACTTGCCGGTAACGAGACTGAACAAGGTATCGGGATACCGACGATCGAATCTCGGGCAAGTACTGTGCCGATAGACAAAGGGAATTGTATACGGGGTTGATTGAATCCTTGACATCGTGGTTCATCCGATGAGATCATCGTGGAGCATGTGGGAGCCAACATGGGTATCCAGATCCCGCTGTTGGTTATTGACCGGAGAGTCGTCTCGGTCATGTCTGCGTGTCTCCCGAACCCGTAGGGTCTACACACTTAAGGTTCGGTGACGCTAGGGTTGTAGAGATATAAGTATGCGGAAACCCGAAAGTTGTTCGGAGTCCCGGATGAGATCCCGGACGTCACGAGGAGTTCCGGAATGGTCCGGAGGTAAAGATTTATATATAGGAAGTCCTATTTTGGCCACCGGAAAATGTTCGGGATTTTTCGGTATTGTACCGGGAAGGTTCTAGAAGGTTCCGAAGTGGGGCCCACCTGCATGGGGGGACCCACATGAACGTGGGTAGTGGGGACAAGGCCCCACACCCCTGGTCAAGGCGCACCAAGATCCCCCTTAGAAGGAATAAGATCATATCCCGAAGGGATAAGATCAAGATCCCTAAAAAGGGGGGATAACAATCGGTGGGGAAAGGAAATGATGGGATTTCTTTCCCCCACCTTTGCCAACGCCCCAATGGACATGGAGGGCAAGAAACCAGCCCCCTCCACCCCTATATATAGTGGGGAGGCGCATGGGAGCCGCACCCCAAGCCCTGGCGCCTCCCTCTCCCTCCCGTGACACATCTCCCTCCTCCCGCAGCGCTTGGCGAAGCCCTGCTGGAATCCCGCTACTTCCACCACCACGCCGTCGTGCTGCTGGATCTCCATCAACCTCTCCTCCCCCCTTGCTGGATCAAGAAGGAGGAGACGTCCCCGCTCCGTACGTGTGTTGAACACGGAGGTGCCGTCCGTTCGGCGCTAGGATCATCGGTGATTTGGATCACGACGAGTACGACTCCATCATCCCCGTTCCCTTGAACGCTTCCGCTCGCGATCTACAAGGGTATGTAGATGCACTCCCCTTTATGCTCGTTGCTAGATTACTCCATAGATAGATCTTGGTGATGCGTAGGAAAAATTTTGATTTTCTGCTACGATCCCCAACAGTGGTATCAGAGCTAGGTCTATGCGTAGTATCTTGCACGAGTAGAACACAAAGTAGTTGTGGGCGTAGATCATGTCAATTTACTTGCCGTTACTAGTCTTATCTTGATTCGGCGGCATCGTGGGATGAAGCGGCCCGGACCGACCTTACACGTACTCTTACGTGAGACAGGTTCCACCGACTGACATGCACTAGTTGCATAAGGTGGCTAGCGGGTGTCTGTCTCTCCCACTTTAGTCGGATCGGATTCGATGAAAAGGGTCCTTATGAAGGGTAAATAGAAATTGGCATATCACGTTGTGGTTTTGGCGTAGGTAAGAAACGTTCTTGCTAGAAACCTATAGCAGCCACGTAAAAACTTGCAACATCAATTAGAGGACGTCTAACTTGTTCTTGCAGCATGTGCCATGTGATGTGATATGGCCAAAAGGATGTGATGAATGATATATGTGTGATGTATGAGATTGATCATGTTCTTGTAATAGGAATCACGACTTGCATGTCGATGAGAATGACAACCGGCAGGAGCCATAGGAGTTGTCTTATTTATTGTATGACCTGCGTGTCACTGAATAACGCCATGTAATTACTTTACTTTATTGCTAAACGTTAGCCATAGTAGTAGAAGTAATGTTTGGCGAGACGACTTCATGAAGACATGATGATGGAGATCATGGTGTCATGCCGGTGACGATGATTATCATGGAGCCCCGAAGATGAAGATCAAAGGAGCAAGATGATATTGGCCATATCATGTCACTATTTGATTGCATGTGATGTTTATCATGTTTTACATCTTATTTGCTTAGAACGACGGTAGTGAATAAGATGATCTCTCACTAAAATTTCAAGAATTGTGTTCCCCCTAACTGTGCACCGTTGCTAAGGTTCGTTGTTCCGAAGCACCACGTGATGATCGGGTGTGATAGGTTCTAACGTTCGCATACAACGGGTGTAAGCCAGATTTACACACGCGATACACTTAGGGTTGTCTTGACGAGCCTAGCATGTACAGACATGGCCTCGGAACACGGAAGACCGAAAGGTCGAACATGAGTCGTATAGAAGATACGATCAACATGAAGATGTTCACCGTTGATGACTAGTCCGTCTCACGTGATGATCGGACACGGCCTAGTCGATTCGGATCATGTATCACTTAGATGACTAGAGAGATGTCTATCTGAGTGGGAGTTCATTAGATGAACTTCATTGTCATGAACAATAGTCTAAGTTGTCTTCGCAAATTATGTAGTAGACCAATAACTGCGTTGTAGCTCCCTGTTTAACACGATCCTAGAGAAAGACTAAGTTGAAAGATATTGTAAGCAAGGATGCGGACTGGGTCCGTAGTCCGAGGAGTGTCCTCACTGCTGCACAGAAAGCTTACGTCTTTGATGCACCGCTCGATGTGCAAACCCCTACAACGTTGTCTGTGGATGTTGTGAACACCTGAGAGACACGTCCTGATGACTACTTGATAGTTTAGTGCACCATACTTTACGGCTTAGAATCGGGATTCCAATGACGTTTTGAACGCCATGGAACATATGAGATGTTCTAAGAGCTGAAATTGGGATTTCAGGCTCATGCCCGTGTTTAGAGGTATGAGACCTCTGACAAGTTATTTTGCCAAAAAGATGGAGGAGAATGGCTCAACTAGTGAGCATGTGCTCAGAATGTCTGGGTGCTAAAATCACTTGAACCAAGTGGGAGTTAATCTTCCAAGTGAGATAGTGGTTGACAGAATTCTCTAGACACTATCACCAAGCTACTAGAGCTTCGTGATGAACTATGACATGCAAAGGATGGAGATGATCCCGGAGCTATTAGCGGTTCTTAAGACCGCGAAAGTAGAAATCAAGAAGGAGCATCAAGTGTTGATGGTTTAACAAGACCACTGGTTTCAAAAGGGGCAAGGGCTAGAAGGGAAACTTCATGAATGGCAAACCAGTTGTCGCTCTAATGAGGGAACCCAAGGTTGCACCCAAACCTCGAGACTAAGTGCTTCGATTGTAAGGGGAACGGTCACATGGTAGCGGAACTACCCCAAATACATGGTAGATAAGAAAAGCTGGCAACTTCAACAAAGTATATTTGATATACGTGTTATTGATGTGTACCTTAGTAGTACTCCTTGTAGCACCTGGGTATTGGATACCGGTTCAGTTGCTATTATTAGTGACTTGAAGCAAAAGCTACAGACTGAATGGAGACTAGCTAAGGGCGAGGTGACGATGTGTGTTGGAAGTGTTTCCAAGGTTGATAAGATCACCATCGCACACTTACTCTATTTTCGAGATTAGTGTTGAACCTAGATAAATGTTATCGGGTGTCTACGTTGAGCATGAATATGATTAGATCATGTTCATTGCAATACGGTTATTCATTTAAGTCAGAGAATAATGGTTATTCTGTTTACATGAATAATACCTTTATGGTCATGCACCCAATGGTTTGTTGAATCTCGATCATAGTAATACACATGATGATAATATTAATGCCAAAAGATGTAGAGTTAATAATGATAGTACCACTTTCTTGTGGCACTGCCGCTTAGGTCATTTTGGCATAAAATGCATGAAGAAACTCCATGCTGATGGACGTTTGGAGTCACTTGATTTTGAATCGCTTGACACATGCGAGCCATGCCTCATGGGCAGGATGACTGAGATCCCGTTTTCAGGTACAATGAAACGGGTAAGTGCCTTGTTGGAAATCATACGTGCTGATGTATGTGATCCAATGAGAATTAAGGCGTGTGGTGGATATCGTTATTTTCTCATCTTCACTGACGATTTGAGTAGATATGGTATATTTACTTAATGAAGCAAAAGTCTGAAACGTTTGAAAGGTTCAAACAATTTCAGAGTGAAGATTAAGAATCATCATAACAAGAAGATCATGTTCCTACGATCTGATCAAGGGGATATTTTCTGAATTATGAGTTTGGCAATCACTTAAGACATTGTGGAATTGTTTCGCAGTTGAAGCCCCCTTGAACACCACAGCGGAATGGGGTGTCCGGACATCGTAATCGAACCTTATGAGATATGGTGCGATCTATGATGTATCTTACCGATCTACCGCTGTTATTTTGAGGTTATGCATTAGAGACAGCTGCATTCACTTTAGATAGGGCACCATCTAAGTTCGTTGAGACGACGTCGTATGGTTTGGCAAGAAACCGTAGTTGTCGTTTCTCAATGTTTGGGGCTGCGAGGCTTATGGCTTCAGCCGGGAAAAGCTCGAACCCAAAGCGGACAAAACATCTTCATAGGATACCCAAAGGTAACAGTTGGGTATACCTTCTATCTCAGATCCAAGGACAAAAATGTTTGTCGCTAAGAATGGGTCCTTTCTCGAGAAGGAGTTTCTCTCGAAAGAATTGAGTGGGAGGAAGATAGAACTTGATGAGGTCGTCGAACCCTCACTTCAACCGGAGAGTAGTGCAACACAGAAAGATGTTTCTGTGGAACCTACGACAGTTGAAGAGGAAACTAATGATAGTGATCATGAAGCTCCAGATCAAGTTGCTATCGAACCTCGTAGGTCGACAAGGATATGTACTACTCCTGAGTGGTACGGTGATCCTGTCTTAGAGGTCATGTTGTTGGACAACGATGAACCTACGAACTATGGAGAAGCGATGGTGGGCCCGTATTCCGGCAAATGGTTAGAAGCCGGGAAATCCGAGATAGGATCCATGTATCAAAACAAAGTATGGACTTTGGTGGACTTGCCCGATGATTGGCAAGCCATTGAGATAACTGGATCTTTAAGAAGAAGACGGACGTGGACGGTAATGTCACCGTCTATGAAGCTCGACTTGTGGCGAAGAGTTTTCCACAAGTTCAAGGAGTTGACTACGATGAGATTTTCTCACCCGTAGCGATGCTTAAGTCCGTCGGAATCATGTTAGCATTAGTTGCATTTATGAAATCTGGCAGATGGATGACAAAACAAGTTTCCTTACCAGTTTTTGTAAGGAAAGGTTGTATATGATACAATCAGAAAGGTTTTGTCGATCCTAAGGATGCTAAAAGATATGCTAGCTCCAGCGATCCTTCTATGGACTAGAGCAAGCATCTCGGAGTCGGAATATATGCTTTGATGGAGTGATCAAAGTTTTTGGGTATACAAAGTTTGTTAGAAACTTGTATTTACAATAAAGTGAGTGGGAGCATCACAACATTTCTGATAAGTATATGTGAGTGACATATTGTTGATCCGAAATGATGTAGAATTTCTGGAAAGCATAAAGGGTTATTTGAAATGAGTTTTTCAAAGGAAGACCTGGATAAAGCTGCTTACATATTGAGCATCAAGATCTATACAGATAGATCAAGACGCCTGATGATACTTTCAAAAGAACACACACCTTTGACATGATTTTGAAGGAGTTCAAAATAGATCTGTCAAAGAAGGAGTTCTTACCTGAGTTGTAAGGTGTGAAGTTGAGTAAGACTCAAAGCTTGACCACAGCAGAAGAAAGAGGAAGGACGAAGGTCGTCCCCTATGGTTTTGTCATAGGCTCTATACGGTATGCCATGCTAAGTACCGCACCTGATGTGTGCCTTGCCACATGTCTGGCAAGAGGGTACAAAGGTGATCCAGGAGTGGATTACTAGATAGTGGTCAAAATTATCCTTAGAGGAATAAGGAAATGTTTCTCGGTTATGGAGGTGATAAAGAGTTCGACGTAAAGAGTTACGTCGATGCAAGCTTAACACCTATCCGGATAACTCTAAGTGGAGATACCGGATACGTATAATGGAGCAACAGTTTGGAATAGCTCCAAGTGGAACATGGTAGCAGCATCTACGATATGACATAAAGTTTTGCGAAGTACATAGGGATCTGAATGTTGCAGACCCGTTGACTACAACCTCTCTCACGAGCATAACATGATCAAACCCAGAACTCATTGAGTGTTAATCACATATTGATGTGAACTAGATTACTGACTCTAGTGAACTCTTTGGATGTTAGTCACATGGCGATGTAACCTATGAGTGTTAATCACATGGCGATGTGAACTAGATTATTGACTCTAGTGCAAGTGGGAGACTGTTGGAAATATGCCCTAGAGGCAATAATAAATTGGTTATTATTATATTTCCTTGTTCATGATAATTGTTTATTATCCATGCTAGAATTGTATTGATAGGAAACTCAGATACATGTGTGGATACATAGACAAACACCATGTCCCTAGTAAGCCTCTAGTTGACTAGCTCGTTGATCAACAGATGGTCATGGTTTCCTGACCATGGACATTGGATGTCGTTGATAACGGGATCACATCATTAGGAGAATGATGTGATGGACAAGACCCAATCCTAAGCCTAGCACAGATCGTGTAGTTCGTATGCTAAAGCTTTTCTAAATGTCAAGTATCTTTTCCTTAGACCATGAGATTGTGCAACTCCCGGATACCGTAGGAATGCTTTGGGTGTACCAAACGTCACAACGTAACTGGGTGGCTATAAAGGTGCACTACAGGTATCTCTGAAAGTGTCTGTTGGGTTGGCATGAATCGAGACTGGGATTTGTCACTCCGTGTGACGGAGAGGTATCTCTGGGCCCACTCGGTAGGACATCATCATAATGTGCACAATGTGATCAAGGAGTTGATCACGGGATGATGTGTTACGGAACGAGTAAAGAGACTTGCCGGTAACGAGACTGAACAAGGTATCGGGATACCGACGATCGAATCTCGGGCAAGTACTGTACTGATAGACAAAGGGAATTGTATACGGGGTTGATTGAATCCTTGACATCGTGGTTCATCCGATGAGATCATCGTGGAGCATGTGGGAGCCAACATGGGTATCCAGATCCCGCTGTTGGTTATTGACCGGAGAGTCGTCTCGGTCATGTCTGCGTGTCTCCCGAACCCGTAGGGTCTACACACTTAAGGTTCGGTGACGCTAGGGTTGTAGAGATATAAGTATGCGGAAACCCGAAAGTTGTTCGGAGTCCCGGATGAGATCCCGGACGTCACGAGGAGTTCCGGAATGGTCCGGAGGTAAAGATTTATATATAGGAAGTCCTATTTTGGCCACCGGAAAATGTTCGGGATTTTTCGGTATTGTACCGGGAAGGTTCTAGAAGGTTCCGAAGTGGGGCCCACCTGCATGGGGGGACCCACATGAACGTGGGTAGTGGGGGCAAGGCCCCACAGCCCTGGTCAAGGCGCACCAAGATCCCCCCTTAGAAGGAATAAGATCATATCCCGAAGGGATAAGATCAAGATCCCTAAAAAGGGGGGATAACAATCGGTGGGGAAAGGAAATGATGGGATTTCTTTCCCCCACCTTTGCCAACGCCCCAATGGACTTGGAGGGCAAGAAACCAGCCCCCTCCACCCCTATATATAGTGGGGAGGCGCATGGGAGCCGCACCCCAAGCCCTGGCGCCTCCCTCTCCCTCCCGTGACACATCTCCCTCCTCCCGCAGCGCTTGGCGAAGCCCTGCTGGAATCCCGCTACTTCCACCACCACGCCGTCGTGCTGCTGGATCTCCATCAACCTCTCCTCCCCTCTTGCTGGATCAAGAAGGAGGAGACGTCCCCGCTCCGTACGTGTGTTGAACACGGAGGTGCCGTCCGTTCGGCGCTAGGATCATCGGTGATTTGGATCACGACGAGTACGACTCCATCATCCCCGTTCCCTTGAACGCTTCCGCTCGCGATCTACAAGGGTATGTAGATGCACTCCCCTTTATGCTCGTTGCTAGATTACTCCATAGATAGATCTTGGTGATGCGTAGGAAAAATTTTGATTTTCTGCTACGATCCCCAACAGCTGGCGTGCCCCACTTCATGGCCGTAGGTATTTGGGAAGGAAAGGGGGGTGCCCAAGGCGGGGCAGCCGCCGGCCCCCCTCCTGTCTTCTCCTCTCTCTCCGAGGAAGGAAGGGGGCGCGCCTGGGCAGGTGCGAGGGCAGCTGCCGACCTTGTTCGGGGTGCGACTATGCTGCAGATACGTCTCCAACGTATCTCTAATTTTTAATTGTTCCATGCTATTATATATTATGTTTTGGATGTTTAATGGGCTTTATTATACACTTTTATATTATTTTTTGGGACTAACCTGCTTACCCATGCATTATACACACTCTCACCCTTCCACCATTGCTAGCCTCTCTTGTACCGCACAACTTTCGCCGGTACCATACACCCACCATATACCTTCCTCAAAACAGCCACCATACATACCTATCATGGCATTTCTATAGCCATTCCGAGATATATTGCCTTGCAACTTTCCACCGTTTCGTTTATTATGACACGCTTCATCATTGTCATATTGCCATGCATGATCATGTAGTTGACATCGTATTTGTGGCTAGGCCACCATGCATAATCTTTCATACATGTCACTCTTGATTCATTGCACCTCCCGGTAAACCGCCGGAGGCATACATATACAGTCATACTTTGTTCTAGTATCGAGTTGTAAATCGATAAAAGTGTGATGATCATCATTATTAGAGCATTGTACCAAAGAAAAAAAAAGAAGGAAAGGCTAAAGAAAAAGAAAGGCCCAAAGAAAAAGAAAAAGAAAAAGAAAAAAGGGACAATGCTACTATCTTTTTTCCACACTTGTGCTTCAAAGTAGCACCATGATCTTCATGATAGAGAGTCTCTTGTTTAGTCACTTTCATATACTAGTGGGAAATTTTCATTATAGAACTTCGCTTGTATATTCCAACGATGGCCTTCCTCAAATGACCTAGGTGTTCGTGAGCAAGCAAGTTGGATGCACACCCACTTAGTTTCTTTCGTTGAGCTTTCATACATTTATAGCTCTTGTGCATCCGTTGCATGGCCATCCCTACTCACTCACATTGATACGCTTAGTTGATGTGAGACCATCTTCCTCTTTTGTCTTCTCCACAACCAACACTCTATTCCACCTATAGTGCTATATCCATGGCTCACGCTCATGTATTGCGTGAAAGTTGAAAAAGTTTGAAAAAAAAATTAGGTATGAAACAATTGCTTGGCTGAAACCGGGGTTGTGCATGATTTGAGTATTTTGTGTGACGAAGATGGAGCATACCCAAACTATATGATTTTGTAGGGATGAACTTTCTTTGGCCATGATATTTTGAGAAGACATGATTGCTTTGTTAGTATGCTTGAAGTATTATTATTCTTATGTCAATATAGACTTTTGTCTTGAATCTTTCAGATCTGAACATTCATGCCGCAATATATAAAATTACATTGAGAATTATGGTGGTTAGCATTCCACATCAAAAATTCTGTTTTTATCATTTACCTACTCGAGGACGAGCACGAATTATGCTTGGGGATGCTTGATACGTCTCCAACGTATCTATAATTTTTTATTGTTCCATGCTAGTATATATTCTGTTTTGGATGTTTAATGGGCTTCATTATACACTTTTATATTATTTTTGGGACTAACCTACTAACCCAAGGCCCAGTGTAAATTGTTGTTTTTTGCCTATTTCAGTGTTTCGCAAAAAAGGAATATCGAACGGAGTCCAAATGGAATGAAACCTTCTGGAGAGTTATTTTTGGAACAATTCAACACAGAAGACTTGGAGTACACGCCAGGAAAGCGAGAGAGGCGGCCACGAGGACAGGGGGCGCGCCCAGGGGGGGTAGGTGTGCCCCCACCCTCGTGGGCCCCCTGTTGCTCCCCTGACGTCCCTCTACCTCCTATATATACCTACGTACCCTGAAACTATCGGGGAGCACGACGAAACCCTAATTCCACTGCTGCAACCTTCTGTACCCGTGAGATCCCATCTTGCGGCCTATTCCGGAGGTGCACCGGAGGGGGCATCGATCACGGAGGGCTTCTACATCAACACCATAGCCTCTCTGATGAGTTGTGAGTAGTTTACCACAGACCTTCGGGTCCATAGTTATTAGCTAGATGGCTCCTTCTCTCTCTTTGGATCTCAATACAAAGTTCTCCGCGATCTTCGAGGAGACCTATTCGATGTAATCTTTTTGCGGTGTGTTTGTCGAGATCCGATGAATTGTGGGCTTATGATCAAGATTATCTATGAACAATATTGGATTCTTTTCTGAAATCTTTTATGCATGATTTAAATATCCTTGCAAGTCTCTTCGAATTATTGGTTTGGTTTGGCCTACTAGATCTATAGTTCTTGCAATGGGAGAAGTGCTTGGCTTTGGGTTCAATCTTGCGGTGTCCTTTCCCAGTGACAGTAGGGGCAGCAAGGCACGTATTGTATGGTTGCCATCGAGGATAAAAAGATGGGGTTTATATCATAGTGCTTGAGTTTATCCCTCTACATCATTTCATCTTGCTTAAGGCGTTACTCTGTAGTTATGAACTTAATACTCTAGATGCATGCTGGATAGCGGTCGATGTGTGGAGTATTAGTAGTAGATGTAGAATCGTTTCGGTCTACTTGTCACGGACGTGATGCCTATATACAATGATTATGCTTAGATATTCTCATAACTATGCGCTTTTCTATCAATTGCTCGACAGTAATTTGTTCACCCACCGTAGAAATCTGTTATCATGAGACCAGCGACTAGTGAAACCTATGGCCCCCGGGTCTATATTCATCATATTAATCTTCCATTAACTATTTTCTTTACTTTGCATTATTTACTTTCAATCTCTATACCAAAAATACCAAAAATATTATCTTATCATATCTATCAGATCTCACTTTTGTAAGTGACCGAGAAGGGATTGACAACACCTTTTATCACGTTGGCTGCAAGGTTCTTATTTGTTTGTGCAGGTACAAGGGACGCGCGCGTGGTCTCCTACTGGATTGATACCTTTGTTCTCAAAAACTGAGGGAAATACTTACGCTACTGTGATGCATCACCCTTTCCTCTTCGTGGGAATACAACGCAAGCTCGAGAAGTAGCAGTTGCCTCCCCTCCTCCCTCCACTTATATAAATGAGAGGAGGGGAGGGGGCGCCAGAGAACACGATTCCAAGCTGTGTGCGGCGCCCCCTCTCCCTCTAGTTCGTCCTCCGTCCAAAACCGTTGTGCTTGGTGAAGCCCCGCGGAATAGTTTCACCATGACCGTCATGACGCCGGCATGCTGCCGGAACTCATCTACTACTTCGCTCCTCTTGCTGGATCAAGAAGGCGAGGACATCATCGAGCTGAATGTGTGCTAAACGCAGAGGTGCCATACGTTCGGTGCAAGATCGGGATGGATCATGTGGGTGTACGTCTACATAAACCGCGTTGATAAACACTTCCGCTTAGCGATTTACAATGATATGTTGATGCTCTCCTTGTAGCTATGCATCTCCATGGATAGATCTTGCGTGTATGGATATTTTTTTTGTTTTCCATGCAACATTCCCCTACGATGGCATGATGAGCCAGGTCTATGCGTAGATGATATGAATGAGTAGAACACAAAGGAGTTGTGGGCGGTGATGTTCTTATTGCTTACCTCCAATGCCTTATTTTGATCCGGTGGTATTGTGGGATGAAGCGGCTCAGACCAACGTTATATGTCCATGTACAGGAAACCGGTTCTACTGATTGACATGCAACTTGTTTTGCATAAAGGTGGCTGGCGGGTGTCTGTTTCTCCTACTTTTGTTGAATTACTACGATGGTCCTTGCAGAAGGTTAAATAGCAACTTGGTAATAACTATTGCGGTTTTGAGTAGGTAAGAACGGTTCTCGCTAGTTGCCCGTAGCAGCCACGTAAAACTTGCAACAACAAAGTAGAGGACGTCTAACTTGTTTTTGAAGGGTATGTTGTGATGTGATATTGTCAGGACGTGATATGATATATGTTGATGTATGAGATGATCTTGTTTTCTAATAAGTTCATAACTCGCATGTCGATGAGTTCGACAACCGGCGGGAGCCTTACAGTTGTCTTTAATTATTGTATGACCTGCGTGTCAATCACTAAGCGGCATGTAATTGCTTTATTTTATCTCTATACGTTATCAATAGTTGTAGAAGCAATAGTTGGCGAGACGACCTCGATGCAACGATGGAGATCAAGGTTTCGCGCCGGTGACGATGGAGATCATGCCGTTGCTTTGGAGATGGAGATCAGAAGCACAAGATGATGATGGCCATACCATGTCACATATTTTGATTGCATGTGATGTTTATCCTTTATGCATCTTATTTTTCATAGAACGATGGTAGCATTATAAGATGATCCCTTCACTTAATTTCAAAATAAAAGTGTTCTCCCTGATTATGTACCATTTCTAAATTCATCATTTTGAAGCACCTCGTGATGATCAGGTGTGATAGACTCTATGTTCACAAACAATGGGTGTAAGACAATTTTATACACGCGGAAGACTTGGGTTAAACTTGACGAGCCTAGAATGTACACGCATGGCCTTGGAACATTGGAGACCGAAAGGTCGAACATGATTCATATAGTAGATATGATCAACATAGAGATGTTCACCACTGATGACTACCCCATCTCAAGTGATGATCGAACATGGGTTAGTTGATTTGGATCATGTTTCACTTAGACGACTTGAGGGATGTTGATTTAAGTGGGATTTCATTAGTAATTTGATTATCTGGACTAAAACTTACCATAAACTTAGTCCTAATAGTATTTGCAAATCTATGTTGTAGATCAATGGCATGTGCTACCGTTTCGTTGAAATTTTAATGTGTTTCAAGAGAAAGTTAAGTTGAAAGATGATGGTAGAAACCACATAGACTGGTTCCGCAACTTGAGGATTATCCTCATTGCTGCATAAAAGAATTATGTCCCTGATGCACCATTAGGTGACGGACCTGCTACGGGAGGTGATGCGGATGTTATGAACGTCTGGCAGGCTCGATCTGATGACTACTTGATAGTTCAGTGTGCCATGTTTTACAACTTGGAACCGGGACTTCAAAAGCATTTTGAAAGCCATGGAGCATATGAGATGTTCCAAGAGCTGAAATTGATATTTCAAGCAAATGCCCGAGTTGAGAGGTATGAAGTCTCCAACAAGTTCTTTAGCTGTAAGATGGAGGATAATAGTTCTATCAGTGAACACATACTGACTCAGCTAGGAATTGATCTTCCAGTTGAGTGTGTTGTTGATAGAGTTCTTTAGTCACTGCCACAAAGCTACAAAGACTTCGTGATGAACTATAATATGCAAGGGATACCGAATAAGATTCCGGAGCTCTTTGCGATGCTGAAATCGATGAAGGTAGAAATCAAGAAATAGCATCAAGTATTGATGGTTGATGGTTAACAAGACTTCTAGTTTCAAGAAAAAGGTCAAGGGAATGAAAGGGAACTTCAAGAAGAATGGCAAGCAAGTTGCCGCTCCCATGAAAAAGTCCAAAGCTGGACTCAAGCCTGAAACTGAGTGCTTCTACTGCAAAGGAAATGATCGCTGGAAGCGGAACTACCCCAAACACTTGGCATATAATAAGTATGGCAAAGTGAACAAAGATATATTTGATATACATGTTATAGATGTGTTACTTACTAGTGGTCATAGCAGTAACATCTTTTATGGTCATGCACCCTTAGTGAATGGTCTATTCTTGTTGAATCTTGATCGTAGTGATACACATATTCATAATGTTGATGCCAAAAGATGTCAGGTTGATAATGAGAGTGCAACATACTTATGGCACTGTCGTTTAGGTCATATTGGTGTAAAGCGCATGAAGAAACTCCATGCGGATGGACTTTTGGAATCACTTGATTATGAATCATTAGATACTTGCAAAACATGCTCAAGGGTAAGATGACTGAAACTCCGTTCTCCGGAACAATGGAGCGAGCAAATGACTTATTAGAAATAAAACATACCGATTTATGCGGTCCAATGTGTGTTGAAGCACGCGGCGGGTATCATTATTTTCTAACCTTCACAGATGATTTGAGTAGGTATGGGTATATCTACTTGATGAAACACAAGTCTGAAACATTTGAAATTTTCAAAGAATTTCAAAGTGAAGTGAAGAATCATCGTAACAAGAAAATAGAGTTTCTATGATCTGATCGTGGAGGTGAATATTTGAGTTACGAGTTTGGCCTTCATTTAAAACAATGTGGAATTCTTTCACAACTCCCACCACCTGGAATACCACAGTGTAATGGTGTGTCCGAATGTCGTAACCATACTTTATTATATATGGTGTGATCTATGATGTCTCTTACCGATTTTCCACTATCATTTTGGGGTTATGCATTAGAGACATATGCATTCACCTTAAATAGGCAACGTCTAAATCCGTTGAGACGATACCGTATGAACTATGGTTTGGCAATAAACCTAAGGCGTCATGTCAAAAGGCTTCAACCTGATAAGCTCGAAGTCAAAGCGGAGAAGTGCATCTTCATATTATACCCTGAAGAAACTATTGGGTATACCTTCTACCATAGATTCGAAGGCAAAATCTTTGTTTCTAAGCATGGGTCCTTTCTAGAGGAGTTTCTCTCGAAAGAAGTGAGTGTGAAGAAAGTAGAACTTGATGAGGTAGTTATACCTTCTCTCGAATTGGAAAGTAGCACATTAGAGAAAATTGTTCCTGTGATGCCTACGCCAACCAGAGAGGAAGCAAATGATAATGATCATGAAACTTCAGATCAAGATACTACTGAACCTCGTAGGTCAACCAGAACATGTTCCACACAAGAGTGGTACGGTAATCCTGTCTTGGAAGTCATGTTGTTAGACAACGGTGTATGAACCATTAAGAAGCTAAGACAAGCCCAGATCCCGACAAATAGCTTGAGGCCATGAAATCTGAGATAGGATCCATGTTTGAGAACAAAGTATGTACTTTGGTGGATTTTCCCGATGATAGGCAAGTCATTGAAAATAAAAGGATCTTCAAGGGGAAAACGGACACTGATGGTAATGTCACTATCTACAAAGCTCGAATTTTTGTAAAAGGTCTTCGATAAGTTCATGGGGTTGACTACGATGAGACTTTCTCACCTGCAGTGATGCTTAAGTATGTCAGAATCAAGTTAGTGGTAACCCACAAGTATAGGGATCGCAACAGTTTTCGAGGGTAGAGTATTCAACCCAAATTTATTGATTCGACACAAGGGGAGCGAAAGAATATTCTCAAGTATTAGCAGCTGAGTTTTCAATTCAACCGCACCTGGAAAACTTAATATCTGCAGCAAAGTATTTAGTAACAAAGTAGTATGGAAGTAGTGGTAACGGTGGTAATAGTAATAGTAGCAGTTTTGTAGTGATGGTGATAGTAGTAGTACTAGTAACGAAAGTAACAAAGCAAGTATCAATATGGAACGAACTCGTAGGCAGTGGATCGACAATGATAGGTGTCGGATAATATTCATCATGTACCAGTTATAACCTAGGGTGACATAGAACTAGCTACAATTCATCAATTTAATGTAGGCATGTATTCCGAATATAGTCATATGTGCTTATGGAAAAGAACTTGCATGACATCTTTTGTCCTACCCTCCCTTGGCAGTGGGGTCCTAATGGAAACTAAGGGATATTAAGGCTTCCTTTTAATAGAGTACCGGACCAAAGCATTAGCACTTAGTGAATACATGAACTCCTGAAACTATGGTCATCACTGAGAGGTGTCCCGGTTATTGTCACTCCGGGTTTGCCGGATCATAACACATAGTAGGTGGCTATTGACTTGCAAGATAGGATCAAGAACACAAATATATTCATGAAAACATAATAGGTTCAGATCTGAAATCATGGCACTCGTGCCCTAGTGACAAGCATTAAGCATAGCAAAGTCATAGCAACATCAATCTCAGAACATAGTGGATACTAGGGATCAAACCGTAACAAAACTAACTCGATTACATGATAAATCTCATCCAATCCATCACCGTCCAGCAAGCCTACGATGGAATTACTCACGCACGGGGGTGATCATCATGAAATTGGTGATGGATGACGGTTGATGATGACGACAGCGACGATCTCCACTCTCCAGAGCCCCGAACGGACTCCAGATCAGGTCTCCGGATGAAGAACAGGAGGTGGCGGCGACTCTGTATCGTAAAATGCGATGGGATCTTCTCTTTGTTTTTTTCTCCCCGGAAGAGGTTATATGGAGTTGGAGTTGACGTCGGTGGAGCTTCAGGGGGCCCACAAGGTAGGGGGCGCGCCCTGGGGGGGGGGGGCGCCCCACCATTGTGGCCAAGGTGTGGGCCCCCTCCGGTGATTCTTTCCGTCAATATATTTATATATTCTGGAAATATTCTCCGTGAAGTTTCAGGTCATTACGAGAACTTTTATTTGTGCATAAAAATAACACTAACAGGTCGTTTGGCATCCATCATTTGGGTCGAAATTCATAGAATTCATTTACGAATTCCAGCACCAACATGTTTGGCTATCCCAGATTTGGGAGTCGGAAATCATTCCACAATTCCAGACGATTGAAACGGCATGTAAATCAAATCCCGTCAACCAGCTGTCATTTCGCAAATCCACTCGCCCCCGACTCCCACTCATCTCGCTCCTGCTGACATGCCGTCGGGGAACCCACCGGCCACCGTCTCTCATCTCACCCCCAAGCCCCTCTCATCTCGCTCCTGACGCGCCGCCGCCCAGAGAATCCACCGCCGCGGCCCCGTAACACCTCTCCTCAAATCGTACTCCCTCCGCCACCAGGACCTCCACAACCGCACACCAACGGCACCGCCGCCGGTGAGGGAGACCACGTGAAGGAGCTGGCGCTTATTAGCTGTAGGGAGGTGGATCACGCATATGGCTGTGTCCGCGCAGCCAAGCAAGACTACTATCGATGCATTCCTCCTGAGAGCATCAGGCAGGTACAGAGATATCTTGTTTCTCTCCTCCACGTGATGTTGTAGTGACCGAGTTCCTGTAAAGCAAAGACTTATTTTACTGGAAAAAGTGCCACGTTGATCGGCATAGTTCTGCTTAGAATCATATTGTCGTACATATGAATAGAAGAGGCACAGTGTTATATTTTGCTCATTCTACTGTCAGTTAATGATCGCAGCTCATAATGGCAACCAAACTTGGCGTATAGTTCATTTCAGTTGACGAATGCTAAGTGTCAGCCAAACATGAAATTCAGAATCCAAAATCAACAATATGAAATCCTAACAGAGATTTCATTTCATTTCATTTTTATCGAATGAAATGAAATTTGGGGAGCCAAACAAGCTGTAAGGCAATTCTGCTGAAAACAGCGTCAGTCCGGGTTAGTTCCATACAAATCATGCAAATTAGAGTCCAAAACAAGGGCAAAAGAGTTTGGAAAAAGTAGATACGATGGAGACATATCAAGTCCCCCAAGTTTAACCCATTGCTTATCCTCAAGCAATTAAGTCGATAAACTGAACGTGACAATGAAAAACTTTTACAAACTCTATTTGATCTTGTTGTTGTAAATATGTAAAGCCAACATTCATGTTTACAGCAAAGATTATGAACTAACCACATTTACAATAACATTTAGGTCTCATGTTTACTCATATCAATGGCATAATCAACTAGCGAGCAATAATAATAAATCTTGGATGACAACACTTTTCCAAAACAATCATGATATAATATGACAAAGTGGTATCTCGCTAGCCCTTTCTGAGACCGCAAAACATAAATGCAAAGCACCTAAGAAGATCAAGGACAGACTAGACATTGTAATTCATGGTTAAAGAGATCCAGTCACACTCATACGAAACATCAATTAATAACAAATCATATAAATGACAGAGGTGGTCTCCAATTGGTGCTTTTTACAAAAATATGATGACTCAACAATAAAATTAAATAGATAGGCCCTTCGCAGAGGGAAGCGGGGATTTGCAGAGGTGCCAGAGTTCAAGTTTTTGAATCAGAGATGAATATAATTTTGAGCGATATGCTTTCTTTGTCAATGCTATGACCAATAGTTCTCAATATCTTCCTTGCTACATACATTATAGTTGGTTCCCAAACAGAATGGTAAAGTTTACTCCCCCTTCACCATCAAACACACTCCACGTCTTATCCGAAACAACGGGTACCGTCCAAACCAACAACAGTCCAGGGGGAGCTTTGTTTAATTATATTTTGATTTGATTTTTGATCTTTTGATCATGAGACTGGGTATCCCGGCTACCAGCCATTTTCTCATGAATGACAAGCGGAGTCCACTCATCGTGATAATAACCCACCTAGCATGGAAGATAAAGACAGCCCCCAGTCGCCACATGAGCTATTTGGGCATACAAAAGAGAATTTTATTTGAAGGTTTACAGTTTGGCACATGCAAATTTACTTGGAACAGCAGGTAAATACCGCATATAGGTAGGTATGGTGGACTCTTATGGAACAACTTTGAGTTTATGGAAGTGGATGCACAAGCAGTATTCCCGCTTAGTACAGGTGAAGGCTAGAAAGAGACTGAGAAGTGACCAGCTAGAGAGAAACAACGGTCATAAGCATGCCTTGAGATTAATCAACATTGAGTGCAAGCATGAGTAGGATATAAATTACCATGAGCATAAATATCGTGGAGGCTATGTTGATTTTGTTTCAACTACATGTGTGAACATGTGCCAAGTCGAGCCACTTAAATCATTCAAAGGAGGATACCATCCTATCATACTACATCACAACCATTTTAAGAGCATGTTGGCACGCAAGGTAAACCATTATAAACTCCTTGCTAATTAAGCATGGCATGAGTAACTATAATCTCTAATTGTCATTGCAAACATATTTCTTTCATAATGGGCTGAATCAGGAATGACAAGCTAATCATATTTAAAAAAACAAAATAGGTCAAGTTCGTACCTATTTTTCTCCATCTCAATCATTTCATCATATATTGTCATTATTGCCTTCCACTTGCACAACCGAACGGTGTGAATAATAATAGTGCACGTGCATTGGACTAAGCTGGAATCTGCAACATTTATTCAAAAGGAGATGACAAGGTAATATGGACTCTTTGTTAGTTCAACTACAATGCATATGAGAGCCACTCATCAGTTTCATCGTGGTCTTCTCCTGTTGACCCCCAAAGAAAAGAAAAGAATTTCAAAGAAACTCACTGAAATATTTTTGGAGTTTTTGTTTTTCTGACGAGAGAAAAACAAGAACGAGAAAATCTATTTACACGGGAAAGCTCCCAACAAATAGAAGAAGAACGAGAAACCTTTTTGGATTTTCTTTTAATACTACAGACTACTAAGAAATGAACTAGAGAGACAAAAAGAAACAGGAAATATTTTTGGGTTTTCTAAAATTTTCAAACACACAAGAAGAAATTGAGAAAAATAAACTAACATGGATAATACAATGAAAAAGTATGAACACCGACAACTGGAATGAATGTGTGAATGTGAATGTAATGTCGGTGAGAAATACGTAATCCCCCAAGCTTAGGCTTTTGCCTAAGTTGGTCTAGGCCACGGCTCAAAGTAGCCCTCTCCTGGGTTCTGAGGTGGATCTTGAGGGTTCCACTAGTTTGCGAGCTCCTGCGGCTCCCAATGAAGGATAGGCTCGCTATAAGGATCAAGGGTTGTTGCTGGTTCAGGCACTACTGGCTGTGGAAGCCCCCAGAATCTATAGATGTCCTCGGGCTAAATAGTGTACTTGCCAGAATGAATATTAAACAAAGAAGGAGCAGTAAAAATAATAGTCTGAAAAGTATTCCGACTGAATATCAAATTATAAATAAGCTTATTTTCTTCATCAGAACAAATGAACTTATGTGTTACCATGCTGTCATAATCTAAACAAATAGTGGGTAGCAATTCCTCCTCTTTTTCATAATGCCTAGTGGGTATCTCAAAGCATCAAGCAAGGCGAGTTGCGAAAATACTCCCGAAAATAGGACCCTTAGCACGGTTCAAACTCAACCGTTTAGCAACCATAGTACCCAAACTAAAAGTTCTATCACTAAATAAAGCATGGCACAAAATGGCAAGGTCAGGGGCACTAAGGCCTCAACTCTCTCCACGACCACCCAAACATCTACCGGCAAATAATGAATAATAGCGTATAACAGGAAAATGTATACTGGCCACTCTCGCTTGTCACACCCTTCTCCTTTCCCCTATGGTAACTTCATCAATAAAATCTTCCACGTCTCTAGGACGTGGTTTTTCGACGCTACCTTCATAAGGTAGTATTCATACTTCACAAAACTCATAAAGGTGCATCTCCTTATGCTCATCATATAAATCAAATTCTACCGTGGGTGGTGATCTTCTAGCATGAAAATTAAAATTTTGCACGAAAGGATTAGTTAGGAGAAGATACTGATCACACTGGTCGCGGAGGAAGTCGGTGATGCCGGCATTCTCGGCCAAATAATAGAAATCCTCATAAATTCCGGCAGCTTGTAAGAATGCATCACATGGCCATTCGCACTCCCGAATCTCCGATGTATGAGTAAGATTATACTTGGGCTTCTCCTTCACCTCATTCTCTTTTTCATTTGAACCCCGGCTCGAGGAGCCTCTCAACAATCTCCTCATCATTTTCTACCTCTGAAAAATTCTGAAAGTTTTAGTGACTCATAATGAAAGTGAACCAAACTCATCAAAATTGATAGCAACTACTCCTACAAGTGTCTAGAAGCTATATCACGCATCAAAACTACTTTGGACCATATAAATTTGACATGCAAGCTCAAGAACAAGGTCACCACAACAATTTTTTTGCAATTAACATAGCACTAGAACAAAAACTAATTGGACCATTGGAGGATTCACATACCGAAGAACAATCCCCCAAAATAGTTTTGCAAATGGTGGGTTGAGCAAGGAGATCGAAAATGGCAGCAAGATGAGCTAGAACACGGGTTTGAGCAGCTGCATGATTTTTTTTGGAGGAAGAAGGAGAGGATGGGTGCTAGAATAAGTGGAGGGGGCCACGTGGGTCCCACAAGGACAGGGGCGTGCCCAGGGGGGTAGGGCGTATCCTCCACCCTTGTGGCCCACTGGTGCAATCTCAGGGCCAAAAATCTTAAAAATTCTAGAAAAAATCATATTAAATTTTCGGGGCATTTGTAGAACTTTTATTTTAGAGAGATTTTTTATTGCACGGATAATTCAGAAAACAGACAGATAATACTATTTTTACTTTACATAATCTAAATAACATAAAGTAAAAGTTGGGTACAGAAGGTGGTGCTTTCTAAATTCATCCATCTCATGCTCATCAAAAGGAATCCGACAATGAGGTTGATCAAGTCTCATTAACAAACTTCTTCCGAATAATATAAAACCAGAGAATTTTTTAATAACACTAGGTTAACTCAATGGGGATATGCATGTCCCCAACAATAAGAATATCATATTTCTTTTTGACAGTAGGAATAGGGAATTCAAAACCTCCAATAGTGATAGTTGAAAATTTTCCAATAGAATTGATGCTATTAACTTGAGGTTGTTTCTTCGGAAAGTGCACTGTACCCTCATTACCATTTACATGAAAGTGACATTGCCTTTGTTACAATCAATAACAGCCCCTGCAGTATTCAAAAAGGGTGTACCAAGGATAATCGACTAAAGAAAATATGCCCTAGAGGCAATAATAAAGTTTTTATTTATATTTCCTTATATCATGATAAATGTTTATTATTCATGCTAGAATTGTATTAACCGGAAACATAGTACATGTGTGAATACATAGACAAACAAAGTGTCACTAGTATGCCTCTAGTTGACTAGCTCGTTGAATCAAAGATGGTTAAGTTTCCTAGTCATAGACATGAGTTGTCATTTGATTAATGGGATCACATCATTAGTGAATGATGTGATTGATTTGACCCATTTCGTTAGCTTAGCACTTGATCGTTTAGTTTTACTACTATTGCTTTCTTCATGAGTTATACATGTTCCTATGACTATGAGATTATGCAACTCCCGAATACCGGAGGAACACCTTGTGTGCTATCAAACGTCACAACGTAACTGGGTGATTATAAAGATGCTCTACAGGTGTCTCTGAAGGTGTTTGTGGTGTTGGCATAGATCAAGAATAGGATTTGTCACTCCGAGTGTCGGAGAGGTATCTCTCGGCTCTCTTGATAATGCACATAACTATAAGCCTTGCAAGCAAATGACTAATGAGATAGTCATGAGATGATGCATTACGGAACGAGTAAAGAGACTTGCCGGTAATGAGATAGAACTAGGTATTGAGATACCGACGATCGAATCTCGGGCAAGTAACATAACGATGACAAAGGGAACAACGTATATTGTTATGCGGTTTGACTGATAAAGATCTTCGTAGAATATGTAGGAACCAATATGAGCATCCAGGTTCCGCTGTTGGTTATCGACCGATATGTGTCTCGGTCATGTCTACATAGTTCTCGAACCCGTAGGGTCTGCACGATTAACGTTCGGTGACGATCTGTATTATGATTTTATGAGTTTTGATGTACCAAAGGTAGTTCAGAGTCCCGGATATGATCACAGACATGACGAGGCGTCTCGGAATGTCCGAGACATAAATATCAATATATTGGAAGCCTATGTTTGGACATCGGAATGGTTTCGGATGAGTTCGAGCATTTACTAGAATACCGGGGGGGCTACCGGAACCCCCCGGGGAGTTGATGCGCCTTAATGGGCCATAGTGGAAAGGAGGAGGAGGCGGCCAAGGTGGGGGCGCGCCCCCCACAAGGCCAATCCGAATTGGGAGGGGGCGGCCCCCCTTTCCTTCTTCTCCCTCTCCTCCTTCCTTCCTCTCCTACTCCAACTAGGGAAGGGGGGAATCCTACTCCCGGTGGGAGTAGGACTCCCCTAGGGCACGCCATAGAGAGGGCCGACCCCTCCCCTTCTCCACTCCTTTATATACGTGGGGAGGGGGCACCCCATACACACACAAGCTGATCATTGATCTTTTAGCCGTGTGCGGTGCCCCCCTCCACCATAATCCACCTCCGTCATATCGTAGCGGTGCCTAGGCGAAGCCCTGTGTCGGTAACTTCATCATCACCGTCATGACGCCGTCGTGCTGACGGAACTCTCCCTCGAAGCTCTACTAGATCGTGAGTTCGTGGGACGTCACTGAGCTGAACGTGTGCAGATCACGGAGGTTCCATACGTTCGGTACTAGGATCAGTCGATCGTGAAGACGTACGACTACATCAACCACGTTGTCATAACGCTTCCGCTTACGGTCTACGAGGGTACGTGGACGGCACTCTCCCCTCTCGTTGCTATACATCACCATGATCTTGCGTGTGCGTAGGATTTTTTTTGAAATACTACGTTCCCCAAAAGTGGCATCATGAGCCAGGTTTATGCTTAGATGTTATATGCACGAGTAGAACACAAGTGAGTTGTGGGTGATACTAGTCATACTGCTTACCAGCATGTCATACTTTGATTCAGCGGTATTGTTGGATGAAGCGGCCCGGACCGACATTATGCGCACACTTATGCGAGACTGGTTCTACCGACGTGCTTCGCACATAGGTGGCTGGCGGGTGTTAGTTTCTCCAACTTTAGTTGAATCTAGTGTGGCTACTCCCGGTCCTTGCGAAGGTTAAAACATCACATACTTGACGAAATATCATTGTGGTTTTGATGCGTAGGTAAGAATGGTTCATGCTAAGCCCGTAGCAGCCACGTAAAACTTGCAACAACAAATTAGTGGACGTCTAACTTGTTTTTGCAGGGCATGTTGTGATGTGATATGGTCAAGACATGATGCTAAATTTTATTGTATGAGATGATCATGTTTTTGACAGAGTTATCGGCAACTGGCAGGAGCCATATGGTTGTCGCTTTACTATATGAAATGCAATCGCCATGGAATTGCTTTACTTTATCACTAAGCGGTAGCGATAGTCGTAGAAGCAATAGTTGGCGAGACGACAACGATGCTACGATGGAGATCAAGGTGTCGCGCCGGTGACGATGGTGATCATGACGGTGCTTTGGAGATGAAGATCAAAGGCACATGATGATGATGGCCATATCATATCACTTATATTGATTGCATGTGATGTTTATCTTTTATGCATCTTATTTTGCTTAGATCGACGGTAGCATCATAAGATGATCTCTCACTAAATTTCAAGGTACAAGTTTTCTCCCTGAGTATGCACCATTGCGAAAGTTCGTCGTACCGAGACACCACGTGATGATCGGGTGTGATAAGCTCTACGTTCAAATACAATGGGTGTAAGCTAGTTTTGCACACGCAGAATACTCGGGTTAAACTTGACGAGCCTAGCATATGCATATATGGCCTCGGAACACTGGAGACCGAAAGGTCGAGCGTGAATCATATAGTAGATATGATCAACATAAGATGTTCACCATTGAAAACTACTCCATCTCACGTGATCATCGGACATGGTGTAGTTGATATGGATCACGTGATCACTTAGATGATTAGAGGGATGTCTGTCTAAGTGGGAGTTCTTAAGTAATTTCATTAATTGAACTTTAATTTATCATGAACTTAGTACCTGATAGTATTTTGCATGTCTATGTTGTTGTAGATAGATGGCATGTGTTGTTGTTTCGTTAAATTTTAATGTGTTCCTAGAGAAAGCTAAGTTGAAAGATGATGGTAGCAACTACACGGATTGGGTCTATTACTTGAGGATTATCCTCATTGTTGCATAGAAGAATTTTGTCCTTGAAGCACCGCTAGGTGACAAGCCTGCTGCAGGAGCAACTCCGGACGTTATGAACGTCTGGCAAGCTCATTCTGATGACTACACAATAGTTCAGTGTGCCATGCTTTACGGCTTAGAACCGGGACTTCAACGACATTTTGAACATCATGGAGCATATGAGATGTTCCAGGAGTTGAAGTTAATATTTCAAGCAAATGCCCGGATTGAGGAATATAAGATTTCCAATAAGTTCTACAACTGCAAGATGGAGGAGAACAGTTCTATCAGTGAACACTTGCTCAGAATGTCTGGGTATTACAGTCATATGACTCAACTTGGATGCAAAGTTGACGAAGATAGTGTTATTGATAGAGTTCTTCAATCACTGCCACCAAGCTATAAAGGCTTTGTGATGAACTATAACATGCAAGGGATGCAGAAGACAATTCCCGAGCTCTTCGCTATGCTCAAAGCTGCAGAGGTAGAAATCAAAAAGGAGCATCAAGTGCTGATGGTTAACAAGACCACTAGTTTCAAGAAAAAGAGCAAGGGAAAGAAGGGGAACTTCAAGAAGAACAGCAAGATAGTTGCTATTCCTGCAAAGAAACCCAAGTCTGGAGCTAAGCCTGAAACTGAGTGCTTCTACTGCAAAGGGACTGGACACTGGAAGCGGAACTGCCCCAAGTATTTGGCGGATAAGAAGGATGGCAAAGTGAACAAAGGTATATATGATATACATGTTATTGATGAGTACCTTACTAATGCTCGTAGTAGCACCTGAGTATTTGATACTGGTTCGGTTGCTAATATTTGTAACTCGAAACAAGGGCTACGTATTAAACGAAGATTAGCTAAGGACGAGGTTGATGCGCGTGGGAAATGGTTCCAAAGTCGATGTGACCGCCGTCGGCACGCTACCTCTACATCTACCTTCGGGGTTAGTTTTAGACCTGAATAATTGTTATTTGGTGCCAACGTTAAGCATGAACATTATATCTGGATCTTGTTTATTGCGAGACGGTTATTCATTTAAATCTGAGAATAATGGTTGTTCTATTTATATGAGTAATATCTTTTATGGTCATGCACCCATGAAGAGTGGTCTATTCTTGTTTATCGCGATCGTAGTGATACACATATCATAATATTGAAGCCAAAAGATGCAAGGTTAATTATGATAATGCAACTTATTTGTGGCACTGCCATTTAGGTCATATTGGTGTAAAGCGCATGAAGAAACTCCATATTGATGGACTTTTGGAATCACTTGATTATGAATCACTTGGTGCTTGCGAACCATGCCTCATGGGCAAGATGACTAAGACTCCGTTCTCCGGAACAATGGAGCGAGCAACTGATTTGTTGGAAATCATACATACTGATGTATGTGGACCGATGAGTGTTGAGGCTCGCGACGGGTATCGTTATTTTCTGACCTTCACTGATGATTTGAGAAGATATGGGTATATCTACTTGATGAAACACAAGTCTGAAACATTTGAAAAGTTCAAAGAATTTCAGAGTGAAGTAGAGAATCATCGTAAGAAGAAAAATAAAGTTTCTATGATCTGATCGTGGAGGCAAATATTTGAGTTACGAGTTTGGTCTTCATTTGAAACAATGTGGAATAGTTTCACAACTCACGCCACCCAGAAGACCACGGCATAATGGTGTGTCCGAACGTCGTAGCCGTACTTTATTAGATATGGTGCGATCTATGATGTCTCTTACTGACTTACCACTATCATTTTGGGGTTATGCTTTAAAGACAGGTGCATTCACGTTAAATAGGGCACCATCTAAATCCGTTGAGACGACGCCTATGAACTTTGGTTTGGCAAGAAACCAAAGTTGTCATTTCTTAAAGTTTGGAAGTGCGATGCTTATGTGAAAAAACTTCAACCTGATAAGCTTGAACCCAAGTCGGGAAAATGTGTCTTCATAGCATACCCAAAGGAAACTGTTGGGCACACCTTCTATCACAGATCCGAAGGCAAGATATTTGTTGCTAAGAATGGATCCTTTGTAGAGAAGGAGTTTCTCTCGAAAGAAGTGAGTGGGAGGAAAGTAGAACTTGATGAGGTAATTGTACCTTCTCCCGAATTGGAAAGCAGTAAATCACAGAAACTAGTTCAAGTGATTCCTTCACCAATTAGTGAGGGAGCGAATGGTGATGATCATGAAACTTCAGATCAAGTTAGTACTTAACCTCGTAGGTCAACCAGAGTACGTTCCGCACCAGAGTGGTACGACAACCCAGTTCTGGGGGTCATGTTACTAGACCATGATGAACCTACGAACTATGAGGAAGCAATGATGAGCCCTGATTATGCAAAATGGCTTGAGGCCATGAAATCTGAGATGGGATCCATGTATGAGAACAAAGTGTGGACTTTGGTTGACTTGCCCGATGATCCGCAAGCCATTGAAAATAAATGGATCTTCAAGAGGAAGACCGACGCTGACGGTAATGTTACTGTTTACAAAGCTCGACTTGTTGAGAAAGGTTTTCGACAAGTTCAAGGAGTTGACTACGATGAGACTTTCTCACCCGTAGCGATGCTTAAGTCTGTCCGAATCATGTTAGCAATTACCGCATTTTATGGTTATGAAATTTGGCAAATGGATGTCAAAACTGCATTCCTTAATGGATACCTCAAAGAGGAGTTGTATATGATGCAACCAGAACGTTTTGTAGATCCTAAAGGTGCTAACAAAGTGTGCAAGCTCTAGCGATCCATCTATGGACTGGTGCAAGCATCTCGGAGTTGGAATATACGCTTTGATGAGGTGATCAAAGCATATGGTTTTATACAGACTTTTGGAGAAACATGTATTTACAAGAAAGTGAGTGGGAGCTCTATAGCATTTCTGATATTATATGTGGATGACATATTATTGATTGGAAATGATATAGAATTTCTGGATAGCATAAAAGGATACTTGAATAAGAGTTTTTCAATGAAAGACCTCGGTGAAGCTGCTTATATATTAGGCATCAAGATCTATAGAGATAGATCAAGACGCTTAATTGGACTTTCACAAAGCACATACCTTGATAAAGTTTTGAAGAAGTTCAAAATGGATCAGTCAAAGAAAGGGTTCTTGCCTATGTTACAAGGTGTGAAGTTGAGTAAGACTCAATGCCCGACCACTGCAGAAGATAGAGAGAGTATGAAAGGTGTTCCCTATGCTTCAGCCATAGGCTCTATCACGTATGCAATGTTGTGTACCAGAACTGATGTGTGCCTTGCTATTAGTTTAGCGGGGAGGTACCAAAGTAATCCAAGAGTGGAGCACTGGACAGCGATCAAGAACATCCTGAAATACCTGAAAAGGACTAAGGATATGTTTCTCGTTTACAGAGGTAACAAAGAGCTTGTCGGAAATTGTTACGTCGATGCAAGCTTTGACACTGATCTGGATGACTCTAAGTCACAAACCGGATACGTGTTTTTATTAAACGGTGGAGCTGTCAGTTGGTGTAGTTCTAAGAAAAGTGTCGTGGTGGGATCTACATGTGAAGCGGAGTACATAGCTGCTTCGGAAGCAGCAAATGAAGGAGTCTAGATGAAGGAGTTCATATCCGATCTAGGTGTCATGCCCAGTGCATCGGATCCAATGAAAATCTTTTGTGACAATACTGGTGCAATTGGCTTGGCAAAGGAATCCAGATTTCACAAGAGAACCAAGCACATCAAGAGACGCTTCAATTCCATCTGCGATCAAGCCAAGGAGGGATACATAGAGATTTGCAAGATACATACGGATCTGAATGTTGCAGACCCGTTGACTAAGCCTCTCTCACGAGCAAAACATGATCAGCACCAAGACTCCATGGGTGTTAGAATCATTACTGTGTAATCTAGATTACTGACTCTAGTGCAAGTGGGAGACTGAAGGAAATATGCCCTAGAGGCAATAATAAAGTTGTTATTTATATTTCCTTATATCATGATATATGTTTATTATTCATGCTAGAATTATATTGACTGGAAACATAATACATGTGTGAATACATAGACAAACAAAGTGTCACTAGTATGCCTCTACTTGACTAGCTCGTTGAATAAAAGATGGTTAAGTTTCCTAGCCATGGACATGAGTTGTCATTTGATTAACGAGATCACATCATTAGTTAATGATGTGATTGACTTGACCCATTTTGTTAGCTTAGCACTTGATCGTTTAGTTTTACTGCTATTGCTTTCTTCATGCCTTGTACATGTTCCTATGACTATGAGATTATGCAACTCCCGAATACAGAAGGAGCACCTTGTGTGCTATCAAACGTCACAACGTAAATGGGTGATTATAAAGATGCTCTACAGGTATCTCCGAAGGTGTTTGTGGTGTTGGCATAGATCAAGAATAAGATTTGTCACTTTGACTGTCGGAGAGGTATCTCTAGGCCCTCTCGGTAATGCACATCACTATAAGCCTGGCAAGAAAATGACTAATGAGTTAGTCACGAGATGATGCATTACGGAACGAGTAAAGAGACTTGATGATAACGAGATTGAACTAGGTATTGAGATACCGACGATCGAATCTCGGGCAAGTAACATACCGATGACAAAGGGAACAACGTATATTGTTATGCGGTTTGACTGATTAAGATCTTTGTAGAATATGTAGGAACAATGTATATTGTTATGCGGTGACGATCGGTATTATGAGTTTATGAGTTTTGATGTACCGAAGGTAGTTCAGAGTCCCGGATATGATCACGGACATGACGAGGAGTCTCGGAATGTCCGAGACATAAAGATCGATATATTGGAAGCCTATGTTTGGACATCGGAATGGTTCCGGATGAGTTTGGGCATTTACCGGAGTACCGAAGAGCTACCGGAACCCCCCCCCCCCCGGGGAGTTGATGGGCCTTAATGGGCCATAGTGGAAAGGAGGAGGAGGCGGCCAAGGTAGGGGCGCGCCCCCCACAAGCCCAATCCGAATTGGGAGGGGGGCCGGCCCCCCTTTCCTTCTTCTCCATCTCCTCCTTCCTTCCTCTCCTACTCCAACTAGGGAAGGGGGGAATCCTACTCCCGATGGGAGTAGGACTCCCCTAGGGCGCGCCATAGAGAGGGCCGGCCCCTCCCCTCCTCCACTCCTTTATATACGTGGGGAGGGGGCACCCCATATACACACAAGTTGATCATTGATCTTTTAGCCGCGTGCGGTGCCCCCCTCCACCATAATCCACCTCGGTCATATCGTAGCAGTGCTTAGGTGAAGCCCTGCGTCTGTAACTTCATCATCACCGTCATCACGCCATCGTGCTGACGGAACTCTCCCTCGAAGCTCTACTGGATCGTGAGTTTGTGGGACATCACCGACCTGAACGTGTGCAGATCGCGGAGGTGCCGTACGTTCGGTACTAGGATCGGTCGATCGTGAAGACGTACGACTACATCAACCGCGTTGTCATAACGCTTCCGCTTACGGACTACGAGGGTACGTGGACGACACTCTCCCCTCTCGTTGCTATACATCACCATGATCTTGCGTGCGCGTAGGATTTTTTTTTTGAAATACCACGTTCCCCAAAATCGACATATTGTCGTCCTCGGGAATATCAAGAATAACAAAGTCCGTTAGGATAGTAACATTTGCAACCACAACAGGCACATCGTCACAAATACCGATGGGTATAACAGTTGATTTATCAGCCATTTGCACAGAAATTTCATTAGGTGTCAACTTATTCAATTCAAGTCTAGGATACAAAGAGAAAGGCATAACACTAACACCGGCTCCAAGATCACATAAAGCAGTTTTGACATACTTTCCTTTAATGTAGCATGGTATAGTGGGTATTCTTGGATCTCCAAGTTTCGTTGGTATTTCTTTCATATATTTAACATAAGGAGGCATTTTAAGCATACCAGTCAAACACATACACAAAAAGATAGGTCTAATCATCTCACAAAAGCATTCAAAATCCTCATCGTCCTTTTTCTTGGATGATTTAGGAGGAAAGGACACGGGTTTCAGAACCCATGGTTCCCTTTCTTTACGATGTTTCCTAGCAATGAAGTCTCTCTTATCATAACGTTGATTCTTTGATTGCGGGTTATCAAGATCAATAGCAGGTTCAATCTCTACATCATTGTCATTACTAGGTTGAGCATCGGTATGAACATCATCATTAACATTATCACTAGGTTCATGTTCATTACCAGAGTGAGTCTCAGCATCAGAAATAGAAATATTATTAGGACTCTCATGTGTGTATACAACAGGTTCACTAGAACCAGGCAAAGTCCTATCCGTCTTCTTTTTATTTTTAGTACTAGGACTAGGTTTATCAATATATTTTCTCGGAATCTTGCTCAATTCTCTTAGGATGGCCCTCAGGATACAAAGGTTCCTGAGTTACTTTACCACCTCTAGTTGCAACCATAACAACTTTATCATTATTCTTACTATTTAACTCATTATCAAATTATTTTGTGCCTTAAGTACTTGTTCTACTTGAGTGGTAACCATGGAAGCTTGTTTACTAATAAGTTCAAGATCATTAGAAGTTCTAGTCACAAGATCACCCAAGCGGTCAAGCATATAAGCATTACATTTTAGTTGTTTACTAACATAAGCATTGAAGTCTTCTTGTTTAACAATAAAATTATCAAAACTCATCTAAGCATTGGCTAGCAGACTTATTATGAGGAATATCACCTTCATGAAATCTATAGAGAGAATTTACCTCTACTACCTGTGTCGGGTTATCAAGACCATGTATTTCTTCAACATGTGGTAAATTCTTAACATCTTCAGCTTTAATACCTTTTTCTTTCATTGATTTCTTTGCCTCTTGCATATCTTCAGGACTGAGAAATAGAAGGCCTCTTTTCTTCGGAGTTGGCTTCGGAGTTGGTTCAGGAAGAGTCCAATCATTGTCATTACTCAATATATTATCAATAATTTTTCAGCTTGTTCAACAGTTCGTTCCCTGAAAATACAACCAGCACAACTATCTAGGTGGTCCCTAGAAGCATCGGTTAGTCCATTATAAAAAATATCAAGTATTTCATTCTTCTTGAGAGGATGATCAGGCAATGCATTAAGTAATTGGAGAAGCCTCTCCCAAGCTTGTGGGAGACTCTCTTCTTCAATTTGCACAAAATTAAATATTTCCTGTAAGGCAACTTGTTTCTTATGAGCAGAAAAATATTTTGCAGAGAAGTAATAAATCATATCCTGGGGACTACGCACACAACCAGGAGCCAGAGAATTATACCATAACTTAGCTTCACCATTTAATGAGAAAGGAAATAATTTAAGAATATAGTAATAACGATTTTTTCCTCATGAGCAAATAGGGTGGCTATATCATTTAATTTAGTAAGATGTGCCACAACAGTTTCAGATTCATAACCATGAAAAGGATCCGATTCAACTAAAATAATTAACTCAGGATCAACAGAAAATTCATAATCCTTATCAGTAACACGGATAGGTGAAGTAGCAAATTCAGGATCATATTGCATTCTAGCATTCAAAGATTGTTCGTTCCACTTGCGTACTAATTTCTTAAGATCATTCCTATCCTTACAAGCAAGAAAGTCTCTAGCTACTTCTACTTAACATATCCCTCAGGAACAATAGCAATTCATATCTAGTGGAAGTAGGTCTAACAGGTGTTTCAAAGTTTTCAGTGTCAATAATTTCATCAGTTTCAGAAATATCATCATCTTGAGCATAATCAATAGTACTGCCTCTAGCAAGATGTTTATCAAGTAATTCAACCAATGGCACAATTTCATCATAAGCATCATTCATAATAGAAGTAGCATCATCAATATCATGTGACATATCTGAATCAATAGCACGTGTACGTGTCACAAGTTTACTCAAAACAGACGGTGCATCAAGTGCAGAGCTAGATGGCAGTTCCTTACCTCCCCTTGTTCTAGAGGCAACGATCTTGGTTCTATCATCCTTTAGTGGCCTCATAGTGATCAACAGATACAAATCCCAACTGACTCAGAGAATAGAGCTATGCTCCCCGGCAATGGAGCCAGAAAAAGGCCTTGATAACCCACAAGTATAGGGGATCGCAACAGTTTTTGAGGGTAGAGTATTCAACCCAAATTTATTGATGCGACACAAGGGGAGCCAAAGAATATTCTCAAGTATTAGCAGCTGAGTTGTCAATTCTACCGCACCTGGAAAACTTAATATTTGCAGCAAAGTATTTAGTAGCAAACTAGTATGGAAGTAGCGGTAACGGTGGCAAAAGTAACAGTAGCAGTTTTATAGTGATGGTGACAGCAGTAGTAACGGAAGTAACAAAGCACGTATAAATATGAAACAAACTCGTAGGCAATGGATTGGAAATGATAGGTGTAGAATAATATTCATCATGTAGCAGTTATAACCTAGGGTGACACAGAACTAGCTCCAATTCATCAATGTAATGTAGGCATGTTTTCTGAATATATTCATACATTCTTATGGAAAAGAACTTGCATGACATCTTTCGTCCTACCCTCCCGTGGCAGGGGGGTCCTAATGGAAACTAAGGGATATTAAGGCCTCCTTTTAATAGAGTACAGAACCAAAGCAGTAGCACTAAGTGAATACATGAACTCCTCTAACTATGGTCATCACTGGGAAGTGTCCTCGTTATTGTCACTCCGGGTTTGCCGGATCATAACACATAGTAGGTGACTATTAACTTGCAAGATAGGATCAAGAACACAAATATATTCATGAAAACATAATAGGTTCAGATCTGAAATCATGGCACTCGGGCCCTAGTGAAAAGCATTGAGCATAAAAAAGTCATAGCAACATCAGTCTTATAACAAAGTGGATAATAGGGATCAAACCCTAACAAAACTAAATCGATTACATGATAAATATCATCCAACCCATCACCGTCCAGCAAGCCTACGATGGAATTACTCACGCACGACGGTGAGCATCATGAAATTGGTGATGGACGATGGTTGATAATGACAATGGCGACGATCTCCACTCTTCGGAGCCCTGAACGGACTCCGGATCAGGTGTCCCGATGAATAACAGGAGGTGGCGGCGGCTCCGTATCGTAAAACGTGATGGGATCTTCTATCTGGTTTTTTTCTCCCCGAAAGAGGTTATATGGAGTTGGAGTTGACGTCGGTGGAGCTTCAAGGGGCCCAGAAGGCAAGGGGCACACCCTAGGGGGCGCCCCCACCCTTGTGGCCAGGGTGTGGGCCCCGTCCGGTGATTCTTTTTGTCAATATTTTTGTATATTTTGAAAATATTCTCCGTGAAGTTTCAGGTCATTCCGAGAACTTTTATTTCTGCACAAAAATAACACTAAGGCAATTCTGCTGAAAACAACGTCAGTCCGGGTTAGTTCCATCCAAATCATGCAAATTAGAGTCCAAAACAAGGGCAAAAGAGTTTGGAAAAGTAGATACGATGGAGACATATTAGTTAGCAATTGCCGCATTTTATGATTATGAAATCTTGCAAATGGACGTCAAAACTGCATTCCTTAAGGGGTTTCTTAAAGATGAGTTGTATATGATGCAACTATAAGGTTTTGTCGATCCTAAGGGTGCTAACAAAGTGTGAAAGCTCCGGCGATCCATCTATGGACTGGTGCAAGCATCTCGGAGTTGGAATATACGCTTTGATGTGGTGATCAAAGTATTTGGTTTTATGCAGACTTACTGTGAAGCCTGTATTTACAAAAAAGTGAGTGGGAGCTCTAATGCATTTATGATATTATATGTGGATGACATATTGTTGATTGGAAATGATATATAATTTCTGGATAGCATAAAAGGATATTTGAATACACATTTTTCAATGACAGACCTCGGTGAAGCTGCTTACGTATTGGGCATCAAGATCTACTGGGATGGATCAAGATGCTTAATAGGACTTTCACAAAGCACATACCTTGACAAAGTTCGGAAGAAGTTCAAAATGGACCAGTCAAATAAAGGGTTCTTGCGTGTGTTGCAAGGTGTGAAATTGAGTAAGACTGAAAGTCCGACCGGCAGAAGATAGAGAGAGAATGAATGTCATTCTATATGCCTCAGCCATAGGTTCTATTACGTACGCCATGTTGTGTACCCGACCTAATGTGTGCCTTGCTATTAGTTTGGCAGGGAGGTACCATAGTAATCCAGAAGTGGATCACTGGACAGCGCTCAAGATATCCTAAAGTGCCTGAAAAGGACCAAGGATATGTTTCTCTTTTAGGGATGTGACGAAGAGCTCGTCGTAAAGAGTTACGTCGATGCTAGCTTCGACAAAAATTTGGACGACTCTAAGTCGCAAACCAGATACATATTTATATTGAATAGTGGAGCTGTATGTTCATGCAGTTCAAAGCAGAGCGTCGTGGCGGGATCTACATATGAAGAGGAGTACATAGCTTCTTTGGAAGGAGCACATGAAGGAGTATGGATGAAGGAGTCCATATCCGATCTGGGTGTAATACCCAGTGCATTGAGTCCAATGACAATATTATGTGACAACAATGGAGCAATTGCCATAGCAAAGGATCCCATGTTTCAGAAGAGAACCAAACACATCAAGAGACACTTCAACCCCATTTTTGAATCTGTCAAGGATGGAGACATAGAAATTTTCAAAGTACATATGGATCTGAATGTGGCAGACCCGTTGACTAAGCCTCTTCCACAAGCAAAACATGATCAACACCAAGACTCCATGGGTGTTAGATTCATTACAATTTAATATAGATTACTGAGTCTAGTGCAAGTGGGAGAATGATGGAAATATGCCCTAGAAGCAATAATAAAGTTGTTATTATTATATTTTCTTATTCATGATAAATGTTTATTATTCATTCTAGAATTGTATTGACCGGAAACTTAAATACACCCTCCGTTTGTTTTTAGTTCGCATATAAGATTTGGTCAAAGTCAAGCTTTGTAAAGTTTGATTAGTTTTGTAGGAAAAGATATCAACATTCACACTATGAAGTCAATATTATTAGATGCATGCTGAAATTAATTTTCTAAACATATAACTTTTGTATTATAGATGTTGATAGTTTTTTCTATAAAGTTAGTCAAACTTTACAAAGTTTTGACTTTGACCAAATCTTATATGCAGAGTAAAAAGAAACGGAGGGAGTACATGTGTGGATACATAAACAAATACCATGTCCCTAGTGAGCCTCTACTAGACTAGCTCATTGATCAACAGATGGTTAAGGTTTCCTAACCATAGACATGAGTCGTCATCTGATAATGGGATCACATCTGTAGGAGAATGATGTGATGGACAAGTCCCATCCGTTAGCATAGCATATGATCATTCAGTTTATTGGTAATGCTTTCTTAATGTCAAATACATGTTCCTTCGACCATGAGATCATGGAACTCCAGACTCCGGAGGAATGCCTTGTGTGTATCAAATGTCACTTCGTAAGTGTGTGATCATAAAGGTGCTCTACAGGTATCTCCAAAGGTGTCTATTGAGTTGGCGTGAATTGAGATTCAGATTTGTCACTTTGTATGACAGAGATGTATCTCTAGGCCCTCTCGGTAACATAGCATCACAAGAAGCTTGCAAGCAAAGTGACTAAGGAGTTAGATACGAGATGATGTATTACGGAACGAGTAAAGAGACTTGTCGGTAACGATATTGAACTAGGTATGAGATACCGACGATCGAATCTCGGGCAAGTAACATACCGACGAACAAAGAGAACTACATATGTTGCCATAAAGGTTCGGCCAATAAATATCTTCATAGAATATGTAGGATCCAATATGGGCATCCAGGTCCCACTATTGGTTATTTACCGGAGAAGCGTCTCAGTCATGTATACATCATTCTCGAACCCGTAGGGTCCGCATGCTTAACGTTTGTTGATGATATAGTACTATATGAGTTAAGTGAGTTGGTGACCGAATGTCGTCCAGAGTCCCGGATGTGCTCACAGACATGACACCAGAATGGTCCGAAGGTAAAGATTGATATATAGGATGCAGGTATTCGGGTTAAAAAGGTTTCAGAATGCACCAGATCACCATCAGAGTACCAGAAGGGGTTTCGGAAGACCTATGGTGAGTTAATGGGACAAACGGGCCAACGAGGGGAGCACACCAGCCCACAAGGGGCTGGTGCGCCCCACTTTATGGCCGCAGCCTTTGGGAAGGAAAGGGGGCGCCCAAGGCAGGGAAGCCGCCGCCCCCTCCTGCCTTCCCCTCTCTCCCTCGGGAAGGAAAGGGGCGCACCTGGGCAATAGTTGCTAAGGTATCCGCCGGCCCCCTCTGGGGTGCGCCTAGGATGCCTCCCCTCTCCTTCTAGTTTGTCCTCCGTCCAAAAACAGTTGTGCTTGGCGAAGCCGTGTGGAATAGTTTCACCACCACCATCATCAGTCGTCGTGCTGCCGGAACTCATCAACTACTTTGCCCCTCTTGTTGGATCCAGAAGGCGAGGACGTCATCGAGCTGAACATGTGCTGAACGTGGAGGTGTCGTACGTTCGGTGCTCGATCGGGACAAATTGTGAAGGTCTACGACTACATCAACCACGTTGATAAACGTTGCCGCTTAGCTATTTACAAGGGTATGTAGACGCTCACCCCCTCTTGTAGCTATGCATCTCCATGGATTGATTTTGCGTGTGCATAGATTTTTTGTTTTGTTTTCCATGCAACATTCCCCTACAAAAGATAGACTCAGTTGTCATCGTGATCAGTTCTCCCCACCTAGTGTCATCACTCTAACTAGTCTCCGAGCAAGTGACTCTGACTCATCGAAGACGAACCTCGACCCAACCCTCACCGTAGATATTGCGTGGAAACACAAGAAGACCCGTGCCAGATCCAGCAACCAGCATCGAAGGCAACGCGACTCCAACTCTGAGGGAGAGCTCCGAAGAAGAACTATGCATGGTTGGCGCCACGAAAAACCACTGAATAGGCCACATGTTGTCTTTCATCATTACCACATGGCCCCACCACCACAGCTCCGACTTCATCACAACAAAACAACTCGAGGTAATCCCAAGGACACGCCAGAAAAGAGTCGACTACCACAACCATTGTTGTGCCTCCAACTTCGCTCTTATCCCCCATCGTTGCCATAGAAGCCTCGATATCAACACCGATGCCTTTGTCTAGTCTCACTTGTCGATGCCCAGCTCCAAGGATGAAGCCCTCAAGAGGGAAAATGATGCCAAGGTGCCGCCAACGTCCGATCCCACTAGATCATAGGTTCCCCTAGAGCTGGAACCATGTGAGACGGGTGCGACAACACTACCATGATGCCTCCAAGAATGTCTACGAAGGCCATAGCTACCGCCATAGTCGGTCACATGCCCAAGGCCAAGACAGGGTCTTCACCCAAGCTCCCAACACTGACCTTGAAAACTCCACCAAGCAGCGCCATCACCAAGAGCTAGCCTTCCGATGAAGAAGCCCGCCACTGCCGCAACCAACCGCACCTTCGTCAAGTCGTTGGCGGCCACCCACCAGCACCAACTGCATGATCCGTCAACCTTCAACCGAAAGCAGGACAATGGATGTAGCCCGAGCCTCCGAGCCTTGCCGAGCACCATGCCGGGAGGATGAGAGAAGGATCACCCAAAGTCAAGAACCACCTCGGTTCCCAGCCACAACCATGTGCTGGAATCGCCGCCGTGTACCACGCATGCCACAACACGCTCGTGAGAGGATAGAGACACAAAATCCAAAAAACGTGCACCTACCTGCTCCATCTCGACGTTGCTCCACTGCGTAGTACGAGCCGCATCCCCTCACACAGCACCACGAGCGATTCCCTCCACCACGACCACCAGATCTTGGCACCAGACCCCGACCCCCCTGCTGCTAGCCACAACATAGTGTACTACACGCCAGCACTTGACGCACCGTGAGGCCAACTCCAGCGCGCTACCCCATCCTATCTGGGTGAGTCCGTTTGGGGTGAAATGGACATACCAGACGGCCCAGCGCGCGGGCGCAAATGACTTTTGTCCGTTTTCTATCCGCTTTCGACTCATCTCCGGCCCAAGTTTGGGCCGTCTTTGAGGTGAAACGGACAGAGCGCTGACGGCCCAGACGCGTGTGCCTGTCATCCCCTAGGCCGCCCGTCAGTGGCAGATGCCTCCCTTTTTCTACCCCCGATCCCACCACCACTGAGCGCTCCAACCACCAGCTTTGTCCCACGCCGCCACCGCCGATGCTATTGTTGTTGCGCAGCTCTGACGCATGTTGGCCCCAACCCTTCTCGCAACCCCTTTTCCCTTAAC
>LR738713.1:478538720-478599574 GCA_902687465.1 Secale cereale
TTGAGTATGTATTTTGTATTGCACGTGTATCTTGTATAGTTGAGGTAGAGTCATTCCCTTGTATTATATATACGTGCATCAGCAGCCCATCAATACAATGTTTAATGTATCGCAAACTTTCCCGTCTACACGCTCCGCCCTTCACTGCCCTGCGATTTTTTTCTTCAAATTGCCATAGTATTTGTACTCATTTCACGAAGCATAGGTAGTGGAGTACTGGAGCCACACCCGCACATGAGTTAGCTGACCTGCAGCACTTCTCACGAGAGGGACAGAGTAAACTCTCCCAAAAACTAATATATGGGCGGTCGAGCTAGTCGTCCTGGGATGTTTTATGTGGGTCCCACCCTAGAATGTTAGAGAGAAAGAGGGGGAGGGAGGGAGGGAGGCAGGTCAAAGGGAATTGTGCAGAATCTCCGGAGCATTCCATTCTCCAAAATGTTCCTCGAAGTATATGATTTTAGTTGTTGGTTACGAGTATAACCAACCCAGCTGTCATTGACCTCCTCATTGAATTTGGCAAGCATAGAATCCAAGTAAGCGTAGGAGTATCTTTTTATCAAGGCATTACACTCTGTGGAACTTCTTCAATTCTCTTATTGCATGCATCTCGAGGTACAATTAGGGTGAGATATGAATTCTATGCGTTGAATTTATGCTGGTCTGTATTGGCGAGTCGGTGCCAGCACTCTGACCAGCGTAGAGGGGTGCCTGGTGCGTTCTCTGACAACAAATATTGTATATTTTGCGGGAAATGCTACTATATTTATTGAACACTGCAGCACTAGTAAAATATGTGTCGGTTGACATTAGTAGTAGCAAACAAGGAGAATATTTTGCGTGCTACTTGATCAAGGCCACCTTGATACGGCTGCATGCGAATGTCTTGGTCGGATAAAACTAATGCCGGGGGGTCATAGGGCTGCTGTCAAACTAATCGCAAACCATGTAATCCAAGTGAGTACTGAAGAACACTCCTTTGGTCTCACTTTACTCCGCGAAGCCAGGGGAGGGGTCACGTGACGACATCGTGAGGCTCCGGCCGGGAATCTTGCTTCCATCCGTCCGTCCAACCATGCGCACCTCTCTCATTCTTCTACCCTGCTTCTTCTCCTCCTGTCAGAGTTTTACTCTATTTTTCACTTCCTCCTTTACCAAATCCCTAGGCTTTGACCTCTCTCATCAATCACAGCGGCATCATTGCCCAATTATTTTCGCACCGTCCGTGCGAGCGTGCGTGCGTGCGTGGTCGCCGCAGCATCTGGCTGGTCAGGTACGGCTATAGAAGCTGCCACACGATTGGCTGCGTCGTGCTTCCCCTGCTGCTGCGTGCACCCATGAAGGCTACACGCACCCTTGGTGCGACGAACAGTATAAATGTAAATTCAAAACACAATGCAAAATCAGGGGTGACTCAAGAAACAAACATTGGACAAAAGAGTGCTCAGGTAACAGGCCGCTATCTTGGATGGCTCTATACAGTTCGTCGTTCTCGTGCAAGCCAAAGTTAGTTGGCCAGTATTGCACTGGAAAGTTCGTGGGAGCGCAATGCATGCACACTTTGGGGAACATTCTTAATTATTGCCATCTTGCTGTGAGTACAAACTTGCCATTCATCCAATACAACCCGTATATCTTGGACCACCGATGTTACAACCGTAGTAATATCTTGCCATTCTTAATTGTTGCATGGACGGGCGTATACTCGTTGTTGGTTGTCACTTTGACCTCCTCAAATGGTTTCCTTGAGTAATATTAATTCGAGGTATTACTGGTGGACATATGTATGCTTGTCTTTTTTAGGGACATATATGTATGCTTTTAGTTCTGTGCCCAATGCATTTACTCGTAACATCTCCAAGAGACCTGATGGTTGAAGATTAGTAGTACTAGGAGTACATTCTTAGGTAGGCGTCGATGTATTTCAAGTGTCAGGCAAGTGCAGCAACAAAGGACAATGCACAATTGCAATCCCCATGGACTTCTCTAAAGAAGTATAGCATGGAATAGTTACACCATGTTTTACCGTACTTGTCTTTCATGGGCAGAGGTTACCTGCTTGGTATGAAGTCCAAGGACCTCTCATCCTAGTACTCTCTTGTTATGCATGTACATCTCCCCTTTATTGTACCTGTACATATGAATGCTTTGCTTTTTCAATTGTCATGCACTTCATGTTTCATTGTAATCATAAGCATGGATCAAATGTAAAAAAAAGGCGTTACTTAAATGTTTTGTGCCTCTTTCTAAGTACGGTCTTGGTTTAAACATGAACTTACATTTGCTAATAGTTAGGCCAAGGCCGACAGACTAACGAACAAAGATTGCAATCCTTAGATCATGGAAAATGATGTCTCATGCAAGCTACACCTAACCACTACTTCAGTGCCAGAAAGGTCGAGGACGATGACTCTAAAACTATCCCCAGTCAGGACCTTGAAGGTGAGGAAGTACCCGATCTGCAGCTTGTGAGCTATGCCGTAGCCAACCCACCCTAGATCAATGGCTAGTCTCCCGTTGTCAACCAGAAGCTTGACCTTCCAGTTGCTGCCAGAGTTCTCCCTCGGAACATTTCCTTTGTCACAGTCCTCATGTGCTCATGGAAGTCATTGAGGATTGACCTCAAATCAAACTCAAGTGCTAAATGCACCTTTGCGGAAGTGAGCTGGATCGATGTCTTCATGGAAGTGCCTAACCTTCGTTGGCCTCCCTCGACTCTTCCTAGAGCTGTTGGCATATACTACAACCTTGACGTTGGAGCGGCTGCAGAGAGCATCATTGCCGATGACCAACTTTCCCACATACCACTACAATTTAGAACATTACAGTCACTACTAGCATATGATATAAATGTAACTACAATGCGTAGGATCATGAAATGTACATGTCAAGGGTGATGATCTTTACCACATCTTGTCTTGTAAAACGAGAGAGCTGGTGCAAGGATAGGAACTACAATGTGTAGATCCTACCCTCGTACGACTGATCACCCTAACACAAGGAGCACACTTTAGTGAAGATCATTGGTCAACACAACCAACATCAGAGCCGCCGTGGCCAGCGTCGGGGCCGTGCGGGAGTGCTCCCAGAGGTGGAGAAGAAGGATTTTCTGTGGTGTCGCAAAGTGTTACGGTATATTTCTCCCTTAGTTGTTTTGGTGATTGATGACAATGCATTTTGTGAACTAACCCTGTGTATTAAGCATTTCAGATATTATTACATATGGCACAAGATGGTTAATTCTCTTCGGTGATAAAGAGTGAAGATGGTTGTTTTCGGCGGTTCTTTTTTGGTGGATTTGAGTCATAATAAAACCGTACTATTAATAGGGGGTACACCTTGGAAAGGTTAGGGTGGAATCAACACATACACGCACCCTATGCACCCACATAACCCTTCCCGCGGCTTTGGAGTTCACATTGTCTTCTGCCTTGGGCTTTGTTGAATCACCCTAGCGATAGTACCGCCCTGGGCATCGATAGTATCGCTTGTGTAGTACTTTCGTAGTCCAGTGTCATGACACTACCTCTTATCTTTGGGCTTCTGTGGTCGTATTTGCATTTGCAGTAGTTGGGCGGTAGTAGAGCGGTAGTACCCCTCCAGTGGTACTACGGTGCCATACTCCCTCATGTCTTCTTTATAGCCTAGAGGAATTAGTGGCAGTAGGGCGGTTGCTAGTACCGCCTGAGAGGTACTTATGTTTTCTACTACTGCACTCACTACCGCTTATTTAGGTGCTTTTGTAAGCCATATCCACTCCACAATAGTAGAGCTGTAGTAGGGCACAGTAGTACCGATCGATGTGGTATTCCCGTCCTACCCACCCTCTACTACCGTTGTTTCTCTGTATACTGAGACAGTTAGCGGTAGTACCGTTGGTGGGGGTGGTCTTACCGTTCTGGCATCACTACGGCCCATGTACATATGTATTCTCACGTTACACCTAGAACTGTCGCCCCAAGCGGTAGTACTGCTTGTGTGCGATTTGTGGGAAAATAACGACTGGATTTTCCCGCATTATTTAAAGGGCGTCTACTTTCCCAAGAAGACCTACCTCTTTCGGCCCAAGCTACATTGTTGCCCTAAGCTCCATTTTTGCCCGATGACCCTAGCAAACAAAACTTGTCATTGCTCTAGGGTTTGGTGGAGAAGGCTTCAATCTACACTTCCACCAAGAGATATTTGATTCCCCCCACTAATCCCTTACGGATCTTATTACTCTTGGGTGTTTGGGCACCCTAGACAGAAGAGGTCACCTCGAAGCCACATTCCACTGTGGTGTTGGGAACCTCCAATTAAGTTTTGGAGAGAGGCCCAACCTTTTTTGCACAGGTTCGGCCACCGCCTTCAAGGGCACCACTAGTGGAATCACGACATCTTGCATTGTGTGAGGGCGTGAGAAGAACACAGTGGCCCTAGTAGCTTATTGGGGAGCATTGTGCCTCCACACCGCTCCACTGGAGACGTACCCCCCCCCCCTAAAGGGAGGGAACTTCGATAACACATCCTTGTCTCCATCGACTCACTTGTGGTTACTTCTTACCTACTTTGTGCAAGCTTATATTGTGTTGCATCAGTTGCTTGATTGTGCTGTTGTTGTTGAGCTCATCATATAGCTTGTCCACCTAGTTGCATATCTACAACCTATTTTGTGTTAACCATAATTTGATTAAAAGAGCTAAACATGGGTAGTTTCCTATTCACCTACTCCTCTAGTCAACCATATCGATCCTTTCAATTAGTATAAGCGCCTCTTCTATTTTAAGGGTTTTACCGCCTAAAGAGTATGGTTCACGACGGGGATAGGGATGCGGATATACCCGTGGTTGTGGAGATGACCACGATCACCCAAGATGATTTAAATGAGGCTATTTCTTCACTTAAATCATCTATGACGACCGAAGTCAAATCCATGTTAAAAGAATTCCTTGATTGCATCAAACTCTCCATTGACCCCTTTCAAGTGGTTAAACCCATTTCCTCGGATTCAGATGCTAACTCTGCTAAGGAGGGGGATATTGTCATTAAACCTACTACAACTCAAGGAAAAATGTGTTGGGCACCCATGCCCCCTCTCCCCGCGCGTTCTATGGAGGACCAGTCCCCTGACCTCATATCAACTCTCTCGGTCCTCCTCCTAAGCTTGATTTTAATATCTTTTATGATCGAGTTTTTCGTATCTAGTCTCATTTGAATCATAGTTCAACACAACTTTGGATGGTGATTGAGCAACTCTTCTACCCCCATGATCCAAGCAACATGACACCAAGAGAAGAAGTGACAATCAATTGCATTGTTCATTCTTCAAGCCGCAATGCCTCTGGAAGAGATTTATCACTTGCGTCAGTCTCTCGTGCTATGGATGCATGGTAGCACATCATCTTCTTATACAAGGGAAGCTCAAGCATTCAACACTCCAACTTTAAGGTCATTCTTGATGAGGCCGATGAGTTTGTAATGAATGATGATGAAGATCCTCGTGAGCTTTTCCGGAGATTGACTACTCTTGGTCTCACTCTGAGACCATGGTCGCAAGGACACGGGTGACAATTGTATCAAGCGCAAGTTCCTCAAGGGTATCATGCCATTCAACAAAGAGCATGTTCTCCATGATCCGTCGAAGACTATACTTCCACACCTTGTCCTCAAGTGGAATGTTGGATGCGTTCTTTGTAATGAACGTATTGAACAAGACCGCCGTCAACACACTAGCTCATGTCCAACTATCAAAGAAGCCAGATGACCCACAAGTATAGGGGATCTATCGTAGTCCTTTCTATAACTAAGAGTGTCGAACCCAACGAGGAGTAGCAGGAAATGACAAGCGGTTTTTTCAGCAAGGTATTCTCCGCAAGCACTGAAATTATTGGTAACAGATAGTTGTGTGATAAGATAATTTGTAAGGGATAACAAGTAACAAAAGTAACTAAGGTGCTGCAAGGTGGCCCAATCCTTTTTGTAGCAAAGGACAAGCCTGGACAAACTCTTATATAAAGCAAAGTGCTCCCAAGGATACATTGGAATTGTTGTCAAGTTAGTTTTCATCATGCTCATATGATTCACGTTCGTTAGTTTGATAATTTGATATGTGGGTAGAACAGTGCTTGGGTGCTGCCCTTACTTGGACAAGCCTCCCACTTATGAATTATGATTAACCTCTATCGCAAGCATCCACAACTACGAAAGAAGAATTAAGATAAATCTAACCATAGCATGAAACATATGGATCCAAATCAGCCCCTTACGAAGCAACTCACACTACAAAAAACCACTTCCATGATAATATGTGTTTGTCACATGAGGTCACGTTTTCTGTCATGCATGTACATCCATGAGGAATTTTTTACAGAATCAAGATAGTCATACATGTGATGTTGTAGATGTGTTCCATGACAATACCAAAATTATCATCACAGAAGTGTTCACTTCCATGACGATAAATGGCGCGTCATGGAAGTGCTTTCGTCAAGGGTAACCGACACGTGGCATCCACTGTAACAGCACGCTGTTAACCCTATCGTGTCCGGTTTTGGATCCGATAAACCGTTAACAGCCAGGACCAATGGGGATTTTCCACGTGTATAATTCTCATTGGTCGAAGGGACCACGTGCCAGCTCCGCGTTGGCACAAAGGTCACTCATCCAATGGGCGAGATGCGCCTATGATATTTTGACACGTTGACCAACCCAAAAGTGGCCCATAAAGATTACATTGGCCGGCCCAACTAAAGTCCCACAAGATTTTGGAGACTATAATGGGCCTGCCCATCTAAAGGCGCACAAGATTTGGCAAACCATAATAGGCCGGGCCAGCTAAAGGCCCAGAAGATTTGAAGACACTAGTGGGCCGACCCGTTAAAAGGCTGCCATGTTTTCGGCCAAATGCCGACCCATATTTGATTCGGTCCATTAACAACCTGCCACGTTCTGGGCCTAATAAGGGCCCATAAGAGATCCGGCCCGTTAATAACCTACCACGTTCTGGGCCATATTATGGCCCATATCAGATCCGGCCCTTTAAGAGCCTTTCAATCTTTGAGCTAAATTATGGACCATATTAGATTCGGCCCGTCAACTGAACACTGTGCTTTTGGGCCCCTTGAGGCTCGATTAGGATTTATGTTGGCTAAAGGCCCGTTTAATAGTAAGGCTTGATATTAGTTTCGGCATGTTAAAGGCCCGTTTAACATTTTGGCCCTATATTTATATCGGCCTACTAAAAGCCAGTCATATAGTTGGCCTAATTATGGCCCGCTTTGCATCTGGCCTGCTCACAGTCGATAATCTGATTGGGCCAAACAAGGACTGTCGGTGTCAAAACCGACAGATCTCGGGTAGGGGGGCCAAGCTATGTATCTAAGGACCGATGGTAACAGGAGACTAGGAACACGATGTTTACCCAGGTTCAGGCACTCTCGATCGAGGTAATACCCTACTTCCTGCTAGATTGATCTTGATGAATATGATTACAAGAGTTGATCTACCTCGAGATCATAATGGCTAAACCCTAAAGCCTAGCCTATGAGGATTTATGATTTTGTCGTTAGCCTCTAAAGACTAAACCCTTTGGCTTATATACACGCCGGAGGGGGCCTAGGGTTACAAAGGTGACTTGGGGAGGAAGTAATAACTACATCCGGACTTCATGCCTGCCTTTCTACGTATATAGGAGTCTTGACCGAATACGGGGAGAGTCTTCTGCTTCGATCTTCGTGGCCCATCAATATGGCCCAGCTTCATCGAACCGGACGCCTGGGGACCCCTGAATCCAGGACTCCCTCAGTAGCCCCTGGACTTGCCTTCAAGGACGAGATTGTGTCTGGCTTCATGTCTTCAGTCTTGCAAGGTGAGTCCTTCTGGATGGTAGTTCGGCTTCATTTAATATTATACTCTGCCAATTCCTCGCCGCCGTCGCCTTTGCCTCCACGTGTCCAACGAATGCGAACCGTCGGGGTGTTTCTGCAATTACCCCTTGATTGTGTAGGGAAGGCACCTTTATAAGGAGACTAGATCTCAGATGCCATTCCACTCCATTCCTCGCGGAAAATCCCTAGTATCTGCCACAAAAAATCTTCACACATGGTCGGCGTTCCCAACTCCTCCTCGCGCCCTCACAACCCTCGCGCGGGCGATTGGGAAGTTGCTCTGTATCCCATGCACATCTGAGAAAGCTTCAAGCACAAGGATATGTTCCTCCCGAGGATCTACTCCCCGTCCGGGCCGGATTAACTTCAGTCGACAATCAAGCCCTGACAGAGAGTTTTCCCAACCCCTCTAGTGGAGAGCGGGTATGTTTCATCTCCTTCCTTCTAAGAGGCGTAGGGTTTCCCGTCCACCCCTTTCTTAGGGGGCTCCTGCAGTTCTATGGTCTTCAACTGCACGATTTCACGCCGGGGTCTATCCTGCATATTGCGGGATTCCTCGCTTTATGCGAATTGTTTCTGGGCTGCGAGCCTCACTTCGAGCTGTGGCAGATGTTTTTCTGCCTTGTGCCTCGCTCTGAGGAGGGATCCAAATTTGAAGGTTGCGGCGCCGAAGTATGGCGCATAGCAGGGACAGTTTATCGGTCCGGCACTCCAAAGAAGGCATCCGAAGAGTGGCCTTCGGAGTGGTACTATATAGAGGACGTTGCCTTGGCGCATCCAGTTCATCGAGGTCTCCCCATATATTCCAATGCTCCTCCAAAGAATCTTTTCAATTGGCGTCCCCGCAGTCCCACAGATGAAGAGAGTGCGGAGGTTAAAAGACTGGCCAACAAGATCAGATTGCTTGCCAGTTCCGGGCTGTCAATAATCAAAGTGATGGCGATCTCAATAAAGCGATGCGTGCAGCCGCTCCAAGCTAGAGGATTTCCTATGTGGCATTATAATGGCTAGGATGATGCCTCATGCTGCTTACACCTGGGTCCGGACAACCCTGCCACTCTAGCCGCCATCCTAGAAGGTCTTTACAAGGGAGAGAAGCAAGACTTTCTTCGCTTGAAGTGCCGGGAGGGTTTCTCTATGTACAATCCTCCTGACTGGGTAAGTATTTCTCTTGACCGCTATTTTTGCCCGTTTTTCATTGTACGATGTATTGATCGAACTGAGTTTGGTTATTCCTAATAGGAATGAAGGAAGGTGGTCGAAGGGATTAATAGTCCCGCCCCACAGCCAGAGGGACACTTTCGAAACGCGGGCCCCGGATACAATGAAGATCCAGACATAGGCATAGAGCTAGGAGATGGAGTCTTCTATCAAACCAGCCGTGACGGCACCATGGTGGCTATCGTAGCCGATTTTCCCAGCCTCATTCCTTCCTCTCACGTAAGTACCCCAGACATACCTCCTCAATGCGAAGATTCCCAGCACGCCTTACCCATCTCACTTTTTTATGCTCAAAAGGGGCGGCATTCCTCACGCCGAACTGTGCGAAGACCGTCATCCCAGAGGATGACGCCTGCATCGGGCGAGGCCTTGAAGCGAAAGAGGACCGTCAACACCACCGAACCTTCGAAGAGGTATGTTTGTTTTAACATATACTGGGTGGCAAAGCCGGTATTACAACTTTCCACCTTGTTTTTCCTTTTAGGAGGAACATACACCGGACCGTGTTCGGAAATCCTGCAGATCAAGCTCCAACCAATCCGGCATCTGACCCGTCTATGAGGACAAGGGCTAATACGGATACAGCGCCGGATTGTCCTCTTTAAGAGGATTCGGATGAAATGTGTGCCACTAATTCTGAAGTGGAGGTCGCGATGGTTCACCGGCAGCGAAAAGCAGCCACGCATGACCCAGCCTTTTCTGAGGAGGCGTTTAACGCCCTCAGTTCTGCGGATGCTTATATCCGAGCCGCTCAAGATGGACTCGCTGGGGCCACTCACCAGCTTTCAAAGGATATGCGGGTAAGTGATAATTCAGTATTCCCATGCCAGTAGCCCCCGAGACTTAAAGAGTTGGTCCAACTGATTTAAGGATTGTTGTGTTTTGCAGGCGCTTCAGGAAAAGAATAAAATCCTATCCAAGGAACTGGAAGAATGTCGGGCCCAGTTGACGACTGTCACCACCGAATTGTAGATTTCGAAGCAATCCGAAAAGGATACTGATGGTAAGAACAATAGTGTTCGGACAGTATGATATTTGTGCCGATCAATAGTCTCTAAGTACATATTGGTTAAAATGCAGCAACAGGGCCAGCCGACCAATGGGAGAAGAAGCTAAGGGCTGCTCTGGCGGATAAAAAATATGTCGAAGATGAAACAGCCGCTGGGAAACGCGTATTGACACACGCCATACATAAAAGAAACCAAGCACGGGATAAAAATGTCAGGCTAGAACAGGAGCTAAAGGAAGAGCCCAACTCTCAGATGCCTTGGAAGCCAACCGAAAGCTTAAAGGCGGCATATTCAGTATGTCCTTAAACATAGCTCTCCTTATAGTCCCTTATTTTCAAAGTTCTTCATAAAAATATTCCTGCAGGCTTGTTAACTTGGCAGCCCGAAGGGGAAGTGTCCGGTTTTCAGGGCGACGTGCTGCGAGAGCTTTCCAGAGTACACGAGCAAGCTCGGAAAGCCCTGAAGAATATAGCCAAGGCTTTATGGTCGGGTGATTCCCCTCGAGAAACTATGGAGGACTTGGCGGATTTGTTCAAAGGGGCTCGACGCTGCTTTGAATTGTGGAAAGCGTCAGCGTGTCGCATGGGTGCTCGAGAAGCCTGGGCCATGGTGAAGACATGCTACACCAGCCTTGATCCGAATCATATGGCCCGCGTGGGACCTCGAGGATCGGATGGACAAGAAATTCTTGTGAACTTGGTATATGACCTAGTGAAGATAGCTGCCAAGCTTTCCCAACAGGACTGTAAACTAGACAGCCTTATGGAGGGAATAGAAGTAGAAAAAGATTAGTCGTTTGATTCTATGTATCGATGTACTTTAACATCAAACTTATCTCCGATCGAAATTGTAAAAATATGGTCATGACCAACCTTCCGCTTTAATCTCCATAAACCCAAAGGTTGGAGTGTTTCCGAATACTATACCTGTGGTAAACACGTGGTATGTTCGGAAACCAGGCAATCGGGTCATAATTTCTTGAACAGACAAACTGTGTTCGGGGAGTTATGTTATATTACTGTTTAACGTAAGAAACATATTCCAGACATAAAGTTCCGTTAAGGGTTCCTTTCCCTGGGTCAGCATGCGTACGTATGCATGCCTAGGCTTTTGATCCTGTAAAAGGATTGTGGGATGCCATGTCCTATTATAGTTTTAGAATGTATGCATTAAGAGCAATATTTCGTGTATCCGCCGAACAATTATTCCCTTAAGAACGCTAGCTTTCACCTTCACCCAGTCTGAGGTACAGGTCCGGATTAGCCGGTCGTAACAATTGCAGAGGTGCTCCCTCTACACCCTAGCCGAACAATCGAGAACGTAGGGGTAAGCAGAGGAGCCAGGCAACCCAGCTTGGACAAAACTTAAGTCATATTGGCGCATAAAATGGCAAGGAAATACTGTAGGAACATACAACATTGTAAGCTAGAAGCTTTTTGATAATGGGCTTTGTAAAGAAGCCCCCAAGTATATTTGAGGTAGATACATTCAAAGATGTACTTCTTGTGGTAGTTCGGGTCAGCCGAATACTTACAAATGAAAAGGAAAGTAAAGAAAAGGTAGAGGAGAAAAAATAAAAGCAAAAAAAACCTTACTTAAAAGGAGGAAAAGATGCTACCAAACTATCCATAGAATCATAGGAGCCTGGCAACATTCCATGGCTTCGGTTCCAGGCGATCGTCTTGCGCATTTCGAAGGCGATAGGCTCCATGGGTGAGTACTTCGTCGATAAGGAAGGGTCCCTCCCATTTTGGTTTGAGCTTGTCCTTTTTCTTCTCCGGGGGGCATAAAACAAGTTCGCCGACATTGTATGTCTTAGCCCGCACTTCTCTGCTCTGGTATCGCCTGGCCTGTTGTTGATAAAATGCGGAACGGGCCAGCGCTGTATCGCACTCCTCTTCAAGTCCATCTAGGTCGTCCTGCTAATCTAGCTCGGCTTCTCGCTCTTCATACATGCGCACTCGAGGTGAGTCATGAATAATGTCACAGGGCAGAACAACCTCTACACCGTACACCATGAAAAAAGGTGTGTATCCGGTTGTCCGATTAGGTGTGGTCCGCGGCACCCAGAGTACGGAGTCAAGCTCCTCAACCCAGTGTTTATCAGACTCCCGTAGGGAGCGCACTAGTCGGGGTTTAATGCCGCTCATTATCAGACCATCGGCTCTTTTGACTTGACTGTTTGTTTGAGGATAGTACACGGAAGCGTAATCAAGTTTAATGCCTAACTTTGCGTACCAGTTTTTTACCTCGTCGGCTGTAAAGTTGGAGCCATTATCTGTGATAATACTACGCGGGACACCATAACGGTGTACCACACCGGATATAAAATCTATCACCGGCCCTGCCCCAGCTGTTTTTACTGGCTTGTCTTCTATCCATTTAGTGAATGTATCCACCATCACGAGCAAGTATTTATTTTATGGTTTCCTCCTTTAAGAGTTCCAACCATATCAAGCCCCTAGACCGAAAAAGGCCAAGTAATGGGGATGGTTCTAAAAGCGGTGGGAGGCATGTGACTTTGATTTGCAAAGAGCTGGCAGCCAACGCAATGTTGGACTAAGGTCTGGGCATCTGCTCGGGCAGTTGGCCAGAAAAAGCCAGCTCGAAAAGCTTTGCTCATGAGCGCCCGGGCTGCGGCGTGATGGCCGCCCATTCCAGCGTGTATTTTAGTGAGAAGTTGCCATCCCTCCTCCTCGGAGATGCACCTTTGGAGAACACTAGTAGTGCTTTTCTTATATAGTTCACCTTCGTGAACTTTGTAGGCTTTAGAACGCCGGATGATGCGGCGGGCCTCATTTTGGTCATCGGGAAGCTCCTTCCTATTAAGGTAAGCTAAGAAAAGGGCTCTGTCCAGGGGGCTATGACAGCCATGATCTCGTGAGCTGAAGAAGTTATCTCCACGTCTGAGTCCTTGATGACGTCTGGGTTAAGTTCGGGTGGGGGTGTGTTCAGATCCGAATTATTACCGCTGCTCTGGTCTTGCCATGTTACTGATGGCTTAAACAGCCTTTCCACGAAGGTGTTAGGCGGGACTGGGTCGCGTTTAGTGCCCATATGAGCGAGTACATCCGCCGCCTTGTTATTATCCTGGGCGACATGGTGGAATTCCAACCCCTCAAATCGAGCCGATATTTTCAATATGGCATCGCGATAAGCTGCCATCTCTGAATCCTTCGTGTCAAAATCTCCATTTATTTGAGAGATAGCGAGGTTTGAGTCTCCGCGTACCTCGAGGCATTGTATGCCCATGGATACAGCTAGGCGGAGACCATGCAATATTGCCTCGTATTCGGCTGCATTGTTTGAGTCCACGTACATGATTTGTAGTACGTACCGGACTATAGACCCTGTTGGAGATATCAAGATCACGCCGGCCCCCAATCCGGCTAGCATTTTGGAACCGTCGTAGTACATTGTCCAGTGGAAATATGAGCCGTACTCTTTAGGGAGTTCGGCTTCGGTCCATTCTACGACGAAGTCAGCCAATACCCGGGATTTAATAGTGCAGCGTGGCTTATATGATATTTTGAACGGTAAGAGCTCGATGGCCCATTTCGCTATGCGTCCAGTGGCGTCTTTATTTTTAATAATATCGTTAAGTGGTACTTCGGATGCCACTGTGATTGAACACTCTTAAAAGTAGTGTCAAATTTTTTGAGATGACTTGAAGACCGCATAGGCAATTTTCTGATAGTGGGGGTACTGTGATTTGCACGGTGTGAGAACCTTGGATATGTAGTATACGGGCTTTTGAACGGGGAACTTATGTCCCTCCTCGGCTCGTTCGACGACAAGCACGTCACTCACTACCTGGTGAGTGGCTAATATATACAGCAACATTGGTTCGCCCATACCCGCGGTGGCTAGGAATGGGTTGCTCGCTAGGAGAGTTTTTATTTCTTCCAATCTAGTTGTGGCCGCCTCCATCCATTCGAAGTTGTCAGTGCATCGTAGCAATCTATAAAGTGGCAATGCTTTCTCTCCTAACCTAGAGATGAAGCGGCTCAAGGCCGCTACGCAGCCTGCTAGTTATTGCACTTGTTTCAGATCAGTTGGCGTTTTGAGCTCTGACAAGTCCCGGATTTTAGCTAGGTTAGCTTCGATTCCTCTATGTGATACAATGAACCCTAATAGCTTTCCAACCAGAACGCCGAAGACGCATTTTTTCGGATTGAGCCTTATGTCATATGCTCTAAGGTTATCAAATGTAAGGCGGAGATCATCCACCAATGTTTCAACGTGTTTGGTCTTAACGACTACGTCGTCAACATATGCCTCCACCGTCTTGCCAATTTGTTTTTCTAAGCATGTTTGAATCATGCGTTGATATGTGGCACCAGCGTTTTTAAGTCCAAAGGGCATAGTGTTGAAACAGAAAGGACTGTATGGGGTGATAAATGTCGTTGCAGCCTGATCCGATTCCTTCATCTTTGTTTGATGGTACCCGGAGTAAGCATCAAGGAAATACAATGAGTCGTGTCCGGCCGTTGCATCGATAATTTGATCGATGTGGGGCAGAGGAAAGGGATCCTTCGGGCAAGCCTTGTTTAGGTTTGTAAAATCGACACACAGGCGCCAGGATTTATCCTTCTTCGGTACCATGACTAACTTGGCTAGCCAATCCGGATGTTTAATTTCTCTGATGAATCCGGCTTCTAATAGCTTGACTAGCTCCTCTCCCATTGCTTGTCTCTTGGGTTCGGAGAATCGTCGCAGTGACTGCTTGACAGGTTTGAACCCTTTGCTAATGTTGAGGCTGTGTTTGGCCAACCTGCGTGGGATTCCTGGCATATTTGAAGGGTGCCACGCGAATATATCCCAATTTTCGCAAAGAAAGGCGCGTAACGCGCCATCTACCGCCGGATCCAGCTGTGCCCCGATAGACTCTATTTTATTAGGGTCCGTTGGGTGCACTTGGAATTTTACAATTTCATCTGCTGGCTTGAAGGAGGTAGATTTCGATATTTTGGCAAGGATTACATCGTCCTTGTCCATCGAGGATCGTAGGGTGGTTAGTTCCTCGGCCGCGAGGGCTTTGGATAATGCCTCCTGGGCTAAGGGTGTCGTTTTGCTTTCGGCGCGGAGTGCTCTGTCCGGATCACTTGTTACTATGATTACTCTCCATTGGGCCCTGGCATTTTAAGCTTCATGTAGCGATAATGGGGTATGGCTTGAAAGCGTGAAAAAGAGTCCCGTCCTAAAAGGGTGCGGTATCCGCTATTGAAGGGAACAACATGGAAGAGCAGTTCCTCTGACCTATAATTCTCGGATGTGCTGAGTACTACATCGAGCTTAATCCTTCCCGAACACCGGGCATCCCGGCTGGGAATAATTCCCCAGAAGGTTGTGTTAGTGTGCTCAATGCGGGATTTGTCAATCTGCATTTTTACAAGCGTTTCCTCGTATATGAGGTTGAGTCCGCTTCCTCTGTCCATAAGTACTTTAGTGAGGCGAAAGCCGTCTACTATTGGATCTAGTACAAGAGTTGTTGTTGCTCGGACCGGCCGGACTCGAGGTTCGTCTTCGGCAGAAAAGCTAATTGCCGTGTCGCTCCATGGGCTTGCAGAGCTAATTTGATAGACCTCGTCCAGTTCACAATTTTCTCTCTTGCGGTGGTTATTTGATGAGAACGTCTCGAAGACAGTGAAGACACCGACGTCTTTCTCCCCTGATACTGCAGTAGCGAGGATTGTTGTACCGCTCTTTGCTACGTGCCAGAGTACCCAACATGCCCTAAGGCAGTGGTTTCGGATATTGTCCGGGGCTGCATGTATTTGGAAAAGTTTATCGAGCAGTTCGTCCAGTACGGACCTTCGTCCTGTAGACGGTTTGTTCTTCTTGGCAATAGGCATATTATTAGATGACCTTCTAGGGTATGTCTGTTTAGCCTTAAGCATGTGCTGTCCGAAGATGAACTGTTCTAGAGGTGTATTCTGGGATTTCCAAGTGTTTCCATTGCGCAGTACTTTCGTACTAAGTGCGACAGGTGTGTGGAACTCAAAGCATGATGCCGGTTGAAGGCATTCAAAAATCCCTCATCCGTACATTTGTGGTGAAATAGGGGAACCGCATCGTCATCGCAACAATCCTTAATCTTGTTCTTGACAAGCAGGAATCTGGCCCAAAAGTGATTGACCGTCTCCTTGGGCTGCTGTTGTATGTTTGCCAGATCATTTATGTCCGAGAATCCGGATTTACTTGGAGAGTGTTTCCCGGGGTGGGTGGGTGTTGGTAATTTTAAGTCCCGACCCAACGTGATATTCGGGGTTTTTACAACCTCCGGTGTGGACGATCTGGGCTCGGCAGTATCTGATCGTTCTGTGGGCCTAGCGTCAATCCCAGAGCTCAAAAAACACAAGGTGACACCCGACAGGGGTGTGTTCGGCTCGATGGGTTTGGAGATCCAAACTATGACGGTCTCCGTCTCAAGAGGGGGAGTATCTTCGGCTCCGTCCCCGACTGTCGCCACTAAATGAGTGACCGGGATGGGATCATTCTCATCCTGACCGGATTTAGGTCCGATCTGATCTCCTGGCGATGAAAGCCTCAGGGCGGCGATGCAATCCAGCAGCTCATTTAAGGGCGAGAGATCTGCCGAGGTTGCATCATCCGAGTGGGCGGAGTCAACATATGGTTGATGCTGAATGACCGCAGGGAGTGCGGCCGGCCCAGAGGCCATGCGGGGGCATACAGCGAACCCGCCGAGCTGGAGAACCTGGCCAACGACCAAGTTTTTTCTGAGGGTGATCTCATCGTTGATGACGAGACGAGCCATCGATCGCTTATTGTGAGCGTACAGCGGAGCTCTCAATGGAAGCACCGTTATCGGTGTCAAAACCGGCAGTTCTCGGGTAGGGGGGCCCAAGCTATGTGTCTAAGGACCGATGGTAACAGGAGACTGGGGACACAATGTTTACCCATGTTCAGGCCCTCTCGATCGAGGTAATACCCTACTTCCTGCTAGATTGATCTTGATGAATATGATTACAAGAGTTGATCTACCTCGAGATCGTAATGACTAAACCCTAAAGCCTAGCCTATGAGGATGTTATGATTTTCTCGTTAGCCTCTACAGACTAAACCCTCCGGCTTATATTCACGCCGGAGGGGGCCTAGGGTTACAAAGGTGACTTGGGGAGGAAGTAATAGCTACATCCGGACCTCATGCCTTCCTTTTTACGTATATAGGAGTCCTGATCGAATACGGGGGAGAGTCTTCTACTTCTATCTTTGTGGCCCATCAATACGGCCCAGCTTCATCGACCTGGACGCCTGGGGACCCCTGAATCTTGGACTCCCTCAAGGACCAAGACAATTTTTTCCTGTTAACGGCCCGTGATGTGATTGGCACAATCATGGACCGTGGTCAATTTCGGCCTTCTATCGGCCCGTGAGCTGTTCGACACGTTTGAGGCCCAACCGACTTTTCGGCCTACTAAAAGCCCATTGAATTTTTTGGCCAAAAATAGGGCCGACGGTTTACTCGGCCTCTTAAGAGCCCCCAACTAGTAGTGGGCCAGTTTACGCTAAGGCCTATTAAAGGACCAAGATGACTAGGCCCACGATGTGGCCCGTCATGCCGGACGGATTATGTACCGTAGTTTTACGTTTTGGCTCGTTTACTTTAGAGCGAAGACATGATATATATACAGTAAAATAACTACAGTATCATACTAAGAAAAAACCTAGACTATACAATAAAGAAATTACGGCATATTACATCCACTGGGTATCAAAGTTCGCCACCAGTGATAATAAAGCACAAGCAGACAACAGATTACATACACTGGGCATCAAAGATCGACACCAGTGCAAATAAACACACCGACAAAATAATATACAAAACCGACAACACTTCAATAGAGTTCAATAAAGGTTAACGGGAGCTGCAACACAATCAGCTGAGTAAGCTGATGAGACTGCGCTTGTTTGACGCTTATATCCTCCAACTCTTGCTGCATAGCATCAATGGACGCACTGGACTTCTCATTGATCTTCCATAGAAATTGGAGTTCAAGCAGGGGTTCAGCTGAACCATGTCTTGCTACTTGAAGTTGAGACTGGAGAAGTTTTATAGATTCTGGTTGCGACTTCATCGAGCTTGTGTCACTGCTATTAGCGAGTAACTTCAACGCTACATCAAGACATGACTTTGGAGTTGTATCACTATCCCCAATATGTGTTGGCTTCTTCCCTGCAATATATGTTAGAGGGACACGCAATGGGTTCGTCTCACTATCATTGTGGCAGTTCTTCATGGGGTCAGAGGTCTCACTCTGAAAGAGAAACAAGCAGACAGATGAGAGGTTTTGCACATATAAGTATCAGTGTTGGCAATTCACCACATTTCTTATTAGTGAATAAAGAGACACAGTTTAAAATAGCATTAAGACAATATGGTATTGTTCAAGTTAAGACATGGCAGGAAATGACATTGTGAAGGAGTTGGCAGCTTCACGACACCACTGGATTACAGATCAAGAACTCAAGCATACATGCGGTGCTAAAGAACACATAAGTATCAATGGTTAGTGTGCTGTCAATTTATCATATTTCAGATTGGCAAATAAAGAGACGGTTTAAATAAGAGTAGAATAATACAACACTGTTCATAGTAAAGACATTACATAATTTGACATTATGTTGTAGTGGGTAATTTCACAACACCACTAGATTACGGATCAAGAACAGATGCATACATGCAGTGCAAAAGAAGATCACTTGCTTTGTATAGTTTAGTTTACATGGTATGAAGAAGGAACTTAGTTGTAGAGCTGAAAACTTAAATTGAGAAGGACAAACTTATGTTTATGAACTTCATAAGAAACTTTAAACATGCAATTTGGTGGAAAAACCAAAAATAAAGAACTGTTGGAGTTATGCCTAACCAAATATACACAACAAAGTTTGAAGGCTTCAGAAGAACAAACTTACATTAGTGGTGAAGATCATCTCTATAAAGCCCTTGTCAATGCTGATGGTGGGGCAATTCAAGAAGTTTACCACAGAATCTTCTTCATAAGCACTGCCTTTATTCTACATTTTGTTAAGAGTAAATATAGATGTGATACTATAAGAAAAAATGGAGAACAATTAAGATAAGATGAAGAGTGATGCTACATAACCAACTAGCTATAAATGTAAGTACAACTATACAGGAAAAAGGTACTGCCAAGAGCAATGCAGAGCTAAACTTCTACAGTACCATTGGTTTTATCCAACCTTATGGTAAGAGTAAATATATATCTGTTGTGTAGAAAATGGAGGGCAAAGGAAAATAAGCTGCAGAGTGATTGTACATGAACAACTAGGTGTCTATATAAGTACACAGATAAAGGATAGCAGGTACTTAGAAGAACAATGCAGACCTAAACTATTTAATTGGCATTGTGTATATTCTACATTAATGTAACCATTAATACAGATGTGATAATTTGGAGCGAACAATTGATAATCAAGCTATCATGCATACTGCTGTCACATAATGAACCAGGTATGAATGCAAGTACATTTATACAGGACAATAGGTACCAACAAGAGCAAAGCAGCGAGCAGCATATTTGCGATATCCTGTCATGCTTTTCAAACATGAATTCTTCTTCGAGCAGATTTCCTGTAAAAGAAATTCGTAAAGAACATGCGGAAAAGTAGAAGTTCAAATTGTCATGTGATATCATAGACAGTACCTCATCCTGGTAACGAGACCAGTGCATAAGAAGGTTTTTCCATTCAATGTCTTCTAAATTTAGCACTGGAGACTTCACCGGAAATTCATTTATAAACTTGCCATCAAAGTGTGTTTTCCTCAGGTAACACCGATACTGCTGCAATGCTTCCTTGAAAAGCGCAAGCAAGCTTTGCTTGTCATGGCTATGCTGATTGACCCTCGCCTATAGCAACAATGTAACGTAAATAATTGACGTGTTCAATCAGCAGAAAACAGGAAAAATAATCGCCATGAATAATAGCACTTACACGTAAGTGGGACATGAAGATGTGAAAATGGTGTTTGTCTTCACTATAATCTTCCCATGATGAGAATATATGCACGTAGTTCGTAACAACATTGGAAGCATTGTCTTTTAAACTGGGAATAACTGGAATGGGGTTCCAATCTGCCAAAAAATTGGCCATCTCTGCAGTTGGGATAGGTCTTCCGCCAGTGGACTTGCTGTACTTTTTGCTGGAGTGGGATTTTACGGCAGGTGCTATGGCAACTAGAATTGGCATACCTTTTGCTGGAGTGGAGATCCTGTGTGGTGGGGCTAGTGGTGTGGCCAGTGAAGTATGGGTACACTCTGCTGGAGTTGGTCCTACGTTTTGTGGCACTGGTTGGAGAGCCAATATAAGTGTGGTGCTATCTGATTTCTCCGGCGCTACCACGTTTTTCAAGGGCTTTGCTGGTGCTCCTTCAGTTCGGCAATCACCCTCTTCCTTTTTTATGTCCGATACACAAGAACATCATTTGAGTGGGAAAACATGGTATGATAACAGATGGAATATGTATTGATAATGGATGGGCATGGCATCTTGACATATATGATGAGTAAACTAAGCATATGGTGGTGCAACGAAGTAGAAGAAATGCAAGACACCTTATGCATGATACATGCAATCAATAAAACCTTGCCAAAATAGAATAGGCACCTTGAAGGATGAACAGGATAGGCCATCTTCCTTCGACTCCTCGAGGTCAGAATAGTCATTATGATCATATTCTGAACAAGAATCTACAGGTGGGGAGAGTATTAGTTTCATTGCATCCGGAATGGAACTCATTGCCTTGGTGCCAAGTTTGTTTGTCATTGCACTATTCCGTAATATTCTTCTAATGCATGCATTCTCATATTAATTGTAATTACGTACAATATCTGAGAAGCATGAAACCATAAATAGTAGTGAGATTATGTTTGTAATGCAGAGGATATTCTAATATAATAGGGGCTCCCTGTAAACCCTTGTGTGCTATCACAAGATTCTGTTGGGTGAGCCCATGTGTGCTATAATATGGTGCGCCCATTATTATAATCTGGAACAACTACATAAAGAAATAGGCTCCCTGTTGGGAGCTTCAGAAGTATGGATAGTCGGCAGATGATAGGTTCATAATATACTATATAGAAAGTTTATTGCCAAACCATGATAACAAGAGCACAAAGCAACTAGGAAGATCGTAGTGTAGATAAAAGGGGTACACTATACCCAGCATAAATAAATCGGGAAAGTGGAACCGGCTGGAAAATACGGTGTTGTATTGCCGCTACTAATTGAAAGCTTATCGATCACCTACAGGCCGGCTCTATCAGCTGTTGACTGCAGATGTCCCCGCTCCACTTCCTCGCAAGGAACATACTATACTTACTAAATAAACAATAACAAAAGAGGAACATGCTAAAGAACAGAAGAGGAAGCATATTATTGAGATTCTACTTCTTTCTATACAATGTTGGTTTCCTAGTCATGATGAATCACAATGCCCAAAGAAATACAATTCCATGCTGTCCCTCTATATGTGGCCACATGTATTGGGAAAATCAAGTGGGAGCATTAGCTGACCAAGTAAATGCGTGTCTGTTAACTAATATCATTATCATATCACAATTCGTATTTGAAGAAGTAAGCTTTGGACTTATGATTGGTGTGTTGTTTAGCTTCAAGAGTGGACTGCTGCTAGTGCGACACAAAGCACCAACGCAGATCATAGTGTAGATATAACTAGAAAACCGTAAGCATCACAAGTAAAACCAGGAAAGTGGAACTTGCTGGAAAATATGGGCTACTATTGCCGATACGACTAGAAAGGCTTCGGAAAACAACTCTCTTCAGCTGAAGGTGTGGTACTGTTAATATCAGTGTAACTCTCAAAGGCGACACAACACCCCGCATTTTCTTGCTAATCTTATAGGATTCAAGTGGGTAGGCCACTACAATTCATGTTTCTATGTTTACAAAATTCCTACGAATCAAAGAGGCCCGAAGAGTTAAAAGTGGCCATCCCAACCGACCGAATAGACCTGTACACTTCAAATGTCCCTGCTCCTCTTCACCACAAGGAACATACTGGACTGTACTATTATACTCCCTCTGTTCCAAAATATAAGTCTTTGTAGAGATTTCCACTATGGATCACATACAGATGTATACACATACATTTTAGAGTGTAGATTCACTCATTTTGCTCCATATGTAGTCCATGCTGGAATCTATACAAAGACTTGTATTTAGGAACGGAGAGAGTATTAAAGAAGAGCAGAAGAGGAACGTGCTAAAGGAGAGCAAGCAGATTTAGTATAATAAAATGTTTGTTGTGCAATACCGACACATGATGAAGCAGAGCACATTAAGAATGCAACTCCATGTTGTCTCTCTATATGTGGCGCACGTGTTTTTCGAAAGTAAAGTGGGAACATCAGCTGACCAATTAGACGTTATTTGTTTTAGTAATATCAGCATCAAATCAGATTCGCATTTGAGCAACAAGTTTGGAATTATTAGTGGCAGGTTGTTTAGCTTGATGGATTAAGGAACAGTGGTAAGTAGCTACGATGATGGTATTGAATATAAAGGAATGTCTGCATGCAAGTCGCGTGACTTCCGTCATTTGGGTCAGTCGACTAGCTGAGGAGGTTGGATGAAGATCCTACGTCACCTAACCCTTCTTCTTCCTCCCCTCAGATTCTTCCATTACAGAACACTGGACTGGCCGCCGGCCGAGCCACGGGCCCCGACCCCCCTACGCCGTTGTGTAGCTAGTGTGGAATAAAAAAGGGGAAAACCATAAGCATTGCGAGTATAGTGTTGATCGTGCCATGGCGGATCTGAAGGTGCAAACCGGACAAAGGCAACTTGGCAACCAAGCAACTAACAAGTAAGATCCTAAGTGGTGGACAAGAAATCAAAGTAAAGCAGCTGTGATAAATAAGTTGAGCAGATACAAAAGAGTACCCCCTCTGGTGCGGCGCCGTGTATGCATCTGCTGAGAATTTGACGGTGCTGCGGTAGCGATGGCTATCGGCGGCGTGGAAGTAGATGTAGGAGGGCAGACGGTGGCGGTGGGGGAAATATCTCGACGCGATGGACGAGACAGTCATAGGAGTGGTGCCGGCAAGGTGGACGACGACGGGGATGAAACGAGAGGACGGGATGCAAGGACCGAGCTGGTTCGATGTAGTGGATGAGAGAGGTCGATCTCTTGTAATGGACGACGGCGTTGGGGTTTCAGCTCCGGCATGGCGGAGGAGGACGGCGGTGGATGGGGTGGCGAAAGGAGGAGGCTGGGGTGGAGAGGGTGTTTTGGCACCCACAGAGTATGAATGGGGAAATGGAGGGAGAGAGGTAGGGCGAACCATATCTTTGGGATGCGCTTGTCTCAAATGCGGGGGAAGTTACAAACTTATCCCCCGTTTAAAATTTCAGACATCACAGGTATATTGGGATGCTGGGGATACGATGGTAATCTCGCATACATCGAAATTTGCCGCCAGAGATTTCGGCCGAGGAGAGTTTGTTTTGGCGCCCACCGTTTATGAATCCAGGGAGGTGAGAGGGGGAGGCGGTTATGTCACGTTTGAGTGAAATTACAAGCCTACCCCTGTCGAAACATATAGAAACCCATCCGATAGTTTTTGCGTGTCAGGGATAGGCAGTAATTTCCATCTTGCAGGTTTTGGTTTCAGGCGGTTGCTGCGAGTTTCCCCGATTCGTTCAATTTCTTGCAGAAGAAGAGTGCACGTTTACCGTACCAACTCACTTCGATTCCATTTTATTTTTTTCCGGGCAGGATCGAGTTTGTATTCGAATATAAAAAGGCCCAAAGGGGCAGATCCAATTAACCTCGGCCATCAAATCATGTTAATCCAATGACCTAAACTGCTTCAATGTCATGCCAAATATAGTTCTAATCACATAATAACACGCAAAAAATATCCTAATTAATATCAGCATGCACAAATTAACGTACATTGCACGTACACATTGACTAGTACTTTCAAAAGCTAAACACCCTTTCTACATAAATATGGTTTACAAATGCCATGAACTCACATTCATAAGGCTGAACCCATCTTAATTGAATTGAACTATTTGAAACCATTTTATGTTGAAATCCAGTGTATGCATTCCTCGCTGACTAGCTCCAATTAATGTGTGTTTCATGCAGTTTTTTTCTTCTCAAACAGATATAACGTGTTTGACACATGCAACATGTAATGTAGTCCCATTTAGACATGAATTGCATAAAGCCATGCATTGTCTCTAATTTAAAAGATCTATGGATCACTGATATTGATAAACTAAATAACATTACATATGTCTCGAAATTCAAATTAATATGCATGTCTAATAGCCCAGTTTTCGTTATGATCTTATTGATGTCATGATCTCTAATTTAAAGATTTAAATCCCCTTTAATCCAGATATTTCGTCTCATATAGCTATCAACCACCCTTCATCCAACCTTACCCGTATGATAATCAATCACATTTATTTACTTATAACATGGACAAAATCCACTTTATTTTACTAGTTAGCAAACTTCGGATAATTATATAACACAAATCACGAGCAGCAAGTGACATTCTTTTTACACAAATCTGATTAATATGGCCAGGTAATTTACAAGGAAAGAGCATCTCCAATAGCTTGTCTATATGGATGTCTATACTCGTTTTCGACGACGTGAGCCCAAAACAGGCGTCCAACAGCTTGTCTATATGGTCTTCCAAATATACACATCCTCTAAATCGACCTCGACAATGTCCACGCCTAGACAATGTGAAGGAGTTGTGTAAACTCAGCTGCAGTCATGACTTCTTCCTCTCCCCAGCGACGGCCCACCTGTCATGGTCCCTGTATATAGACGTTCCGATGCAAAACTGGACGTGTATATGAGAGAATATTTTTAGACCATTGTCTATATGAATATATAGACACCCAAATATACACATGCTATTGAAGATGCTCTAAGGTACAATTATGCTTATATTGTCACGCCCAAGAGGCGATTCTATCCCGATCACGTGATGAACTCGTGATTGGGGCACAACCGCATTTCGGGCGCTTAGCAAGATGGATATCATTACATCGTACCATTACATAAATATATGGGGATACATACAAGTCGTACAATTCCACATGAATACAACACATGATACACAAGACATCCGACTACGGATGAAAATATGAAAAGCACAACGACATCCATCCTGCTATCCCAGGCTGCCGACCAGTAACCCAACCCAAGATCGATGAAGAAGAAGAAAGAACTCCAACACAAGTAAACATCGCTCTCACGTCAAGTCATCGGAAACATGTACCTGCAACTGGTGTTGTAGTATCTGTGAGCCATAAGGACTCAGCAATCCCATAACCACTAGTATCAAGACTAGCAAAGCTTAAAGGGTATGAAGAGGTTAAGTGGTGAGGTTGCAGCAGCGGCTAAGCATTGTATGGTTGCTAACTTACGAGTACAAGAATAAGATGAGCATCTACGTAAACGGTCGCAAACTAGTAATGATCGCTAAGTGATCCTGATCTACCTACGAGTCAAACATAACCCCACTGTGTTCTCTTCTCAAATTGAAAAGAGACGGTCACGGTTACTCACATGGTTGGTGTGTTTTATTTCGGATCCTCTGTCAAGTTTTCTATAATCGGACATTAACAGATTCCAATCTGCCACGTAACCGCGGGCACGACTTTCGAAAGATCATAACCCTGCAGGGGTGTCCCAAGTTAGCCCATCACAAGCTCTCATGATCAGCAGAGGGAAAAACACCTTATCTTAGGGACAACCCAATCAGACTTGGAATCCCGGTGCACATGACATTACGACAATGGTAAAATAAGTCCAGCAAGACCTCCTGGCGTGACGACACCCTGATAGTAGCCGCGTGCATCTCGTCTCAGGCCACGACCAGATAAGCGACGTGTACAGCAACCGGAAGCCCCAGTAACTGGGTGGCCCCGCACAATGCTCTATTTTGGGACCAACACCATCGACACTGGGCCCCCTATTATGTGGAGTTAAGAACCCGGGGACGCGACCCCCTATGGAAATTTATTAATTGAGTTTTTTATTATGAGGCAAATGGTAAAACCACAGTTGGGCCTTACTGGAGGAGTTTTATTCAAAGCGAACTGTCAAGGGGTCACCATATACCAAACCGCGTTAGGAACGCAAAATCAAGGAACATAACACTGGTTTATTGGTTCTTAAGGCGGCATGAGTGGAACAAAACACCGAGCAAAAGGCCAAGCCTTCCACCCATTGCCAAGTATATAGGTGCATTAATTATAGTAATAGATATTATGATATTCCAACAAATCAAGTTCCGACATGGAGCAATCTTCATCTTCACCTGCAACTAACAACGCTATAAGAGGGGTTGAGCAAGCGGTAACATAGCCATTCAACGATCTGCTGGGATGGTGTCAAAGGTTAGAGGTTTCATGGCAACAATGAGAGGCCGACTAACAAATAGATAGGTAGCGCGGCATATAGCGGTAGCATCGAGACAACTAGCATAGCAATGATAGTAATGAGATCCAAGGTGACGGTCATCTTGCCTGAGATCCCGCAAGGAAGAAGAACGAATCCATGAAGAAGACGAAGCCACATAGACGAACCAAAAGTGGTCGAACGAATCTTCACGTTCGCAACGAAACAAACACTATCGAGAATAAGCAAGCAACACAGTAAACACACAACACATAACAAGACATGATGCTCAACCAAGTATGATGCATGACAAGGCTACATGATGCAAAACATGGCAAGAGATGAAGCATGCAAGAACATCACACAAAGCAAGTTTAAATGAGGCCGAAAACAACATATAACATTTCCGGTAAGTCCTCATATGTAAATTTCGAAATTGGTCCAGATCTAAACAAACCTTATGTTAAAGTTTTTAAGCAGCAAGTTAACATGAACCATGATGATCTACTCAAAATTCTAGTCAAGTTACATATAAAGTTCATTTAATTCGGAGCTACGACTTAGTAGATATGAGCAAAACAAGTCAAGCATGGCAAAGATGCAAGATGCATTCAAACATCAAGCAAACACACTCCAAACATGTATAAAACATGATCTCATGCATCTACATGCAAAACAACCAAGTTTCATATAGAGCACGCTCAAAATGGAGCAATGGTTCAACACATACACGTGAAACAAGATATGACAACAATCTGTCCCAAAACAGCAACTAGGCACTTTGCAATCATCAAAACAACATGGTACAGGAACATTTCATGGCATCAAAGGGCATGACAAGCATGTACATGTCAAGAACTACAAACATGATCACTGAGGTACTGCCCAACACCACTAGAACATGCTCAAAACATCATGGCAAGATTGCGAATGATAACAGTTTCACAGACTTAGTGAAATAAACCGAACATGGCAGGAACAACGACAAGTAGGCATGTTTGCAAGCTTGTGCAACTCATATCATATCATATCATGGCAGGTGAAGATAACCAACAGCAAGAATACACATTTATGCAGCTACTCATAACAAGAACATGGTCATAGGATGCATAGAACACTAGCTATTCACATGGCAAAACTAAACTTACTGATAACAGGCTGACAGAAACATTTTATAACAATTTGAGAGCAAGAAAGACACAAGCTACAACAACCTATAATTGCAAACAAGGGCATGGATGGATAGAGCATAACATGAGCTTCAAGACATGATCATTGGACATTCCAAAACATGTATGGATATGACTGTAGCATCAAGCAAACATGGCATCACAATATAACAGTTTCAGACTTAGTAGTTTTCAACAAGTCTCAGAAAATAACAAACAACGAGTAGGCCACTCAACAAGCTTGTTGCACTCACCACAAGGAATATCATGAAAAGTGTATTGCACCACAGCAAAGATGACATGATTGTGCTCCCAACACATGTTGACATGATGCTCAAACAAAAATCACACAAAAAGATATGAAAAAGACAAATCAACAAGTTATATCAAGTTTCAGCAGTTAACAAAACTTAGCACTTTTGCAGCAGAGATTAACATGGCAAGATTCATCCTAACATGCATGCAAATGGCACCAACATGTAGAGCACAAAGAGATGAACGTTTTGACATATTATACACACAAATTGGATCATCGTGCAGAAAGATATCACCCTCACAAGATGCATACATGATATGGTAAAACAAGGACTTAGCCATTTGAAATTGAGCGCATGATAGCTAAAAGATGCACATGCGGAGGTTAGGGTGAGGTTGCTCACATTGGGCCTGATGGGCCAGCTCGGTGGTAGAAAACCCCGACGATTCACGGGTTCTGGCAGACCGGCCGGGCGGTTCGGGGCGGCATGGTCGAACTGGTCTGGTCCGGTCGGGTCGGACCGGAGGACAGGTCAACGCGGCCGTCCAGGGCAGCGGCAAGAACTCCGGCGACGACGAGGTGGGCTTCGGCACACAGGGACGGCGGCGAGGTGGGGATCCGCGTGGGTGGGAGCCGGATCCAGCGACGAGGACGCGCGGACGTCAGCTGGAGCGAGGAGGAGCGCCGGCAGAGAGGCGAATCCGGCCGTTGGTGAGGCAGGACGCGACAGGCCTCTGGATCGGGAGCTCCTCTCCCGATCTAGAGCGCACGGGCATGTGGGCACAGAGGGGAAAGTGGCAGTCGGCAGCGGGGTCGAGGCAGAACTTGGGAAGCGAGGCCCGGAGGACGGCGGTGGCGACGCACGGCGGCCAGCCGGCGAGGCGGCGACAGGATCCGACGAAGGAGCGGAGGGAGGTGATGGCAGGGGGCTGCGGGAGCCGAGCCCTGGTGGGCAGTGCGCGCGCGAGGGCTCGTCCGGTCCCGGTCGGGCTCCGGAGGGCGTCAGATGGGCCTGACAGGGACGTGGTGGCGGTGGGAGACTGGGGGACGCGTGGAGGCCATAGAGTGGCTGTGGGAGGCGAGGGGGTGACATGGCAGTGCAGGGATGGCTGGAAACGCGGCGCCAAGTGGCGGAGGGGGGTTGGGGTGCGCTGGATTTCGAGGAGAAGAGGCCAAGAGGTAGGGGAAGGAGGCTAGGCAACCAAATTTGGCACGGGGAGAGGTTTTTATAGGGAAAGGGCTAGGGTTTGGGGGCTCTGCTATGTTTCTGGACCGTACGATCTCGATCGTGCGGCTTCGAGCGGAGGGGGAAGATAAGTGGGCTTAGTGGGCTGTGTTGGAGGGGGTTTGGGCTGAGAGGAGAGAAGAGAAGGCAGCCCGGCGGGGTTTTCGGAGACCGAAAACGTCCGACGTTTTATCCGGCGATAGTGTCGCTATACTTAACGGTTGGGCTATCAAACGAGCTCCGAATGCGACGAAATTTGGCAAGCGGTATGTCTACACTATAATAAGACCATAGGACAAGTTTCAACCCATTCCGAGAACATTTTTCGGCCACTTATAAAAGGAGGTTTCGGAGATGCCGCGGGCGCGTGCAGGTGTGCTTGGGCTCAGAACGGACAATGGAAAGGACGAGGGGGCTCGACAACTATGGACGGATGCAGGTTTTGAAAACTATGCAGATGCAATGCACATGATGACATGGTAAAATGCAACACCCAAGCAAATGACATGGCAACGACAACGAATAACTGGAAGACACCTGGTGCATCGGACTCGGGGTATCACATATATCCCGATGCAAAAGGTGGAGTACATGTCCTAAGAGTAGAGGGGCACACACTCCCTAACAAACACACCATTCGTGCACGCGCCTGCGAGTTACGAGACATACCCTAAATTACAATTTGTGCACCCGCGGGTACCCGTGATGGACAACATTTATTTAGGCCGGACGGCGAACCCAAACAGTAGCCGCATTCATTCCCCTCCCACTACCTCTTCTTCGCTCGCCGTCGCCCGATCGCCATGGCATGGCCGAAGGTAACGACATATGCCATGCTCCCGCCGGAGCGGCGCTTTGAGCTGCTTCTAGAGATCTGGAGGTGGCGCGAAGTCCGGATCGTAGCCGTCCTACCACCCGACTAGCCGGAGCTGAAGGAGGCAGAGCAGCACGCGGTCACGGAGGACACGGACCCGAAGGAGGATGAGGACGACGCGGGCGAGGCGTGGCATGCTGGCATTTGTCCTTTACTACTCGTACCACTATGTTACGTGCAATGCATGGTGATATTATGATGTTGGCTTCGGGCGTTAATTATGCCATGGAGGTTCCCCTTGGTAAAAGTGATATGTATAGAATTTCACGGACGGAGGGAGTAGTGCACATGCCAAGTTCCCTGGGCTGTCGTGTTTCACACTCCTCCATCGTAATAAGAGTGGAGACAATAGCTTTCATAAAAAAATGAATAGTACTATTGCAAAAGAGCAGTGATACTATCCCACCCAGCTTCCTTGCTCGTCCTCAATATCTGAAACAATACTTTCATTCGCCGACATGTGGGACGTCGACCATCCTGGTCCACTTGCCATGACACCAGAATTAGAGTGCATCACACGGAACTGCACGGGAGACTCACCCTTGTCGTAGCACCATACTAATAATGACTAATGAACCGTCAAATCGTAGGCCCAACCTTTCCCACTGTAAGTTGCTTGGACGAAGAAACCATCATGACTTTGTTGTATCTGCTTCTTCAAGAAAACTACTATACCAAAAATATTGCCACCACATGCGAAGATTGCACGACACTGTAGCACATCATATCACTCATACTCACTAGGCCAAACAAGCCCGCTTAACGCGCAGGAAAGCCTCGCCTTCGTCATTCTGTTCTGGATTTGTATTGATGGATCGCACGAACAAGGGAAAGAACATAGTAGAAAATGTTACACTTTGCAAGTTCAAAGGGAAAAGGTGGCACACTTAAAGCACGCATGTCGCATTCGCGTCGCACCCACCACAGTCGGTCTGGCACGCCGCTCACCAAAGGGGACATGCTTTGCAATTGTCCGCCGACAGTTGGCCAAGGAAAAGGAGACAGGGAGGGACATAAGAGTAGAAGTAGAGATAAGAGTAGAGATATGTGAGGTGGGCCATGTACAGACTCGTACAACCTATCACTAGCACACGTAAACACTCTATATAGCCATTCCAAAAGTACAACGTCAACTACATATTCACTTCAACCTATCAGCCCCAACGTTTTTCTTCGGTTAGTGTTTGCAAGTACTATAGCTCGCACAGTAGCTAGCATACTAAAACAGTGCGGAATTAGTCGTGGTCTCACATCAAGAATCATCAAACAATTTTTTCTTCAATGAAGCCCTGGTTATATGATTAAACAATTGAAACATACGCCTAACCATGCCATATATTACTTCAAAAGCTGGTGAGGATACATCTGTTTCCATAAATCAGAGAGGGTTCGCACGATTCACTATCAAACAAAAGTAGCAAGTACCGCCCACACAAGACACTACGCTAGCCCTAGACGGTTTGATAAAACGCATCGTTCTGGTAATTAAACACTGCAAACTACATTGAAAGACTAGCGCGACCAACTATTTCTTGTCATCGATCTCTCAAGCAATGTCCACAGGAAGGACAACAACATGGGGATCGATATCTGGAGCGATGTCCACAGGAGGGACCTCGACATCAGAATCATCAAGGGCGTCCACCAGCACCTGCACCTGCACCTGCATAACCCTAACATATTAGTAAGCACATTGCAAATAATAAAATACAACACCTATGGTAAACCATATTTTTTGTACCTTATGCAGCTCACCAGGGGATCCCATCCCTCCGGGGGCCATCGCCTCGTCGGGGAAATACTACTTCTCAACAGCGACTATCTCCTCAAACTCGGCCTTGAGGCTCTCATAGGTGGACATTAGAGTTCTTGGTGTAGGCACGGTGAGGCCTTTGCTGTTCTTCCAGCTTTCTTTGTTCAAGAGTTCGTCCGCCAAGGTCCTCAACTCTTTGGCCAATGCTTGTTTCTTGGAGTTCTTCATCTCCATGGGTTGGCCCACGAACATCGCCAACTTGTTGTCTAGTGCTCTCTTCCTAGATATGTCTGTCTCCAGTGGGTTGTCTGCCGGCAACTCTTTGCCAAATGCTCTAGGATCCATCAGTAAACTGACAAACAAAAAGCAATCAAAAGGAAACCACAATCACAATGAAAACGGGATTAGAATAGACAGTGAGAATCGGTCGGTGCTTCACAAAAAGAAGATTCTTGGAATGAAAATAGAGTAGCATCACTGATTTGCCTACCTTTCCTTCGTCGGTACAAAAGAAAAATGGCAGAAGTGACTAGCGTGGTGTGTGATTTTCTTCAAGATAGGGGAGAAAGGGCTTAAACAAGCGTTCCAGTGGAATGATGGTTGCTTCGTCCGTCCAACTAACCAGGCCATTTTACCATTTCTTGTAAATGTGTGGGTTTTGTGATATGACGGGTCATGATGGCCACACCGGGGTGACTGCTGAATCTTGACTGTAGCACTTCGCAAAGATTTGGTAGATGGCACGCGGGCCTAGATGCTTGGGGTGTGTTTGGATCATGGGCAACCAAAACCTCAACCAAAATTTTGAACGACACAGGAGGAGATGGCAATAGTAGCACTCCATTAAAACTGTACTCCCACATATAGAAAATATAAATAATATTGCATGTTGGTGCAGCCCACGTTTCCGATAATTTAGGCGGTGGGCTTTTTCAAAATTTTACGAGGTGGTTGTTGTTAACTTAATTGAGGGTCGAGTACTGTCATGGAGTTGTCACGACAGATGTCCTATGGGAAGGACTTAGTTGTGGAGCCATTGCAACGTGGTTAGCTTAAAGGGGTTAAAACGGGACAAAAGACATGGGGAGTTTATACTGGTTCGGCCCCTTGCGGTGAGGATAAAACCTAATCCAGTTTGAGGTGGTATTGCTAGGGTTTCGATTGCTAGGGAGCGAATACGCTAGCTTGGCTTTTGATCTGTTGTTTCTTGCCCTAAGCCACTACCGGGTTGTCCCCTTATATACACGGGTTGACGCCATGTGGCTTACAGAGTCCCGGACGGCTCATACAAACGTGTCCGGCCCAGTGACTTATCCTTGCATGCCTTACAGTACATGTCGAACATACATGGCGGTTTACACTTACGGGCCTTAAGCCGCTCTTGCTTTTGGGCCCTTTATACGTCTATCATCCTGAACCGCCATCTTCAACATGCTCCTGGGCTTGGCCCATGAACCTCCATTGGGGTAACCCAACCCCTCCTGGGCGGGTCATATCAAATAGTCATATCCCCAACATTAGGCGCCAGGTTGATTTGAACTTGTTCATGTCAATCTTCAATACTTAGCGAAAATCTTTCTTCGTCTTCTTGCGAGATATTGTAACCCGCCATGATGTCATTCCCTGAAATTGCGGTAACCCGCCATGACGTCACCAACCTTTTACTTTCATATTGCCCAAATCTTAACAAATCTCCACATTTGATGAACCTCCCAAAATCGAGGCGTCTATCCTGTTACATATCCTTTTTTCAGCCTCCTCGATTCCCGCGCATGATACTTATCCATTCATCTTATAAATAGGGCTAGGGGTCCCTTTCCATTTTACCCCTTGCCTCTTCGTCTCTGTCTTCTTCCTCGCGACGCCTCTGTACTCGAGATCCTCCGGCGCCGTCGACCTTCGTCTCTGCTTCAACAATGGCCGCTGCATCAGCCTGATCTGACAAGATTCCGTCCGCACGCCGTCGCTGTTCAACAATCCAGGTAAGCTTTCCTCTTTCTTGTTCTCTTAGATACATTAGGGTTCCTGCGAGTTCATCGGAGTTCATCCTCGCCCTTCACTGTACTTGCAATCTTTGACTTGAACTTGATACTCCTCCTATGCAATGGTATTCATAACATCTCTTTCTCAATACTAGAACATCTCATCTGCACAAGAAAACCAATCTGAATCCATGAACTGCTCAATACTGATATTTAGGTCTGAATATTTGCCGTTAGCGCCGTAGATCCCAAGTCATAATATTAATCTGCGTAATCTATGCGATAGCAATTTTAACACTGGTCTTAATCTCTAAATATATCCTCATTACAACAGATCTCATCTGGGCCTTCTTACTTTTCCGTCGCCGCCACCTCAGTTTTAGGTTTTTACTTTATTTCTCTGAACTGCCGTAGATCCATTCTTGTAGCTGCAATCTGTGAAACCTGTTTGCCTCAATACTTAGTAAAATTTGCTCTTTAACGATTCTTGAGTATCGGTGCTTGTCATGGCAGCTTATATCACCGGTTTATAATTATCCATATGTCATTAGGCCCCATTTAAGCCGTCGTTCTGAACAAATGTTGTAGTTTGATTTCTGGCTTAATGAACCAATTTTGAACCGGCAAAATGGTTCCTTCTGTTAGGCTTCTTTCCTCAAAATGCCGCCGAAGACAGTCACTTCGTGCAATTGGGTTCACTCGATGACTTTGTCAAAATCGGGTACTTGCTGAAGAAATCTATTATGCATTATCGCGCTCCTAATCCAGGCGAAGAAAGACCTCATCCAAAGGATGATGAAGTTGTTGTTTTTACTGATCACATGAACCGGGGCTTTTCACCGCCCAGCTCGAAGTTCTTTCGAGACGTTCTGCACTTCTTTCAGCTCCATTCTCAAGATATCGGACCTAATTCCGTGTCAAACATCTGTAATTTCCAAGTTTTCTGTGAAGTATACCTTCAAGAGGAGCCTAGCATCGAGCTCTTCAAGGAATATTTCTATTTAAACCGTCAAAACGAGTTCACGAACGGACCCAGCCTGGAAATTAGCGCCATCTCAATTCAATGAAGAAGAGATGTCATCTTCCCCTACGCTTGCTTGCCGAGTCATCCCAAAGATTGGAACCGCACATGGTTTTATTGCAAAGATACCTCTCCGGCTGATGAAAATCCGTTGCCGGGTTATCGTGTCCAACATCTGGACCCGAAGCATCCTCTTGCTAAGAAGCTTACCGCCGCCGAACGTAAAAAACTTGCTCCCACTCTTGCAAAGGTCAAAGCTCTACTGGGAAATGGGCTAACCCGAATTGACTTGGTTCGGTGCTGGGTTTCTTGGCGGATCATACCCTTGAGTCGCCGACCCGGCTTAATGAGTGCTTACACAGGTGAAACAAAAGATCCATTACGCCACAGCCCCTTGGACATGACTAAGGACACAGTCACTGAAATGACAAAGACCCTTCTGAATGAAGGCCTGGGAGACTGCAGCAAAGTGGGTCTAAACCCTTTCTGCAAACTTAATCCAGCACCGGATGTGAGTCCTAACTTCAACTTACCTTACCTTATCATTTGATTCTCCCGTTAACTCAAGTTTTATTGACTTACACAGGCTAAATCGGATTTCTGTAAGAAGAAATATGATCATGAAGCTGCGAAAACGGCCAGAGCCGCCAAGAAAGCCGCTAAGAAAACAGCCAAAAAGACACAGAAGAAACCAAGTGCTTCTGACTTGTTTGAACTAAATGACAGCTCTGAGTCGTAGGTAGTCCTTGACTCTCTTGGCTCCTTTTTCAATTATCTTATTGACACTGATTATTGTCAGGATGACACGGGGGCCAGCCAGGCTATTGTAGAAGAGGTAATTAGTATTTGCTCCGGCTCAGAACCCTTGCCAAGACAGAAAATTCGACGAGTAACCCAGAAAGTAAGATTTTCACACCCCTTAGCTCATTTGGATCCTCACTTTCTTTTCAAGCAACAACAGCACGAGAACCGGCGTCAAACTCAGAACACCGGAGGTGAAGAATGTCCTCTGGCTTACCGAATACTCCAGTCTGACGGAAACATCAAAATGAGGTCCTTCCGCACTTAAAATCTTTTTACCCGCTGGCGGGTCTCATTCGCCAGCCACTGAATTCTTCCGATTCAAACTACCAGGAGGTCACTCGCTCTTCCTCTGGCGATTCATCTCAGACTCAGCTGCCGGCTTTCAAGACTACCCTTTGGTAACAATTACTCCCTATTCTGTTCTTCCTTACACCTTTATAACTTTGTACTCGTTTGTCATAATTTGTGTAGTGGCCAAGCCAAGCCTAGTAAGAAAGCAAAAGCGACTAAAACGGCAGCTGATCCTAAAACCATTGAGCCCGAGCAGCAAGTCCCAGCGAGAGATGCTGAAAAACCAACAGAGGAAACTACTCACGACGCTCCTCCTGAAATTCCTGATGTCTCTCTTGACTGCACCAATATTACTTCTTTAAACATTGAATCGTCAAGCCCAACTAAGCCGCCAGAAAAGCATAATGAAGATGTGATGATCACTGGCACTGGCTTTAGAGAACCGGGCAATCCAACTGTTCTGGCCAAACACACCGCCAAACAAGAACTTATTGAAAAGCGGAAAGTATGGTTTGACATGACTCATTATGTGCAACTGAGCTGCAGCGAAGTGCTTTCTGGCTATCTCAATCAAGTCCACACCAGCCGTGATCTTGAAGTTGGCATGGTGAAGCAGATGCATAAAAAATTTGAGGTATGAACTTGACTAACTTATGTACATCCTTACAGCCCCCAAGTCTATTGGGTATGATAGAATTGAATATGTTGTAGACTTAGAATAACATGATCATCTTTAATAGAATCCTCCCAAAGACGGCACTCAACATTATAGGAAACCTGACTTCGATGAACATTACACATGTAGCCCCCAAGGGCCAGCTTAATCAGTATGAATGAGTCGGTCCTATTCATCATTGTGTATGTATAGAGTTTCCTGTATAGCCTCCATAATCCGGCGGTGACGGTTTACAGTACCACCGGGTTATCATAAATGAATAATAAAATACAAGCAATATGCATTAGCCCCCAAGTGCCAAGTAATCTTGCTTGCAAAGTCCTTGGGACTTTATTGATATGAACGGCGCATAAATAATGTTTCAGCAGCCATTAGCCCCCAAGTGCAAAGTGTTGTTGCTTGCAAAAGGCTTGGGACTTCAATTCTTCTAACCCGGATAATAATATATTTTGTAACTCCTTGTTTATACAGAATACCACAGCTGAATTGCAATAAAAATTAGATGATGCAAAGAACCGACTAAAGTTTCAAGAATCTGAGACCCAGAAAGCTGAATCAAAATTCCAATTTAGCGTGGCTGAAACAAAAAAACTGAAAGCCAAATTTGAGACGGAAAAAGCTGCTTGGGCTGAAGAAAGAACTACCTTGGTACAACGAGCTGAAAAGGCAGAGGAAACTCTTGAAGAGGTGACCACTGAGCTCACCGGCTTAAAGCACCATGTATCCCAAATGGTTTCGGCCATCTTTGGTAAGCCGCCTTGTTAAAAATTGAATTTTTCCTTTGATAGCATAAACCGCCGCTAACCAATTTATGACTTATGTAGGCCGCAGGAGCAGCAATCTTACCCAGGAGATGCTCGTGAAACTTAAAGCTATTTATACACTTGTTGAACAGCTATACACTGGAGCTCAGCGCGCACTGGTTATAGTTTCTTCGGCCAACCAGACACCTACTCTCTTGATAGATGTCTTGAAGAAACTTTCTGTGCTACCTGCTATGATTGATGAAATGAAGCGGTCGTCTACGAGAGCCGGTGCCATAATAGCTTTAAGCCGGGCCAAGGCATGGCCACCAGAGCTAGACCCGGCTGACTTAGCCACTTGCTATTCAAGCCTGAAAGAAAATGGCACGGCTTTCGACCAAAAAGACTTTGCCGCCTGTGTAAAAGATATACACCCTCTGGCCAGCCTGATCGCCAGTGAAACAGATCTGTCAAGATATCAACCGGCTTACAGCATGGAAAACCAGAAGATGCCCACTCCGGCTTAGAAAGTGATGGAGCTAATCCCTCCAATCTGTAAGCATACTTTTGCCCCTGAAATTGTCCCGTCTAAACTTATCGATGATGAAGCTGAATTTGAAGCTTTGTCTGGCATCAATTGGTCGTCACCAAACTTTTAGATGGAGGAGGATGAATAACCAGAGAAGGGTAATCCAGAAACTTCAAGTCAGCAAGGCCGAGAAGAGTGAACCGGCGGGCGGTTTGCATATTTGATCTTTAAAAAAACACTTGATCTTGTTTGGCTTACGGAGCTATGTAATAGGGTAGTAAAACCTTATCTGTCATGCCATCGTGCACGGTTCTGTTTCTGCGCAACACTACTGACCCGTCAGATAAAAAACTACCACTTTAAGCTTATGATAGCGCTTGACTAATGTAGATCAAATTAATCATTATCCTGCACACAAACAGACAACAAGTGCCCTGGCAGTTTACCGCCGGGCGGGTCATGATACGCAACCGATGCCACTGGGGACAGATAGTCCATAACCAGGACCGGCTTAATCACAATGTTAACACAATTCTGAAAAATAATCATACATGTGGTGCGTGTTTAGACTGCTGGCTTATCAGCTCCATGCAGTTAGAGCTTTTTAGAGCTATCGCTCCAAATGTGAGATTATTATCCTCTGGCGACTTAGAGTCTACCATTGTGTCGGGTTGTAGAGACCCAGAGATGCTTCAAATATGAGCCATAAATAGAGGTAGCTTGGCCTAATTTGCAAAAAACATACGACAAGAGAAAACCTAAGAACAACAAAACCCAAAAAGAAGATATCAAAAAACATCCGAGGCTTTTGCAAGCCGCCAAGCCAAAGGTTCTTCTTCAATGAAACTAGCATGTTGGCCACTGGAAGGTACGCGCTTCCTGTGAGCCGGCTCTCACAGTACCCAATCGACATTTGAACCTAGACAAGTGCAGGTCTTCGTTTTAAAGATAGACTTATCTAGAGTACGCGGGGTCAGAGTTGCATCTTGCATCATAGGCCGATTTATCCAAGTTTCAAGTAAGGCGACTTTTTGAGCCTAGATCTATCCTGACTATCTGTAAGCCATGCTCTCACATGACAAACTGGCGTTCTAACCTTGGCAAGCTCAGAATCTTTGGTCGGATACGCCGTAAAAGATTGATCGCCAAGAGTTCGTCGGGTCAATCAAGATGACCTGATGGAGTTGAAGCAGCTGGTATATAGGTAGGATGACCCACATGTTATGTCCTCTTTGGTCGAATACACCTATATTTGAACGAGATAACCTGGTCAAAAGGGTAGTAACGCTATGTTCTCTTTGGTCGAGTACGCCTATGTTTGAACAGGAAGCCCCCAAGTGACTTACTTGCGAATTGTGCTCGTCGGGGACCTATGTTTGAGCTGTGCTATGCATTCCAACTCTCTTTGGTCCCTGCAATGTGGGCGTCAAGCCTCTTAAGTAAAACATGTAAGATGATGATAAAGACTCACTTTTGCGGAAATGAAATGACAGAGGCCCCGAATAATCCGGGGTGCTGTCTTTATTATATTGTTTGCTAATATATACATCATCAAACTCTTTACATCCTAAGAGCCGGGGGCTCAAGTATAGTAGGGCGAAGATGAGCAATATTCCACGTCCGACAGGTCTCCTCCTCTGATGTGCGTGAGTCCTTGTGTTCCCGAACGTTGATAAGATAGTATGACCCGTTATGCAGATTCTTGCTGACGACAAAATGCCCCTCCCAAGGTGGTGATAGTTCATGCATATCAGTCTGATCCTGGAAGAGCCGAAGTACTAAATCGCCTTCTTGAAAGTTTCCGGTTTTGACCCGGCGACTGTGATATCATCGTAGATCGTGTTGATAAATCGCTGAACGAGCCGCCGCGAGATCACGCTCTTCATCCGACAAGTCTAATGCATCCTGACGTGCCTTCTCATTATTAGTTTCAACATAAGCCGCCACACGAGGCGAATCATGACGGATGTCACTAGGGAGATCCGCCTCTGCTCCATAGACCATGAAGAAATGTATGTAACCCGTAGATCCGTTGGGTGTTGTATTGATGCTCCATAACACTGAAGGTAACTCCTCCACCCAACAGCCCGACATTCTTTTCAAAGGAACCATAAGCCGGGGCTTGATGCCTCGTAGAATCTCTTGATTAACTCGTTCCGCTTGACCATTAGACTGAGGGTGAGCCATAGAGGAGACATCAAGTGGAATATGCTCTCGTTGACAAAATTCTCTCATAGCACCCTTGGATTTATTAGTGCCATTATCTGTTATGATGTCGTGGGGAAAGCCAAAATGAAAAATCACCTTCTTGATGAATTGAACTATCGTTGCCGCATCACACTTGCTAAACGGCTCTGCTTCAACCCACTTGGTAAATTTATCCACTACTATCAAAAGATGGGTTTTCTTATCCTTGGACCTCTTGAAAGGCCCAACCATATCAAGCCCCCAAGTCGCAGATGCCCAAGTTATTGGAATCATCCTCAATTCTTGAGCCGGAACATGAGCTCGTCGTGAAAACCTCTGACAACCGTCACATCTGCCGACCAAGTCTTCAGCATCAGCATGAGCCATCAACCAATAGAACACATGACAAAAAGCCTTAGCCACAAGAGATTTAGAGCCGACATGATGACCACAATCTCCTTCATGGATATCTCGCAGGATCTCACAGCCTTCCTTAGGAGAGACACAACGTTGAAACGCCCCTATGACACTGCGATGATGGAATTCCCCATTGACAGTCGTCATTGACTTAGACCGCCGGGTTATCTGTCTGGCTAAGATCTCATCCTCAGGTAACTCGCCCCGGGTCATGTAAGCCAAATACGGAACCGTTGATGACCCACAACCGTAAGGGATCTATTGCAGCGTTTTCGATAAGTAAGAGTGTCGAACCCAACGAGGAGCAGAAGGTATTGATAAATGATTCTGAGCAAGGAATAACTGCAAGCACTGAAAGATAACTTTTTAGGGGTTTTCTTGATATAAGCAACAGGAAAGTAAAAGCGAGGAAAGTAAAAGGCACTGGAGAGTAACAAGTGGCCCAATCCTTTCTGAGCAAAGGAGAGGCCTAGCAACTGAACTTATAAAGGCTAAAGTGTTCTTGAGGACACACGGGAGAGATAGTCATGTGCTTTCGCCATATTCCGTATCGGTACTATGTGATGTGTTGATAAGTGTTGAGTGGGTGGATCTATGCTAGTACACCCTCTAGACTAAGATGAGTGCACTCTTATGATTAAACACCTTGCAAGCATCCGCAAATACAAGATAGTATTTAAGGCAAAAGCCTAACCATAGCAATACGATCGATGATCCATTGTTCCCTTGTGCAAAAGCGTGTGAACTGGGGTTCAGGTTTCTGTCACTCCGGCAACCCACCGTAAGCATTCTTTGTACACAATGTATTCCCAGAGGTCCTTATTAAGGCGAAGTGTTGAGTGTTCGACTCACACAACACAACTAGGAAAATAACAACACAACTTAAGTATCAAACAACACATATTACTTCAACATCATATGACTACTAACAACAAGACTTCTCCCATGTCCTCAAGAACTAAAGTAACTACTCACAAGACATAAAAGAGATCATGATCAGTGGAGATAGATGGATGATAAACAATCTGGACACAATGATATTTCTCCAACAAAACTCAATAGCATTCACCACAAAGTAGTAATCAACACCGATAGGGTAGAGAGGATAGATAGTACGGATTACAACACAAGTTGCAATTGTGAGATGAGATTGGATGAAGATGGAGATGGTGCTGATGTTGGGGATAATGTTGATGATGATCTCGATGATGCCCGTGACGATGGTGATGACGATGGCGATGACCTCCCCTTTCGGGAGGTGATCTCCCCGGTGGAATCTGCCCGCCGGAGATGGCATTTCTTCTCTGTAGGTTTCCGCCATGGAGCGGCGGCGGAACTCCGTAAACTCTCCCCCTTTTAGGGTTTCTGGATGACGAGGAGTATATAGGCCAGAGGGGAGAGCCTGGAGTGGGCCAGGGGCTCTAGGCGCCCTCCCGGCGCGGCCAGGGTGGGGGCCGCGCTAGGTGGCCGCCTGGGCACCCTGTGGCCCCCCTCTGGTTGCTCTTTTGCGTATCTTCATGATCCTTCTGGAAAATACCCTCCGTCGATTTTCATGTAATTTGGAGGTATTCTTCTTTAGCAACTCAACGTCCACTTTTTACCGCTGAATCCTGCGTCTGCTGCTTCGGCACCGGAAAGTTGCAAACTGTGTAAAATAGGCCAAAACTACATAAGAACATCATCGTAATGTGAAATATATCAATGAATAAGGATGAATTACGTTATAAAATAGTGATGCATTTTGGACGTATCAACACCCCCAAGCTTAGACCTCGCTTGTCCCCAAGCGAATACTGAGCTCGGTAAACCTGTCCACAAGTTTAGAGAGTGAAGTGTCGATAAATAGAATACGGACAAGAAGCATTACAATTTCTTCACCAAACTCAAATATCTTCAACAGCAATCTTCAACTCATAAGGCCCTTATAAAAGAGTGGTAATACTTATAATCGAAAATAGGGCTAAGGAAACTCATCAAATCATGGCAAACATGTCCTTTGGTCAAAGAACAACTAATAGCTTTTACTTCTGCTCTTTCTCTTTATGTTTTGATGAGATCAATTGAAGCTTTTGAAAGAACATGTTATTAGGCAAGAAGTGAAAGTGTTAACACAAAGGAAGATGTTTGCTTTAGCTGGGCTTGACAAACAACTTACTTATCAAATTATAATGTCAACAAGGATATGATATGACAAATCTTAATGCAACTTTATATGAATGAATCCTCGTCAACATCAAATGTCTGCTCTCTTTAAGAATAGAAGGAAGTAGGAATAACTGACTCAACCTAAAACTAAGAGATAGGCCCTGCTCTAGGGAAGTAGGGAAAACTCATGTGCTATCCTTAAATCAAACAGAATGAAAACAAGTTTTGAGGGGTGCATGATTTGTCAACGAATGCTAATAGATAACTCAATTACTTCTCAAACTGGACAAGTTTCGAGGAACGGCTCCCGCACGGGGATGATCACATCCCCTTAATCTCCTTTGTTTATCACTGCCAAAGTTTTCTGATTTCTCATGAATAAAGCGTGAAGGAGGGTTTGTTTGTTGTATTATCTTTTATGAGCCGGGCGCACTCATGCCAGTTCCTCCTCGTATTAGGGGTTTGCAGATTAGACATGCAATCCCGGGGTAAAACTTGTCCAACTTAAAAAGATCATGAATTAACTACTACTTCCTCATGAGCTAAAACAGGGGCACAAAATAGAAGATTTTGAACATTTAAGGATAACACATAAATTCTATACTTTAGGAGGTGGTAGTGGAATACCACGAATATGAAGGTATGGTGAACTAATATGGAAGGTATTGGTTTAAGGGTATGGATGCACAAGCAGAATTCCGCTTAGTACAGAGTTTAGGCTAGCAAAGGCTTTGAGAGAACAGACAATTGATGATGACTAAGATATAAAGCATAAACATTAAAATAAGCATACCACATCAAGTTGTCTTCCTTGTCAGCATAACACTTCAAGCATAATAACATAAAGGTTTTGGCTATGTTGCTACTTTAAGAAAATCATGCTTGTTGTTATGACCAAAGCTATGTTTGCCAAGATTAAATAAAGTTTTCAAAGCCATACCTGATATAAGGTCAATACTCCCCATAAGAATCATCATATAAGGTCGATTGCGTGAAGATAATACCAAGTGCAGCAAAGGAACCAATAGACTTCTCATTAATATTCCATCATAGACGACTCCACACTCACGGATACAATCTCTCCACAGAAGGAGTGATAGACCTCAATGCACACACCTATTTCATATAATAACCTCCCTAGACATGATACGACTCTACTTGACTCTAAAAGACAAAAGATAAAGATAAAGATACCGGGCACTCCCCCACGCTTGGAACAAGCCAAGGGGATGCCATTACCCAAGGAGATTTCACTCCTCATTCTTGTTGACGTTGATCACGTAGTCCTCGGCGAAGCGCTTCCATGGAAGGGGTTCTCCAGTCTCATATGAGAAGTTTGTCTCCTGAATCCGGCATGATGTCCTCCATAGGGACAAGTAAAAGTGGTCATTCAAGCATTTGGTCGATGAACGACAACGGTTAGTGATCCTTCCTGGTTGCCTTGTTCAGCTTCCTGTAATCAATACACATTCTATATCCAATAATAATTCTCTGAGGTATTAGTTCATTCTTATCATTAGGAACCATAGTTGTACCTCCTTTCTTAGGAACACAATGTACCGGGCTTACCCACTTACTATCAGCTATAGGGTAGATAATACCTGCGGCTAGAAGCTTGAGAATCTCAGTTCTTACAACATCCATCATCTTCGGGTTCAACCGTCGTTGATGATCAACAACTAGTTTAGCATCGGGCTCAAGGTTGATAGTATGTTGACAGATAGATGGACTAATCCCCTTAAGGTCTTCAAGGGTATAGCCAATTGCACCTCGGTGTTTACGAAGTACTTCCAATAGTCGCTCTTCTTCATATCCTGAAAGGTTAGAGTTGATAATAACAGGATATACTTTCTTTTCATCTTAATAAGCATACTTGAGCGTATCGGGAAGAGGTTTAAGATCGAACACCGGGTCTTCTTTTGGTTTTGATAAAATTCCCAAAGGTTCAACCGGAAGGTTGTGCTTCAGGATAGCAGGTTGTCTCAAGAATATTTCATCTAGTTCATTTCTTTCCCGCATATGCAAATCATTCTCGTGGTCCTCCATATATTGCTGCAAAGGATCATTAGGGGGAATAGCAATAGAAGCAATACTTTCAATAATTTTATCATCACTAGGTAAATCGGTACCACAAGGCTTCTTAGAGAACTTAGAAAAGTTAAATTCATATGGCTCACCATTGAATTCAACAGAAACTTTACCTTTCTTGCAATCTATTATAGCTCCACAAGTTCTGAGAAAAGGTCTACCAAAAATAATAGGACAAAAATTGTCCCTCACTGAACCAAGTACTAGAAAGTCGGTAGGGTATTTTACCTTTGCACATAGGACTTCAACGTCTCTCACAATTCCGATAGGAAAAATAGTTGCTCTGTTTGCAAGATGAATGGTAACATCAACTTCTTCAAGTTCACAAGGTGAAATCTCACCGATGATCTCTTGATAAAGTGAATAGGGGATAGCACTAGCACTCGATCCTAAATCGCATAGCCCATAATAATTGTGATCTCCTATTTTAACAGATACTACTGGAGTACTTGAAATTGGGCCTTTATTCTTGGCTGTGACAAGGTTAGTGGAAACAACACAAAAATTTACATTGGAATCCAAAACGTCATTACTAACAAGGTCTTTAACCAATGCAACTTGAGGATCGACCTTGATCTGGTCCTCAGGCTCATCAATTCTTCTCTCACTTTTATTTATTATGCCTGTCACAAGAGAGTGCTCCCTTATCCTTTCGGGAAAAGGAGGCTTTTCATATATAACTACAGGCAAAATAGGGTCAGCAACATGAATATCAACAGGTAACTCTTTGAAAGGTTCATGATGCTGATCTCTCTTCTTTTTAAAAGAATCAACATGAGAGGCAAAATCCTTACAGAAATCAATCATTAGATGGGAATCAAGACCAATCTTAGAGCAAAAGGTATTGAAGTAATCAGTTTTCACATAGCTCTCAATATAATCATGCTCATAATTTAGAGCGGGTTCAATACCTTTATCGATTTCCCAATCTTCGGTATTCCTCTGGATCCTTTCAATGAGATCCCACCTTTCTTCAACGCTTTTTGTCTGAAATACCCCACTAGAGGAGGCATCCAGCATCTCCTTATCCTGACGAGAAAGCCTGGCATAAAAATCTGTAAGTATAATTTTCTTGGGGAGCTCATGAATAGGACATTTGAGCATTAGGGACTTCAATCTCCCCCAAGCTTGAGCAATGCTTTCTCCGTCACGAGACCTAAAGTTATAGATATAGTTCCTGTCTCGATGAATTTCATGAAGAGGATAAAACTTGGTATAAAAGAGAGACATAAGCTCTTGCCAATCAAGCAAGTGTCAGTTATCGAGAAGCTTATACCAATCTGAAGCTTTATCTATAAGCGATACGGAGAACAATTTCCTCATGACAAACTCCATTGATACACCTGCAAGCTTAAATAATGAACATAGTTGTGACAGATATAGCAAGTGTTCACCGGGATGTCTGTCTCCTGCATAACGATTAGCCAAAACATAATCGATAATACCAGCTGGTATTTTATAGGGCACAATTTCAGTAGGGGGAGGAGCAACCACCACAGATGTGGGGCGTCTTCCCACAAGCAACGATCCAATAGCAAGGTTGTCCATAAGGACAAAGAGCAGCAACAACAAAATAAAAACAGAAATATAAAAACTTCCTTACCAGCTTCACTTACCAATAGCGCTGCACTCCCCGGCAACGGCGCCAGAAAACAGTACTTGATGACCCACAACCGTAAGGGATCTATTGCAGCGTTTTCGATAAGAGTGTCGAACCCAACGAGGAGCAGAAGGTATTGATAAGTAATTCTGAGAAAGGAATAACTGCAAGCACTGAAAGATAACTTTTTAGGGGTTTTCTTGATATAAGCAACAGGAAAGTAAAAGCGAGCAAAGTAAAAGGCACTGGAGAGTAACAAGTGGCCCAATCCTTTCTGAGCAAAGGAGAGGCCTAGCAACTGAACTTATAAAGGCTAAAGTGTTCTTGAGGACACACGGGAGAGGTAGTCATGTGCTTTCGCCATATTCCGTATCGGTACTATGTGATGTGTTGATAAGTGTTGAGTGGGTGGATCTATGCTAGTACACCCTCTAGACTAAGATGAGTGCACTCTTATGATTAAACACCTTGCAAGCATCCACAAATACAAGATAGTATTTAAGGCAAAAGCTTGACCATAGCAATACGATCGATGATCCATTGTTCCCTTGTGCAAAAGCGTGCGAACTGGGGTTCAGGTTTCTGTCACTCCGGCAACCCACCGTAAGCATTCTTTGTACACAATGTATTCCCCTAGGTCCTTAATAAGGCGAAGTGTTGAGTGTTCGACTCACACAACACAACTAGGAAAATAACAACACAACTTAAGTATCAAACAACACATATTACTTCAACATCATATGACTACTAACAACAAGACTTCTCCCATGTCCTCAAGAACTAAAGTAACTACTCACAAGACATAAAAGAGATCATGATCAGTGGAGATAGATGGATGATAAACAATCTGAGCACAATGATATTTCTCCAACAAAACTCAATAGCATTCACCACAAAGTAGTAATCAACACCGATAGGGTAGAGAGGATAGATAGTACGGATTACAACACAAGTTGCAATTGTGAGATGAGATTGGATGAAGATGGAGATGGTGCTGATGTTGGGCATGATGTTGATGATGATCTCGATGATGCCCGTGACGATGGTGATGACGATGGCGATGATCTCCCCTTCCGGGAGGTGATCTCCCCGGCGGAATCTGCCCGCCGGAGATGGCTTTTCATCTCTGTAGGTTTCCGCCATGGAGCGGCGGCGGAACTCCGTAAACTCTCCCCCTTTTAGGGTTTCTGGATGACGAGGAGTATATAGGCCAGAGGGGAGAGCCTGGAGTGGGCCAGGGGCTCCAGGCGCCCTCCCGGCGCGGCCAGGGTGGGGGCCGTGCCAGGTGGCCGCCTGGGCACCCTGTGGCCCCCCTCTGGTTGCTCTTTTGTGTATCTTCGTGATCCTTCTGGAAAATACCCTCCGTCGATTTTCAGGTAATTTGGAGGTATTCTTCTTCAGCAACTCAGCGTCCACTTTTTACCGCTGAATCCTGCGTCTGCTGCTTCGGCACCGGAAAGTTGCAAACTGTGTAAAATAGGCCAAAACAACATAAGAACATCATCGTAATGTGAAATATATCAATGAATAAGGATGAATTACGATATAAAATAGTGATGCATTTTGGACGTATCAACCGTCCAGTCAGCAATAACATGAAGAGCCGCCACCAATTGTGCCTCCGGGTCAGGAACAACAAGATCCTCCTCTGTAGGTAACTTGACAGACGGGTTAATCAGAACATCCAAGAACATGTTGGGTGGCACCGGTTTACACTAAGACCCTAACCGGCTTAAGGCATCAGCCGCCTCATTCTTCCTTCGATCAATGTGTTCAACCTGGTAACCCTTGAAGTGACCCGCAATAGCATCAACCTCTCGACGATAAGCCGCCATGAGTGGATCCTTGGAATCCCAGGTGCCAGAAACTTGCTAGGCTACCATATCTGAATCACCGAAGCATCTTACCCGGCTTAAGTTCATCTCCTTAGCCATCCGAACACCGTGGAGCAAGGCCTCATACTCAGCTGCATTATTAGTACAAGGGAACATTAACCGGAGAACATAAGAAAATTTATCACCTCGCGGGGAAGTTAAGACAACTCCAGCCCGAGCCTTCTAACTGCGTGTACCCATCAAAGTGAATAGTCCAATATGTATTATCCGACTTTTCCTCAGGCGCTTGTAACTCTGTCCAGTCATTGATAAAATCCACGAGCGCTTGTGATTTGATGGCCGTACGAGGCACATACTTTAAACCATGGGGTCCAAGCTCAATGGCCCACTTGGCTACCCGACCTGTGGCTTCTCTAATTTGGATAATATCCCCTAAGGGAGCGGAACTCACCACAATAATAGGACGACCCAGAAATCATTGCTTGAGCTTCTGGCTTGCCATGAAGACCCCATACACCAGCTTTTGCGAATGCGGATACCTCTGCTTGGACTCAATAAGTACCTCGCTGATGAAATAAACCGGCCGTTGAAATGGATATTCCTTGTTGACCTCTTTCCTTTCCATAATGATGGCCACACTGACAGCCCGGCTATTTGCAACCACATATAACCACAAAGGCTCCTTGTCAATGGGAGCAGCAAGAACCGGCGGCTCAACCAATTACTTTTTAAGTGCCTCAAATGCCTCATTAGCAGCCTTACTCCAGACAAAGTCATTTGTCTTCTTCATCATCTGATACAGAGGGATAAACTTTTCTCCTAGGCGGCTTATGAACCAGCTCAAAGCCGCTATCCGTCCTGCCAAGCGCTGGACGTCATTAACACACTTTGGCCTAGCCAGGGAAGTGATAGCCTTGATTTTCTCCGGGTTAGCTTCGATGCCTCGCTTGGAAACCAAACAACCCAAAAGCTTGCCTGCTGGTACACCGAAGACACACTTGGCCGGGTTAAGCATCATCTTGTACACCTGGAGATTGTCAAACGTCTCCTTCAAATCAACAATCAGGGTCTCCTTCTTTCTGGACTTCACCAAAATATCGTCCACGTAAGCATGAACATTACGCCCTATCTGGCCGTGAAGGAAATTCTGTACACACCGCTGGTAAGTTGCCTGGCCACTCTTGAGCCCGAAAGGCATAGACACATAGCAGAAGGCTCCAAACGAAGTAATGAAAGTTGTCTTCTCTTGGTCCTTAACTGCCATCTTGATCTGATGATACTCAGAATAAGCATCCAAAAAACTCAAAGGCTCACAACCGACCATAGAATCAATGATCTGATCAATACGGGGGAGGGCGAACGGGTCAGCCGGGCAAGCCTTGTTTAAGTCCGTGTACTCCACACACATTCGCCAAGTGTCGTTCTGCTTAAGCACTAAAACCGGGTTAGCCAACCACTCAGGACAAAAAATGTCAACGATAAACCCGGCCGCCAAGAGCCAGGCCACCTTTTCACCAATGGCCTTTCGCCTCTCCTCGTTGAAACGACAAAGGAACTGTCTGACCGACATATACTTTGGATCAATATTAGGAGTGTGCTCAACAAGTTCCCTCGGTACACCCGGCATGTCTGAAGGCTTCCATGCAAAGATGTCCCGGTTCTCACGGATGAACTCGATGAGCGCGCTTTCCTATTTCGGATCCAGATTAGCGCTGATGCTGAACTGCTTAGATGAGTCGCCAGGAACAAAGTCAACTAGCATGATGTCGTCCACCGACTTAAACTTTAACAAAGGGTCATGCTTTGTGGTTGGCTTCTTCAAAGACGTCATGTCTGCCAGGTCAACATTATCCTTGTAGAATTTTAGCTCCTTTGTGGCACAAACTGACTCTGCGTAAGCCGCTTCGCCTCCTTTGCACTCCAAGGCTATCTTGCGACTCCCATGCACTGTTATGGTTCCTTTGTGACCCGGCATTTTAAGCGGCAGATAAACATAACACAGCCTCGCCATGAACTTAGCATAAGCTGACCGTCCAAACAGAGCATGATACAGGCTGTGGATCCTAACAACCTCAAACGCTAGAGTTCTTATTCTTGCATCATACTCATCCCCAAAGGCTACCTTCAAATAAATTTTGCTCACCAGGTACGCCGACTTACCAGGCACCATTCCATGGAAAACAGTATTGGATGTTTTAAGATTTTTGTCAGTTAATCCCATACGACGGAAAGTATCATAGTAAAGGATATTAATGCTGCTACATCCATCCATGGGCACCTTAGTGAACTTATATCCTCCAACCTGAGGCGCCACCACTAAAGCCAACTGACCCGGATTATCAACCCGGGGCGGGTGATCCTCACGACTCCACACAATGGGTTGCTCAGACCATCGCAAGAAACGGGGAACAGATGGTTCAACGACATTCACAGCCCTTTTATGAAGCTTCTGATCCCGCTTGCACACACTTGTGGTAAAACATGGTACTACCCACCGCTCAGTTGCTTTGGGTTACTCTGATAACCAGACTACTGATGCTGCTGATTCCCTTGATTGTTCTACTGATTATTACCGCCTTGATTGCCTTGGCCTGGAAACCCGAAACTTGAGCCGCTGCCTCCATGACTCGGACCATGAGAGCCGGATCCTGAATCACTGTTCGAACCATGGTTGTGCTGGATAGACTCCCTGAATTGTCTCATAATGCTGCAATCCTTCCACATATGGCTAGACGGCCTTTTCTCGGTTTCGTGCTTTGCACACAGTGGATTCATTATTTCGTCAAGGTTATATCTCTGAGTCGGCCTCACCTTGCAATGCTGGTTAAAATTCCGTGTCGCGGTGTTAGCTACAAAATCACCAGCCTTGCGCTTACCGCCACTGCTCTGATTGGCCAGGTTAAACTGATGTCCCCTCATATCATTACTCTTCATTCCCTTTCCCGATCTTTCAGCCTCAGAGTCGGATTCCTTGGTACTATCAGAGTTGGCATATTTGACAAGAGCCGCCATGAGCTCCCCCATATCATCGCAATGACGTGTAAGCCACCCCAACTTCTTCTTGAGTGGAAGGAAATGGCAATTCTTCTCCAGCATTAACACTGCTGACCCGTCGTTGATCTTATATGAAGAATGTATGATGGTTGAGACCCAGCGCACCCAGCTGGTCGTCGATTCACCCTCGGCTTGAAGACAAGAAGCGAAATCCACAATTGACATCGGCTGCTTGCATGTATCCTTGAAATGTCAGATAAACTTGGCCTTCAGCTCTGCCCACGACCCAATGGAGTTGGGAGGCAGTCATTTCAACCAATTACGGGTTGTACCTTCCAGCATCATGGTGAAATACTTAGCATATGCAGCCTCAATGACATCCAGCATCTCCATAGCCATTTCATAACTCTCCGCCCAAGTCTCAGGGGGTTGATCTGCTGTGTAATTAGGCACCTTACAAGGGCCCTTAAAGTCCTGGGGCAAACGCTCATTCCGTAGAGCCGCTGTTAAACACGGCACGCCCCAAGTTCCAGAAGCTACACCCATCTCCATTGAAGTTGTTGTGTAAAACGGCGCCAGCTGATGACCTGCTGCCTGAGCCGCCAGCTCGGCCTCTCGGCGTGTCCTGCCCTGATCCACCAAATCGCGTTGGCGCCATTGCACGCCGGGTCATGCCCGCGAGGCTGATTACGGTGCCGCTCCGTGCTTGAAACTACTAGCGAGTCAATGTGCCTGCTGTAGCTGAAACTTGGATGAAGGGTTGAATGAATCCGGTCACGACTATAAGAATAAGCATGCTGCTATGCCAGCGCTGTCTGAAGAAGTTCCTGGGCCCTTTGGGTTTCCACTGCCACTGGAGTCTCACCCTTGACTGGCAGAGCCTCCAATCGTGTTGCTGCTGCAATCATGTTATCCAGAGGGTTGGAATAAAGACCCGCCGGCGTTGCCGGGCGATGAGGTGCGGCATGATTCATATATGGAGAACCTACCACGCGTGGCTGAACCGGTGCTCCACCCCCTGGCGCTTCAGCGGTTCGGTTTATCCCCGGCGGGTTACTAGTCCCTGCTCCAGTTGTGTTGAAGAGATTGCTCGGCTCATAAACAAAAGGCAGATGACTCCGGTGCTTCTCAAGACTTCATTGGCAGCGCTCTGATCCACCGTGAGCTGGTACGAATCTGCTTGAATCCGCTGAGCTTGAGCGTCCAAAATAGCCTATTCTGCAGTCATCCTAGCATTCTCCGTCGCCAGGTCTTCTTTTGCTTGTGCTATTTCCTCGTGCAGTTTAGCCACATCCGCCTTGTGTTGCTCCTAGTTGTCTGGGGTTACCTCTGTTCCCATGAGAGTCGCCAGAGCCTTCAATCGATCTGTTAAGACTTGAGTCGGCGGGCGTGCTGGTCCGCCCGCGCCTGCTGCTGTTATCGCCATTACGCCGGGTGTTATGGCCGTTGCGGCTGTCGAGCCAAGAGCCGGCTGGGTGCCAGTCATGAAGATCGCCACCCTGTTCGGCAGCTCACTAGCGTCCAGAATACTGTTACCATCGGACCTGGCCCCAAGCCGTCCATTCTGTAGCTTATACATTGAATTGGTCTCGCTCATGGACGATTCACCATCAGAGTAGACGACCGTCTCACCGGGAGATCTAGAGCCTTCAGTCCCATTGATATATCCAACAAAGGCACACCTCAACGGCGGGCTGAACCCGGAAAGGTCGTGCACGCTGAGACGTCTTAATGATGTCGGTGCAGATGTCCCGCTCAGGGCCCGGTTCACCGATCTTGCCGATGAAGACGTGGATTCCGCCGAAGGGGACCCGGTACCCGTACTCAATTGAGCCGGCATCGGGACCCCAGCCTGCATCGTCGATGTAGAGCTTGCCGTGACATCTCTTGGTCATCCGGCCCATAGCGTATCCCTTGATCCCTTCGAAGCTGCCCTTCAAGAACTCGAAACCACCATGCGCAGGCCCCACGGTGGGCGCCAACTGTCGTGGAGTTGTCATGGCAGATGTCCTAAGGGTAGGACTTAGTTGTGGAGCCATTGAGACATGGTTAGCTTAAAGGGGTTGAAACGGGACAAAAGACACGGGGAGTTTATACTGGTTCGGCCCCTTGCGGTGAGGGTAAAACCTAATCCAGTTTGAGGTGGTATTGCTAGGGTTTCGATTGCTAGGGAGCGAATACGCTAGCCTGGCTTTCGATCTGTTGTTTCTTTCCCTAAGCCGCTGCCGGGTCATCCCCTTATATACATGGGTTGACGCCCTACAGCTTACAAAGTCCCGGTCGGCTCATACAAACGTGTCCAGCTTGGTGACTTATCCTTACATGCCTTATAGTACAAATCGAACATACATGGCGGTTTACACTTACGGGCCTTAAGCCCCTCTGGGTTTTGGGCCCTTTATACATCTATCATCCTGAACCGCCATCTTCAACATGCTCCTAGGCTTGGCCCATGAACCGCCATTGGGGTAACCCAGCCCCTCCTGGGTGGGTCACGTCAAATAGTCATATCCCTAGCAAGTACCACACGTGAACGATACAAAGTGCGACCTGGCACATGCTACTTCTCGAGCTTGCATTGTATTCCCCCGAAGAGGAAACGGTGATGCAGCACACTAGCGTAAGTATTTCCCTCAGTTTTTGAGAACGAAGGTATCAATCCAGTAGGAGACCACGCGCGAGGCCCTCGCACCTGCACAAACAAATAAGAACTTCGCAGCCAACACGATAAGGGGTTGTCAATCCTTTCACGGTCACTTACGAAAGTGAGATCTGATAGATAGGATAGTATAATATTTTTGTTATTTTTGGTATAAGAACAGAAAGTAAATAAAGCAAAGTAAAGTAGATGGAAGATCAATATGTTGAGAATAGACCCGGGGGCCATAGGTTTCACCAGGGGCGGAGCTGGACCTAAAGTTTCCTCGATGCACCACTTCAACATGGCGTAAATTTTTGTAGCAAAAATGTACTAAGTAAAAGTATGTGTTCGCTCTTTTTTTTGCAGGAAAAAGTGTGTGCACCTCTAGTATAGACTAACAAACATAATGCGAGTTAATGCTTAAATAAATAAAATGTAACAATACTTTTTTACTAGAATGGTGAAAGAAAAAACAAACTCACTTGGAATAAATGCTCTGGATTTTCAAATCTCAAAATGCACCATCAAACATCAAGGTTCAATAATCTACGCAAGCAAATTGACTTGTAATTTTTTGCGGGGAGTATCTTAGCTAACCTACCGTACCTTAGTTGGGATTGAAGACGATGATTCTTGATGTGGACGAATGCTAAAGGCTAGGGCGCAACATCGACTCGTCGGGCGGCGGTCGTCTGCCAGGCATCATCCTTGGTCAATTAATGGTTAAATCAGTTCTCGTGTGAGTCATGACTGTGTGTGCCAAGTTGCCTATGTCTGTGCGGTTGTGTGAGTGATAGATAAATTTATTTTTGGCTCCCATTGGCTTCCTACAACGATTAGCTTCTAAGGCCTCTGGGAAAAGCCCATGACTTCCCCGCCCAAAGGAATACAGTCTCCGGCTCAAAAGGCTGGCTGGAGCAAATTTTTAGCTGGCTGATGCACAACAGTCAGCGTAACCTGATGCACACACATCCTACGAGAGCTAATCACTACTCGAAAATTATTTCGACCCTGATGCCCATGCATCAGTGAGCATACATGCAGCTCCGCCCCTGGGTTTCACTAGTGGCTTCTCTCATGATACCAGAATTCTACGATGGGTGAACAAATTACTGTCGAGCAATTGATAGAAAAGCGCATAGTTATGAGAATATCTAGGCATGATCATTATATATAGGCATCACATCCGTGACAAGTAGACCGAAACGATTCTGCATCTACTACTATTACTCCACACATCGACCGCTATCCATCATGCATCTAGAGTATTGAGTTCATAAGAACATAGTAAAGCTTTAAGCAAGATGACATGATGTAGAGGGATAAACTCAAGCAATATGATATAAACCCCATCTTTTTATCCTCGATGGCAACAATACAATACGTTCCTTGCTGCCCATGCTGTCATTGGGAAAGGACACCGAAAGATTGAACCCAAAGCCAAGCACTTCTCCCATTGCAAGAACTATAAATCTAGTAGGCCAAACCAAACCAATAATTCCAAGAGACTTGCAAGGATATTATAATCATACATAAAAGATTTCATAAAAGAATCAAATATTGTTCATAGATAATCTTGATCATAAACCCACAATTCATTGGATCTCGACAAACACACCGCAAAAAGATTACATCGAATATATCTCCTTGAATATCGAGGAGAACTTTGTATTGAGATCCAAAAAGAGAGAAGAAGCCATCTAGCTAATAACTATGGACCCGAAGGTCTGTGGTAAACTACTCACAACTCATTGGTGAGGCTGTGGTGTTGATATAGAAGCACTCCGTGGTAGATCCCCCCTCCGGCGGAGCTCCGAAACAAGGCCCAAGAATGGGATCTCACGGGAACAGAAGGTTACGACGGTGGAATTAGGGTTTTCTCTGTTGCCTCGATGTTTCCAGGGTATATGGATATATATATATATATATATATATATATATATATATATATATATATATATATATATATATATATATATATATATAGGAGGAAGGACGGCATCGGGGGAGCCAGAGGGGGCCCACGAGGGTGAGGGGCTCGCCTGCCCCCCTAGGCGTGCCCTGGACCCTCGTGGCCGCCTCTCTCATTCCCTTGCATGTACTCCAAGTCTTCTGGGTAGATATGGTTCCAAAAATAACTCTCCCGAAGATTTCATTCCGTTATGACACCGTTTTGATATCCCTTTTCTGTGAAACACTGAAATAGGCAAAAAAATAGCAATTTGCACTGGGCCTTGGGTTAGTAGGTTAGTCCCAAAAATAATATAAAATTGTATAATAAAGCCCATTAAACATCCAAAACAGAATATATAATAGCAGGGAACAATAAAAAATTATAGATACGTTGGAGACGTATCAAGCATCCCCAAGCTTAATTCTTGCTCGTCCTCGTGTAGGTAAATGATTAAAACAGAATTTTAGATGTGGAATGCTAACCAACATAATTCTCAATGTAATTTCTTTAATGCGACATGAATGTTCAGATCCGAATAGATTCAAGACAAAAGTCTATATTGACATAAGAATAATAATACTTCAAGCATACTAACAAAGCAACCGTGTCTTCTCAAAATAACATGGCCAAAGAAAGTTATCTCTATAAAATCATACAGTCTGGCTATGCCACCTCTTCATCACACAAAATATTTAAATCATGCACAACTCCGATCTGAGCCAAGCAATTGTTTCATAATCAATTTTTTTTCAAACCTTTCAACTTTCACGCAATACATGAGCGTGAGCCATGGATATAGGACTATAGGTGGAATAGAGTGGTGGTTATGGAGAAGACAAAAAAGGAAGATTGTGACGCCTGAAGACCGACGTCCCAGAAGATTCCAGAGATTCCAGATGTTCCGGGTTCTTCCGTGTGCTTCTTTGTGCTTGCTTTATTTATTTTGCATTACATCATGTCTTCATGCCATCATGACTTTAATTTTGCATCTCAACTTAAATAAATTGTGTGGACCTTCGGTCCATTTAAATCGAGGGAAGGATGACTTCTCTTTATAACATATCCTCCCAATATTTATGGAGCTATTATAAAAATATTCCATTGTTTGGAATTCACTATGACACACTTGCATATTTTCTCCATGCCTTCTCTTTCTCTTTCCTTGCCTCAAACCTTGCCAAGTTTTCCTTTTCCTTCTATCGAGGTTCCTCCGAAAATCCGAGCATTTTTGGACTCTCCAAAAACCTAGCCCTAGTTCAAACCCATTGGAATAAAATTCAATGAGTTTGAATTTTCATCATTCAATCTTGCCACTTATATTTTTCTTGGACTACGCTCATTTTTATGAGCCCGAGAAAAATAACCTCTTGCCCAAACTCGCTCCTAACCCCCTCTTTCTTTTCCTTTATTTTGTCTCTATTTTATTTTTCTTCTTCTTTTCTCTCTTTTTATTAGGAGAGGACCCAGTCCATCAGGTCCATCTGGCCCAAGGCCCAGCCGGCCACTAGTCCTCCTAACCTAGCCCGCACGCAGAAGCTCTCCTCCCGAATCCCTGTTTCCCCTTCGTCCGCCGCCTCCTCCCTCCTCTCGCTCTCCCTCGCAGCCGAATCCATCGATCCATCGATCTCCCCTCGTCCCATCTCCCCGCTCGCTCACATCCATCGCGCAAGCGCTCGACCAACTCTCTCTCCCTCGCGCCCCTCACCTCCCTCCGTTGTGCGCCGTGGCCTTCGCGCCCGCGCCTCGTCTCCCTCGTACGTCCCCTCGCGCGCCCGAGCAGCGGGACTGCGCCATCCCGCCTCTTCCTCTCCAGGGCCGGCCATGAGTCGCCCCGCCTCCGCGCGATTCCAGCGCCGCAGCGCCCCTGCCTCCTCGCCATCTCCCTCCAGCGGCCAGGAGCCGCGCCGTCCGCCGCCAAGGCCCCGCCTCCTCGCCATGGTCGCCCCCGTCGACCTCCACCAGCGTCGCCGCCCCGCGTGAGCCGAGGGCCCAGTCCAGCGCCCCTCGCAGCTCCTCGGGCCGGCCTCGCCGCGGCCATCCTCCCTTTAGCGCTGGCATCGCCCCGAGCAGCCTCCGCGCTTCTCCTCCTCGCCGTGGCTGTGACCGAGACCACCTTGGTTTGTTGCTGCTGTTTTTTATCGCCAAGTGCCAGGATGAACATGTACATCTACAAACGAGTAACGATGGCAGCCCGAAGCACCAAGTACCTCTACAATGACCCGAACATCTACATAATACGAGTACATCTACCAACGCCAAGTACCCCTTCGAGTCGCCGACGACCTTCAAGATCGACTACACGGCGACAAAATGACATGTACCACTACCGTCGCCAAGTCCCGAGACCGGCAAGTCCGAAGACCCCAAGTACCTCTACCGACGACTTGAACCTCCACGAACGCGTACGATGACCGTCGCCGAAGAACCGTGTACCACTACTTCCTCGACGAACGTGAACTACTACTTCCTTTTGGCAACGTGAACGACAACTTTGACAACGACCGCCTCGAGAACGTCTACTTCCCCTACTCCCTCGACGACTCGAACCGCCCCGAAACGATTGTTTCGAAGGTATAACCCCGAGATGATGACCCGTGGAATGTATACCCTTGTGTGCATCGTGCCCGTTTCGTCTTTTGTCATGCTCCTCGGTTGCCTTGTCGCCAACTCGTGGGAACCCGATGACGGGATCACCCCACCTTTCATCTTGGTCGACTCGCTCACGCCACCTTTTCTTTTGCACCGGTCTCTCAACGAGTTATCGGAACCGATATGTTGCGTGGCATCATTTTCGGTTCGTTGCCGTGGCACCCTTTCTCCCACCACGGTGACAATACTCCATATCTTCTTCATGTCAACTTTTAATAAAATTGCATAAACTTGATCATGTCATCCGCATCATGTTAACAACATTTAAAATGTGTGATTGTTGTTTGCTTAAAAATTGCTAAACATGCATATGGGGATTTTCCCGGAATTTTTGTTGTTATTTCCGGCCTCAGTTAAAATGACTAAATCGGTAGTTTGTTTTTGCTTCACCTCTTGATATGTTAAAAACATTTTATCTTGTCTTGTAAATAAACGAGAGTCAACTAAATAAATAACATGTGGTGTTTCATCAATATGCAACTCGTTGCATATTGAGCTCCACTTAACTTGTAGTTTTGTTTGTGCACATTGCCATGCCATGCATAATTAAACCGGACATGCATCATACTCGGATGTGCATCTGAAAGTGCAACTAATCCCCGGGTGGTTTTGGTAATTAATAACAACATATATATCATTGAACTAATATTCTCTTGAGAATCATTTCAGAAAAGTTCGATGATATGGGTATGGAAATGTCTGAAGAAGTGGACCCCTCAAAATGCTAAGACAAGCATTGGCAAAAGCTCAAGACTCCATTTTTGGTTTAGTGATCAAAGATCACATTGAGTCCATAGGAAAAGCCAATACTATTAAAAGGGGATGAGGTTGTGTTAATGTTCTTGTTGCTCAAGTGCTTGGTGATCTAGCTCCCTCAACTATCAGCACTCTTCACTTCACAACACACTCATAAGTAATCTCGGACAAACCGATTCTGCAAACTCAGTCCCACCGAGATGAACCACTTCAGTTATTTTCCCAAACCCTAATTTCTCGGTCCATCCGATTCTGAGTCTCGGTCTCACCAAAAATGTTCTGCCAACCTTCTGTAACCAAGTGACAGCATTTCGGAATATCCGAGTTGTTGTTTTCGGTCACACCGAGATGGCAAACCCTAACCTTTGACTCACTTCGGACACACCGAGATGGTATTTTCGGTCCCACCGAAAATCCCAACGTTCACTATATTTGAACTTTCGGTCTGACCGAGTTTTCACTTCGGTCTCACCGAGATTGGTCAAATGTGTGTGTAACGGTTGGATTTTGTGTGGAGGCTATATATACCCCTCCACCCTCTCTTCATTCGTGAGGAGAGCCATCAGAAAGTACCACCACTTCTACCATACACTTTCTGAGAAGTGAACCACCTACCCTTGTGTTGAGATCAAGCCATTCCATTCCTACCATATGAAACTTGATCTCTAGCCTTCCCAAGTTGCTTTCCACTCAAATCTTTCTTCCACCACAGCCATATCAGTGAGGAGAGTTGAGTGTTGGGGAGATTATCATCTGAAGCACAAGAGCAAGGAGTTCATCATCATCAACACCGTCTATTACCTTTTGGGGGGTGGTGCCTCCTAGATTGGTTAGGTGTCGCTTGGGAGCCTCCGTCTTTGAGATGTGGAGTTGAACCAAGAAGTTTGTAAGGGCAAGGAGATCGCTACTTCGTGAAGATCTACCCCGAGTAAGGCTAGTCCTCCGTGGGCGTAGGCCGTGATGGAATAGACAAGGTTGCTTCTTCGTGGACCCTTCGTGGGTGGAGCCCTCCGTGGACTCGCGCAGCCGTTACCCTCCGTGGGTTGAAGTCTCCATCAACGTGGATGTACGATAGCACCACCTATCGGAACCACGACAAAAATCTCCGTGTCACCAAACTGCGTTTGATCTTCTCCACCTCTCTTTTACATGTGCAATTTACTTTCCGCTGCATATACTCTAGAATTGCATGTGTAGGGTGTTACTTGCATTGATCTTAATTGTGAAACTGCCAGAAGAATTGCATGATCTAAAGGCAGATTTTTTATATTGTCAAGTAGTCTAATCACCCCCCCTCTAGACCTACTTTCGATCCTACAAGTGGTATCAGAGCTTTGGTCTCCATTGCCTTGGTTTCCATTGCATTGGACTCCATAAGCTTGGTTTCACAACCTAGGAGAGTATGGCGTCTAGTGAGGGTAATTATCGTAGAGGTCCTTACTTTGATGGTACAAATTTTGCTAGTTGGAAGCATAAAATGAAAATGCATATTCTTGGTCATAACCCAGCCGCATGGGGCATTATTTGTGTTGGCATGCAAGGTGATTTCTTTGAAGAAGGAAAAGTTCCGGATCGCGAAGCTACACCCGAAGAATTGAAGATGTTGCAAAACAATGCTCAAGCTTGTGACATTCTCTTCAATGCTTTGTGTCCCGAAGAGTTCAACAAAATCAGTCGTCTTGAGAATGCTAAGGAGATTTGGGATACTTTGGTTGAAATGCACGAAGG